>CM040117.1:136278651-136878651 GCA_022559845.1 Amorphophallus konjac | reverse complement strand
TGGGAACTCGGCCACGAACCTAAAAGTTCTGTTTGCAGGCGCACGACTCGGAGAAAACTGCTGCTGCGATCAGCCCCGTTGTCGGAATGCGACGAGATTAGCGCCGTTGGAAAGCTGACTCAGAATATTTCGACGTAGGGGTCTTCAAAAAAAATAATCAGATCTGTATTTCTGATCATGTATTTTACAAGCTTGCTGGAATCTGGCCAGAACTGCAGGGGTAGGTTCTGACTTCTCTGAAGATTGACGTTGACCGGGGAGAAGACCTCCAAATCTGGAAATGATTTCTTCAGAAAAGTTGAAGGTCTCTGAGAGAGGAATCCGGGACTATTTTTGGTTTTTTGATTGGAGAAGAAATGGATTTTCGGGGATGTTTTAACTAGACCTGGGTCGGATCTGGGAAACTGTGGGCAGACTGTTCTTGGGAACTTGGACGGTTTTTGTAAAATACTTGGAGGGTGAACCAAAAATTAAGAAAATTCCTGGTGGTAGAGGGATGTGGACAGAGCTCCTAGTAAATTTGGGCGACCCAACAAAAATCAAAAGGTGGTTCGAATGGGGTAAACTCAGAGCTGATGAACAGTAAACAGAACCAGGACAGATCTGGAACTTGGACTTGGACGAAAATCAAAAAATAGCTAAAGGATGAATTTTGACGTGATTTTTTTTGTGGGGATAAGGGTTCTAGAGGGGAACCAACCCTAAAATTTTGAGCTTCATAAGATGAACGGAGTGATAGCAGAAATTTGGAGAAGAGGAACCTGTCCTGAGTGGACAGAACCACCGAAACCGTTGGCAACGACGCGTCGGCGGCGAGACGATGGCGGCGGCGATCACCGGAGTTGCTTCAGATGCTGGAGGGGATCAAGGGGGAAGGGATTACACTCTAGAAAGGGGAGAGGGGGTGGAGGAACCAGGGAGAGAGAGGGGAGGGGCGCAAATCTCACTTGGGGGTAAATGTCTATTTTCTCTTCATTAATTCATTCAATATGAAAATACAAGTATATATATGCAAGGGGTCTAACCTATTCTAAGCCCTTGGATCAAGAGTTGATTAATGAAGGGTTGGGATGTGGTTTGACAACCACATTAAACCCCATTAAACAACATGGTTCGCCCCCCCCTTTAAGAAGACAATTAGAATTTGTCTTCTTTAATTAATTCTAGGTCCAAGTCCAAGTTTGGACCATGGACCAGCCACCTTGGGCCCAGGAGTCCAGGTGGACCAATAAGGAGGAGGGAGGGGGCCCCTGCAGGGCCTACATGCACATTTGCAAAGAAACCCAATGGCCTTTTGTAAATAAACCCACTAAGACCTACTATTGTGTACCCATATATCACAAGGGCGTACACACAAATACAAAAGGACGTAGATGCAAACACAAAGTGAGCGGGCTGACGTTGATGTCCCCATCAATTCTCCCCGGGTGGGAGGAACTCGACCCCGTCGAGTAGGGGTATGGCTGCTCCGATCCTCCGGCGGATCCGTCACCGTGCTAAGTAGCGCGGGTATGCTCCACTCCAAGTGATCGGCACCTGCTCATTCCATATATACTCGATATGCGCACTGCTATGGCTAAAGGTGGTCACTCCGAAGGGGCACTCTCAAAAGGAAGGAAACAGCTCGAAGACTCACTAGGAATCACTGCTGAGTCCCTATAGGTGACTGATCTGGGTGCAGATGTAGAACCGATCCCATACTCATCAAGTGAGTCCACTCGCCTCTTACTCGTAAGAGACCGACAACGAGCTTGCACAAGACACATGCAGACTCACCATGCACAGACACACGAATGCAAATCACGCAAACAATCGACTCAAAATCACCACACAAACAAACCACACAAGAAAACACACTGACTCAACTATGACCCTAGACACACCTAATGTTAGTCCGACCCGTACATGGGTGACGGCGGACCAGGACACCCGAATATGTGCCATGCATACACTAGATGTACTCGATGCTTGACGGAATGGATGACTCCTAGACACCCTACGATATACCAATCATGCATTGGCGACCTATGGGATTTGGGTGGGGAAGGACTAGGAGATCCAAAACTACCCTCGTCATCATCCCTAGATGTAGAGACGGCGTGCCGACTAGGCCGAGGGGTATGGGTGGAATAGTGAACTCTTCGGAAGAGGTGGAGAGAATGTGATAGCTCGGGAGCTTCACTAGTGGAGGGGTCAAAAGGGTCAAAGAAGGTATGACCCCCGGAGATGGGTTCCTCCATGACACGGTCCCAATAGTGAAATTCTTGAAGGTGTGAAAGGTCACATTCATCCGTCGTAGTGAATGGGGCGATGATCATGTGAAGAAGATAGGATTCCTCCCTTGGACAAAAAGGAACGAAGTCGGACTCGGTCGACATCGGGAGGAGTAAAAGAATCTCCGTGGTGACACAACCCACGGTGCACATGGAGGTAATGGATCCCAAGGCCTGATGGGTGAAGCTAAGATTAGCGGGTTGGTCAAAGCCTCGGGCCAAAAGATGCGTAAAGGTCAACTGCCGGTCTAACCCTTTAAGAAGGTCGTCCAATGTGTCCACATAGTGACGAGACCGGAAGGTGGTATGAAATGAGTTGCTTGACACTAGTGGTAGTGTGGGGTCCATTGATGGGAAGGGATGTGGGACCAAGCCATCCTTGAGCCAACTAAGAAGTGGCTCGGCTATGAAAAGCGTACCCGTTAGAAATACGGGTGGCTCGGGCCTTGGTGGTTCCAAATGAGAGGATTCCGAATCAAATTCGGAAATAGAGATGGATGACATTGGAACTCTCTCGAGTGGTGAAGGCCATGGTGTAGGCGGCTGGGAGGTAGATGCTTGTCTAAAGCCACCATACCGAGAGAAGTGTGACTCAAATGGTTCGACCACTAGAGCGACCGTATAGGATTCCGCTAGAGAGAATGCATTGCGGATAAGACATTCCAATTGGAAGTGAAGGCGCAAACCTCTCCGGAATTGAAATGCGGCCGTGTTGCTCTCCTCTCCCAAGCCATGTTCCAACCAATACTTATGATATGCCCGAAGGTACTCGGACACGGACCTATCACCTTGGACGGGTCGACATGGGTTGGCCATAGTTGCCAAAATACGGGAATGGATCCCTAGGAATGGATATGCAAGGCCATTTGGGCAAGACACTAGACACGACCCTAAGTAATGCAAAGTTGGAATGCATGCACACTAAGGACAAGACACCAAGACTCGGTACGGGGCGGAGTTAATCAATCCGAAGATCACTCGCGCAAGTGTGCGGCCTTCCCGATAGGCGTAGCCTAACGTTCGGACAACACCTTTTTATATACCGACTAATAGTATGCAAATGCGACCCAAAAGGCACTTTTTTTTTTGTTTTAAAACAATGATGACCCTAAACACGACGTAGACTATGACTAATGACTAGACGTAAATGACTAATGAATGACACTTTTTTTTTCTTTTTGACACCCTAGACTCAAACTCGCTCTGATACCAAATTGATGCGGGACGGGACCACGGACACGACAAGCTCGCGATCGTCCCTTAATGAGGGAAGCATCGGATGTGCGCGGTTGAGAAACCGGCAATGAGCTAGGGTGGTCGGCTCTCTTTTGCACCCGGATCGGGTCACGGGACGGCTTCGCTCTCTCTCGCAGCAGTGATATTATAAATTGAAGGCGAGCTAGGTAACCCTACACATGCTCTCTAGCAGCGGCATATAAAGCATATAAAGAATTAAGCTAATGCCAAGTGTAAGGGTGAAGGCGATACCTCCACGCTCTCGGCGTGGCGAAGACGGCACCCGGCCGAAGCTCGTACTCCCGGGAACTTAGTACATTATGTTTACAGCAATGCAATTAAGCCCACTCCACGCAGGGAGGTAAAGGGCGACACAAGTGGGCCCGGGAGGACCAAGTTCGGGTTGACGGGCGGGTTCGAGCAATGCTTCGGCTTCACGCGTACTCGTGCTAGTGGGGGCCCACATATTGATCGGAGGGGTCGTGTGGGCCTGATGACTCCTCTGTAGTGGAGACACCTGGAAAGCGTTCCCCTGGGATGGCGAGCTGCTGGAACGACCGTCAGACGTCGGGCGGCCCTCGGACGACACTCGCTGGGAACTCGGCCACGAACCTGAAAGTTCTGTTTGCAGGCGCACGACTCGGAGAAAACTGCTGCTGCGATCAGTCCCGTCGTCGGAATGTGACGAGATTAGCGCCGTTGGAAAGCTGACTCAGAATATTTCGACGTAGGGGTCTTCAAAAAAAATAATCAGATCTGTATTTCTGATCATGTATTTTACAAGCTTGCTGGAATCTGGCCAGAACTGCAGGGGTAGGTTCTGACTTCTCTGAAGATCGACATTGATCGGGGAGAATACCTCCGAATCTGGAAATGATTTCTTCATCAAAGTTAAAGGTCTCTGATAGAGGAATCCGGGACTATTTTTGGTTTTTTGATTGGAGAAGAAATGGATTTTCGGGGATTTTTTAACTAGACCTGGGTCGGATCTGGGAAACTGTGGGCAAACTGTTCTTGGGAACTTGGACGGTTTTTGTAAAATACTTGGAGGGTGAACAAAAAATTAAGAAAATTCCTGGTGGTAGAGGGATGTGGACAGAGCTCCCAGTAAATTTGGGCGACCCAAAAAAAATCAAAAGGTGGTTCTAATGGGGTAAACTCAGAGCTGATGAACAGTAAACAGAACCAGGACAGATCTTGAACTTGGACTTGGACGAAAATCAAAAAATAGCTAAAGGATGAATTTTGATGTGATTTTTTTTTGTGGGGATAAGGGTTCTAGAGGGAAACCAACCCTGAAATTTTGAGCTTCAGAAGATGAAGGGAGTGATAGCAGAAATTCGGAGAAGAGGAACCTGTCCTGAGTAGACAGAACCACCGAAACCGTTGGCAACGACGCGTCGGCGGCGAGACGATGGCGGCGGCGATCACCGGAGTTGCTTCAGATGCTGGAGGGGATCAAGGGGGAAGGGATTACACTCTAGAAAGGGGAGAGGGGGTGGAGGAACCAGGGAGAGAGAGGGGAGGGGCGCAAATCTCACTTGGGGGCAAATGCCTATTTTCTCTTCATTAATTCATTCAATATGAAAATACAAGTATATATATGCAAGGGGTCTAACCTATTCTAAGCCCTTGGATCAAGGGTTGATTAATGAAGGGTTGGGATGTGGTTTGACAACCACATTAAACCCCATTAAACAACAAGGTTCGCCCCCCCCCCCCCTTTAAGAAGACAATTAGAATTTGTCTTCTTTAATTAATTCTAGGTCCAAGTCCAAGTTTGGACCATGGACCAGCCACCTTGGGCCCAGGAGTCCAGGTGGACCAATAATGAGGAGGGAGGGGGCCCCTGCAGGGCCTACATGCACATTTGCAAAGAAACCCAATGGCCTTTTGCAAATAAACCCACTAAGACCTACTATTGTGTACCCATATATCACAAGGGCGTACACACAAATACAAAAGGACGTAGATGCAAACACAAAGTGAGCGGGCTGATGTTGATGTCCCCATCAGTGCGGAGGCTGGAGCATCGTTTCCGCCTGCCTCTCAGATACAACTTTGCTGCCGCCACTCCGTACGAGACGAGTCTGGATGATCGCGATGAGCACATTTGCACCTTCCTTCTGGCTTGGAAGAGTGGATTTCGCCTTCCTTTCGATCCTTCTGTGCTGCAGCTTCTTAATTTTTTCCGGTTGGCGCCTATTCAGTTGGTGGCCAACTCATATCTTCTTCTTTCGGCCTTCGGGATTCTTTGTCGTCAGCACGACATTTTTCCTTCTTTGGACCTCTTCCACTTCTTTTTTGAGTTGAAAGCGCACCCGTCGGCGGGGAAAGGCTTTTACTTCATCCAGGCGCAGAGGAATAGGAGCTGCATCTCGCTTGCGGCGAAGGACTCCTCGCACAAGGGGTGGAAGACCCAATTCTTCTGGGTGAAGGCGGTGGCGACGGACAAGATCTGGAGATGCCGGACCTCGCCCAACTTTCACCCGAATCTGCCCCCTCGCCAGGAGGAGTTCCCTCCCCACGTGGAGCAGCAGGCTGCCCGTCTGCTGGAGAACTGTCAATCGACCGAGGAGCTGGTGACGTCGGAGAACATTGAACGGTGTCTTCTCTCGCGGTTGACGTCGACAGGTACAGCTCTTGAGGCTCTTTTTCGGGGGTGGTAGCTCTTTTCCTCCTCCTGACCGGGGCTTCTTCTTGTTGCAGACGTGAGACGGGAACCTCTGGAGGAGACGGCTGAGGTCATCGATCTGGGAGATGACTCGACAGCCGATGAGCCTGATGCCTCGGCGGGTCCCGTCCATGCCCGAGATAAGGGCAAGGGGGCGGCCCCCGAGGGGACTTCTCGATCGACCGGCCTGAAGCGCAAGGATCCCCTGGCGGGGAAGTTGCGGGAGGCCGCAAAGGCCAGGAAAAGGGCCAAGAAAGCCGGCTTTCCTACCGCCGTCCGAGTTGATTCTGGCTCGGCGGCGCTCCCCCCTCGGGGGCAGGATGGGGCCGACCCCTCCGGGCTGGCTCTCCCATCCGCCGGGCGAGAGGGGGCCGAGAAGACCAGGGGCCCCGCAGAGGGAGGTGATGGGTCGGCTCTCCCCTCTGTGGGGGCAGAGGGGGCCGGTGCCGGTGTGGCCGGCGCTGGGACCGAGGGATTGGTCGGCGCGGATGGGGGTTCGCCCGCGAGGGCGTCGCAACCCCAAGTGCCGGCAGTTTCTGGTGCGGTTGATCCCGCGGCGCCAGTTGAGGGTGGGGGTTCGCCCGGGGAGGCGTTGCAACCCCAACCGACCATGGCGCGCGGGGCGGTCAGCTTCGCTGCCCGAACAGGGTCTTCTGGCGGGGTGCCCAGGGTGGAGCAGTCCCCTTTGCCAGAACCTCTGGTCAGGCTCGTTATCTCGGGCGACTTGTACCGGCTCTGCCGGTCGATCGCCGAGAGGACGAGGGGGGGAGAAAGGCGCAGCACTCCTGCCGGGGTCCTTGATGTCCTGATGGAGGGCGGCCTGGTCATAGCTCGGACAGCAGCTGTGATGGCGGAGGCGCACGCCCGGACGGAGGCGGAACGGTCGAGGCTTGCTTGGACCCTTGGTGGATGCGAGGGAAAACTGGCCCGGCTCGAGGGGGAGCATGAGGGGCTCCATCGGGAGTTCCTCGCATTCAGGGAGTTGGCGCGGTCGAGCCGACGGGAAGCCGCGGCGCTGGCCGAGCAGCTAGCAAGGGCCCAAGAATCGCTCGAGAGGAAGAGCAAACGTCTAGAAGATGAGCGTCAACGTCACATTGAGCTGGATGGCCTCTGGGAGCGTGAGCGTGCCGAGCTACAGGATCGGGTGGAGGACGCGGAGCGCCTTCGCACTGAGGCCGAGGCGGACCGAGCCCGGGTAGAGGGTCGGACGATCGAAGCCGAGCGGAGGATGACCGAGCTAGAGGAGCGTCTGGCGAGGGCGGAAGAGCGTGCGGCCGAGGCGGAGCGGGCTCGGGACGGGCAGGTCGAGGCGGAGGCGATCGAGCGCTATAAAGGCTCAGAAGCTTACTCGGCCGACCTGATTGAAGCTACCCTACCCTACTACGAGGTAGCGCTCCGCTGGGGTGCTCGAAAGGGATTCAGGCAGGGCTATCGCCTGGCGATGAGCTATGCCAATGAGCACCTTACCGGGGGTGATTTTCCTTCTGGCCAGAGTTATGACTCGGATGAGTCAGTTTCCAGCTCCTCATCTTCGGCTGGGGAAGAACCGGAGGAGTCACCTCCAGCGGGGTCACCAACTCCGGAGGCTCCGGGAGGGCTCACGACCGGGACAGTTCTCGCATAGGCGAGGTCAGTGTCCGGGCCGGCCTTCACCGAAGGTACCGGGGGTGACGCGTCCCCTACTGCTGTTCCTGAGCTTCAAAGTGGGCTCGAGGCCTGATGTATTTTGCTTTATTTTGCCCCTTCCCCTTTTTGTCTGTTTTTCCTTCTGTAAGAGGACTTCTTTATGGGAGGCAATAAAAGACTTACTTTGTTTGACCGCTATCTTTGCCGTGATTTGGCTGGCGTATCGGGGGCAGTTGGAAAGTGCCGATATTCTTTGCGCCGTTTTCGCATGCCGATTCGGGAGGCTTCTGGCGGGGCGTCCTTTCGTTCCACCATGCCCTGGAAGTCGAGGCACTTCACGAATCCCTCTAGGGCGGGGGACCGAGGAGTTGGAGGTGACCTTCCAAGGGAGGTCCTATAGCGTGTTTTCGAGGGGGGAGTCATTTAAGGCGCGTGGCCTCCCTTGGCCTATAAAAAGGACCGAAGGGTGCTCCTTCCCTCTTAACACTTAGGACTCTCGCCGGCGGTCTGCTCTTATTTCCTCGTCCTCGCTCTGCATTGCGCCGCCGCGATCGGAGCATGGAGGGCCCTTCAGAAGATGACGCCGCAAACGACGGGGAGCGACCGGTTCCAGCTGTCCTGGAGTATCGGTCGGGTCCCACGGTCGCCGCGCGTGCATGAGACGGGTCCGACGGTCGCCGCGCAGATCTGGAGAGGGCTTCGACGTGCGGGGGCACGCCGTTTGCCTCCTCTTGGCTCCGGCGAGGCTTCCGGGCGGATGCCGAGATGGAGGGCGGATGGGGGAGTTAGGGATGCCGGCCGCCATTCCCCTCCGTAGGAGGGGAGGAGGCGGCGCAAGCTCCCTCCTCACCCCTGTCCACAGCCTCTTTCTCTCTCTTTTGTTCTTCATTTCTTTCACTCTTCGAGGGCTACTTGCTTTCTGTTCGCCTCCGAGGGGTTGGTGGATTGGCAGAGGGGAGACCTTCACGGCGCTCCTTTTTCCAGGTTGTTGCCAACTTGGAAGGTAGCCTTCCTCACGTGAAAGGTGGCCTTCTCCTTGCCGTCCCCCTGTCACCCTTGTCACGGTCCACCCGAGCCAACTGGGTCGACCATCTCTTGTCCGAGCCAGTTTCTACGAGAGGCAGAGTCAATGGTTGGATGCGAGGAGGTCAAGACCGGGTCGGCCGGGCGATGGCCGTTTGCCGTGGTGCTAGAGGGATTTTTGCTTTTCACTATGTAATGTATTGGCAGTTGCCTTTCTGATGTGCCAACAATTATCTTGAATAAATGTAAAAAGGGCGTTTATTTTACCCGATTTGTTGATACAGTTTTCAGAAATAAAATCTGCGTAGTGTGCTTGCGTTCCATGTCCGGGGAATGGGTTCCCCTTCCATTGTGGCTAACCTGTACGCACCTTTCCCGAGCGTCTCGATCACTCGGTAGGGGCCTTCCCAGTTGGGGGATAGCTTGCCCGCCGCCTCCAGTGGTCGAGACGCTTCGGTCTTCCTGAGGACGAAGTCCCCTGGTCGGAATTGTCTGCCTCGGACCTTGGTGTTGTAGTACCGAGTGAGGCGGCGCTGGTATTCCGTAGCTTGGACGTTCGCGATCTCTCGGAGTTCGTCTGCCAGGTCGAGGTTCTCGAGTAACTTCTGCTCGTTTGCCTCGGGCGAAAAGCTGATCACTCGGAGAGACGGACTGGCGATCTCTAACGGAACGACGGCTTCGGTGCCATATACCAGCTGAAAAGGGGTCTCACCGGTTGCCGTCCTGGGGGTCGTTCGGTGCGACCATAGTACGCTAGGTAGTTCCTCGAGCCAGCTACCCTTAGCCTTGCCGAGTCTGGTTTTTATGCCCTTCAAGATGGTCTTGTTGGCATTTTCAACCAGCCCGTTGGCCTGAGGGTGGGCGACCGAAGTGAAGTGGTTGCGGATATTTAGGTCGGCGCATCTGTCTCGGAAGTATCGAGAGTCGAATTGCCGCCCGTTATCGCTCACTATCACTCGGGGGATGCCAAAGCGACAGATGATCCATTTCCATACGAAACCCCAGACGACTGTCTCGGTGATCCTTGCTGTTGCTTCAGCCTCGATCCACTTGGTGAAGTAGTCGATGGCGACGATGATGAACTTCTTCTGGGATTGAGCCGTTGGGAATGGCCCAAGGATGTCGATCCCCCACCGAGCGAAAGGGTAGGGCTCGGTAAGGGTGATAAGTTCCGTGGCCGGTTGATGGACCAAATGGTCGAACCGCTGGCAACGGTCGCACCAATGTTGTGCGTAAGCCGTGCAGTCGCGCCGTAGGGTCGGCCACCAGTACCCCTGCCTTAGCAGGATTCTGGCCAGCGACCGACCTCCTGAATGTGCTCCGCACAGGCCTTGATGAATCTCTTCAACAGCTTGGCTTGCTTCGTCGGGACCGAGACACTTCAGAAGGGGCCCGGAGAACGATCTTCGGTAGAGAGCGTTGTTGAGGATGACGAAGCGCCGAGCTTGGTACTTCATTCGGCGGGCTTCCCGAGGGTCGGAGGGCTCCCGGGAGTCCCGTAGCCAGGACAGGTAGGGGGAGCGCCAGTCGCCGGGAGTGGCCGAGTCAATGGCGAGGAGCTCCGAGTCTATGCTCGGGCGCTCTAGCTCTTCTAGGAGGACCGATCGTGTACCTTCCGGGTCTAGGGAGGAGGCCAGTCGGGAGAGGGCGTCCGCCCGAGAGTTTTGCTCCCGAGCTATTCGGACTACCTCGAACTCCTCGAACTGCTGGGCCAGGCTCCGGACCAACTGTAGGTATTTGATCATAGGTACCTCCCGAGCTTCGTACTCGCCATTGACCTGGCTTGCAACTAGCTGGGAGTCGGTGTGGATCCTGACTCGCTCGGCCCCCAACCGTCGGGCCATGCGGGCTCCCGAGATAAGGGCCTCGTACTCGGAAGCATTGTTGGACGCCAGAAAGTTGAACTTTAGGGCGTATTGCAACTCTATTCCTTCGGGGGACTTTAGGAGGATCCCTGCGCCGCTGTCGATCGAGTTGGACGATCCATCGACGAACAGCTCCCAGGTTGGCCCGGTTGCTGTCGGAGGCCTGTCCTCGACCGGAACGGTGCTCTCGGCGATGAAGTCGGCGAGCGCTTGTCCTTTGATAGCTGATCGCGGCCGGTACGAGATGTCGTAGGCCCCGAGCATGATGGCCCAGTTGACGAGTCACCCCGAGGCTTCGGGATGGGCCATAATCTTCTTCAGTGGCTCGCCGGTTAGCACGGTGATGGGATGCCCCTGGAAGTAGGGTCGGAGGCACTTTGCGGAGGTAACCAACGCTAGCACGAGTTTCTCAGTTGCGGGGTACCTCCGCTCGGCCTCGTTGAGCACCTTGCTGGTGTAGTAGACCGGCCTCTCGATTCCCGAGTCATTCCTGACTAGGACCGAGCTGACCGTTGATGGCGTCGCCGAGAGATAGAGCAACAAGACCTCGCCCGGGACGGGCTTGGAAAGCACCGGGGGCGAAGCCAGGAACTCTTTGAGCTCGGCGAACGCTGTCTGGCATTCCCCATCCCATGCGAACGTAGCAGATGCTATCTTGGGCCCCCTCATCAGCTTGAAGAAGGGCAGGCATCGTTCGGCCGCACGGGACAGGAAACGACTGAGAGCAGCGACACGCCCCGTCAGACGCTGGACGTCTTTAATGCACGTGGGCGGGCGCATGTCCAGGATGGCCTGGACCTTGTCGGGGTTGGCTTCGATCCCTCGCTGAGTGACCAGGAAACCCAGGAACTTCCCGGATCTTACTCCAAAGGCGCACTTGGCGGGGTTGAGCTTCATGCAGTACTTCAGGAGGGTGCCGAAAGTCTCGGCGAGGTCGGTGAAGTGGTCTTGGGCCCTCGGGGTCTTGACGAGCATGTCGTCGATGTAGGCCTCGACGTTCCGACCTAACTGTCCCTTGAACATATGGTTGACCAGTCGCTGGTATGTGGCTCCAGCATTCTTCAATCCGAAGGGCATCCGGGTGTAGCAGTACACGCCGTAGTCGGTGATGAAGGCGGTCCTCTCGACATCTTCAGGGTTCATTCGGATCTGATGATAACCCAAATAGGCATCCAGGAAACTGAGTATCTCGTTGCCCGAGGTTGAGTCAACCAATTGGTCGATGCTCGGTAGCGGATAGCAGTCCTTGGGGTTGGCCTTATTCAGATCGGTGAAGTCTACACACATTTGCCACTTGCCTGTAGTCTTCGGCACCAGGACGACGTTGGCTAGCCACGTTGGGTATAGGACCGGTCTGAAAAGACCAGTTTCTTATCCCTTGGTGACCTGTGCCTTGATGATCGCCTGTTTCTCGGGCGCATGCTTCCTTCTCCGCTGCTGTACGGGTCTCACGGTGGTATTGAGGTTGAGCTTGTGCGTCACAGTCTCCTCTGGTATACCAGGCAGTTGATCATCGGACCAAGCAAAGACCCGAACGTACTCAGAAAGAAACTCCTTGTATTGCTGCTGTTCCTTTGGTGGTAGGTCGGCACCGATCCTTACTCCTAGGGCCGGGTCGTCGTTCAGGAATACTGTTAATAACTCGCCACCAGGCTCGGTGGTCACGACTTTTCCTTCGACTCCCCTGGGGCCCTTATCCTTCCCGTCCGGCCTTGAGGCTTCTACCGAGATATTGTAGCACCTTCTAGCCGTGGCCTAGTTACCTCGGACTTCCCCTAACCCGTTTTTGGTGGGAAACTTCATTTTTTAGTGATAGGTAGATGGTACGGCCTTTATTCGGCTGAGAATTTTTCGGCCGAAAATAGCGTTGTACGCTATCATACCTTTAATCACTATGAAGTCCACTATGACCGTAACGGTTTTGGGTGGGGTGCCGATAGTGACCGGTAGGCTTAGGGCTCCCTCGGGGTAGGTGGCCAGGCCATTAAACCCGCAAAGGGGCGTTCGGATCGGGCGGAGCTTGGATGGGTCTTCCCCCATCTTGAGAAAACAGTCATAAGATAATACATCGAGGGCGCTCCCATTATCAACCAAAATCCTGTCTACATTACAGTGATTTATCGTGGCCGAGATAACGAGGGCATCGTCATGCGGGGTGCTCAGCCCTTCCAGGTCTTGGTCGGAGAAGACTATGACCTGGGGCTCCATCGGCGGGCCTCTGGGGGGCTCTAAGGCTCGGCTGGCTCGCTCGGCATGACGTTTCCTCCCTCAACTGGTGTCGTCGCCCGATGCCGCTCCTCCGGAGATGACGTTGATGTGAACCCCTCGGGGGGCGTTGTCGATCTCCTCTGCGGCGTCTCGGTCTTCTTTGTGCCTGATCGTGAACCGGGCTAGGTGCCCCAGACGGATGAGGCGCTCGATCTCGTCCTGGAGCTGATGGCAATCTCCGGTGTGGTGCCCGTGGTCGCCGTGGAACAGGCAATGCTTGTCCCGCTTTCAATTTTTCGACCTCATTGGCTCGGGCTGGCGGAGAAGTCCCGAGTCTTTGATGTCTTCATAGATCTCGTAGACTGGCGCGGTCAAGGGGGTGTACCGCTCGTACTTTCTCTTGCGCTCTCCTTCTCGATCGCGCTTCTTACCCGAGCCAGGGTTTGGCTCGGAGGTCCGCTTCTTGTCCCCCTCCCGACCCGAGCCGGTTGCGTCTCGGCAGGCGCTGAGTACTTCTTCGCACTCGGCGTGGCGCAGTGCCAGAGTCACTAGCTCGGCAAGGGTCGAGAGAGGGTGGAGGACAAGCTCACGGCGGAGATTCTCGTCCCGGGTGCCCCCGATCAGTGCGGTTGTGGCTGAGGCCACATCCAGGGGGGGATCCTGAGGGCTTCTGATTTAAATCGGTGGACGTAAGTCCGGAGCCTCTCCCCTTGCGCCTGTTTGAGAGCCAGGAGCCCCGCCACTGACCTTGGGGGGGCGCTGCCGGCGAAACTCTCCTTGAAAACTCACCCGAATTGCCTGAAGTCTCGGATGGACCCAGGGGCGAGGGCTCGGAACCATGCCTGAGCACCTTGGACCAGGGTGGCCGCGAAGGCTCGGCATTTGATGGGATCCGGCGTTCCATGAAGGGTCACCAGGGCGTCGAAGCTATCGTAGTGGTCGGCTGGGTCGCCCTAGCCGTCGTAGAGCTTGAAGGTCGGAATGGAGGCTCTGGGAGAGACCTCTGCCTTCAAGATGTACTCGGAGAAAGGGGATTTCTCCTCGTCCTCCGGGAGAGAGGTCTTCTGCAGGGCGCGGAGGGCGCGCTCTTGCTCTGCGAACCGTCTCTCGAAATCTCACAGCCGGAGGGACAGCTCTGGCTGCAGTCGCACCGTGGGGCTGGGGGGGGCATCTTGGCGGTCTCCCGAGGCACTAGTGCCCGGGTGCGGAGGCCTCGCCCCCTGTTTCCCTTTCCTCGGCGTGGAGGAAGTCTCTTGCTTCGCAGGCGGAGCACGCGAGGGTCCTCCGATGTCGTTGCGGAGGAGCTGTCGGCCGCGGAGGGTGAAGCGGCCTCCGGCGGTGTGCTGCGTCGCACTCCTTCGAGGGGGACTTCCTGACGGGGCGCGGGACCTTGCGTCCCTAGCCGCTTGGGCCCTCATGAGCTCCACGAGGACGTCCATCTTTTCGTTGAGCGCCTGGAAGGCGCTGGCGCCACCGTCGAGGGGTGCCCCTGTCTCCGGCCGGGGGGGTGGTGGCCTGTTGGTGGGGATGCTGGCGTTGGAGGGGGGGCTCTGTGAGACCCTAGAGGGGGCGCCTCCCGCCGCCGCCACAGCCTTACCTGCCCCACCGGCGGATCTCCTCCCTGAGCTTCTTCTCACCATCTCGGCTCTTCGTGCGTTTCCCACAGACGGCGCCAGATGAAGAGGCGAGATCTCGCGCTGGATCCTGAGCGGGCTGTGGATCACCAGAAGATGAATCTGCAAGAGAGGGAAACGTATCAGAGGGCCCAGGGGATCTCCCTGGGGCAAAACCCTCCGATGGCTAAGTCAGTGGAGCTATGGTGGAAGCGATAATGGGGGGAGGAGAGAGCTGATGCGCGAGAATCCTCTCCACCAAAGGGTGAAGCGAGTCATGCTCAGGAGCTTAGGGTGTGTGAATGCCTTGTTCATCTTACCTTCTTCCGGAGGGTATCCCTTGCTTAAATAGTGCGCCACCTTCAGGAGTCCTGTAAGCTGAGGGGTTCCCGGCGGGAGTTACGTCTTTAACGGGGGCTTTCATGGCCTGATCGTGGGAACGTTATCCCCTTGGAGTCCGGCGGCTCCCCTGACTCTCCCGCTGGCGGAGGACTCTGAACGGCTGCACCTACGGATTAATCAACCGGCCTTACCGAGCTTCGGGGATGCTAGCTCTTGCCCGAGCGATAGTCATGGCCCGGCGAAGGTGGGGTCGGATAGGTCGGCTGGAGCCTATCTCTCTCGGACGGGGAGAGGGCTTTAGGCCGGACCTTCCTTGGGACCTGACCGTTGTCTCGGGCCCTCTGAGCCTAGAAGGCCGTCGGGGAGAGTTAGTTCCTCGAGTCTTATTTATTGGGCTTTTCTTCCCTAAGTGGGCCCGGTGGGCTATCACTCGGTTGGGCTCGCCTGGTTGGACCTTGTGGGTCTTGTTGGGCTGCCTTTGTGGTGGGCTACGGAAATCCCCCTCTCCAGCGGGGTTCCTTCCAACATGCGTCGGGTGGTTCAGGAGTACCGACATCGACAGCTTCGGTGATAGGATCTGCGTCCTTCGGCTCGAAGGTCAAGAAGTTCTTGAAGAAGAGTTTCCGTAAGAAGCACAAGGATCAGGGGTAAGCTTCATCGGGCAGTGTACAGCAGCCGATTCCTTTGCAGCGTCAGGGATCAGTGGGTGGATCGCGAGGACCTTGTCCACGGTGTGGTGGGACCCACCCAGGCAGGCAGTGCACGGCGCCGATCATCTGTTTTCGGTGTGACCAGCCAGGGCATATGGCACGCGACTGTCCTCAGAGGCCGCCGCAGCAGCAGGTTCCCCAGCAGCAGAGGCAGCAGCAGCAGGGACAGTACCCGCCGCTACCCAGGTTAACCAGTGTGGGAGGCAGGCAGAGGGCTCGAGGCCAGATCGCGCATATGACCAGGGCAGAGGCAGTGGCGTCGCAGCTCGTGGAAGGTACCGTTCAGATTTTGGGTTGTGCGGCTTAAGTTTTATTTGATTCTGGCGCGTCTCATTCGTTTATTTCGGAGGATTTCGCGTCGAGCGTCGAGGAGTCGGTGACCCAGTTGTCCTGTGATTTGGCAGTGGAGTTGCCTTCGGGTGACTTTATGATCACTCCGTATTGCTTCGATCAGGTTCCAGTGTGGATCGATGGGCAGAGTATGTCAGGCAGGTTGTATGCGTTGCAGCTTCGGGATTATGATGTGATTCTAGGCATGGATTGGCTCGAGACCCATGGAGCGGTGGTGGATTGTGGAATGAAGAGGGTCTACTTCCATCATCCGAGGAAGAGGACCTTCTATTTCCAAGGTATCCGTTCTGCCTCTTCTCGATTCCTTATCTCTGCTATTCGAGCCCGTTGATTGCTTGATTCAGGTTGTCAGGGTCTTCTCACGTCCGTGGTTGTGTCTGACCGGATAGATCTGGATGTCGAGGATATTGCGGTGGTGTGCGAGTTTCCTGACATTTTTCCCGAGGAGTTGCCTGGATTACCTCCCCAGCGGGAGATCGATTTCGTGATCGAGGTTGTGCCTGGTATGGGACCTTTGGCGAAGGCTCCCTACCGTATGGCCCCCGCTGAGTTAAGGGAGTTGAGGGCGCAATTGCAGGAACTGTTGGCCAAGGGGTACATTCGTCCTAGCTTTTCCCCTTGGGGTGCGCCCGTGTTGTTTGTGAAGAAGAAGGACGGTAGTCTGCGCTTGTGCATTGACTATCGGCAGCTGAATGAAGTGACCATTAAGAACAAGTATCCGTTACCGCGGATTGATGATTTGTTCGACCAGCTGCAGTCTGCGCGAGTGTTCTCGCGGATCGATTTACGGTCCGGTTACTATCAGCTGAGAATTCACGAGTCCGATGTGGAGAAGACTGTATTCAGTACGAGGTACGGGCATTATGAGTTTCTGGTGATACCGTTTGGGCTCACCAATGCCCCTGCAGCCTTCATGGACTTGATGCAGAGGGTGTTTCATCCGTATTTGGACCAATTCATGGTCATCTTCGTGGATGACATCCTTGTTTATTCGCAGTCTGCTGAGGAGCATGCGTACCATTTGGGTGTGGTGCTGTAGACGTTGCGAGATCACCAGTTATATGCGAAGCTCAGTAAGTGCGAGTTTTGGTTCAGCGAGGTGCACTTTCTGGGGCACGTGATTTCTGGTGATGGCATTTTCGTGGACCCCGCCAAGGTCGAGGTAGTAATGCAGTGGCCGAGGACGAGATCGGTGATGGAGATCCGGAGTTTCTTGGGGCTTGCGGGTTATTATCGCCGATTTATCCAGGATTTTTCTCGCATTGCGACCCCGATGACTAGACTCACGCGGAAGGATGTGCCTTTCGTCTGGTCCGAGGAGTGTGAGCAGAGCTTCATGGAACTGAAGAGATTGCTCACCTCGGCTCCGGTATTAGTTTTGCCTTCTGGATCGGGAGGGTTCGTGGTGTGTACAGATGCTTCCGGCATTAGATTGGGTGCTGTTTTGATGCAGCATGGTAGAGTGGTGACTTATGCATCTCGGCAGCTATAGTCCCACGAGGAGAGCTACGCTACCCATGACCTTGAGTTGGCGGCGGTGATCTTCGCGTTGAAGATCTGGAGGCATTATCTATACGGCGAGAAGTTTGAGGTGTTCACTGACCATCAGAGTTTGAGGTATGTGTTCTCGCAAAAGGACCTGAACCTCAGGCAAAGGCGCTGGATGGAGCTCATGAAGGACTATGACTTCACCCTGTCTTATTAGCCGGGCAGGATGAATGTCATCGCCGATGCCTTGAGTCGGAAGGTCATGATTAGTGTCTTGATGTTAAGGAAGTGGAGGCTCTGGGAACAAGTGCCCGAAGTATCTTTCAGGCTCAAGATTCCCTAGGAGCCAGGGTTGGCGGTGCTTGCGAGTCTGACTGTCACTCCTGCTATCCGTCGTCAGGTGACAGAGGCTCAGCATGCGGACCCTGGGTTACCCCAGATTCTGGCTATGGCTGACGTGGAGCTCGGTGAGGATGGTGCTGCGAGGTTTCGTGGCAGGTTGTATGTCCCAGCGGAGGAGCAGGTTCGTCGTGCGGTGTTACGCGAGGCTCATGGGAGCAGGTACACTGTGTACCCGGGTGCGACGAAGATGTATCAGAACTTGCAGAGGCAGTTCTGGTGGCCTGGCATGAAGAGAGATGTCACCGAATTTGTGGCCAGGTGCCTGATCTGTCAGCAGGTGAAGGCGGAGCATCAGCGACCAGGCGGTACTCTCCAGCCCTTGGGTGTTCCTGCTTGGAAGTGGGACCATGTGACCACGGATTTTGTGGTGGGGTTGCCGAGGACTCCGACTAGGCAGGATAGTATCTAGTTGCTGGTGGATCGGCTGACGAAGGTGACGCGGTTGCTACCAGTCTAAGTCAGCTGGAGCGTGTCTAAGTTGGCTCATCTTTATGTGGAGCAGATCGTGCCGTTACATGGGGTTCCCATTACGATCGTGTCGGATCGGGATCCGCGCTTCACTTCTGGATTCTGGAGGAGTTTCCAGTGAGCTCTTGGCACGGAGTTGGCATTTAGCTCGACGTATCATCCCCAGTCAGATGGTCAGTCTGAGAGGACCATTTAGACTTTGGAGGACATGCTGAGATCCTGCTGCCTGGAGTGGCAGGGGAGTTGGATTCATCACCTACCGTTGGTGGAGTTTACCTATAACAACAGCTATCATTCGAGCATCGGCATGGCTCCTTATGAGGCATTGTATGGGCGTCCTTGTCGGACTCCACTTGATTGGTTTAAGGTGGGTGAGCGTGTTTTGACGGGACCAGAATTGGTGCAGCAATGTGTGGATGTTGTGCACCTGGTTCGTCAGAACATGTTGGCGGCCCAGAGTCGGCAGAAGAGCTATGCTGACCGTAGGAGGCGGCCTCCCGAGTTCGCCGTGGGCGATCATGTGTTCTTGAGAGTTTCTCCGATGAAGGGGGTGATGCATTTTGGATGGCGTGGGAAGCTGAGTCCCCACTATATTGGTCCTTTCGCGATTGTGGAGCGCATCGGTGAGGTTGCTTACCGGTTGCAGTTACCTCCTGAGTTGGCGTCGGTGCATGACGTGTTCCACGTCTCGATGTTGCAGAAGTATATGCCCGATGACTCTCATGTGCTCGAGTTTTCCGTTTGGCCTGAGGTGACTCCAGATCTTTCTCTCCCAGAGTTTCCGATCCGCGTGGAGGATAGGTGAGAGCAGCGCCTACGGAACAAGGTCATTCCCTTGGTAAAGGTCGTGTGGCAACGACACTCTGGTGGTGAGGTTTCGTGGGAACGTGAGGATGAGATGCGTCAGCAGTTCCCGTATCTGTTTGAGTGAGTCTTCCTCTTCTTTCCCCTTTGGTTGTTCTTAATTTCGAGGACGAAATTCCTTAAGGGGGGAGGGCTGTAATATCCCGGACCTTTCGGATCCTTCTTTGTGGGTCTCGAATCTGGTTTTTGGAGCGTCCGACTTTGTTGTGTCCAAAATTTCATTTCGGACATCTTTCGTGTTCGGATCAGCGCATTCCGGAGTTGTTTCGGAGGCCCGGATGCATTCCGCGACTTTTTCCGTGTGTGTTTTCTGATTCTCGGTGTGTGTGTCAGCTTTTTCTTTGGAAGCTCGCTGCGGGTGAATTGGGCAGTTCCCCCGGGCACGAGTGGTACCGTTGCGATCGGTGCGTTCCGAGGATTCCGGAAATGTATTTTTCTATTTTTTGATAATTTTTTGAAAAATTGGATTTTCTATATATTCCCATTTCCTTTTCCTTTTATTTTCCTTTTCTCTTTCTTCTTCTTCCTCCCTTCTCTCCCATGCATTTCCACCGTGACCGCCCCCTCTTCCGGTGCTAGCCCCGGCCCCACCGCCTTCGGCTGTGGTTGCGGCGAGGCGACGACGTCGTGGCGTAGGCGACGGTGTGGCGATCGCGGCGGTGTTCGGTGCTTGGTGAGGGCGTGGGGAGTTCGTGAAGCTTCAAGCGATTCTTGAGGATCGGTGGCGATCCGCCGCGTTTCAGGCAACTCCGAAGTAGGGTGACGTTCCTTAGCCTCTTGCCGATCCTTTCCGTGATTTATAGGCCGAGGGGAGGTCGAGAGGGGCTTGTTTAAGCATGCTTGAGGTTTTTCCATGATTTGGGGAGAGTCGCCCGATCTATGGATTTGATGCATGAATTCGTATTTTGATGGCCTAGAATCATGCTAGGGGTCCCCGGGGGCCTTCCCCTTTGATTTCCCCCTCTTCGGTGGAGGTATGGGGGCGTAGATGGTGTTTTTGGCCATTTCCTGCCGTTCTCGATTTTCCGAGATGATAGCGGTCTACCAGTGGCCGCGTTCACTGGTAGCGCTCGGGTGGGGACCGCCTTCACCAAGGTTTTCGACCGTTGGGGCTTGTTCTGTCAGTAGGCGGTCGCGGTCTTGCGACTGACCGCGATTGCTGGTGGCGGTCAGGGGACGACCGCTTTCACCATGGGGTCTGGCACGGTCTTCGAGATAGTTTTTTGACCGTTGGAGTCTAGTCGCGGTCTCCTGGAGACCGCTATCAAGCGAAGACGGTCATCAGGCGGCCGTATTCACTTTTCGCGCACCAGGGTGGTTGCGGTCTAAGGAGGACCGCGACTAGGTGGTAGCGGCCCTGGGTCGACTGCGACCACGGGAGGCGGTCCTCCGGTGACCGCGACTCCCTTTCCTCGCCGATTCAAATCTCGGACGAGCTAGTCTCGATCCCAGTGCTGACCCGTGGTCCGACTGATGCGGGGCATCATGTGGGGGCTACACATGGGGACACCGTTGGTGTCCCGGGAGGTGGTGATTTCGGATTGTGTCATCGTGCGTTAGTGTGGGTACAAGGAGCGTTCCTCGTACCTGTGGTTGCGACGTTGTTTTCCGTGACTTGAGAGTCTACTCCTTCAGTGACCCTCCACTAGTCGTAGCCCACCAGTACGAGGTGCTGGTCTCACCTGGGAGTGGTGTACAGGCATTCACCTTTGAGACGGTTTGTGGACCGGTTACCGTAGGTCCCTCGTTGGTAGCTAGAGTCCGGCTACGGGGGAAAACCCGTCAGAGGACCAAACCTAGTGACGCAAGGTCTGTGTGTGCACACGTGGTTGGGGGCGGTTGGACCCACGTCGACGGGCATGACCCCAGCTAGTTACTTGTTTGTGGTTACTTGTACGGTGTCTGCGCCTCGGGTAGGACCTACCACGTCAGGCGGTTCACCTGCGGCGCGGTGTAAGACGCCAGGGGACGCTACCGGCTATGCTTCTAGTAGGTGGTACTCCTGTCGAGTACGGCGTGACAGACTGTCAGTCGTGTGTTTCCGACCTTCGAGTTTTGCGATTCGACCGTTGAGTTTCGGTCTTCTCACCGTGGCACGTGTGTCGGTTTTCGTGCCGTAGGGCTTGGTTCTGTAGAGTACAGAGCTTGCCTTTCCGAGGTACTTTTCTATCGCTAGTGTAGTGGTTTCTCATTTTACGAGGTAGGGTTCGAGTGATCCCTACTGAGTCTTGTTCTGAGACTCATTCCCTGCGTGTTTTCACCATGTTTCAGGTGAGGCACCGCCCCGGGGGAGCGCGTCGGGGGTGCAGCGTGGTGCGGGTGCCCAGCGGTAGTGCCATAGGTCAGAGCCGGGGTATGCCCGTGTAGCTGTACTTTTCTTTCTTGTCACTGTACTAGTTATGGACTACTGTTGCTGTTGTTGTTATTTTATATTGTGGACCATGAAAAATGTTAATTTATTTCCTGCTTAATATTATAACTGTTTAATTTCTGCAATTATTTGTGATACTTGTGTAGTCTCCACACCATCCTTTTAACCCTTCCGAGTCTTCGGGCTCGTGGGTGGCGGTGCGAGTCTCAGGTTATCGGGCCTTCCTGGTAATCGGATTCTCGGGTCGTTACAGTGCCCGTGGGTGTGCTTGCCTCTTCTTCCTTTCGTTGGTGCCGACGAGGTGTCGGGCGCTGACGTGGTTTATTTGTCTCTTCTTCTCTTCCGACGGGGTATCGGGTACTGACATAGCACGTCGGTCTCTTTGTCTCTTCGTTAGTGCCGTTGGGGTTCCGGGGACTGACGTGGTACAATGGTCGCTTCTTCTCTTCGTCAGTGCCGATGGGGTGCCAGGGACTGGCATAGTATGTGGGTCTCTTTGTCTCTTTATCAGTGCCAACGGGGTGTCGGGAGCTGACGTAGTATGTTGGTCTCTCTGTCTCTTAGTCAGTGCCGACGGGGTGTCAGGAACTGACGCGATACGTTGGTCTCTTCTTCTCTTCATCAGTGCCGACGGGGTGCCGGGGACTGACGTAGTGTGTTGGTCTCTTTGTCTCTTCGTCAGTGCCGACGGGGTGTCGGTGACTGACGTAGTTTGTTGGTCTCTTTGTCTCTTCGTCAGTGCCGATGGGGTGCCGGGGACTGACGTAGTTTGTTGGTCTCTTTGTCTCTTCATCAGTGCCGACGGGGTGCCGGGAGCTGACGTAGTATGTTGGTCTCTTTGTCTCTTCGTCAGTGCCGACGGGGTGCCGGGGACTGACGTAGTATGTTGGTCTCTTTGTCTCTTCGTCAATGCCGACGGGGTGCCGGGGACTGACGTAGTATGTTGGTCTCTTGTCTCTTCATCAGTGCCGACGGGGTGCTGGGGACTGACGTAGTATGTTTTCTCTTCTTCTCTTCATCAGTGCCGACGGGGTGCCGGGGACTGACGTAGTATGTTTTCTCTTCTTCTCTTTGTCAGTGCCGACGGGGTGCCGGGGACTGACGTAGTATGTTGGTCTCTTCTTCTCTTTGTCAGTACCGACGGGGTGCCGGGGACTGACGTAGTATGTTGGTCTCTTCTTCTCTTTTCTTCTTTTCTTTTTTTTTGAACAACCTGACCGGTACAAGCGCCCTTTCTGGTTTTCGCTGGCACCGGCCCCCTCTTGCTTTTGCCCGCGCGCCCTCTCGAGTTTTCACGTGGCGGGGTACCCGATTTTGCCTGCAACGCCCTTTTCGGGTTTTCGTCACAGCTGGGTTGCTTCCATTTTTGCCCTTGTCCCTGTGTAGGGGCAAGTCCGGCGGGGCACCTCTATTTTAAGCCCCCTTCTCTTTTTTTTCCTTTTTTTTTGACGAGCAGATAATATGTAATTGTTGGCTAGGGCCCGGAGCCTTGCGCTGAAAGATAAGGTTCATTTGTTGGCAAGAAGATAATGCCTACGCAGCAGGGAATTTTCGTCGATTCGGACGTAAGGCCCGTAATGGCACTATTGTATGAGAGCGGGTGGCAAGGGCACGAAGCCTTGCACCGGGAAGGGATTTATTCGCTGGCCAGGGACTAATGCCAGCGCAAGGATAGAGATTTTGCCGATTCGGGCGTAAGGCCCATAATGGCGATTTGCGTGGGAGAAGGTGGCTAGGGCACGAAGCCTTGCGCCCAAAAAAAGGCGAACTTATTTGCTGGCAAGGGAACTTATTTGCCCGTCGATACATACGGGCGTGCAGACGGCAGACATATGTATATACATATATATTATTATTATTATTATTATTATTGTTATTGTTATTATTTTCCCTTCTTTCTCTTTCTTTTTCTCTCTTTTTTTTTCTTTTCCTCTTTTTCTCCCCCTTTTTATTTTCTTCTCTCTTCCTCTCTCTTCCCTTCTACTCCCCCCTTTTTTTCCTTTTTCTCTCTTCTGTCGACATCCCCCCCTGTCTCTCTCCCTTTTTTTCTTTTTTATTCCCCCTTTTTTCTCCCTTTTTTCTTCTCTCTCTTTTTTTTTCCTTTTTTTTCTTTCTCTTTTTTTCTTTTCTTTCTTTTTTTCTTTTCTTCCCTTTCGTATAAAAGGGGCAGGGGTGGCGTGGCGAGCCACCCCCCCTCATTTGAACTCCATCTCTCTCTTTCCCGTGGCAGACGGACTGTCCCCCCTTTTCCCTCCTTCTTCTTCTTTCCTTCCTTCTATATCATCGGGTGTCACGGTCGCCGCCGAGCACCACCATCATCGTCGCCGTCTTCCTCTTGCCAGGGTGAGGAGGCCGCTGCGAGAGCGCTCCCCCCTCTCTTCTTCTCTTTCTCCTCCTCTTTCTTCTCCTTTTCTCCTCCTCTCTTCTCTTCCTCTTCACCGTGGAGGGCGGCGGGGCCTTACCCCCCCTCTGTCCCTCTCCATCTCTTCCCTCTTCCTTTCTTCGCCTTCCTCTCCCCCCTATTTTCCTCTTCTTCTTCTCTCTTCCCTTTTTCCTTTTGTCGTGGGCTGCCGCCGGCCGCACCGGCGAAGGGGGGTCTCGAGTGCGTCGACGGCAGGGGCCCTAGTCGTGCCGTGGGTAGACAGGCTGGGCGTGCCGGGGGAGTCTCATCCGAGCATGTCAGAGAGTCCTGCCACGGGTGTACCGGGGGAGGGCGCTTTCGGAGCGTGCCGAGTAGTGATTCTAGGAGATGTGCCGGGGAAGCTTTCCGTAGGTGTACCGTGGAAGACGCCAGGGGGTGTGTCGGTGGAGAAGTACCCTGGGCTGTGCCGGGGAAGACAGCCGAAGGTGTGCCAGGGAAGGACCCCCCTGGGCGTGCCGGGGAAGCTCTCCGTAGGTGTACCGTGGAAGACGCGAGGGGGTGTGTCGGCGGAGAAGTACCTTGGGCGTACCGGGGAAGACAGCCGAAGGTGTGCCGGGGAAGGACCCTCCTGGGCGTGCCGAGCAAGGGCGCTCCAGGTGTGCCGGGGAAGACACTGAGGGCGTACCGGGGAAGGCCAACCACAGGGTGTACCGGCGAGAGGGAGAGGCATACGCCTGTGTAGCTGAGGACTTGTGGTGTTGCCTTTCGGGGCCCACCGTGACTTTGTTGGGGCCGTCACTCCTTGTGGGCACACACCCGTGTTTTCCCTTACGCCTCTGGCCTAGGGGAAACTCTATCGAAATTTCGTCAGAAATTGGCAGTGTCTTATTCGCCTCAATTATATCAGAGTCCCCCCTATAGTCTTTGTCCCCCATCAGTTTCATCCATCATTCCATTTTCATTTCCACTCATCTTCTGTCCTTGGGTTTGTGGCACTTAGTAGGGATTGCCAAGGTTGTGCTGTGGAGTGGGCATCAAGTGTGCCGAGCAACACTCGGGGTGTGCCGGGTTGGGACCCTTGCAGGCGCACCGGCGAAGGCCACGCAAGGTGTGCCGGCGAAGAGCAGCCCGGGCGTGCCGGCGAAGGCCGCTTAGGGTGTGCTGGGGAAGACACCAAGGGCGTGCCAATGAAGGAGGCAGAGAGCGTGCCGAGGAAGGGCAGCTCCAGGGGCGTGTCGGCGAGGGCTTCAGGCAGGGGAGCCGGTGAAGGGGAGAAAAGAGGACTTCCTTGAACAGAGGACTTCCGGTGTTATCCCTCGAGGCCCACCATGACTTTGTTGGGGCCGTCACTCCTTGTGGACGTGCACCCATGTTTTCCCTTACGCCTTTGGCCTAGGGGAAACTCTACCGAAATTTCGTCAGAAATTGACAGTGTCTTGTTCATTTTACTTGTAGTAGAGTCCCTTTACAGTTCTCATTTCTCTTCACCCGTGGCTTGTTCTGATCTTATGTTTGTTATATCCTTGCAGATAAATGGCTGCCCCAAGCGGCTCCTCTACTCCTGCTGCCGCCGCCGGCCTTGTTCCCCCACCTCCGGTGCCAGCCGTCACATGCCTTAATGTGGAGGAGCTGGATAGGGAGCAGGCTGAAGTGGCGGCACTAGCCGAGTCCTCGGGCTCCGAGGCCGAGACAATGGACTATAATAGGCTCTCTCGGGTTGAGAATCACTTTACCTTTGACCGGACCAGTGAATATCAGAAGGACTTCCCAAAGGATAAGCATCTCATCCAATTTTTGAAGTACTTCCGCTCCCAGGAGAGGCGGGAGGTCGAGCGAGTGATCTTGTGGGCTCGTGATAGTTTATTGTACAGTGTCTCTAGGAGCATACCGATGTATTTGGTGGGGGAGGCCTGGGAGTGGAAGCCTATCCTGAGGATCGAAGGAGTGCTACCGGTCGAGGACAGATTGGTGCGAGCACCCCAATTCACTGCGGAAAAATGGGACATGTCCGCCGGGCGGGTGCAAGGCGAGCCACCTCACTTTGGTTTGTTCTTGGCTCCCTTGAAATGGGGCTCCAGGGAGGAGCCCTTCACACTGGATTGTCTGGCCATCTGATTCAAGTACGAGTTGGCGCTAGGCTGGCTCGGGGAGCTGAAGCTCAGGATGCTCATACCTTCAGGGAAGGGGTAGTATAATTCACCGAGTACGTGCTGTTCAACTACGCCCCATTGCTGGCCCGGGCTGGCATCTACCACAGCGTCTATGCCTCCCGCTACGGCTATCCCATCTCCAAGGGTCTTTGCTGCGGCATGATAAAAGTATTCAGTGCAGAGACCAATACTTTCTATACGGCGGAAGGTGAGACTTCACTTGATTTGTGGAGCCTCAGCCAGCTCAGCGGCTTGCCCATTGACGGGTAGCCCTATGAAGAAGTATGCCCCCAGATCTGGTCAAAGATGAAACCAACGGGGATGGCTATTATTCCGTTGGCTATTCATACCGGTATCTCATGAAGGCATACCGGGAACTATACCAGCTGGCACATGGAGGGCGGTAGCCTCCCCGTGGGGACCAGAAGAGGGTCCGCATGACTCTGTGGCTGCAATATTTCTATGACGGGCTGAAGCAGTATGGAGAATTCCCATGCATTGGCACTGCCGTTGCTCGCAAAAAGCGCGCCAAGCCCAAGATTGACGTGAAGATTCCTTCCAGGGGACGCCGGAGTGGCCCCAACCCGATGGGGGTTGACCCTTTAACACACTGTGCCGCATACCTGACGTATTGGCTGTGCTCATTTGCCATGCCGTACGGGGACGAAACAGTCATTCGACCGGACGCCATCTACCCAGCTTGTCAAATGGCGTGGGGGATCAAGTTGTCCTTGTGCCCGGCCACTCTTTGCCTGATATATAAGGCGCTGGGGGACATCAGCACTCATCAATTTCTGAGGCAAGCCCGATATGTGTGCCCGCTGCATTTCTTCAACGCGTGGGTCTGCGCGTTGTTTCCAGAGTTTGCCTCGCGAGCTCTACAGGACTGGGGGCTGGTCCCGAGGATGTTAGAGTTCGCCAGCGTAGAGCCAGGCTCGACTTCCCTGCGGCTATATGATATTCAGGGCCAGCTGACGATGGTTCCACGGGACGCGGCCAGCACCATCCACTTCTAGACGCTGGCCGCACATTCTAGCCCTCTAGTGAATAATAAGAGGGAATGCAGAGATGAGCAGGTGGAGAAGTACGTCCACCCAATCAGCCAGGAGAACGTGGTCCGCCCGTTGTTGGAACCCGAACTCAGGGACTGGGCGTTATCCATCCGCCCGAGCGTGCTGGCATTCAGGAAGGGGGATAATCTTTTGCTGGAACTATACTACCCTTTCCGGTTCGGCCAAAATTTCGGATATGATCAACATATCCTTGTTTATCATGCGCAGTTCGGCCTGCCTTCGCGAAGTCTCCAGGGGAGTTCTACCATTGAGCACGCCAGAAGCTGGTGGGACTTCTTCCACCGGGCAGACTCTGCAACTTTCCGAGTGCCGGCCCAAGGCCGTATTCCTCGGGTGACCCCGAAATACGTAAAATGGTGGAACGCCCGGACGGTCTTCTATCGGTTGCACAAGACCGATTGCTGGGACGGGGCAGAGAGAAAATTCCTGAGTAAGCAACTGGTGTCGGTGCTCGATATTGACTCGGAGCATCTCCTCTGGCTCAAGAACAGGCAGGAGAAGGAGGTGGTGGCATATCTAGCCGCTCGCCGGGAAGCTCGGGAAGCGAGGCTGACACCACAGGCGAAGCTACCCCCGGTGGCCAAGGACGACTACAAGAAGACTCTGAGGGACCTTTGCCAAATAGGGAGTGACAGTTTGGAGCTCATTAATTATCTGCTGCCCATGGAGGAGGAGGGGACTCCCGCAAAGAGCTGGCGTCTGGAGAGGGAGCCGATCTGCCCATACTGCACGTTCATGAGGCGGGAGGAGAGGAAGCCTAAGAATTACAAGGACACCACATGGCTATATGTCCTTCTCCGGGTGAACGGGCTGAAGATCGAGGACCAGACGGCCACCATCCTGGGCAAGCGCCTGCAGGTCTCATATTATTACGCCGACGGGTGGGGCATGGACCACTTCAATCTTTTCTGCCACCTCTCATCGAAGAAGCATGCGGACCTGGCTGCCCTCACCGACCGCTGCCAGAAGATTGAAGACGTGTGCTGGCTGGTTCGGGAGGCGGCGCGTCGGGACAAGGAGCCGTCCCTGAGCTGCTAGCCGATAACACTTCGGTTGTATACTGGCCCCCATGGTATTTGATCTTCCCTCTTCCTTTTACTCTCCTCCATCCTTGTTGTGACCTTTGTAGGGTATCAGATGCTAATCATATATATATATTTCTGATAGACCACCCCGACAGCGTACAATTGGCGACGTACCGAAACTTTCTTCGGCTCGTCCAGAAGCCCTCCTATTTTGACGCCGCGTTGCCGGCCCCGACCACGACCCCCTTGCCCAAGGCAGCGAAGAGGCCCTAGGCTAAATTGCCTGTGAAGAAGGCGGTAGATGCTGCCAAAGCGGCCAAGCAGTGGGACGCGAAGCGGCGAAAAATAGAGGCCGCTAAGGCTTCAGCAGCTGCTCCCCCGGCGTCACAAATTCCATCCTTTGAGGAGTTTCGAGGTTGCCCGGACCAAGCCGAGCCAGCCCGCTGGTTAGAATCTCCAACCATTAGTGTGCTTTCAGGTCTGTCTCCATTTCAAGGGAAGGCTTTGACACAGGAATGTCTCTTCTTCTTTTTGTCTCAACTACTGTGGAAGAGCCTGCACCCACGCCCATTCCTGACGTGGAGGAGCCCGCTCCTGTGCCCATTCCTAATATGGCAGGGCAAACACCCACGCGCATTCCCGACGCGAGGGAGGCCGTGGCTGCGGCAGGGGAAAGTCCAGCGCCGACTCCGACTCCCCGACCACGAGTCAAGGAGAGATCCCGGACTAAGTCGCCCGTTAAGAAAGCATTGGCCGCCGCCAAAATGGCTGGGCGGCTGGAGGCATAGCGAAGGAGGGTAGATGTCTCCCTGGCTTCGGCGGCTGTCTCTCCGGTGGCTCCCATTTTATCATTCGAAGAGTTCGAAGTCACTCGGACCGAACCGAGCCACCCCGCCGGTGAGACTTGTTGACCGCTGATATTCCTTGGGATTTATTTGTTTCCCGGGGGTAGGGCTTTCATGTGCACATGACATGTGTACTTCTTCTTTTCAGCTGGTATGGGGGAGCTGGTACCTACACCGATCTCGGTCGAGAGGGAGACTGCGGCTCCTAGGGCACTCTCGCCTGTCAAGGAGGCCCTTGAGCTACCTCGTGTTGTAGAAGCCGGAGGGGGTATTTATCTTTGCTGACCCAATTGACTTCTTTCGTCCTTGGGGACCCACCGGCCCCGGCATGACCTACCCCTTTTCTTTTATGTGGCAGGCACTGATGCAGCAGTTAACGGGCCATTAGGACCCCGCCTACATCTCCCGGTGACGCATATGTACATAAGAAAGAGGTTGAAATCTGGCGTACTAGCCTCACCCAGCCCGCGGGAGGATGCGCCGATCATCGACCTCGAAGCAGAGGCCCCCTTGCCAGTAAGGGCAGAACTCGTGGTGGTCGAGTCTTCGTCGGGCGAAGAGGTAGATTATGATTACTCCTCTGATGAGGTGGCTTCTGGCGAGGGCATATCCGAAGTATCTGGGCCGCACAAGCCGATCTTTAAGGCTCCCTCACTCGCTAGCTCTCTGGGCCTAATGGAGGAGGCTGCTGTAAGTGTGAGCTTGTTCGCACGGGACCTCCCTCGTTATCATCCAGTGACTTTCTTCATGTTACCCCTTGATTTTTCAGGAACCAACTGAGCAGGAGGCCGTGGAGGGGGCTACCCCGGCCGAATCGGTCGATCGCTCAACAGGAGCTGATGTGGGCCTGGGTAAGCTGGCCCTCTTATTCGAGGCTTTGCGGTAGGAGTCAGCCGTGGAGACTTCGAGTGCTCCCGGAACGGCAGACGAGCCCTTGGAGGAGGGGGAGATCCAGCCCGAAGGCGGCATCGTCCCGGTGGCCGAGGTAAGCACGTGGGCCTTAAGATCTTTCCCTGCCTTTTGACTTCGCCTAATTCGTTTTAGGCAGCGAATGTCTAACTCTGCTCCACGTGGTTAGGTAATGCCGATGCCAGGGGAGACGCCTGCCCGTGTCCGCAAGGCCGTCGCTAAATGGAGGTAGATCGCCGGTCCGATAGCAGTAGGGAGGCCAGCTTCGGTCTTGGCCTCGGGGACGGGTATCCTCGCAGCACTGGTGCAGGCGGGAGGCAGACCTCGGCTGATGATCCACCTTCCGCCTTTCCTGAAGATCCCAGCTCAGGTGGAGAACCCACTTTTGAAGAGGATATTTGTGGGACTCCTTGCGCATCTGGAGGGGTCCTAGGCGCAGGAGAGAGGTCGATCAGTGATGGCTTCGGGCCCGGCCTTGCTCGAAGCCCCTCCTTTGGTTGAGGCAACGGCGCTTGCACCCCCGTCTGGCGAACTGGTGGTAGAGACGGACCGGGCAGAGGAAGAGGAGGTAGGAGATCACCGAATAATGGGGGCGTCGAGTGACCCGGTGGCTACCTTGTCTGCTCTCCTGGCGGCGGGTGGCCGGGAATCTTCCGTCGAACTCCGAGGGCCAGGCGACTTAACTCTTGCCCTTCCATCCTCTTCGGCCGTGGTGGACGCTAATTTATGGGCGAAGGTGGACGGCTCTGTAGATTTTGCTCCTCTGACCATGCCTTCTGTCAGCCACACTTCCTCAGGTGCGCCGGTCCGACAGATGCTGGTGACGCTGCGGACGATGCTCTTCGCTGATCTTTCCTTGTCATATCGGGAGGTGCAGAGTATAGTGATGCAGCTGACCGGGGCACTACAAGTGCTGGGATGCCAGCTGGGGGAGTGGTCGCGGTGAGTTTTGTTGCTACTGAAGTATGTTAGATGTCGCGAGTTCCTCGAGACCTAGGCTCCCGACGAGCGCGCCGCTCTCGACGCCCAGGTGGAGGAATACTTACAAGCCTTGGAGGCATGGTGGAGTAATGAAGAGCAGCATGGGAAGGCTTTGGAGGAAGGCCAGGGTGACGTTTGCTCTCTCAGGAATCGGATTGCAAAGCTGGAGGGCTACCTTGCCACAGCCAGGTCTGGCCTTGCCAGGGCTGAAGGAGCGGTCGAGAGGGAGAGCAAAGCGCTTGCCGTCGCCCGGGCCAAGACAACGTCTATGGAGACTGGGCTCGCTCGCCTCGAAGAACGGAGGGGCCAACTGTGCGACATGACAAACTTCCCTTGCGTCGGAATTCTCCCTCTTGAAGACATCTTCAGGGGCATCGACTGAGCGTGACGCCCCTTAGCTTTCTGCCCCTTTTTTTGAAATCTAACACAGGGGTATGCCTCCGAAGCACATGTCATTTTAATCCTTTTTGAATGGAACAGAACACTTACAATTTCCCGCGTCCTTTCAGTGTACGTGGCATTCGCCCCAAGGGGATCTCTTTTCTCTTCTTCTTTCTCTCTCCCCTCTTGTATGTATTATTTTCTTCTTCCTCTTCCCTCCCTTTTTTCTTTTCCCCCCCTTTTTCCTTATTCTTGTCGGCACACACCGATCGAGTGTAAGTCCTTGCAGCAGTTCGCTCTCGGGGAACCAGGCAGGTGTTGACACCCATTTTATACTGATAAGTCGAGCCGTTTCTCTTACTCCCATTAGTTGATGCCTCGAGTTGTTCATCGTTCATTGGGCCATTTTTTTGTGGCATGTCTTGGGCTCGTTTTATGGGTCGTCTCCCTCCTTGGTGCAATCCGTGGTGATTCGGGGCTTAATGGGCCTTGGCTTTGGTCAATTGAACGTATTTTACGAGAATCAAGTGCCTAAGGGCATGAACGGCTTAACCTCAGCCGTTCAGCAGATGGGCGGTTGCATATTGACCGTTCATACACTTTGGCTAATTTCTGAGGATTTTTCTGAATATTCACCAACAGGCTTTTATGCGGTGTGATTAGGACCGTTCAAGCTCATGGATGGGCCTATTCCAACCGCCTACATCTCAGAGTCCTACGTGCGCCCATTTTCTCAGATAATTATCCAAATGATTCGAATTATCACCGACAGGGTGAAACGGTCGGTTTAGTGCCGCCCTAAACTAAAACGGTCTCAATACAACCGTTCATGTGTTCAGGGTCCAACGGCGGACGTTTCGGCCAGTTCGAGAGATAGTTGGGATAATTTTCTGATTATTCAAATTTCCACCGACAGATGGACGGTCCGAATCAGACCGCCCATACCTTGCGCGGTCTATCGTAAGACCGTGCAAGCCGTCGGCTGTTGATTTTCAACTGATTTTATCCCTTTTATTTCATGGTTTAATCCCCAACTTATCTTGATGATTTCTCCGCGGATAATTAACCATTTTAGTTGCCGTTTCGACTCGACGAGAGATAATGATATTATCTACGATTTATCTTTAATAATCTCGTCCCGAAAATGGCTCTAAACCCTGATTTCGGGGCTGGTTTTCTAGGCTCTATAAATAGACCCTAATGGCCGGACGTCGAAAGGGGGGGAGATTTTTGGTCGACGGCGAAGCCCTGCCACATTTTTGAGCGACCTAGCACCAAGGAGGGAGGCTCTCTACGTCCGCACGAGCCTCCGGTTCAGGGAGTAGCCCAGTTTTCGTAGTTCTTTCGCTCCGTGGTTTTTGCTGCTTTCCTTCATTGCATGCATCGTTTCTTCCCCACGTACCCTCTCCTTCTCACTATCATGCACACAACCACCCAGTTTTTTGTCGCCCTAGGGGTTTAAAACCCCCCAGGTATTCCCCTTTCATTTGTTCATGCTTAATTCTTCTCGTCTGAACGCATACTACGTTATTTAGTTCTAATCTGGGTGTTTCTTCTGTGTCTTCACATTGTTCTGCAGGTCAGCACTTCGTCAGCACGAGGCCCATCCCCTCTGGCCGGCCGGAGAGGGTGGAGGTCGAACCCTTTTCAATTTGCTGCGTGGAGGTATTGAGCGGTTACACTCTGGCCGCTCAACGGTACGTGCGGTGCATCAACGGCCGTTCTTCCTCGGAGCGCGGTCCCCATAGTGCCGTCCATCCCACTGTAGCAGTTCCTCCCGCGTCCTTCGCAGCGTCCCAGGGCGGTCTATCGTGAGACCGCTCAACGTCGGCGGTCCTAAGGGAACCGTTCATCCCTCAACGCTGCACTAAGGCGAGTGTCTCCCCACTTTCCAAGGTACGGCGTGTCTATCACGTACGGCATCTTGGTGGCGATCACGGTACTCTTCGTTGTTCCCTGTCTTCTTCTCTTTCTCTCACTCTCGTGGTTTGCCTGTCTCACGTTGTTCCACGCTCTTGATGCACTTTGACCCTTAGTGAAGGGAGAGAGAAGGAAAATATATGTCTACATCCCTTTTGTGGCGATCACGGTGGGACATAAATGCCCATCGTGCTTTTGAGTTGCTGACCCTTCTTAGTTGTTGTCCAGGTTTTCTTCTTGGAGTGATTTACAGGTCGGATGCGGTTTCTGTCCTCTGGCGTATACACGGTTCGTCCAGAGCCGCCTACCCACACGCACGGTCGATACTCCACCGTCCATCCGCTGCCATCAGAGTCAGCTACCCCGACCTTTCCTGTCACAGACGGCGCCCTGGACGTCGTCCATCTGTTTGAGCGGCTTTCACATAGCCGTCCCGCTCCCAGGCACAGGTACGCTGTACTTTTCTGGGTGGCAGATACGCGGCTGTGACACGGCGGTTCAAGTACGTGAGCGGTTGACTATCGGCCGTCTGTCTGGTATTTCCCTTGCTTTCTTCCCGTCAACTACGGCTGGATATTAACCGTCTGTGTGCTTAGAGCGGTCAGAGGAGGACCGCACATCTCCTGTCACAGTGCATTTATTTCCTCTTGGTTAGTTTTCGCATGATATATATTGCTCCTGGTGTTGTTCATTGACTCCCCCCTGCTCCCTTATTATCACTGCATCACCATGCTCTTTATTACTCATGTGTATACTTGCTCATTGATTGATAGCTGCTAGGCTAGTTTGTGCATGCACTCCGGTGCGCATAGGAGCATCGACATCTTCCCATATTAGTTGCATTCCTACCGAGGTAGGGTTTCCTCTCGTCTCCATATTCCTTGGAGCCGACTAGGGACCTTGCTGAGGACCTCCGTAAGCCCCCGTGAGCCGTGGATTCCCACACGGACGCCGGGCAGGTTTTACCGTATCCACCCTAGGCTAGGGTTGCATCCGCGAGTGAGAAGTCCCGATAGAGTCACACAGTTCCTCATTTCTCATCCCAATCAGGCACCTAGTGGTCGAGAGAATTTATATTTTCATTAATCCACTAAAACTCAAACCTAAAGATATAAGGAACTGACGAGCATCATTTTAAGAACTTGATTGTATTACTGAGTGATTCTGCTCTCATCTCGCTCCATTGTATGCTTATTACTTGCCTGGTAGATCTGATTGATTAGTGTTGCTTGTTCTAGTCGTAGGTGTCTTGGTGTATGTGGGGTTGCCTTCTGCCCCCACGATCACCTCCTAGGGTTGACTCTTATTTCCATTCCTACTCCAACCCCTTGTTCGATTCTTCTTCTTCCATGTCGTCGTACGACTTCTCTTCGGCCCACGAGGACTCCCTTCCTCGTGGTCTCCTTGAGGACCCACCTAGGGTCACCCATTTGCAGGGAGGAGAGGGGACGGCCCCTTCACTCCCGACCACTCTTGGCGAGGGTCCCCGACCCTCTTTTTCAAACCCGCCCAATCAGAATTCAGCCAGTATGATCCTCGATATGATGGCCCAGTTGGACCCCGCCCAACTCCATCTCATCAGACAAGCCCTGCAAGGGGGCGATGCCCCGGCCTCAATTCCGGCTCATGCCACGGCCAGTGTTGCCACTTCATCTCCTGTGGTCGGGACCACCTCTGTGGCTCCCATTGACCTTACTCCTGTCCGCCCTCAGACCCTTCGCTATCCCAATATAGAAATGGGCCAGGCTTCCACATCGGTCCATCAACAACTTGATAAAGGAAAATCCCCGATCCCCTCTGTTCCTTATCTCGAGCCGTACCCTACAATTTCTCCATCACCTCAGGCCCTCATAGCCCCGGCGGACTTCGCTAGGTTACAGTCAGGGGCGGCCCAGTTGGCTCATACGGATATGGGCCCTTCCTCAGCCCATTATCCCTCTTACGGGCCGCCTCCTTCGTCAGCTTATCCTTTGGCCGCCTATCGAGGTACTGCTCCTCTTGCTCCTTCTCCTCCTTCCCGGGAACGGGAAATTCTCGACAAATGGGCTGCTATGCAGCGACAAATTGATCTCCTCCACAAGCGGGTCGGCCCGCAATCTCTTGCCGATGTCCCTATCCCTAACTTCAGGGACATTCGTTTTCCCTCCCAGTCGGAGCTCCCCGTGTACCGTAGGTACAATGGGAATGGCAACCCGTTCATCCATGTCCGGGAGTTCTTATACGAATCGGCACAGTTCCAGCAAGACGATCGTTTGATGGCCTATTTGTTCCGTCGGTCTCTAGAAGGGATCGCTCTGGAATGGTTCTACACCTTGCCTATGGAGGAGGCCGAGAATTTCAAGACAGTCAAGGAGAGGTTTATACAGAGGTTTCGGGATCGGGTCGGACCCGAGTACTCTTTCACTAACCTAGTGGCGGAGAAGATGAAGCCGGAGGAAGACTTCGCAACCTATGCAGACCGCTGGAGGCAGATGGCCTCACGTGTGCCCGGGCAGATTCCGGAAGAGGAAAAAGTGAAGTTGTTAATTTCCAATGCTACGCCAACTTTCAGAAACATTCTGGCAATGAATGATATCTCAAACATGCACCAGCTATACAGCAGAGCTAGGTTTATTCAAACCCAATTTAAGGACTCCCCCATCCATTCTTTATTCGAGGCCCAGAAACCCAAAGCCACCAAGAAAACCCAAGGCCCCGTCACTGAGGGAGTACAAATTAACGAGCAAGTCCAGGCCGTTCAGTTCCCCCAACAAGCCGCGCCACCCCGCTTCCCACCGCCTCAGCGTAACCCCCAGTTCGCTGCTCCGCAAGTTCCCCAGCCTACCTTCCAAGTCCCGCAATACCCTCAACAGGCACCTCCGCCACCCCAACAGCCTCAGCGGCCCCCGCAGTACAATAATGTTCCTCCACCCCCCACCTATGGCTCTGCTCGACCAGCTCCAAAAAGGGCTCATTACCCCCCTCTTCCGGAGACCTTGCCAGATATTTTCTCTGCTCTAATGTATACTGGTGACCTTCAGTTGCCTCCTGAACGCCCGAACTGGAATCCGGCTGCCGACCAATCCCGATATTGTATATTCCATCGGCAACCCGGGCACACGATAGAGCGATGCTACCAGTTCAGAGACCTGGTGTATGATTTGCATGAGGGCCAGAGGATTGATTGGGCCCAGATGCACCAATTAATTGAGGATATCAAGCAGAGGCAGAGACAGGCCAGGCCGCAGCAGGCGGCGCCCCAGCAGCAGCAGCAGCAACAACCCCAGCAGCAACAGCAACCTCAACCGCAGCAGCAAGACCTCGGGATCCATCAAAACCCCATGCCAGTACATCAACCCGCTCCTCTGCAACAACAGCAGCTGCCGGCCCCAGCACAAGTGAATATGGTCCAGTGCCCAGCCCCCAACGCTGGGTGGACGTTTGATGACGAGACCCCCGCACACCTCTTGGCCCTCCACCACCACTATCTCCCACGCCGACCGTCCCCTCCATTCTTAGACCCGCCATCCCAACCACTACACCACTCGTCGCCTCCTCCGCATCACCTCCTAGGCCCACTACATTCCCCTCCGCTCCGTCACCACCGCCCGCCATACCTCCCGTCATTCTCCCTACGCTTAACCCTTCACCCATTTCCCCTCCACCAGGGCCTATTAAACCCACTTCAGTCATCCTCACCTCCATCTCCACGCCATTCACCTACCCCACCAGGCCAAGCGGGGGTCCAGTCCAGGCCATGCCAGCATCACAATGCGCCCTTCGGAGCGGGCGTCCCTTCCAAAGAATTTTTCCTTCTTCAGGTGCGTTTGCACCGAATCCTACAGTTTCCTCCCCTACAGTTGAGCCAGAAGAGATGGACCCTGTGCCAGGCACAAGATATGACTTATTGCAGCACTTAGACCGGATGCCGGCCAAAATCTCAGTGTTAGAGCTGATCAAGAGGTCGCCGCTCCATCAAGATGCCCTGAAGACCTTCCTGCAGAAAGTTATGGTGTGTGAAGATGTGGCAGTGGATAGCCTGCCCTCCGTCTTGGCCACAATCACAAAGGGGCCCTCTATTGCATTTGCTGAGTCAGAGTTAGCACCTCCTGAGGCACAGCAGATGCCGTTATGTATCACCATCTCTCTAAACAAAACATCCGTAGAATCTGCCCTTGTGGACACAGGGGCGTCAATAAATGTCTGCCCATTGAGTACCCTTCGTGCTTGTAATATATCAGAGGACATGCTCAAGCCGACACCGACTACGATAGCCGCATATGATAACTCCAGACGTGCTTGTCATGGGGTGGTAACTATGCAGGCCGAGCTAGGGCCCTTAGTGATGGATGTAGAATTTTATGTGTTGGACATAGACCCAATGTTCAAAGCCATTCTGGGTCGTCCATGGTTGAATAGTTTGAACGCCGTCCCCTCGACAGCCCACCAGTGTCTAAAGTTCCCATTCCAAGGGTGAGTGGTCAAGGTGAAGTTCCCATTCCAAGGGCGAGTGGTCAAGGTGAAAAGTGTTTCCACAGTTCAAAACGTTGACGCCATAGCGGCCAAGATTCTGCCCACATTGTGGCCGAGTAACAGGCCTGTTCTATCTGTTATGGATTTAAACTATTCGTGGGCATATGCGTCACGCAAGCCCACCGCTGCATCAACCAATGTGAAGGTCAAGCCCAAAATGAGAGACTCCAAAGGGTGGCACCTAATTCTAAAATTGGGCTATCAGCCAGGCCGAGGACTCGGCGCACAATTGCAGGGCCGAACCAACCCCGTTCCCAAGGGAAGGAAGATGGGCCGCCGGGGCCTCGGCTACCATGAATCCTCCATGTCGATGCTTGGGGACTCTGGGCCGTTGACCTGGGATTACCGGCAACATTTTGTGAAGGGTCCGTTGCAGCCCGGCACCTTGAAGTCCTCGCCATCCAGCCTGGAAGAAAAGATAGACGAAGCTTGTGCTGTTGCCGATCCGCCACCATCACCGCAAGGGCTAGCCGGTGACTTGGAAGACCTTTCTGACTGCTTTACAAGGATGTTTTATGAAAAAGAGGGTGACCCAAAGAAGAAGGAGACGCAGCTGGTAAAGCGCCCTCCGATGCCATTGGCCCGCCAGGGGCCACGGAAGACGGGAAGCTCCGTCACTGCCTATTCTATGTCCCCGTCCCGTCTCGCTTCCTGGTTTCAACGGTTGGATTCTGTTCCCCGTTCCCCTCCACTCCTGGTCAACCCGTGTTTTGCGGAGAGACCCGAAATTCTATTCGTTCCATGTGCTTGCGGGCGCTGCCCGCCCATTGATCTATCAACTCTGTTCACTCCTCCTCCCCCAGGAGCTCAGCTCCACGAAATGTGGTTTAAGTCTTCTGATCCTTTCTTTGACTGCATCTTCCCAGAATTGTTCCCCATGCAGCTTCCTCCTCCTCTGTCTTCTTCCTCCTGCTGCGTGATCACCTCCGGCCTCCAAAAAAAAATGCCAATTTCAAAACGGAGGTCTCCATGGAAGATTACGCTATGTTCTACCCAGATTCCCAGGGGCACGAGACCCCTGTTTCTTTTCCGGTAGATTTCTTCTCCCCTAGGTTAGATGTACAGTGTACAGAGTCTTCTAGGATGGTCGAGTCAGTCAGGGTAGAGTCTAGTTCGAGTTCTATCAGCCCATCCACGTCTGCGGCACCCGTCGTAACGCGCCCTCCCAAAACCATCCCCGATAGGTTTCTGCAAGATTTGGCTGGGAGATGTCATGCTCTGTTGAAGTGTTCGGAATTTGTGGAGACCGCGATTGTCCTGGAAGATGATGAGGGAATTGAGGAGGTATGGAGCAATGATGGATTAGGAGTATATGAAATTGTGAATGAGAAAGACCCAGCTGATGATGAATAAGATGAAATGGATGACACTGCCGACCTATATGCCCAAGGCTTGAAGAAGTTCGACGAGCCTTCCGTAGCAGTGGATGAATCCACTAAGGAAATTAACCTCGGAACAGAAGAGGACCCCAGGCCCATACTTATTTCCGCCAATCTCCCTCCTCAAGTCGAAGAGGAACTTGTCCAAGTCTTGAGGGAGTACAGCGATTCTTTCGCCTGGTCCTACGAAGACATGCCGGGCCTTGACCCCGCCTTAGTCGAACACAGGCTGATTCTCAAACCAGGGGCAACGCCTGTTAAACAGAAAGCAAGGAGATTCCACCCACAGATGGCCTTGAGGATTAAGGAAGAAGTCGATAAAATTGCATAAGGCCAGGTTCATTAGAGTTGTGCTGTACCCACAATGGGTGGCAAACATAGTCCCGGTACTGAAGAAGGATGGTAAAATTCGAATTTGTATTGACTTCAGGGACTTAAACAAGGCATGTCCGAAAGATGATTTTCCACTGCCTCACATCGATGTCTTGGTCGATAATACAGCTGGGTACGAAGCCCTCTCCTTCATGGATGGTTACTCAGGGTATAACCAAATCCTTCTGGCTCCGGAGGATCAAGAAAAGACCTCGTTCACCACACCTTGGGGCACATACTGCTACGTCGTTATGCCATTTGGGTTGAAAAATGCAGGTGCCACCTACCAAAGAGCGATGATGGCTATCTTTCACGATATGATGCACGTTTATTTAGAAGCTTATGTGGATGATATTTTAGTCAAATCGAGGTCACAAGAAGAGCACCCCGCCATTCTAGCCAAGGTGTTGCAAAGGGCTAGGGAATACAAGTTAAAGATGAATCCAAAGAAATGTGTGTTCGGAGTTGCATCAGGGAAATTGCTCGGGTTTATAGTTAGTAAAAGGGGGATTCAGATCGATCCAAACAAGGCAAAGGCCGTCATGGACATGCCGCCGCCGAAGAACATCACTGAGCTTCGAGGTTTGATCGGGCGTTTGCAATTTATCAGGAGATTCATATCTCAGCATTCGCAAAGATGCCGCCCGTTTTATGAATTACTAAAGGCAGGCGTGAAATTTGAATGGAATGAACAATGTCAGAAGGCCTATGAGGAACTCAAGGTTTACCTCTCTAATCCCCCGGTTCTACAACCACCCGTCCCCGGGAAACCCCTGATCTTGTACATTTCTGTAATTGAGGACTCCCTAGGAGCTGTTTTGGCACAGGTAGACGATGAAGGAAGGGAAAGGGCGGCGTACTATCTCTCAAGGTTATTTAATCCCGCTGAATCCAAGTACACTGCTATGGAGAAAACCTGTGCAGCACTAGTGTGGGTAGCGCAGAAGCTTAAACACTATTTTCTTGCCCACGAGGTTACGCTCATCTCTAGAATGGACCCCATTCGTTATCTGTTGGAAAAGCCGGTCCTTTCTAATCGGCTAGCTCGCTGGCAAAGCTTTCTTTCCCAGTTCGACATCACCTTCATCGTGCAGAAAGCAATCAAGGGATATGCTATTGCCGAGCACCTGGCTCATTCTCCTATCCCTCGCACTGATTCCATCCAGGATGAATTCCCCGATGAACACCTGGCAGTGATCACTCATCTTCCTTTCTGGTCCCTTCATTTCGACGGTGCCCTTAATTCCCAGGGCAGCGGAGTCGGCGCCGTTCTCCTTACTCCAGAAGGGGTAACCATCCCCGTGGCATATCAACTCTCATTTCCCGCCACCAACAATATAGCCGAGTATGAGGCTCTCCTTGCCGGTCTGAAGCACGCCTACATCTTGGGCGCGCGATACCTTAATATCATAGGAGACTCTCAGCTGGTGCTGCGGCAAGTTTTGTCGACTTACCGCACCCGTGACCCTAAGCTCAAACCCTACCAGGATCTGGTCACGCTCTTGGCCAGGCAATTCAGGAAACTCGTCTATATTCACACTCCTCGTTCTCACAATATCTTGGCCGATGCCCTTGCGTCGCTCGCCTCTTCCCTATCACTTCCCCTGAGTCACGCCACTGAGACCATTGTGGTCCAAAGGCTAGATGTTCCTTCTCTTCAGGATCCCTGGTTCAACAATCTTAGAATGTCCGTAGAGAAGAAAATAGAAAGGGAGGAGACAAAAGAAGTTTCATTGACTGAGCTCGAGGAGATCATTGAAGAAGAAGAGCTGCCGTGGTTTTATGAGATAGAGCAATACTGCAAGGATGGTACATTTCTGGAAACGGCTAACGCTGAACAGCAAAGAGCCATTAGAAGAGTCGCCGCAAGATACACGATCATCACAGGTGAATTGTATAGGCGGGCTCTGAATGGAGTTCTAATGAGGTGCCTAGATGATGAAGAAGCTTGGAAAGTCGTGGAAGCAGCCCACTCCAGCGAGTGTGGAGGGCATGTGAACGGACAGGCCTTGGCAAAGAAGATTCTTAGGCAGGGCTATTACTGGCCAACCCTAGAAGAAGATTGCTCCACCTATGTCCGTAGGTGTCTTCAGTGCCAAATCCATGCCGACAAAATCCACGCTCTGGCCTCTTCTCTTCATCCTATTACGGCCCCCTGGCCATTTGCTATGTGGGCATTTGATATCATCGGACCCCTCGGTGATCCGAATTCTGCTGTTAAACAGAAATCCTTCATTCTGACGGCTACGGAGTACTTTACCAAGTGGGCTGAAGCTGAAGCTTATGCAGAAATCAAAGCCACCACAGTATGCCGCTTCATCATGAAGAACATTATCTCGCGGTTCGGGGTGCCAAGCGACATCGTCACCGACAACGGGCCTCAGTTCATCTCACAAGAACTCCAGGACCTCTGTAAGAAATTCAATATAGTTTTGCATCATTCATCACCATACTACCCCCAAGGTAATGGCCAGGCTGAGGCCACAAATAAAACCCTTCTTAAAATTATCAAGAAAACATGTGAATCCCATAAATTTGCAGATTGGGCCGACAAATTGATAGAAGCTCTATGGGCTTACCGCACCTCCGTCCGCACTCCCACGGGGCAGACTCCCTTTGCCCTCACCTATGGAATGGAAGCGGTGCTCCCGTATGAAATTCTGATCCCTTCCCTAAGGGTGCAGCTGGATAAGGAACTTAATCTTGACGAACGTCGAGAGGCGTTGCTAGTCCAACTGGAACTCTTAGACGAGAAGAGGTTGAATGCGGCCAATCATGTTTCAGTATATCAAAAGCGTGTCTCATGATATTTTCAAAAGAAGGTCATTGAAAGGAAATTTCAAGTGGGTAATATGGTTTTGAAACGCAAATTCATCAGGTCAGCAGGCCCCAGGTCTAAGCTGCAACCCAACTGGGAAGGGCCCTTCGTAATCAAAGAAGCTTATCCGGGCAATGCGTATCGTCTAATTAACGCGGAAGGGGAGGAAATGCCAAACCCGTGGAATGGGCTATATTTAAAGCGTTTTTATCCATAAAAATCAAAAACCAGTGAACGGCTCGATGGCAGGGCATGCCCCACCAAATCGCGAAAGGAGGACCTAGGGCCAGCATCTCACACACTACACGACCCCGTGATTCGGCATTCTCTCATGCTACCCGACACCGTTTCTCCTTTGGCCATGCTCGGGGAAGGTGGAGATCCTTGTATTTCCTCTCTCTCGGTTGAAGATAGGGGCAAGTGGTGAATAAGGGGGCGAGAACCGACCCAGATCCCCCATTAAAAGAGGTCTCAAATAGGGGCAATCCGTTAAGACCTCACTCCGCAAAAAGAAGGAAAAGGAAAGCAAGAGGAAAAAAAAAGGAAAGAAAAGGGGCGAAATCAAAAGATAAGGCCGAAAGCACATAAGGCTCGAAGCTCTCAAAACCCCCGAAAGGATACAACTAGGCATGGCAAGAGTGGCAGTATAGTTTCCCCGCGGGACGTTATGAGCCCGGTCGCATACTAGAGCGGAGGAAGGTTCGATGACGGATACAAAGCCCCGGCGCAACAGACCGGATTCTTTGAAAAAAGGGGTCCTGGGAAAGAACTCAAGCCCTAAAAAACCTCTACACCTATCGTCAGCTTCACTACTCAATCTTTTTTTACTTTCCCAAGGAATGAATCTCACCCCAGGTATGGCCTCAGCAGAAGCACCGTCGAGCAAAGTTGACTCCGATCACGGGCGGTCCCCCTTCCTGCACGCGCTGAGCCTTGGAAGTCCATAGCAAGACGAGAAGGTCCCTGATATTGAGACCCGAGCTGGTTTCAGAACCCAAAAAAAAAAGCAAATATTTCAAAACCAAAAAATCAAATATTTCAAAACCAAAAAGAAAAAAATCGAATATTTCAAACCCAAAAAAATCAAATATTTCAAAACCAAAAAAAAATTGAATATTTCAAAAAAAACCAAAAAAATAGAATATTCCAAAAAACCCAAAAAATCGAATATGTCAAAACCCAAAAAAAGATCGAGTATTTTCAAAATCGAACAAAAAATCAAATATTCTAAAAAAGAAAAAGACGCCCATTCATATGCATTTCTCGCATTTTGGTATTCGCCTATTTAATAAGGCTCAACCCCTTGACCAAAAAAATAAGAAAGGGTCATCCCCTAACTTGCTATAGGCAGGGGCTAAGCCCAAAATAGATTTAATATGTTTCATGTTTGCATGTGTGCAGGGGCAGGTTGGAAGGGCAGTTGGCTCGAGACCACGTGACTATTCAATCCTCATTTTGGCCTATGCAATCACATCACATCACAATCACATCACAAAGCTCAAACTCAATCTCATCAAATCTTATTCATTTCATATGTCAAGCTGTCTGGATACAAAGTCTCATGCCATATCATCATAAAAACAAAAGGAAAATCACTCAGTCCGCCGCTGGGCATCCCCGCGAGGACGTATCTCTCTCAACTCCCTAAGGTAAGCCTGTCGAGTCTCTGGAGCCTCCTCAACCTCTGCTGGTAGGGTATGCACCCTACTCACCTCCCACATAATCAGCGCACTCCTGACCGCCTGCTCGTCCTCTTCTGTCCCAATCCTCCACGCTTGTAGCATGGGAAGGTGGGGTAGCGTAGGTAGCATCGTCTGGGGTAGTCCAATCTGTAGGTAGCATCTGTGTGGGCTGTACATCGCTAAGGCAGTGTCGCTCACGAGCCTCAAGTCCAAGTCGGCTCTCCTCGGTAGCATGATGGTGGTGTCGTGGAGGAAGTCCGGGCGCATCACAAACCTATCCAAGGGCAGCCTGTTGATGTACGGGCGCCACTCGTCCCTGGTCTTCAGCTCAGCCGTCCTGCACTCAACCTGTGGAGAAAATCTGAAAGCGCCTCCTATGAAGTAAAGGGGATGGCTCCCAAAGATCCGGCTGACTGAAGTGATATCCTCCCTCGGGGTGAACTTCATCCTAACTCCCATCCAGCACTCCAATAGGATCATCGAACCAAAGAGAGGACCTCCTAAGGCTGCTGAAGTAAGACCCTCGTGCAAATAAGCTAAGACGGCCTGAGAAATGGAAAGTCCCCGCCAAAGGCCACTAATGGTGCTGAGTAAGGGGATCTCCAGGACGTCGTCGGCTGAAGGGAAAAGGATGGCCCCGCAGAGATAGATGGATGCAGCTTTGGCTATGGCCTCAACCCACCCACACTTATTCTTGCAATGCTCCACTACCCACTGGCTCAGAGGGAGGGAGGTTGAGAAGAGGGAGCGAGGGAATGGGCGTTTGAGGCCTTGTGCCCCCTCGTCCCTTCCACCGTTGGTTACGGTGGAGGGAGGCGAGGGGGTTTCTTTTCTTCGAGGTTGCAGAGAAGAACGGTCTATCGTTAGACCGTTCGTCATTTGAACGGTTCATTCATAACCGTATGACTCTCTTGACCGTTAATTTCAAGGCGGTTGAAATTCCAGGTCTCGTGGTCCTGAAAGAGCCATTCTTGTTATAAACGGTGCGGTCCCGACCGTGCATCCCCGGTATCTGGCTCTATAAAAAATGTTCGAAGGACAAGTAAGCACGGTTAACATAGAGCCGTTTGGAATAGTGCACGGTTGATATACGGCCGTTTATCTGGTTGGTGTATTTAGATCATGAATATTGATATTTTCTTTGGAAATACATCTCTTAACCATCTTATGCAGAATCACTTCAGCCTGTCTCGCCATTTCGCCTGCACAGGTAAGTCAGGTATGGCCTTCTATCCCTAAATCCCTTATTGCATTAATTATATGGTATTATATTATACTATTTTGAGAGCCGGCAGGTTACCTACGTGTCCCAGGATCTAATGTTCCCCTTCAACAAAAACGATGATGATCCAGTCTCATGTACCTAACCTTCGGATAGGCCGTTAACTTGGGATGTCACGAGGAGGACGATTCTATCCGCGCGCTGTGGTTGCAGACGGTATCTTGACTCTGATGTTCCCAGCTTAGCAATACTACTCTCGAATATCTTATATTTTAATCTTTCTTGGCATTTTTTTTGATGATTTCCTTTTGTTTTAGCCCAGCATGCATCACACGCATCCTTTTGAGCTTTCATGCCCCGTGGTTTACTTAAGAAATGTCCCGTCGGTAATGGTCAGCTATGCGTTCGGACGCTCAAGTAAGAGGAGCTAATTCCACTCTGAATTCGAAGGTTTTCTTTGGTCGATTCATTTGGTCCGGTTGATTAAAATGTCTCTGTCTGGAGCTTTAACGTTTTTTCTTTTGTGGCCCCCTCATTGGACCGCGGGATTGTGTCCCCCATGAGGTTGGTCTTGTCGGTTGATTTCCTTTAGTTTAGTCCCTCCAGATTGGCGTCGCCTTTTGATCAATTACTCCTGACGCTCGGTTCAAGGTTTTCTGAAAGATTCTCATCGCTTCTTGGTAGAAACGGGTGTCGTTTTACCTTAACGCCTGCTTTTCCGGTCCACCCCGCTACATTCCCGCTTCGCCTCCATGTTCCATGTCACCTCCGCTTCACCTCCGCTCGCTCCCCTGCAAAGAGGGCGTTAAGGAGGGGCATCTGTTGACACCCGTTTTATACCGATAAGTCGAGCTGTTTCTCTTACTCCCATTAGTTGATGCCTCGAGTTGTTCATCGTTCATTGGGCCATTTTTTTGTGGCATGTCTTGGGCTCGTTTTATGGGTCGTCTCCCTCCTTGGTGCAATCCGTGGTGATTCGGGGCTTAATGGGCCTTGGCTTTGGTCAATTGAACGTATTTTATGAGAATCAAGTGCCTAAGGGCATGAACGGCTTAACCTCAGCCGTTCAGCAGATGGGCGGTTGCATATTGACCGTTCATACACTTTGGCTAATTTCTGAGGATTTTTCTGAATATTCACCGACAGGCTTTTGTGCGGTGTGATTAGGACCGTTCAAGCTCATGGACGGGCCTATTCCAACCGCCTATATCTCAGAGTCCTACGCGCGCCCATTTTCTCAGATAACTATCCAAATGATTCGAATTATCACCGACAGGGTGAAACGGTCGGTTTAGTGCCGCCCTAAACTAAAACGGTCTCACTACAACTGTTCATGTGTTAAGGGTCCAACGGCGGACGTTTCGGCCAGTTCGAGAGATAGTTGGGATAATTTTCTGATTATTCGAATTTCCACCGACAGGATGGACGGTCCGAATCAGACCGCCCATACCTTGCGCGGTCTATCGTAAGACTGTGCAAGCCGTCGGCTGTTGATTTTCAACTAATTTTATCCCTTTTATTTCATGGTTTTATCCCCAACTTATCTTGATGATTTCTCCGCGGATAATTAACCATTTTAGTTGCCATTTCGACTGGACGAGAGATAATGATATTATCTACGATTTATCTTTAATAATCTCATTCCGAAAATGGCTCTAAACCCTAATTTCGGGGCTGGTTTTCTAGGCTCTATAAATAGACCCTAATGGCCGGACGTCGAAAGGGGGGAGATTTTTGGTCGACGGCGAAGCCCTGCCGCATTTTTGAGCGACCTAGCACCAAGGAGGGAGGCTCTCTACGTCCGCACGAGCCTCCGGTTCAGGGAGTAGCCCAGTTTTCGTAGTTCTTTCGCTCCGTGGTTTTTGCTGCTTTCCTTCATTGCATGCATCGATTCTTCCCCACGTACCCTCTCCTTCTCATTATCATGCACACAACCACCCAGTTTTTTGTCGCCCTAGGGGTTTAAAATCCCCCAGGTATTCCCCTTTTCATTTGTTCATGCTTAATTCTTCTCGTCTGAACGCATACTACGTTATTTAGTTCTAATCTGGGTGTTTCTTCTGTGTCTTCACATTGTTCTGCAGGTCAGCACTTCGTCAGCACGAGGCCCATCCCCTCTGGCCGGCCGGAGAGGGTGGAGGTCGAACCCTTTTCAATTTGCTGCGTGGAGGTATTGAGCGGTTACACTCTGGCCGCTCAACGGTACGTGCGGTGCATCAACGGTCGTTCTTCCTCGGAGCGCGGTCCCCATAGTGCCGTCCATCCCACTGCAGCAGTTCCTCCCGCGTCCTTCGCAGCGTCCCAGGGCGGTCTATCGTGAGACCGCTCAACGTCCGGCGGTCCTAAGGGAACCGTTCATCCCTCAGCGCTGCACTAAGGCGAGTGTCTCCCCACTTTCCAACGTACGACGTGTCTATCACGTACGGCATCTTGGTGGCGATCACAGTACTCCTCGTTGTTCCCTGTCTTCTTCTCTTTCTCTCACTCTCATGGTTTGCCCGTCTCGCGTTGTTCCACGCTCTTGATGCACTTTGACCCTTAGTGAAGGGAGAGAGAAGGAAAATATATGTCTACAGCAGGGACCCATGTTTGGCGCGAGAGAGTGCTCGCCCTCCCAAGGGAAGGACGATGGGATCACTCCACCATGCCAAATGGGTGGACCACCGGTCTCTCCCAATGTCGGAACTGAGCACTGACCCTGGGCAGGGGGGCCTTGGCAGGGAGATCGCCCCCCCCCCCCCCCTCGTGGCTCGAAGGGGCGGTGAACGGAGACTTGCTTAACCAATGATCCCAAATGGGAAGCCCAAATCAAAGGGAGTATTCACCGCCCGAGGGAGACGGAGAGAAGAGTTTGTTTAGTCAATGGCCCGGACGGGAGGTCCAAGCCAAAGGGATACCCACCGCCTGGGGAGGATGGAGAGAAGAGTTTTTTTTTTAGTCAATGGCCTGGACGGGAGGTCCAAGCCAAAGGGATGCCCACCGCCCGGAGAGGACGGAGAGAAGAGTTTGTCTGGTCAATGGCCTGGATGGGAGGTCCAAGCCAAAGGGATACCCACCGCCCGGGGAGAACGGAGAGAAGAGTTTTTTTTTTTTAGTCAATGGCCTGGACGGGAGGTCCAAGCCAAAGGGATGCCCACCACCCGGGGAGGACGGAGAGAAGAGTTTTTTTTTTTGGTCAATGGCCTGGACGGGAGGTCCAAGCCAAAGGGAATGTTCACTGCCCGGGAAAGACGGAGAGAAGAGTTTGTTTGGTCAATGGCTTGGACGGGAGGTCCAAGCCAAAGGGAATGTTCACCGCCCGGGAAGGACGGAGAGAAGAGTTTTTTTGTTTAGTCAATGGCATGGACGGGAGGTCCAAGCCAAAGGGAATGTTCACCACCCGGGAAGGATGGAGAGAAGAGTTCGTTTGGTCAATGGCCTAGATTGGAGGTCCAAGCCAAAGGGATACCCACCGCTCGGGGAGGACGGAGAGAAGAGTTTTTTTTTTTTTAGTTAATCGCCTGGACGGGAGGTCCAAGCCAAAGGGATGCCAACCGCCCGGGGAGGATGGAGAGAATAGTTTGTTTGGTCAATGGCCTGGACAGGAGGTCCAAGCCAAAGGGAATGTTCACCACCCGAGAAGGATGGAGAGCAGAATTTGTTTAGTTCGTGGTATCCCCGCTGATATGGGGCGATGGTTCGAAATGGGGGGAACCGCCTCCTCCTTTTCCATTTTTCTTCTCTTTTTTTTCTCCCTTTTTTTCTTTCTTTTTTTCTTTCTATTCTCTTCTTCTTTTTTTCACTTCCTCTTTTTTTCTTCTTTTTTTTTTTCTCTCTCTTTTTTTCTTTTTTTTTTCCTCCCTCTCCTTTTGAAGACGTGGATAGCGATCAAGTCATTCGGGCAGTAATCATGCAAATTTGCCCAAAATTGGGCGCATGATAATATTATTGGTTAAATGGGGGTGCTGGAGCATGGTACAACCACAAGTGTCTCCCATTAAGGGGCGGGAATTGAACTTCCCCGCGGTGGTTGACAATTACATAAGCTCCACCCTCGTAGACTTTTTGGACTACGTAGGGTCCGAGCTAGTTCTCATTCAGCTTGCCCTTAGGGTTGGCGGCCATGATGTCTTTTCTCTTGACCATCACAAGGTTGCCTCTCTTGAATTCACGTTCCTTGACGAGCTCGTCAAAGGCACACGCTATTCGGGGCTGGTAGACCTGGATGTTCTGTTGAGCGTGAAGCCGCTTTCCTTCCAAACTGGAGAGCTCTTCGAGTCTTCGCTCGACGTTGGTCTGCCCTTCCTAGACAAGCCCGAGCAGGATGGCTGATGGGAATCGACACCGAGCCAGTACCTTTTCATATTGCATTTATATCCTTTAGTTTATTTTTATATCCATGGGAAAGTATACGCGCAATTGTACGACTTTATCGGCCAATGCGTCACTCCCGTAGATTGTGTGGGTTTCTATGTAATTTGTCAATAGGACCAGCAAGGGGCCCCTCAGCCCTTTCCCATTGGTCCATGTCATCTTGTGGGACTAGTCAACCATCCTAGGTGGACATCTAGAAGGTTGGACTAGTCATATGCCACATGGGTAGACAAGTGGCCCATTTTGTCCAAGGTAGGCCACCTACCATTCAACCACCCATTCAACTTCTACCCCTTGGTCAATAGGGCGCACCCCCCCTTGCATATTATATTCTTTTTTTTTTGTGCTTGTGGCATTCAATCCTAGCCCTTCAATCCCTTTCCCTAGATCTAAGGGTCCACATTGCATTTGATGTAAACCATATATAAGCTTGTATTTTCATGTGAAATTCAATGAAAAATCAAAAAATTTTGTGAAAGCCAAGGAGCATATTGCGCCCCCAGCCCTCTCCCCTCTGGTTCCTCTCCTCCAACCTCAAGTTCTAGAGTGATTCTACCTTCTATCATCTCCTCTCAACCTCCGGTGATCGTCTGTGCCGCCGCCGCCGCCGTTCGTGCCGCCATCGAGCCGCCTCTGCAGTTCTATCTTCGTCCGACCACAGCAGCTTCCATGAATTGTCTGTCTCATCCACGAGCTTGGATTGATCTGAATTTTTTATGGTGTGTTCAGCCCTTGCATCCCAAGATCCACCTACATTTTCACGGCAAAAATCCATCTTTTAGTATTTTTACATTTTCGTCCAACTTGTCATCCCAGATCTGCTAGGTTTCTATCTACAGTGACAGAACCTCTGAATTCTCCCCCTCCGACCATATTTTTGATTTATCCAAAGTCTCCCAATTTTACTGGGCGTTTTTTACATCACCTCCTACCTCCAAAAATTTTCTTAATTTTTTATCAGCCTTCTATCTATTTTTAGAAATTCGTGTTCTTCCTCTAATACAATATTTTTAGTCAGATCCCAGATCCGACCACCCTCCACTTCCAAAATCAGAACAAATCATCACCACCTCCAAACCCAGATCCAAAAATAGTCCTGGTTTTCTTGTTCAATTTCCTACAACCTTGCTGAAGAACACATCTTCCAATTCGGACATCTACTTCACGGTCAAAGGCAATCAACAGGACAGTCTTCTGCAGATCTGAGTCTTCGGTTACTGTACAACAGCAGCATATAAAATTCGCCAACACAAAGTACAAATCTGGTGAATTTTTCTGAAGGCCACTATATTGTAGTACTTCGAAGCAGCTTTCCAACGGCTCTGATTTCGTCGCATTCCGACGCCGGTGCTGATCGCAGCGTCCGTTCTCACCGGAGCGCACGCTGAAATCCAGAACTGGCAGATTTCCGATCGGTTTTTCCGACCGGTGCCGAACGGAGCCGCCCGGCCTCCGGCCGGCGAACCAGCGTGCCGCCAGCTCGGGGAGCGCTTCTCCAAGTGTCTCCACTACAGCGGTACCACCGGGTCCCACACGGCCCCTCCGGACAGCACGTGGGCCCCACGATCGTGAACACGCGTGTAGCCGAATCAACACCCGAAGCTGCCCGTCAACCCGAATTCGGTCCTCTCGGGCCCATTTGTATAGCCCTTTACCTCCCTGCATGGAGTGGGCATGTTCCCATTGCTGTAATTATTGTGTGTTAAGTTTCCCGGGAGTACGAGTTTTCGGCTGGGTCCGTCTTCCCCACGCCGAGCGCATGGAGGTATCGCATTCGCTCCCTTACTTGGCATTTTGCTTAATTTCATATATGCTTGTTTATGCCGCTGCTAGAGAGCATGATAGGGTAATTAGCTCACTTTCTATTTATATCACCGCTGCTGCGAGAGAGAGCGTTACCGTCCCGTGACCCGATTCGGACACGAAAGAGAGAGCCGACCACCCTAGCTCTTGCCGGTTTCTCAACCGCGCACGTCCAACGCTTCCCTCGTTAAGGGATGATCGCGAGCTTGTCGTGTCCGTGGTCTCGTCCCGCATCAATGGTGACCCTGAGGGAGGGCACCTCCAATTCGACGGGGACAATTGCCTCCGAGCCGTATACTAGAGAGAAAGGCAAGCAGCCCGTTGGGGTCTTGTATACGGTCTGGTATGCCCACAGCGCCTCATACATTTTCTCTTCCCATTCCCTTTTGTTAGAACTAACAATCTTGGCAAGGAGAGTGCAGAGTGTTTTATTAAAGGCTTCGGCCAGCCCATTAGCCTGGGGATTTTACGGAGTCGATGTCCTCCAGTCAATTTTGTATTTTTTCGCCAGTCGGTAGACCTTTTGGTTGCGGAAGTGGGTGCCGTTGTCTGAGACAATCCGGTCGGGGGTGCCAAATCGGAATATGATGTTACGGCGGGTAAATCTGGCCACGATCTCTCCGGTAACCTCTCTTAAGGCGACGGCCTCTGCCCAACGGGAGAAATAATCAGTTGCCGCCAACATGTATTTGCAGCCGGCGGATGACGCGGGTAAGGGACCCACGACGTCTGTTCCCCATTGGGAAAATGGCCAACTGGGCACCGTTTGATGCAGCCACATGGGCGGCCTTCTGGGTATGGTGGCATGCTCCTGACACTTCTGACACGACTTAGCATATTTGCAGCAGTCATCGAACATTGCCGACCAATAGTAGCCAAGCTTCATTATTTCGACCTTCATCTTCGGTCCTGCCTGGTGTGCACCAGCTGTCCCAGCATGGACCTCCTTCATGACCCTCCAGGCTTCTTCAATGGACAGGCACCGGAGAATTAATTTCCATCTGGCATCGGCCACAATCCGGAATAATATTCCGTTTCGGAGCTCATAAGAATCCTTGGTTCTCATTAGCTTGATCTTTTCTTCTCTTTGTTTGGACAGTTGCTGGTATCTGAACCACCGCATCAGAGGCTCCCTCCAGTCAGGTAGGCCGATGGCTTCTGCTGTGGCGACTTCCAGCTCCTCTTCTCCTGGTTCTTCTTCTATCATGCTGGGCACTTGGCGTTGATTTATCACTTGGATGTTGAGTAATCCATCTGGTGGCACTGCTAGTGAGTTTGCCAGCTTTGCTAGGGCATCGGCCTGTGCATTATCTCCTCTGGCGACATGGCCTATTTCAAGGAGATAGAACCGCTCCATGAGTGCCTTTGCCTTAGTATAGTAAGGGAGCAGCTCGGGCTTCCGGACATCAAACTGCCCTTGGACTTGCTTGATGACCAGCAGTGAGTCGCCGAATACTTGATGCAAATGGCTACCTGGAGGCTAATGATCAGAGCTTCATACTCCGCTTCATTATTTATGCAGGGCTTGCTGATGCAGCAGGAAGTGTGCACTACCTCCCCCTCCGGGGATTTGAGGACGATGCCGGCTCCGACCCGTACCTTGGTGCACCCGGACGGGGTCGCTTCTGTTCTTGAGGCCCCGTCAAAGTGTAGCTACCAAATGGGTTGTTTAATCTGGTCCACCTCTAGCGTCTCATCTTCGGGCAGCTCAATGGCCAGCGGGGAGTCTTCGGGCACAGGGTGTGCTGCGAAGAAGTCCGCGATGGCTTGCCCCTTAACGGCCTTCTGCGGCATGTAGGTGATGTCGAACTCCATGAGCAGCACGGCCCATTTGCCAAGGCGCCCCTTCGGGACTGGCTGGGAGAGAATGTGCTTGATGGGATTGGCTCTGGATATTAAACTCACTTCATGGGACAGTATATAGTGTCTCAGCTTCTTGACTGCGAAGACCAATGCAAGGCAGGTCTTCTAAATCGGGGTGTACTTGGCCTCTGCTCCCACCAATCTTCGGCTGAGGTAGTAGAGAGCCTACTCCTTCCCCTCATCATTATTCTGGGCCAGCATCGCCCCCAGGGAATATTCGGTAGCCGCTATATAGAGAATAAGCAGTCTACCTTTGACGGGTGCCCCCAGGACTGGCGGGGTCTTCAGGTACTCTTTTAGCTGGTCGAACGCATGCCGGCATTCGCGACCCCAGCTAAAAGGGGCATTCTTCATCATCACCTTGTGAAAGGGTTGGCAACGCCCCGACAGGTTGGAGATAAACCTGCGGATGTAAGCTAACCGACCCTGTAGAGACCTCAGCTCCCCCAGGTTCTTCGGAGGAGGGAACTCCTGGATGGCTTTTATCTTGAAGGGGTCGATCTCGATCCCTCTGTGCCGGACAATGAAGCCGAGGAACTTTCCACTAGAAATGCCGAAGGCGCACTTCACGGGGTTCATCTTCAACCCATACTGCCGGAGCCTCTGGAAGATGACCCTAAGGTCTTTCAGATGCTCACCTCTTTGCTTGGTCTTGACAACCAGGTCATCAATGTAGCATTCAACTTTTCTATAAAGCAGCTCGTTGAATATCTTGGTCATCGCCCGCTGATACGTGGCGCCGGCATTCTTGAGGCCGAAGGGCATCCTTTTGTAGTGGAATATCCCCTTAGGTGATCGAAAGGCCGTGTGGATACGATCGTGGTCGGCTATCCAGATTTAACTGTAGCCGGATGATCCATCCATAAAGGACAAGGCCTCGTGGCCAGTGGTCGCATCAATCATTACTTCGGTGATGGGCACCGGGAAGTCATCTTTCGGGCAGGCTTTATTCAGGTCACGGAAATCCACACAAATCCTGATCTGCCCGTTCTTCTTCTTCACCGGCACGATGTTAGCCAGTCAAGTAGTGTATTGGTTTTATGCCATGAAGTCGACATCTATGAGCTTGTCAACCTCCTTGCAGATCTGGTTGATCAACTTCAGCCTCACACGCCGGGGAGACTGCTTCACTGGCTCAATCTTAGGATCAATGGCCAAAATGTGCTGAGTCACTTCAGGGCTAAGTCTGAGCATTTCTTTGTAGTTCCAAGCAAAGCAATCTAGAAATTATTGCAGTAGCTTCATGTATTGTTCTCTCTCCTGTGGGGGTATGAGAGCGCTCATATAGGTCAGCCTGGGGTCGCTTTCTGTGCCGAGGTCGATCTCAATCAATTCATCGACGGTGGCCCGGCCGCCATCTTCAATCTCCGGTGGGGCCAGCGACAAATCGACAAAGTCTTGGTCTTCATTGTCCTTGGGCTCAAAGACACCATCCCCTTCTTCTTGTTCCTCGTAATTGGGTGTGGAGGCTGCGTTCACCTTGCATTCCTCCTGGGCCATAGTCGGTGAGTCCACGGGGGTCCCCGGCGTAGAAGGGCACATGGCCGCCTCGAGATCTTCGGTGTACTCGTCGTAGACAACCTCGGCAGGGGCCGGGGCAGCTGCATCTTCGGGCACCTGGTACTGAATAGATATTGTATAGGCTCCTCTTCCGAGGCTGCCCATCACATGGGGGCACGGCGGGGCTACCACATAGTCTCCCATTCTGAGCTCATCCCTCTCAATGAGGTCTTGAGCAATTTCCTTGAAGACATAGCAGTCTTCAATGGCGTGACCCAGTATCTGGTGATAGGGACAAAACAGTGGGTCCCCACTTCTTCGGGAGTCCTGCGGCCTCTTGGGCCTCGGGAGGGAGACCTTGCCGTAGTGGCAAGCCCAATCAAAGATACCCCGAGTCTTCTCTTTTGGGAAGGAGTAGGGCTTCTGTAGCTTCTCCTGAAGTGTCAGGCCTCGCCTGGCTGGCCGCCCGGTCAGAGGGCTTGCCGTATTTCTTGCTTCCCTTCTCGGCCAAACGGAGGCATCAGGACTGGTGTCTCGGGGCTGAGGCACGTTGTCACCCCATGGGCCGAGGCACGTTGTCACCCCATGAGCCGAGGCCCTAGATCAGGTTGGTCACTAGCGAGGTTAACTCAGCTAGTTGTGCCTGTAATATCTCGATTTCCCGCTGCTGCCTATGGTATAAGGCGTACATGACGGGGTCATATCAAGGAGAATCTGGAACATGGCCCATGCTACTGCTCCTTACTTTGCCAGCCGGCTGGGGTGAGGGCTCCCCGGTGGTGTGATCCTTCGAGGTCAACCCTTCGGGGAAGGAGGCAGTCTTCCCCATGCAGCTACGGCGGGGAGGGTTCCAGAGGAACACTTCTTTGTCTTGTGCCTCCTCAGTCAAAGGCGCGGAACATTCATCTTGACGGACTTCCCGCGAGTTTGCGACTTCAGCGGGGTCCTCGCCGGGCAGGGCCGAAACCGATATAACGTCAGTTTCGTAATAATCTTCTAGTGAAAAGCCCAGGCCAGGGTGCTTGGTAATTTGCAGCAACCGCCGATCCAGGTTTGGTGGGTTCCACATCCTTTCGAACATTTCCTTCCGGCTGGAGGGTTGGTAAAGGGGAATCTTCTGCTTTCTGACCAGTTCGATGGCCCAGTCGGTCATGTGAGGAAGTCCCGCGATGGGGACGTGTGGGTCGTGCAATTCGTTAGGGAATCGGCAATCGTCGTCTTCCATGACTGGCTTTTCTTCGACAACATAGAAGATAGTGGGTGGCCCCGTAGGGTTAGGCACCTCAAAAATTCTCAGCTGCTCGGCTACTTGACAGTCAATTTCTGTTATGGGCTTGATGATCCCCGGCGGGACTCTGACATCCTCCAGCAGATCTTCGAGGCAAGGCGTCCCCGGTGTAGGATAGATGGGGAGAGGGGCTACCTTGAATACCTCTCCTTCTTGTGTAATGCACGGTACATGAGGGGGAGCCATATAGCCTAGGGGTGGTGGAGGAAACTAGCCACCCGACTCGACCTCCCTCTTTCCCTTGTCTTGGGTGGCTTGGGGAGCTTGCTTCGCCTTCTCTAAGTATAGATTGACATCTGACAAATGACACTCGAACACCTCGAACGGGTGGAGATCGGTGAAGATTATGACTTCCTTCCCCTCGTAAGGGTACTTAATGCATTGGTGCAGGGTGGAAGGCACCACTCTATTCTGGTGTAACCAGGGCCATCCAAGCAACGCCTTGTAGGAAGTGTTGGAGTTGATGACGTGGAACTGGACCTTGGTGGTGAAATCATCAAAGGTCAAGTTGAATTCTGTGACCCCCATAGGCACCTCGCACTTCTGGTTAAAACTAGCAATCTTGACATTCCTGACCTCCACCAGGTGTACGTCAAAGTAGTGCTTTTGGTACACCCGGTAGGGGAGTATATTCACTGCCGCCCCTGGGCCAATCAGGACCCTGTTGATAGGCTATCCATTCAGCTGCCCTTTCATGTAGAGGGGTCTGTTATGACTGCATGTGGGTAGGAGCATGTCATCTTCTGTGAAAGACATAGCCACTTTAGGTGATATTTCTGCCAGACAGGCTTCAAGGTGTGCTGGTGTCTGGAGCGCGGCAATGATGCCTTGCCGTGCTTCTTCATCCAAAGACAGCATCTCCCATATGGTAAATCGGGCCGGGATCTTCTTGAGGTGTCTGACTATTCGATCGGCAGCCCGCACCTTGAGTAACTTCATCTCTTCGGCCTTGCCGCGCCTGCTCCCACCTTGGACCTGGGGTGCCGGGTCAGAGGGTGCCTCCTTTGGGGGTTCTAACGCAGCACGTTGAGCCTGTGGGGCCTGCTGGGTTTCCTCCCTTTCTTTCATGAATTCGGTAAGGTTTGGGACGTCGTCAAATTCCTCCTCTGGCTGAGGGAGGGTTGCCGGTGGCGGAGCTTGGAGACTGCCTGCTTCTTCGGTCTAAGGAGACCTTTGGGAGCGTGCCTACCTCTCTGCTCGGGCTAACAGGAATTCGGCGAATGAAGGGTGCCCCCGTTTATGGCTTCTTCGGGATAGAGACCCGACGGAGGAGGGATCTCAGTTCCTCGAACCTTGGGCTCGGGCACCTGATATGGCTGCTCTCCCCTGAGCATGATGTTGAGATTGTCCTGAGGAGGGCGCCCCCATTTCCTTCTCGACCTGGTGGCATGATGGGAAGTGGATGTTTTAGCCTGGTTCACCTCCGTCGGCTCATAGGGTGGCTCTTCCTCTTTTCCTTCCAGGGAGAGGGCAGTGTCAAACAACACCGAGAGGGTGTTGCAGGCGACGACAGCCTCTTTTTTTTCTTGTTCCTGGGTCTTCTCTTCTTCTTCTTCTTTCCTGCTATAGCCGGTGGCTTCTCTTGGGGAGGTTCACCCCACAGGGGAGGCTCTTTCTCTGCTTCAGCTTCCGCTCCTGGAGCCAGTTCAAGTGATTCGAACTCCTTCCAGGGGACATATTCTTTCAGCTCCACGGGCTGGATTTCGGGCTGTTCATAATCTTCAAGCCCGTCAATGATAGCCTGGAGTCTTTCAACTGCTGGGCTGGTCTCCTTGTGCACCCCCATTGGGATGTGCCTCTTTTTGTTGTGAGTCGGCCGCCTCATAACTAGTCGAGGGGCTGTGTCCTGCCAGACCGGGTTCACCGGAGGCTGTGCTAGCCGGGGCGTCACACCCCTTACATGAACTTCTGGGGTGGGCCGAGGGGTCCGTCTTCTTCTATTCTTTTTAGGTATAGTCTGCTAGCCCCCTTGGTCTCGGGCCGGGGCCATGATAAAAGTTTCATAGGTGGCGCGGGTGCTGGCCTCCGTACACTCTTCAGGCAACTCCTGGTATAACGACACCATGTTGATGGTGGAGGTTATGCTGGGCAGCTCATGTGGCTGCGGAGGGTCTACTTTATGCTCCCCCATATCTAGTTCCCCATTCTTGATTAGGGACTCAATGACGTCCTTGAAGACGTAGCAATCTTCAACAGTGTGCCCAAGCATCCGGTGATATAGGTAGAAGCGTGGGTCATCTTTCTTCTTCAGGTCACCGGGCCTCTTTGGTTATGGCAAATGTGATTTTGTTGTAGCTAGTTGCTCACTCGAACAGGAGCCGGGACTTATCTCAAGAGAAGGAATATAGCTTGTTTCTCATCTTCTCCCTGAGCGAGGGGCCCTCCCGCCGTTCTGTAGGTATGGGCGGGGGAGAGTTGGCTGTCCCTTTGGCCCTTTCCTTCTGCTTTTTGAAGGTCTGGAAGTCTAGTGTATGCACTTCCGGGGGAGCTGGCTTCTTCTCGGCCTGCCTGGCTCTCTGACTTGATGCAGCCGAGGTGGAAGAATATCAGGCAAGGAATGCCTCGATCTCGGCCACTATATTATTCAGGCGGTCGAACGTCTTGACCTCAATGCCGATCATCCTTTTCAAGATTTCTTTCTTCAGATTCTATTTGCAGATCTGCACTGCGTCCTCCTGATGCGGGGGGCGCCTGCACCTCATGCTGATGTTCCTCCACCTTTTGATGTAGTCGAGAGCCGACTCGTCATTCCTCTGCCTTGTGGCATAGAGCTCTGCCACGGTGACTTCCCGTTCAGTAACGTAGAACCTTTCTTTGAACTTTTTCTGCATGTCGGGCCAATCAGCAATAGACCCAGGCGGCAAACTGGAGTACCACTCAAAGGCAAGCCCGGTGAGTGTGGAGCCGAAGAATTTCCGGAGGTAGGCCTCATCGACAGCCAGATCTCCCATGGCATTCACATAATAGGCAATGTGCTCCCTAGGAGACCCTTGCCCATTAAAATTTTCAAACTTCGATGGTTTGGTGACGCCGATCGATAGCTTCTTCGCGGCATAATGAGCCGGATAGGGCACCCGGTAGACGTCGAACGACGTCTGATCCCCGTCGCCTCTCTCTGCTAGCTTCATGTCTATCATTTGTTCAAGCATCAACCGGCTGACTGTTGTTGGGTCAACCCGACTTGGATATAAATGGGCGGGTAACGCGCTTGGGGTAGTCAACACAGTCGCCTGGGGGGCCACCGGGGACCCCTGAGAAGGCGGGGCCTGCAGCGGGTCCGGTGCCGTGTACTGTGCTAGTTGCAGGGGTATACCCCCAGGGAGGCTGGGAGTTGCTGGGGAGGTTGCAGCTTGCAGAGTCACTTCTGAAGATTGCCTATTGCCCACGGGCGCTTCTAGCAGAACCTCGGTCTGTTTGGACATCGAGGGTCGTACGTCCCGCTGATTCAGTTGCTTCTTCAGCAACTCAATCTCTTGCTGGAATAGCTGCATCATGTCCAACATTGCTGGGTCGGTTATGGGGAGGTTGGGCATGCCCCCTGTCTCTTCGGCTGGGGCGTCCTCGGGTGATGTGGAGGGCCCGTCGCTCGTGTCACCGGTGGTGACCACATTGGCCGTGAGAGCCGCAGGAGGTTCTTCGTGCAAGGTTTCTTCGGCGCCTGTCTATCCCGCTTCGCCTGCTGCTCTTCCCCTTCTAGTGAGAGGCCCCGGTCTGGCGGTGAGTCTGGCCACTTCTTCAGGGTCGGTGGGTAGGGCCCCATACCGACCAAAAACTCCTGCCATATTGAAGGTGAAGATCCTCCAGCCTCTATTCCTCTTCCTCTCCCTCCTGGACGAGCTTCCTGGGAACACCAATCTGTCAAAGACCGATCGTCGGGGAGGCGTTTCCTCCCGAAAAGGGGACTAGCGCGGCTCCTCCAACCGATTCCTCGACTCTGCACTGGGTGCGGGCTAGGCTTCTTCTTCTTGAAAAGCAGAGGGCACTGCCCCCAGCAGTCTCTGGTGACCCAAGGGGGTGCTACCTGGGCCCCGGAGGTAGTTTCTCATGGCCTGCTCGATCCCTTCCCACTCCTGGTCGGGGAGAGCCGCCTGCGATTGCATGCCGATGGCCGTGACAGGAGGGGAGTGAGCCCTGAGTGCCGGGCGGGCAACATTGTGTCAGCACCCATGGTGATGGCGGCGGGCGTTCTCGGACGGCATCGGCATGACAGGTGCTGCTTGGTAAGCTGGGGTCATCAGCTCGACCCTTTCATCTCCTCGGACCCTCCTCGGGCGGGAAGTACTAGGTCTCACCTGGGTGTATGCAACGGGCTGGGCTTCCTTGGGAACCTAAACTTGTTTCAGTTTGGCCGGCCTGTGAGCCGGCGCAGTCTTTGGTGCCGCGGCCGGAGCTGCGAGTGTCACCTTCTCTTTCAGCTTCTCCAGTCCTTGAAAAGAGTTGTGGACCGGGATAGTCGAGAGAACGCGGTCCGGTATCACCAGGGACCTTTGCCCATCCAAGTGGACTCAGATGGTCCCGACGGCCATGGATTTCCCGGAGCCAGATATGCGGCGCCCTAGGACGACGCCAGTGTTGTTCGTCCGGAGCCTCCTCCGGTGAGATGCCGATCCTTGATGGGACGGGCCAGCAGTCTGGTGCACATGGTGTACGTTGCATCTCAGCATCGTTGTCGAGACACCGTTGTTGTTCTTGGCCATAGCTCGGCCGACAGGAGTTTCAGTGGCCCCCGAGGTGGGAGCGTTGATCTGGGGCTCGTCGAGTGCTTTCACGTCAAGGATGTTGACAAAGGCCACCCCCAAGAAGTTGGGGAAGCCCACCGTGGGTGGGAAACTCCCGAAGTTGAGGGGGACTGCCAGGTAGCCGCCCCGGACATGGTTGTCGATGACCTGAGGGCTGCAAGTAACCGCCATTGTCAGCGCCGTAATGTGATTTTCCTGCATCCACGGAAGTAGCGCAATTAGTCTAATAAGAAGGGGGCCGCAGGGCCCCTAATTCTGGCAAAGAGATGAAGGGTGGATCAGGTCCCACCGGGCGTGCCAGACTTGTGGACGCACTAAAATTCCCTAATTAGGTTATGTTCGTGTATTCGGGAATGGTTGATTTGTCTATTAAGTGCGTGGGCATGCCAGTCACAAAGTGACAATTTATTCGGGCTCCGAAGAGCCCATGGTGCGCTCGATATGACTTCGTTAGACGATTGTGTGGTTTGTGTCGGGACCGAATCCCGCCGTGCCGTAAAGGTCACGACGTCATTTACATCCCCCATACGAGGGAACACCCTTGATTAATTACCGAAATTAGGGGCCCTGCAGCCGAAAGGACTAACAATAACTGCGTGAGAGAGAAACAGGAATAAATCACATTAATATCCACATCGGGGTAAGGACCACGGGCCATGTCGGTCACTCATGGATCTTTTTCATGTTCGGACTAAGGTCCGTAATAGAGACGCGGTGGAAACCGAGATGAATCCGTTCAAATGTCTGTCGAACGTACGTCAATTTTAGTGGCGGCTCGGAAGGGATCCGACCTGAGAAACGAGTCCGGCTCAGTCGGAATGTCGGCCCAAAGCGAGGTCAGGTCATGGCCATTCCGAGGTAATTCCCAGGGCTCAGATCCAACTTAGAAGGGCGGCGTTGTTGTTCCTTGAGCACCGGGTCACGAGATAGACGTGGCTGCGATATAGATTTTTACCATTTTTTTATCTGGGTTTCAACTTATGTACACATATATTTTATTGCTTATTTCCCTTTTATATATTTATTCTGAATGATTTCTCTATTTTGTTTATTATCATTACTATCATATTTCCTCTTTTGGTTTACTATTATTATTATTATTTCACTTTTTTTGTTTATTTCATATATGTATCCAGATTTATTTACTTATCAGAATTTTTATTAATTTATTACTATTATCATTATTATTATTATTATATTATATATATACATATATTTCTGGAGAGAGAGTGGGTCATCGAAGGGCCAAAAAGGGAACTGAGGGAGCGTGTCGGCGAAGGCGGCATGGGGCGTGCCGGGGAAGCCCACGGGTAATGTACCGGCGAAGAAAGAAGGGTGGCGTGCCGGTGAAGACATCCCAAGACACGTTGGCGAAGGGAGAAGAGGAGCGTGCCGGGGAAGGCACCAAGGCAGGTGTGCCGGCAAAGGGCTAGCCAGGGGTGTACCGTTGAAGGGCCCACTCCTCCTCCATTTCCTTTAAGGCTTTTCTTTTCTTCTTCTCTTTGGTTTTTTTAATGCAGTTCTTATGCAGTTTTATACAAGTCTTTATTCCCTCTTCTCACAACCTGTTCTTTATAGATTGGGCGTTTAATCCACCACACAATCAATTAGATCCGATTCTTCTCATGTTGTCCGTAGTGCCTTGTTCCAGTTGGAGTATTCTATTGCCGATCACTCCACTCATTCGTTATTTTCCTTTGTCCTTTAATATGTTGTTGTCCCATTTGTTTGTTGCATCCTTTTGTCTTTTGATGTGTATCGTTATTTTCTAACAACAAAAAAAATTTGGCAGCATCTCCCCTTGACCCGAGCGTAAGGGAGATAAAGGGAACACGCCCACATGGAGTGGCAGAACCCGACAATTGGCGGTGGGCACCCGAAGGCAGCAACACCTTTGATAAAACCTCGAAAAATCCGAAAGCAGCGATGGGTAAAGGGGAGAAACCCTGTAGAGCCACTCGGGGGCGTGTCGGGGAAGGGAAGGCCGAAGGCGTGTCGGTGAAGGCCTAATGGGGTTGTGCCGGCGAAGGGAGGCCAAAGTCGTGCCGGTGAAGGCCTAATGGGGTCATGCCGGCGAAGGGAGGCCAAAGGCGAGAGGGCTATAGACTTAGTTTAATTTACACGAATGTGAAGCTTTGGTCGGAAACAGGGGAAGCTAGGCTAGGAGAAAGACATGGTGGCGTTGGTGGTTAGCTATCCCAAACAAAAAAAAATGTTATAGAGGAGAAGAAGGCCCGAACTGGGGACCAAAACGTCGAAGGACGGGGGGGAAGCGTTCGAACACATGCACATTTAAACCGACGGAGACATTAAAAGGAAAGATTTCAAGAGAGAGAGATTCTTCTATTCATGCACGACAGGGGCCGTAATCGGCCGTGTACACATCATAGCCTCGGAGCACCGAGTACAATGGAGGGAGGAAGAAGGAAAGAGAGGGGAGGAAGAAAATGGGAGGAGCTAGAGCCGAGTAGGGGCGAAGGCTTCCTGCCCTCCCCGGTCCTCCGTAATACACCGCACACACACTCTCTCTCTCTTTGCCTCACTTACTCTCTCTTCTGGGTAGCTGTCAGAGGGGAACCCCACGGCGAAGCTCTCCCTTCTTCTTCTCCGTCTCTTCTTCTGCTTCCTTTAGAGATGGTGGCTCCCTCCAGCCGCCTGTGGGTGGTGTCTGCCTTTCTCCTTTTTTCCCTCTGTGTGTTCTCCCCTCCCCTACTCCTCTCTTTTTTTGTGCTCCGAAGAAGAGGGGTTTTTATACCCCACACGGTGGGAGCGTTCGAACACGGCAGTCGGAAGCGGGAAGCAACCTGTCATGATGGGGTTTGACTTCCCCCGTCCTGGATGTCAGGGGAGTAGCCTGCGTGCCCCAACCTCTGGCCTACACCTCGGACAGCCCACTGCGCGCCAAAGATCTGTAGGGCATGGGCCCGAGATTTGGTCTACCGGACGTGCCATTGAAATGCTTGAACGTTGTGCCACTGGCGGGCCAAACATGCATATCGCTGAGAGGGCCAAAAGGGCGTGCCGCTGGCAGACACGGCAAGTGTGCCGCTGAAGAGCCCAAAGGGCGTGCCGTTGAACGGCCAGGAGGGCGTACCGCTGAAGGCCACCCAGGGGCGTGCCGTTGAAGGGGCCTGAGAGCGTGCCGTTTGAAAGGCCAGGAGGGCGTACCGCTGAAGGCCACCCAGGGGCGTGCCGTTGAAGGGGCCTGAGAGCGTGCCACTGAAGGGCCCAAGTGCGTGCCGCTGGCCACTAGGGACGTGCCGCTGAAGGGGGCCTCAGGGCGTGCCGTTAAAGGGCCCGAGAGGGCATGCCGTTGAACGGCCAGGAGAGCATGCCGCTGAAGGCCACTAGGGGCGTGCTGCTGAAGGGCTTCAGGGGCGTGCCGCTGAAGGGCTAAATGGGTAGTTTTGAGACCGTTGTGAGCACGAGTTGTGACCCATCTGATTTTCTTCGAGGCCCATGAATTGTGGGGCTCTTGGTGGTTGATTTCTCTTCACTGTCGTGACTCTAGAGACAGCTCCTCATCAGTGTGTGCGTGTTCGGGGAGTCTGGATGGCCCTCCCTTTTTTCACAGTTTCTTAAGTTGACGTTGTTGTTGATGCTGGACTAGTTGGTGTTGTGGCCATGTGGTTTTGATTTTGATGATGGTTTTAATGATGGTTTTGATGATTGGTTTTTGATGTGAGTTAATCACTGTGTGTAGTGTTGCCATCATCAAAAAGGGGGAGATTGTTGTGCCCATGTGGTTTTGGTTTTGATGATGGTTTTAATGATGGTTTTGATGATTGGTTTTTGATGTGAGTTAATCACTGTGAGTCATCCTGATGTGTGAGTCATCATGGTGTTATTCAGTCTATCAAATGTTCAGTCATCTTGCTGCTCAGTTTAAGTTTAACATTTTTGATGTTCAATCGTGTTAACTGATGCATAAAGCATTCATTGCTACACTCTGCTTAGTTAGTATGAACAGTAGTGGGTCGACCCACTCTTGCTGATGCGTCGACTCATCAGAACACTGATTGTCTGGTTTGTCTAACTTCAAGTCTACACATCATCAGTTGAACGTAAAGTGTATACGTTGCAGCATCAACTCATTGGGCTGCAGCGTCAACTCAGCAAGTATGCACATCGCCTTCAAGTCTATACACTCTATACTCATTCAAGTCTGTACACTGGTTTTCATGCATGTTAAACTCCAAGTCTATACAGCCTGCCTCTTCAACTTAGTGTACATACTTATTCATTTGTTGTTTCATAGTCCATACAATGGCTGTTGAACTGTGAAGCCTATACATTGTCTGATCATTCATCTTCATGTCTATACAACGCTAAGTCAATACATTGAACTGTTCTCCAAAGTCTGCACATTGGTCTTCGAATTCAAAGTCTGTACATTGGGTTTTCACATGAAGTATGTACAACCGTTCACTGTTGAAGTCCATACACTGGTCGGTGGAATTTGAAGTCTGTACACTGACTCGTTTCATTTCCTCAGAGTCTATACATCCACAGTGAAATCCAAAGTCTGCACATTGATCTTCGAATCCAAAGTCTATACAATGGTCTTCACACTTGAAGTCTATACATTCGATGTGCAGAGTTGATGTCTATACATTTACCTCCGTGATTCTTAGTCTATACATTCGTTGTAGAGATCTCTGTCAAGTCTATACATCGACTGTCTTGCTTTAGCTTAAGTCTGTACAGAGTCAGCGTCTCGTTGACCGTCTCTTGTTGTGTCTTCGTGTTGTTTTTATATCTTCGTGTTATTTTTGTGTTTGATTCTTCATGTTATTTCTATGTTTGTGTCTTCGTGTTATTTTTATGTCTTCGTGTTGCTTCCTTCTATCCTCGTCCAGGTTTCCTCTGATCGCGTGTTTTACTACTGTTTTACTCCGTGTTATTTCCTTCTCACCTCGTGATGTTCTCATCTGACTTCATGTCGTTCTCTTTGTAGTGTTAGCTTTGTTACTGTGGTACCTCGTGTCGTTCTCTATTTACCTCGTGCTGTTCTCATCTGACTTCATGTCGTTCTCTTTGTAGTGTTAGCTTTGTTACTATGGTACCTCGTGTCGTTCTCTCTTATCTCGTGTTGTAGTCATTTTATGTACCTCGTGTCGTTCTCTCTTTATCTCGTGCTGTAGTCATTTTATGTACCTCGTGTCGTTCTCAGTATAGTGCACCTTTGTTGTTCCTACACACCTCGTGCAGCTTTAGCTTGAGTGTCAACCGACTTATTTCAGGTATATATATAGAGAGAGAGAATCCTGAGTATTAATGGTTTTAATCTCTTCGCAGGAGAAGAAGAAAAACAAAAAAAAGAAGGTGGTCCGAGGAAGAATATTCCCCAGTGACTGGGGGGCACGTGATCCGAGGCTGGAAGGGTAGACAGGATTGTGACACGTGTGCTGAAGCGGGCTGAGGGACTGACACGTGGCCACAAGTTCTGGGCGAGAAATGTGGAAGCCACACGCGCCCAGTGCTGCCCTCCTGCTGGCTGCTGCTTATAAAAGGAAGCCTTCATCCAACATATGCAGAGCTGATCGAAGAAGTAGCCTGGAGAGCAGAAAGCCCTTCGATCCAGAAAAAGAAAAGAGGAAGAAAAAAGAAGAAGAAGAAATAGAAGAAGCGTGAGCCGAAGAAAATAGAGGAGCAGAGATCGAGAGAGTAAAAGAGCAGAAGAAGAAAAGAGCTGCAGTAGAAAGCAGAAGGAGAGAAGAGAAGAGACAGAGAGAGCCTGCGAAAGAAGAAGAAAAGAAAGAGAAGAAGAGCAGAAGAAGAAGAAGAGAAAGAGAGAGTTAGAGAGCTCGTGAGGGTAAAGAGAAAAAGAAAGTGAGAGAGAAGAGAAGAGGAAGAGAAGCTTACCTGAAGATCTGTCTACTGGACCGTGGATCAAATCCAGGCCAGTCAGCTCCATGCGAGCCACATCTGTGTTATCTTTCTTTACAACTTTCTGATCGCTGTGTATTTTTCCTTTCTTATTTTTCCTTTTTCATTTGGTTAGCTTTGTACTTCCGATCCTCTGGATTGAGGTCGGGTCCCTCCTGGTCTGGAGGAAGAGAGGTCTGCGACCTTTAGTTTGCAAGTGGTTGGAAGTCACTTGTGTGTTCCCTCCGGTTTGGAGGAAGGGAGATCTGATCTCCGGTTCTGGGCTTGTGGGTTACAAGTCCAGGTGTCCCTCCTGGTCTGGAGGAAGAGAGGTCTTTGACCTCTGGTTTGCTGGTGACTGGGAGTCACTGGTGTGTTCCCTCCGGTTTGGAGGAAGAGAGACTGTGCGTCTCTAGTTTCCAAGTGGCTGGGAGTCACTTGGGGTGTCCCTCCGGTTGGGAGGAAGAGGGGAGGTTGTTCCCCTGGTCAAGCTGTGTGGCAGCACCTGTTGCAGACTGAGTCTGCGGTTTCTAGCGTGAGCTAGTGGAAGCCACACTCAGGTTGAGTGTGGGGTGGATGTAGGTCTGCTGGACCGAACCACCTAAAACCCCCTTGTGCACTATGGTTTGACTTGTCTATTTGTGCTTCCGCTAGGTGATTGCATAGGGGCGCTCCATGTGTTTGGCTTCTGGTTGAGCAGAAGAGTTTATTAGTTTTCAGATTGACTAAATCTGTCTTGTTAGCACTCCAGTGATCTCACTGTGTGTTTGGTTAGTTCCACAACTACCATTTAGCCTTCAAGTTTGTTTAGTTTGCGAACTAGCATTTTTAGTGAGCGAGATTTTAACTGGGCGATAGGTTTTTAAAAGTCATATTCATTCACCCCCCCCTCTGAATACTGCACCGATCCCAATAGTTGGGACATACGGGAGTGCAATTTTGCATGTCCACACCATCCCAGTTGATAGTTGATGGGGGTAAGAAAGCATGCTTGTGTATGTTGTGCGCAAGTTTCAGCAGCCTCTTCAGGCAATTGTTGGTATAGAGAAATCATATTGATAGCTGGCCTCATCACTGGGGGCTCATGAGGGCATGGGGGATCCACCTGGTGCTCTCCCATTTGGAGCTCACCCTTCTTAATCATGCTTTGTCACGCCCCGACGCGGAATATCGGGACGTACAGTCAATAATGAGCTAGAAATAACATTTATTCTAAACTAACAATAAACATTGCTAAGGAAGGAATACTTTTGTTACAATGATCAACACTGTTTAAACACGATCAAACATAACTCTCAAAACTATGAGCTGACGCTCAATAGGCATCTAGGTACAAGTACACTCTAGAATCACTCATGTCCCTCCCCGTCTGTGTAACCGTCACCACCTGAATAACCTGGAAAAGGGGAAAAACAACACTATGAGCTGACGGTCAGTAGGTAATAACATGCAAATTTACGTAGTCAATGACTTAATTACATGTTGTATGCAATGATAAGCAAGGAAATAAATAACGAGATCAAGGACAATATAATAAGATCTTGCAAGGTCAAGAATTAAAAGATTATAATTAACAATAATGACAAGTACAAGAATTTGAATAAGAGCAATTACAATAATAATTGGCCAACAAGCAAGTATTTAAAACATGAAGTAATTCAAGATCAAGTACAAGAATAATAATAGATTGAATGTTGTAGACGTCACACTAGTCAAGTACTCGGTGCAATACCTCACCATGTCATTAACATCCCATGGGCTCACTTATTTTTCGGGCGCTCTCCCTAGGACCAGACCGGGCCTCTATGATACGATGGCATTGATTTATTAGATCAAGGATCCCAAGTTGTCTAGACATTTTCTCAAGTAATCATGGCCAATGAATTTCAAGGAATAAACTAAATTGTAAAAAGTACAGATCTGACAAAACATCAGAGTAACAAGAAGAGTAGAGAGTTAAATTTAGGCACCATGTTTAACGACAATTAAGTCGTGGAATTCAAGAACGAATGATAAGTAGAAAAATGCAATCATTAGAATACTCTTAACTCCATAGTTTAACATTGTATTCCGTTGGTTTAACAAGTTTTGGGGTTGTTTTAGGGTCTTTTAATATCAAGGAGCTAGTTTCTTAAACAAAAAGATTTATTTTGTATTATCTTAGTGAATTGCTAAGAATTTAGTTTAATTCATAGAAATAAATCCTAGCATGATGAAAATATCTCTAACATGTTAAAATAGCTCCAGCACATGATTCTACTGGTAAAGTGATAAAAATATATTTTTCTTGCTGGAATTAATTTTTAACACACTAAAAATATATTATTAGGCGTTAAAACTAACACGTAATATGCTATAATGAGTTTTCTACGTAATTTTTGGATACGTTAATAGGAGTAAGTTATCATACTGATTTTTTATTTTTCCTGATAACAATAAGATTTTTATCATGCTGAAAAGTAATTTTTTTTAATATTCTATCATCCATTTAATAGGAGAAATACGCTGATAAATAGTTTAATATACTAAAAATCATTTATATCATGTTGTCATCATCCTAATATGCTGGAAGAATTTTCGTCATACTGTGAAGAATTTTATCATGCTGTAAGAAATAATTTAACATGCTAACATAATTTTATATGCATTTATTTCTATTATATAGATAAAAATAGATTTCTATGAGTTAAAAATATCATTAATTCATAGAAATTAACTTTCAACATGTTGATAATATCAGAATATATTTTTCATGAATTTTTAGATATTAGGAATATTTTAGCATGCTGGATATATATTTTATATGCATTTATTCTCTATTATATAGATAAAAATAGATTTCTATGAGTTAAAAATATCATTAATTCACATAAATTAACTTTCAACATGCTGATAATATCAGAATATATTTTTCATGAATTTTCAGATATTAGGAATATTTTAACATGCTGGATATATATATTTTATATGTTTTTATTCTCTATTATATGAAATAATATGATAAGAGGAAGATGCACAAGATATCAATGGAAATTCTTGATGAAATTCAGCAAACAAGATATCAATGGAAAGATAAGAGAAAGATGCACAAGATAGTATGCTCAATTTTAAGTTTAGCCTGTGATTATCCACGTGAAATCAAGCTTAATCCTAAAAGGTGCACTTAAAACCCTAACATGACATATGCTTACTAAATCGAGAAATTAACCTAGTATGATTGATAAAAATTAGGGCTTTCAACGTTAAAAGGAAGCTAACATGATGAGAATTCCATTCATGCATAATAATTAAAGTTAGGTCTGTTAGAACCTACCTTAAATGAAGATCAAACCCAGCTATAAGAATACCCAACGATCCTTGATAGCCCTCAAAGATCCCTTGATAACTTCCTGAATACCCAATAGAAATTGGGGCTTTTACTGCCAAATGAAAGAGCTCATTGAGCTGATTAAGATAGACTATCTATTTACGAATTTTGGTTAAGATTACCAACCTGATTTGGAAGAACAAAATCACGACCTAGAATGAAGAACGAACCGGACAGCACCTTAGAAAAATCTCGATATCTCCACGGATACCTAATGAAATTTAGGGATTTTACAACCACTGGAAAGATCTCGTTGAGAGGAACAATTTGATATATTCATAAGCTGATTTTGGTTAAGGAAACCTACCTCAATCGAAGGATCAAAGAGGAGAGGAATGAGGACGACGGCTTCCGACCCACCTCTACTAAACGACCAAGAACTTCCTAGATCTGAATCTAATGCGAACACCACAGCCACCAAATGAAAGTAAACTTGTAGAGCTTCATTTTGATGGCTCATAGAGCTTCTGGAGACTTCGGAGTTGGGAGAAATCGACCACGCAAGGTGGTGTTTAAAAATGGCGCCGCCAAGGTTGACTTCCACCAAACTCGGCCGCCACCATGTGCTAGGGTTAGGGTTTGGTTCAATTGATAGAGGGCTATTAATCCACTATGTATTACCTTTCATTTGCCTCTGGAATCACCTCATTTGGTTGAGAAACAAGCTCTAATTTGATGTTTTAAGATGGGGTGAATAGTGAACACGAATTTCGGATTAGGTGGGTTGAAAGTCGGACTTAACCCACTGATTAGGCCTAGATAATGATTTTATTAGGCTTAGTCATAGAAGACAAAAGTGTTAGTCGATGCATCTAATATTTAATTACTTTTTTAATGAATTTTTATATGGTAGATAAAATTTTAACTTCTACTATTCCGTAAATAGTTAAATATTAAGTTCGGAAGACTTAATCCACTAATTCGGGTTAATAAATGATTTTTTAGGGTTGGCCACAGAAGGAAATATTTTTAAACACAATTGATTCTACAAGAATATGATTTTTATTAATTTTTATAAAATAGTTGAAAAGTGACTTATTCTATTTATTAAAGAATTAATCTAATTAATTTCGAATAATTCTCATTAATTCAAATAAATTCTAAATAATTTCAAATAACTTTCTAAATAAATTTCTAAAGAATTTGGGGTATTACATGCTTTCCATGACGTTTTTGAAGATGTAACAATTTTCAATGGCATATCCCCGTGCCCAGTGATACGGACAGAATAGGGGATCATCCTTCTTGGCTGCATCATCGGGTCTTTTTGGCTCAGGCAATGTTATCTTGTTGTATTTATATGCCCAGTCAAATAATGCCTGTGTCTTTTCATTGGGAAAAGAATATAACTTCTTCATCTTGTTCCTCAAAGAGACATTTTCTTTCTTTTCCGTTGCCCCTATTGGCGGAGGGGTAGCTATTGCTTTGGCATTTTGATGTGACACAACCTAAGGGTGCAATGGTATCAACCAAATGAACCTTGGACCTAGACTTGCAAGCCCACTTACAAATTAGCGGACTCGATGTTGGCGGACCGATATCGCAGCACAACCCTTTCCCCGTGGTGACTAAGTGATGGTAGGGTGGATTCGAGAGCCTAAACCACGCTGCTTAGGGTGATGACTTGGCCAATGAGTTCCCCTCCCTTGGATTGGAGCACCCACATCAGTGGGGCAGACGCTGTGCCTTGAGGGTACGGGGATCTCTCCTCACTCAAACCGCGGTGGCCACTCGTGATCGGGAATCACGGGACCGGGCACTCTCTTCCTCACCGGCTGAACTTAGAAATGATACTAAGAAAACACAAATATCCAGGAAGGGTTCAGCATATACCTGACCGGTGTGAGGACACCGTCCCCGAGTCGGAGACGTGGGCGAGCGGGGAAGAGTGTGTTCCCCACACGCCGCGCCGGGGAAGCTTGACCTACCCAAGAGAAGTTACAACACTACACCTCTCGCAGGAGGGGGATCTTGGGGTGGGGGTTAATGGATATTACAACCAAAATTACCTCCACGCAGGGAGGGGCCTTCAGCCGGCCAAGCGGGGAGGGGAAAATGAGCAAGGAACACCGAAGATGGAGATTGCCGATTCTGCCCGCGTTCTGTGGGTGCTGACAGCCGAGTGGAGAACTGACTGCTGCGACTGCTACCGATTCTTGTTGGGGACGAAACCACCTGTAAAAGCTTCGTAGGAGGCCAGGGAAGTTGTCCAATTTTTGCTGAATTCTTTTGGTGTCGAGGCTGATCTGGATGGAGGCCCGAACAGGGAGGCAGACCCTCGGACTGACAGCTTCTGATTTCTAGCAGTAGGTTGCAGAGGGTGCCTCGACAGCTCCCGGACTTGGAATCAAGAACCATCGGAGTCGCTGGAACCGTGGATGAGTCTTCTGTGCAGTAAAACTAACGGGGAAGCCAACCGATGTCGGAGAAGATCAGGGGACGCAGAACAATGGCGACTGGTTGATGCAGACTGTGGGCAGCAGGACCGTGTAACTGAGGGAGAAAAAGGATAACTCCTTCCACAGGATGCCGAATGGAGTTCCGCTTCTTGATTCTGAAAGTAGACAGGAAGAAGAAGAACTTTGTAGAAGAGCTCGTGGCCTGATTCCTCGGGGGTTTGCCGTGGTGAAGCTTTCTCTCCGGATCAGGATCTCTGCAGAGGTAGCTCCTGGTTTCCAACAGTTGGTTGCAGAGGATGCCCCGACAGCTCCCGAACTCGGAATCGAGCGCCGTCAGAGTCTTTGGAATCGTGGACACGTCCTCTTCACAGAAACACTAACGGGGAGGCCAGCCGATGCCGGAGAGGACAAGGGAGCTCTGAACACTAATGACTGGTCGATGCAGACTGTGGGTAGTAGGACGATGGAGCTGAGGGAGAAAAATGATAACTCCTGCCACAGGATGCCGAATGGAATTCCGCTTCTTGATTCTGAAAGTAGATAGGAAGAAGAAGAACTTTGTAGAAGAGCTTGTGGGCTGATTCCTCCGAGGTTCGTCGTGGCAGAGCTTCTAATCCGGTTCTAGTACTCAGCAGGGGCAGCTCTGCGCAGTTGTGGGAGAACGGATCTCCCGGTCTGCTCGGAGCTCGGAAGGGGACGACACCACCGCCGTTGCGAAGAGGACAGGCAGCCGCTTCTATGGACTACTCTTGGGCTTCCAGGAACGTCTGGAGGAGGTCGGGGTCGCTGCTGCAAGCTTTAGGTCTTCTGCAGGTCCTCTTACTCTAGATGGTAGAAGGTGGGGTGATGGAGGTGAACAAGGGAAGATGGAGAGGATGAGAGGGGGGCGACCCTAACCAAAGGGGAGGGGTCTTGGGCGCCCTAGGGCTATGGAGGGAAGGGGATTTTTGAATTCAAATGGTCTAGGGAAGTGGAGGGTTGCATGGGGAAGAGGGAAGGGTGCTTGGGAAAGGGATGAGGTGGTTGGAGGGTGGCTTAGTGATTGGGGATGCTCCCTTGGGACTAGGGGGTGGAGTAATGGGATGTGTGGGGAAGGGGAGTGGCCTTTAATGGGGGTAGGTGGGAGAGTGGTGGTTGGGAAGGGAGGAGAGAGAAAATTTTTGAAATTAGGTGTGGAGGAGAGAGAAAGGGGAGTGAAAGAGAGAGATTAAGAAAGTGATGGGTGGGATTCTCTCCCTAAGGCTTCTCACCTCACTAATGGATTCACTCCACCATAAAAATGAAGATAGAACTCACAAAATGGCACATTTTTTATTCATTGATTCATTCCCCTCAAATGAAGGAAATGGGGCCCTATATATAGGAAACCCACATTTTACAATAAGACTCTGACAAAAGACTTAATAACAAATAACCGAAGGGGTAGGGGGGCTCCTGGGCCAAGCCCAATGAATTGGGCCCAATAGCACACTATACAATCTAATGACACTCAAACTTAGGAAAATAAATGCAAGACCTAGGGACATGACTCAAATAAAATGAAAATTACATAATTATGACTTAAAGAAAATATGAAAATTACATGAACTGAATCAGAAAAATGTGACAGACATAATGGAACCATGCTGGTGAACAACCGGTAAATATGAAGGGTGAGAGATGCCCCCATCATACTCCCGGGGTGCGAAGAGCTCGACTCCGTCTAGTAAGAGTCTTTCCTAGCTCGCCCATGTGTCCACCATCGTGGCCGGCCCTTCCACCTCACAGGATACTGTTGGATTGCCCTGCTCCTGATGGTGTCATTATGTTTAACTAGTATCAAATCTTTGTGCTCATGCCGGGCTCTCAAGGTTAGAAGGGGATTCTTATTGGTGGGGTCACTCTTAAAAGGTGGTATGGGCTCAATATCCTCGCTAGGTGCCACCGCGGGGCCCTTGCTGGGCACAAGGTCCGCCACACTAGAATGAGGGTTGACCCCATATTCCTTCAGAAGGACCAACTCATTGGCATTTATGCTCAATCGCCCCAAGACCTTAAAGGGTCCAGTCTCTCGATCCCTGAGCGTAGAGGCGACTCTAGGGAAGAGCCTCTTCATCCTGACCATCAGATAGTCACCCTCTTGGAAGTCTTGGTTTCTTTTGCGGGTATCAATTCACCTTTGACAAATCCTTTTGCCTTTGATGATGGGCCTGCAAGTATGCAATCCTGAGACATAGTTGGTGAATGCTAGCACTCTATTGGATGTTGGGGGTCCCGGGCACCCAAATGTGGACCTAGCATGTCTAGACTCCCTATGAAGATTAGTGAGGATAGGAGGGCCTGGACCTCCAAATGTAGCTCTATCATGCAAAGGGGTGGCAAATGCCGGGGGACCCGGACATCCAAGAATGCACCTATCATGCTTAAGACTCATGATGAATGGAGGTGGACCATTGCATCCGAAAATGGTCCATTCAAGCTTCCTACATGACATGTGGGTGATGTGAATGAATGGACCCGTCTTATGAATCATGCCAAGTGATGTGTTGTGCCAAGACTTATGCATTCCTATCCCAAAGATGACTTCCATGTGTATGGGTGTGGGATGGCCTTTGAACTTCCATGTGAAAGGGTCAAAAGGATCTAGAAAGGTGGGCATTATGGAGAGGGGCTCTTCCTTACTTCCTAGGCATATGTTGTCTATGGTGATGGTTCCCTTTGTGTGGCCCAAGTCTTGAAAGAGGTGATCTTGGTCCTACATGGTTGGTTGGGGTAGGGAAAGGTAAGTTGTGGGTAAGGTGGGTGTATCACATGGGTAACTAGGCTCCCATTGGAAGAGATCAAAGGGGTAATGGACTGGGCTTCCTAGAGGAAGGAACTCTATGTCCACATGGTCTACGCATGGTGGGTCATCCTTCCCCAAGGTAACTGGACCAAGGTCTTTAGTGGGCCAGTCGATCAAGGTACTTGGGATCTTAATGGTAGTGGAGTGGACCATGATGGGTTCTTCATCCATGGGGAGAATGAGAAGGAGGTCACTAGTGTAGCAACCAATGGTGAAGACTGAGGTGATAGAACCATCACATGGGTGGATGAGACTAAGTCTTCTTGGGTGGGCCGCTCCTATGGTCAATAAGCAAGTCAACTTTAGTTGCCATTCTAAACCCTTGAGGAGATCATCCCAACCATTTACCTCATAGTAGGATTGGAATGTGGTGTGATAGGAGTTAGTGGGTGCTAATTGGAAAGGGTGCTCCATGGTTGGGGTTTGAAAGTATAAGGCATGGGGGATGGGATTTTGCTTGAGCCATTTGATGAAGAGTTCTCCTACGGTCACTACCTTTTGCGTGAGATTGAGTGGTTTGGGGAGGTATGTGTTTGTTTGGACGGGGATGAGTTGATGTCCTCCTTCCTTATTGATAGGAGTATGAATTTCCTTGAATGTGGGGAAGGGATTTGGGTTGGTGTCCAATCCCGGGGATTTGGTCTTGTGGGCCGGGTTCTCCTCATGTTCACTCATGACCTCATTCATTCTTTGAAGTGGGTTGAGAGGGCATGGTGGCTGGGTATGGGGCTCCGGTGGGTGAGGGAACAAAAGGTTGTTGAAACCATAGGCTCTCGGGAGATGTGGGGGATGAACTAGGCAAAACCAACGCAATGGGTGGAAGGTGGTACCGTTCATCAAGCCATTGTTTCCCTAGGATTATGCAAGGGCCTTCCAAAGTACCAATTTGACACCATGCTCCATCAAAGTATTTGATCTCTCCAAATCATTTATGGAATTCAACGAAGACTAGGTCTCCGTTGTGCACAATTTGTCCGGTCGTAGAGAGGGTGGCTACAATTTCGGAGGATACCCAATTATCTTCTACCATGTAGATGAAGTCAATTTCTGTGGGGCTCCCATTAGGTAGGTATGCTTGGGATATGATGGGAATTTGGGCCTTTTGGTCTGTAGACTCAATGACAATGGGAGGTGGATAATGCATGGAACGATCCGATGAGAACTCTAATGCAAGCGTGCCCATGGACTTGACTTGTGAGAACAAGTCAAAGACTTGCTCTGATACCACTTGATGTGACACGACCTAAGGGTGCAATGGTATCAACCAAATGAACCTCGGACCTAGACTTGCAAGCCCACTTACAAATTAGCGGACTCGATGTTGGCGGACCGATATCGCAGCACAACCCTTTCCCCGTGGTGACTAAGTGATGGTAGGGTGGATTCGAGAGCCTAAACCACGCTGCTTAGGGTGATGACTTGGCCAATGAGTTCCTCTCCCTTGGATTGGAGCACCCACATCAGTGGGGTGGACGCCGTGCCTTGAGGGTACGGGGATCTCTCCTCACTCAAACCGCGGTGGCCACTCGTGATCGGGAATCACGGGACCGGGCACTCTCTTCCTCACCGGCTGAACTTAGAAATGATACTAAGAAAACACAAATATCCAGGAAGGGTTTAGCATATACCTGACCGGTGTGAGGACACCGGCCCCGAGTCAGAGACGTGGGCGAGCGGGGAAGCGTGTGTTCCCCACACGCCGCGCCAGGGAAGCTTGACCTGCCCAAGAGAAGTTACAACACTACACCTCTCGCAGGAGGGGGATCTTGGGGTGGGGGTTAATGGATATTACAACCAAAATTACCTCCACACAGGGAGGGGCCTTCAGCCGGCCAAGCGGGGAGGGGAAAATGAGCAAGGAACACCAAAGATGGAGATTGCCGATTCTGCCCGCGTTCTGTGGGTGCTGACAGCCGAGTGGAGAACTGACTGCTGCGACTGCTACCGATTCTTGTTGGGGACGAAACCACCTGGAAAAGCTTCGTAGGAGGCCAGGGAAGTCGTCCAATTTTTTCTGAATTCTTTTGGTGTCGAGGCTGATCTGGATGGAGGCCCGAACAGGGAGGCAGACCCTCGGACTGGCAGCTTCTGATTTCTAGCAGTAGGTTGCAGAGGGTGCCCCGACAGCTCCCGGACTCAGAATGAAGCACCGTCAGAGTCGCTGGAACCGTGGATGAGTCTTCTGTGCAGCAAAACTGACGGGGAAGCCAACCGATGTCGGAGAAGATCAGGGGACGCAGAACAATGGCGACTGGTTGATGCAGACTGTGGGCAGCAGGACCGTGTAACTGAGGGAGAAAAAGGATGACTCCTTCCACGGGATGCCGAACGGAGTTCCGCTTCTTGATTCTGAAAGTAGACAGAAAGAAGAAGAACTTTTTAGAAGAACTCGTGGCCTGATTCCTCGGGGGTTTGCCGTGGTGAAGCTTTCTCTCCGGATCAAGATCTCTGCAGAGCTAGCTCCTGGTTTCCAACAGTTGGTTGCAGAGAATGCCCCGACAGCTCCCGAACTTGGAATCGAGCACCGTCAGAGTCGTTGGAATCGTGAACAAGTCCTATTCACATAAAAGCTAACGGGGAGGCCAGCCGATGCCGGAAAAGACCAGGGAGCTCTGAACACTGATGACTGGTCGATGCAGACTGTGGGTAGCAGGATGATGGAGCTGAGGGAGAAAAATGATAACTCCTGCCACAGGATGCCGAATGGAATTCCGCTTCTTGATTCTGAAAGTAGATAGGAAGAAGAAGAACTTTGTAGAAGAGCTTGTGGGCTGATTCCTCCGAGGTTCGTCGTGGCAGAGCTTCTAATCCGGTTCTGGTACTCAGCAGGGGCAGCTCTGCGCAGTTGTGGGAGAACGGATCTCTCGGTCCGCTCGGAGCTCGGAAGGGGACGAGACCACCGCCGTTCCGAAGAGGACAGGCAGCCGCTTCTATGGACTACTCTTGGGCTTCCAGGAACGTCCGGAGGAGGTCGGGGTCGCTGCTACAAGCTTCAGGTCTTCTGCAGGTCCTCTTACTCTAGATGGTAGAAGGTGGGGTGATGGAGGTGAACAAGGGAAGATGGAGAGGATGAGAGGGGGGCGACCCTAACCAAAGGGGAGGGGTCTTGGGCGCCCTAGGGCTATGGAGGGAAGGGGATTTTTGAATTCAAATGGTCTAGGGAAGTGGAGGGTTGCATGGGGGAGAGGGAAGGGTGCTTGGGAAAGGGATGAGGTGGTTGGAGGGTGGCTTAGTGATTGGGGATGCTCCCTTGGGACTAGGGGGTGGAGTAATGGGATGTGTGGAGAAGGGGAGTGGCCTTTAATGGGGGTAGGTGGGAGAGTGGTGGTTGGGAAGGGAGGAGAGAGAAAATTTTTGAAATTAGGTGTGGAGGAGAGAGAAAGGGGAGTGAAAGAGAGAGATTAAGAAAGGGATGGGTGGGATTCTCTCCCTAAGGCTTCTCACCTCACTAATGGATTCACTCCACCATAAAAATGAAGATAGAACTCACAAAATGGCACATTTTTTATTCATTGATTCATTCCCCTCAAATGAAGGAAATGGGGCCCTATATATAGGAAACCCACATTTTACAATAAGACCCTGACAAAAGACTTAATAACAAATAACCGAAGGGGTAGGAGGGGCTCATGGGCCAAGCCCAATGAATTGGGCCCAATAGCACACTAAACAATCTAATGACACTCAAACTTAGAAAAATAAATGCAAGACCTTGGGACATGACTCAAATAAAATGAAAATTACATAATTATGACTCAAAGAAAATATGAAAATTACATGAACTGAATCAGAAAAATGTGACAGACATAATGGAACCATGCTGGTGAACAACCGGTAAATATGAAGGGTGAGAGATGCCCCCATCACATTTGTTCTCTGCTGGTCAAAGGTATTGAAATCAACAGTATTTGCTTCAGTCGACGCTGGTCACCGTTCAACAGCTTTCCCTTTCTGAGCAACAGGAATGTTGTTTGCAGGACGTCTGGATAGGAAGGTCTTGACCTCTGCCACCACACTGTTCAAACGGTCAAATGTCCTGACGTCTGTTCCAATCATCATTTCAAGCACTTCCCTCCTGAGGTTTTGCTTGCATATCTGAATAGCATCTTCTTGGTATAGAGGCCGCTTGCATCTCATGGCCAGGTTCCTCTATCTTTTGATATAATCCAGGGCCGTTTCATCCTACCTCTGCCTGGTGGAGTATAATTCTGCCACTGTATTCTCCCTTTCTGTGACATGGAACCTTTCTCGGAACTTTTGCTGCATATCGGGCCAATCAGTTACAGACTCGGCTGGTAGGTTGGAATATCACTCAAAGGCCAAGCCCGTGAGGGATGAGCTGAAGAACTTTAGCAGATAAGCTTCATCAGCAGCCAAGTCTCCCATGACTGTTGTGTAATAAGCAATATGCTCCCTTGGGGAGCCTTGCCCATTGAATTTCTCAAACTTTGGCGGCTTGTTAATGCCTGGGGGTAATCTCTTTGTGGCATATTGTGGAGAATACGGTACCCGGTAGACATCAAAAGTCCCATAATCACCATCAGCCCTCTCGGACAACTTCATTTCTATCATCTTTTCAACCATAAGCTTGTTCACCATAGTAGGATCAACAGGCTCTAGGTAGAAGTGTGCTTATTGTTGTGTAAAGGGAGTTGTCATGACAGTGGCATGTAGACCCGGCCGCACTCCTGAAGGAGAGGGTTGCACTGTTGGCTGTGGTGGGAAAGGCTGACATGGAGCATTCCCGTGACTTGCTTGGTGGGAGACGGCAGGTATTACCACCTCCTCAGAACTGGAGACCTCTCTTGCTGGTTCCGCATGCTTGGAAATAGGAGTTTGTTCATTCTTCTCATTTAATTGCATCTTAAGAGACTCAATCTCTTGTTGATATCTCCTAAACATCATTAGGATGGTTGGGTCTAGAGATGCAGCCATGGGCATATCCTCTGTCACCTGACCAGACGTCCCCTCAATCGGGTTCATGAGTGAGACATCTTCTTCTTCCAAAGTCACCACATTTATAGTTAAAGTAGTAATCTTAGGTGAATCATCATATGCTGCAAGCTTCTCTCTTGCCGCTTGACCTCGCCTTGTTATGGGCCCGGGCCTTCTGGCCAACTTGACGATCTCTTCAGGCTGGTCGAGCAAAGCACCATACCGCCCAGTACCCCTGCCATATTACAGGCAAAGACTTGCAGTTTTCCTCTTTGCCTCCAGACTGTTCTTCGAACATGACCAGGGAAGGTCAACCGATCGAACTCAGACATTCTTTCTCTTTCTTATCCCTACTGAAGGACATCCTTCAAACATCCAGCCCTTTGGTCATCTTCGAATTCATTGGAGTCTGAATGAGACTCATAGCATTATTTCTTCTTTGTTATTTCTTTCCTCTTCTTCGGTGCCCATGGCGCGGAGCAATCTTTGCTGCCCTAGGGATGAGTTCCCCAGGCAGTGGAAATAGTCTTGGACTACTCTGCCCATTTCTTCTCAACTATGCCTCTGGGGATCAGCTTGGGGCATCAGTCGCTCTTGTGTTTTCGGCTGATAAGCCAGCCTTGTTATCTGGGCGGTCTGATACATCTTCCGGGGATATTGGAATACATCTGCCTGCCTAGCGCAGGCCCTCGGCATGTGGGAAATAGCCATAGGAATAACTTCTTCTTCTTTTTCTTCTTTTATTATCAGAACTTTCTTGCCCCCTCTCCTGGGGCGCATAACAGCAACTTCTTCCCTCGCAGGGGCTGGTGCTGGGCCTCGAACTTTCTTGGGCACCCATATCTATTTGAATCTTGCCGGCTTAGGTGCCAGTGGCTTCTTTTCTTCTCTCTCCGTGTTGGCGCTCCAGGTGGCCAGCACTTGGAACTTGTTGTTGGTGGGGACTGCTGGAATAATGCGGTCGGGTAGTGCTTCAGTTGGGCGACAGTTGAGGTACACCCACATTCCTCCTATCAGCATGGACTTCCCTAAGATTGATAGACGTCATTGGGGTGCGACGGTCCTGCTCCTCTGGTAGTTCTTCTTCTTCCTGCCAGCAGAAGCAGAGACAGTGGTCCTCCTATCCAGGTGATGGACGTAGCATGGGACAATGGTGCCTGAAATAGCCCTCCGTTGTGGCTTCTTCTTTTCTGGTATACTTGCGAGTTCTGCCGTAGTAGTCTTCTGGGCTTCACCATCGACTTGGAGCAGGTCAACGAATGCAAGTCCTACACGGTTTGGGAATCCTACCGCCGGGGGCATGGATCCAAATATCATTGGCACCGCCAGGTACCCATCACGAACGTGGTTGTCGATGCCTTGCTGGCCGAACTCGAGAGAAATCAGTCTAGTCTCCATTTGAATTCCTGCAAGTAAGATCAGAACACAGTCAGAACTTTTGGGGAGGCTGCCAGGCCTCTCACTTTGGCGAAAAGATGAAGGGAGACTCGGTCACACCGGGCATGCCAGCTTTGTGGACTCGATTTTTTGGTTTGATCCTGTTTGTTTAGTTATTTTTATTTATTTGGTTGTTATTTATTGATTTGTTGATTATTTTATTAGGCGTGCCAGTCACCGGAGTGACGATTTATTATGCGCTCGATCTGACTCAGTGAGTCGATTGTGAGGCTCGGGTCAGGACCGGAAGTCCGTCATACCATAAAGGCTATGACGTTAATTACGCCCTTCAAAAAGACAACCCTTGATTAATCGCCAAAGTTAGAGGGGCCCCGGGGGCAAACGAGATAATACTTCTATGCTCATTTTATTTGCAGGGTATGATATGCATGCACATGATCATGCAATTGATAGTTTTATTACAGCTTATCTGCCTAGTTTCCGGTACGGGAGCGGAGAACTTAGGTTCGAAAACCACTCTCACGCATAATGATGACTTCCAATCGAGCATAACTCGACCTTCAACCAAGCATTATTTGATATACTGGAAGTACTGGAGAGGATGACTTTGGGTTTGTTTGATCATGTTGAGAATGCTGCATGAGATAGACATGTTTATTCATTATGAAACTAGGCAAGCACCAGCAAGGCAACAAGATTCATTAAACATTGCGGCATTGCATATCCAGCTCTTAATCTCATCTACATGAATCATGGAATGAATCCAGTAGTGTGTCCCCTTTATCTTGGATCATACCAAGTGGGAATAGGATACCGTCCACGCAGAGGCGAGATGGAATCCATAAATGATTGGGACAGGCCAGTGCCCGAATAACACGAAATAGGACTAAACCAAGACGGATTAACCCGAGACGATATTTGTCCGTGGAGGTGTTTGTTGTTTTTATTCCCTAGAGGGAGTCACTAGAGACCATGCAGAGGTAGGTTCCTTTGGATCCCAAGGGGTTTGAAGCCGATGTAGCATACCGAAGATCAAAGTTCATTTCGGCAGCATCTCCCCTTACTTTGGACTTTGCCAAAAGGGGGAGTATAGGACATCCATCTACGGAGTGCCGAGATGAAAGCCAAAAGAAGGATGGGCGTAGCCTGAGATCCAAGAGGATCATAATTCGACGGGATAGTTTCCACTTATTGGAGCACTTATTGATATCCCCTTGAAGAAGCCATAGGAGAACATGCAGTGGCAGAACTCCTTGGGCCAGTAGGGTTGCAAAATGAACATCACACTCGGTGGAATGTAGGGGATTAACCCCATTAATTTAGCTCCCATGGGATTGAGTGAAGGAGTATTACTCCTCCCCGGGATGGTAATGGTTCTATACTAAGGATAACAAGGCTCAGGGGTGCAGGAGGGCGTCGACGCGATGGTGTCTCGGCGCTGCTAGCTTCGGCGCGACAAGGAGCTCAAAGGGGCATAAGCCTGGGGAGAGGTTAAAGTAGGGCGGTCGGCGCGCATATGTGGCCCGTCGTAGGCCGGTCCTCGGCTCGCCCATCACTCAGCGCAGAACCCGCGTCGAGAGAGGGCTACGTCGGGAGGCCGTCTGGCGCCGATAAGGAGGATTTGGGGGATTTTCAGGGCTTTATGAGGTTATGGATTTTGGGGGTTTCGAGAGGCTTTATCTGAGGTTTTGAGAGGCTTTATCTAAGGGTTTTGAGAGGTCAGGGAACCCTAAAATTGATTCTGGAATGAATCATCCCGAGGAGATGAGGATCTTCACTCTCGAGCACCATTGGGAGCCAGGTTATTTATTGAATCGTATGAACTTTGATTCGAATGTATCCCTCACCGTTCCACGAATGAGAAGCCATGAAATGGACTGTATCAGGCTCTCACCGCGATTATGAGGTTGGAAAGACAACGGAGATGTAATAGAAACACACTCAGGTGGTCTGAGGGGTGTGCATTCAATAGAATTGAATCCGTTCACAACAGCTATCGAATACAATAGATTTCAGAGAGGCAGAGAGAGAGAAAACTCCAGAATCTCACATTTCATTTCATTCAAAAGAACACACATATTTAGCACAGAGGGGAATCAGACTATGAGAATTTACATACAAACTGATTCCCCTTGACAATCTATCGGACTATACCGGCACTTAACATCAATTGGAGGAACAACGCTTGGAAGCAGACCTTAAAAAAAAAAGAAAACAGATCGAAACAAAAGATGGGGAAGGGGAGAATATAGCCTATGAGGGTATTTGATAGACGAACCCCACCTTGAATCTCCTTCCCCGGGCTTCTGCTGCTCTCTCTTTCTCTCTTCAGATCCCTTTCAGCGGGCTCTCGTGTCTCTTTTCTTTTCTCTGGCTCTGAATACCCTTCTCTGTATTCGGATGCCCGATCCCCTTTTTCTTCTCTTGATTCCTCCACACCCTTTCTCTGTCGAAGGCATGGGATTATATAGAGGGCTGGACCTGTAGCACCCCGGTATATTAATGAATAAAAAGTTTGAGAAAATTAATAAGAAATTCCTTAACAAATATGATAAGTAAAATTTTGACCATTTTATAAAAATTTGGAAAAATTATAATCTTGTAGAGGATAAAACGTTTAGTAAAATTGTCTTCTAAGACCAGCCCAAATAAAATTCCTAAATAAGCCGAATCTGCAGATTAAGGTCCAAATCCACACTTAGCCAAATCGGACCTTAAAACGTAAAATTAGAGTCCAATACTAAACCATTTAAGCTAAAACCGGATGCAAATGAAAAGCTAGGATTAAGAGATCGTTTCCCCTCTGGTTATTCTCCTAAACCTTAACACTAGGAGTGGAATTTGGCAGCGGAGTGGTGGATTGACTCGGGCTTGCGCAAATCGTGCACGTCCGCGGTGCGTAGACTCTATCTCCACGATTAGAACCCTCTAGATACCATAGAACCTATACAAATGAACCTAAGACACCCTAGAATCGTTTAGATGTTGTGGCGGCCGAAGAGGAGCTCGATCAAGGGAGAATTCCGACGATCATCGGCGGCGTGTACCTAGCGCGATCGACATCCCTCTTCTTCCTTCATCCATTGATTAAGGTAGGTGATAGCAAGCCAAACCCTAAGTGTTATGTATGGATAGAAGCGTCATCCTGTCCTCTTTCTTTTGGTCTCAAAAGCCCTAAGTTTTATGTAGTACCCTGCGAGAATTTTTAGTTTCAGTATAAGCATGTCGTAGTTAGGGTTAACTATGTTCCACCTCGATTTAAGTAGGGATTTCAGGCACTAAACATTCAATTGATCATGCTGTCTTGTATAACTCTTTGTGCTCGTTCTATTGATAGTAAAAGCCCTAAATTTCATGCTCTATGTATTGTGTACTTAACTGTTTTTGCCAACCCTAGCCGGACTCGCCGGAGGCGGGCAAGGCAAAGGTAGCAGAAAGCCCCCTTACTTGCGCGGCCTCTCGATAGACCGCCCATCCTAGATAGGCGGCCGGTTATTGACCGTTCATGTGCTTTTATCTCCGATGTGTTTCGTGGAACGAGTGGCATATCCCTAACCGCCCTTTTATTAGGCGGCCAGTCTCAGACCGCTCAAAACCCCCAACGGCACTCTACAGACCGCTCATCTCCCACAGGCCTTCGGACCTGAGAGGGTATGAACGGCCTGTCGTGCGACCGCCGCGGCATATGAGCGGCTCTGCACAAACCGCCCAACAATACAGAACTGCTTCATTATAATTTCGACATGATTTATTTTAATAGATTAGTGGCTAATGGTAAGTTAGCAACACACATGATAAACTGAAATTTATGGAAGTAAATGTTTATGAATTCTTGCTAGTATGTTCTCACTTGATCTTGATTCATCTTTTCCAATAAAGTAAATCTTAATTATGATCCATTGATAATTGAAATCGTTATTAGGATTGTTTAATAGTCGTTCTACTCCGGTAGGATTGACTGACCGCTATGTTTGGTTTCTGATGATTTGCTAGCCTCTATTCCTTGTAATTGTTGGGACTCTCCGCCGGATACTCCTTCCGTCGGGCTAGGACCTTCATTATGGGACCTCCGTAAGCCCCCGCGAGTCTGGGATTTCCACTAGGATGCCGGGTAGGTTGTACCACCAAGATCTGAACCTGTTCACGTGATTGAACCGCTTGGATTGCTATGTTGTGAGTCACGGCTCAATTTGGACTGATTGAGTTTTGAACGGCCGGAATCAGACCGTTTAACTCAATAGGTGGCCCATTGGAGACCGTGCATTCCTAACTAATGCCATTTCTTGTTGGATGATTAACCTTGTTTCATCTTTGACCAAATCATGGTTTGATCGACCCAATAAGCCCTAGGTTGACCAGTGGATAGTGGGCTGGACCCTGGTTCAGTTCTGCCCCACTTATGGCAGCCCGGAGCCATTTTGGGTGGATTTCTAGTTTCCAGTCAGGCCTAGTAATTGAACGGACCGTATCGGCCCGCTCATTTGTTAGCGCGGATCATCATGGACCGTTCAGTTACCGAGCGGCCCAATCCAAACCGCTTACTATCGTCATGGGCTTCAGATCTTTCCTGTCGTGAATGGCCCAGTATAGACCGTTCATATCTATTGAAAAGCCCACTTGTAATTGTCCTATAATTTGAGCGGCCCGTAGTCTATTAGGCTGTTCTTTCAGCCCAATCCCTTTAGCGCGGTCCATATACTGACCGTCCATTTCTCTGAGCCGCCCAACATGGACCGTGTATCTTCCAGAAAATGATTTCCGTTGTTGTTCATGTTTGAATACAAGGACCTGTCGGTTCTTGATAATTTGAACTTTCTGGTCAAAGTAACTCTTCGACTTATCCTTGGGTTTTCCGAGGTAAGTTATACCTTGACATTATTGGCTATTTAACTTGATTAATGTCTAGACATAACTTGGGATCTTGGATCTACTAAATCAATGCCAACGCATCATAAGGGCTCGGTCTGGTCCTAGGAGGAGCGCCTGAAAAGTACTTGTGCCCCGGGGAGTTTGAATGACATGGTGAGGCATTGCACCGAGTGCATGACTAGCGTGATGTCTATGACATAATCTTTCACTTGAATCTTCTTGACTTGATTAATTCTTGCTTGTTGGCCAATTTCCAGTTATGTTATGTTCATGATATCGTACTTATGTTACTTGTCATATCATCATTTCATGTCGTTCTTTTCTTTTCGCACATATAAATGCAATTGATTGGTTAATTGCTTAAACTTGCCTGTTATTACCTATTGAGCGTTCGCTCACCCAGTTGTTTCCCCCCTTTCAGGTAGCTCAGGTGAGGATTCGCAGACCGATGGGGATGTTCAAGAGTGACAACCCTGGAGCGAGCCAGTTGGAGTTTTCGAAGAGTCGTTATGGATGTTTTGTGTCTAGTTATGATCTAGAAAGTGTGTCTTATAAGAGTTGTAGTTATAAAGTCAGCTAAATTGTAATTGTGTCAAGTAAGTGTTGTTATGTAAGTTTTTCTTTTGTTGGTTGTTAGAGGATGTAATTGGATCATGGAACATTTGATGTTTAGTTAGTTGATGGTGTTTTTTTCTGTTCATGGTATGGTATTGATCCCTTTAGCTTTAGCATAGCATGTCTATAAATCAACATATTATTATTAATTATTTCTACTGCCAGTCCCGATAATCCGCGTCGGGGCGTGACAGTTTGGTGGTATTAGAGCCTAAGTTTCTAATATTCCTAGGTTTTCTAAGTTCTAGGATTCTAAGTGATGTCGTAGAACCTATAATCTTGATATATGTCTAAGAACCCAACCTAGTGAGATTTGGGTAGAGACTTCGGTTGAGTTAAAAATCTAATTCTAAGATTCCCTTCTTAATTACCCTAAAATGATTCTACGTGTAGGACGTTCTAATGGCGGCAGAGCGTGTGCAATGGCGAGACATGCAACGAACGGTTCAAGGACTTACTTGGGCCTTGCAGCAAGTGCCCCAATGAGAAGGAGCGAGCCACGGAGCTAGCGATCTGCACCGAAACTTCCATGGGATGAATCCCCCACGTTTTGGAGGCTCGACCGATCCCGATGAAGTTGAGCACTGGCTAAAAGAGATGGAGAGGATCTTTGAAGTGATGTAGTGTAGCGATCAGGAGCGTGTTCTTTTAATGACCTTCCAGCTGGAGTGTGATGCAAGAACATTGTGGGATGCAGTGAAGGCTACCCTTGGAGATAGACAAGTTTCATGGAAGGAGTTTGAGGAACTCTTTAATAGCAAATATTTTTCTGATAGAGTGCAAGAAAAGAAAGCGACTGAGTTTGCTGCTTTGAAACAACATAATCTTTCTGTAGCCGAGTATGAAGCTCAGTTCTCTCGGTTATCTCGTTATGCCACTCACTTGATATCTAAAGAAAAGATGAAGGCTAAGCATTTTCTCAACGGGTTAGCGCCAATAGAAATTCAAACTTATGCGGAGATGGTCAGGAAAGCTCAAGTCTTGGAAGACACCTTAGAAATGACGGAGAGAATCCGTGGAAAGGGTGTTAAGAAGGAACAACCTACTGGTTCCGGGAGTGTCAAACCTGGTAATGGCAAGAAGAGGCCCAATGGCGGGTCTGATTCGTGGAAGGGCAAGATGCCGAAGAATGAAGACAAGAAGCTTGGCCCGATTGTGCCATTTAAGGGCGTGCGCAAGTATTGTGACCGTCCATGTCACAAGATGGAAGAGTGCTGGCGCAAGCTGGGCGCCTGCCTGCGCTGTGGTAGTACGGACCATCGTATTCCTGAGTGTCCCCTTTTGTCAGATCAAGCTACTCTGACCAAGCCACAAGGAAACAGGAAGCAACAGGGCAAGCTCCAAGCCCTACAAGAAGATGATGCTGGAACCACCGAGGAGGGTGCACTCGTTGAAGGTACTCTTATTATACATGATAAGCCAGCATTCGTTCTTTTTGATACCGGTGCCACTCATTCTTTGGTTTCTCGAAAATTGACCAAGTCCTTATCTGTGAAGCCAATCTTGATGAATTCTTTATTAGAGATTTCAACCCCTATTGGTTCTAGTTCAACAATTAAGTATTTCTATCCTTCTAGTAAGGTTACGATTGATGAACAGAACTTGCCAGTTGATCTTGTTTGTATGGATATGAAGGATTATGATGTAATTTTAGGAGCGGATTGGTTGGCTAAGTATGAGGCCAATGTTCATTGCAGTTCTAGTTCTGTATCTTTTTCTAGACACCCTGGACTTTCTTTTATAGGGGTTAGGCACCATAAGTCTGTGCCACTTATTTCGGCCCTTCGAGCTGATAAGTTGATGAGGAAAGGATGTCAGGCTTTTCTAGCGTTTGTTTATGTGACCCTTGAGAAGAAGATCGAGATTAAGGACATTCCTGTCGTCCGAGACTTTCAAGATGTCTTTCCTGAGGAATTGCCAGGACTTCCGCCTGAGAGAGAGGTTATCTTTTCTATTGATTTAATTCCTGGCGTGACCCCTATTTCTAAGGCTCCTTATCATATGTCCCCTGCGGAGCTGAGGGAATTGAAGCAGCAGTTAATGGAATTACTTGAGAAGGGGTTCATTCGTCCAAGTACATCCCCGTGGGGAGCCCCAGTATTGTTCGTCCGGAAGAAAGATGGTTCGATGAGATTGTGCATCGATTATCGGCAATTGAACCAGCTGACTATCAAGAATAAATACCCATTGCCGAGGATTGATGAATTATCTGATCATATAGCAGGAGCTCAGTATTTTTCTAAGATTGATCTTCGATCAGGATACCATCAGTTGCGGATTAAGGAAGAGGATATCTATAAGACGGCCTTCCGTAGTAGGTATGGGCATTTTGAATTTGTAGTAATGCCTTTTGGACTAACGAATGCACCTCCAGCTTTCATGCAGTTGATGAACAATGTGTTTCGGCCCTATCTTGATCAGTGGGTCGTGATGTCTATTGATGATATCTTGATTTATTCTAAAAGTATGGAGGAGCATGCTGAACAATTGAGGATGGCGTTGCAAATATTGAGAGACCATCAACTATACGCCAAGTTTAGTAAGTGTGAGTGTCACGCCCCGAGCCTTTATGACAGCAGAAGACTTGCTCGAGAAACATGAACAACCGGCATGGTAAGCCTCTTGCAAGCAAGAATGATCAGAGCGCAAGACAATCACACACATAAATGTAATTGCACAATAATTTAGTCAAACTCCAACTTTATTTCATAAATGATAAAAATATTTTTTTACAATAACCTTTTCATCATTTTCCATTCCACTTGACTTAAGAAATGAGAAATTACAAAGACTCGATCTAACATTGTAGACTTCCTAAGTCTTCACTCTCCATTTGATATGACTTTCATTCGCTCTCGGACCCGCTACTTGTATAACCTGAATCCGAATTCGTATCACTTTCATTTCCTGAAAAGATTGGAAATAGGTAATGAGCACACTTGCCCAGTAGGTATCTTCGCATCAACATGAAGGCATCATTAAAGTAATTAACATTTTAGCTATAGAGAAATAAGATAAAATCATGCAAATGCGATCAATCACGCGGTTAAACCAAAGTAACAAGATGATCATGTAAGATAGAATGAGAGCAAGAATGTAACAAGAACATGTTATTGGCCTTTCATGAACAAGAATGTACTAGCAAGTCACATAATCATCACTCCAGTATTTTTTGCTTATGAGCAAGTACTTCGTGAATTTCTGTGGAATATCAAGTCATGTACAAGAAAGTCATGTCGTGTCGTATTGTGGATCTTCACTTATTTATAGAGAAAGTACTCCCAACGCAATGCGACGCTAGTAACATCATACCCCATGGTTTATAATAGTATGTTTCTGACAATCAGTCGAGGGGACTAGCATAGAGCCCTTGAACACAATCAGTGCTCGATCGCATCTTCAAGTATAAATCAAGCTACTTCCATGCATGTAACAATAAAGTATGGCCAAGAATGTATAATTCAATAAGTTCATGATAACACTATTCAATAAATGAACGCTTCAATTTAATAATGCGAGAGTCAAGAATGACTTAAACAAGGTTATGCTTATGGAAATAAATCGGCAGCACAATGGTACATTTCTTTAACTTCAATTCATTATATTAAGTTTCTTGATTAATATGATAAGTCCTAGACCATTATCAAGCCATCTAGGAACTTTAGAATATCAACCCTTAGGTCAAACCTCGGGTTAAGCACTCAAACAATGTGACGATCAAGTACTGGGCCGTTACACTCATGTGACGCACTAGTAGTGGGCCGTTACATTAGTCTGAATCCAGAAATAGCAAAAAAGACTTAGTTCAATGTGACGGTCGTATATTGGGCCGTTAGATGCTCCTGAAGGTCCAGTATAGATTCGTTACATTGCTAGAACCAGAAACATCGATAGTGTAATCTACTAAATGGGCTTTAATGGTACAACTAACTCGATGTCCTAGTGGGAATCCTAGGCTCACAGAGAATTACGGAGGCCTTGAAACAAGATTTCCTAGTTCATTGGAAGGAATATCCAATAAAGAGGTTCTCATGTCCAAGAATAATGTTCCTATAGTGCAAAGTGTGAACTAATAGACAACATACTGGAATATGTGCCATGTACTTATAGAAAATGACTCTATTGATAGAGAGAATGTGTAACAATATGAAATCATGATAAAACTCCGTCAATACATCATTTAAAATCATGATTTCGATACAAAACTATAGAATTTTGGCACATGAAATTAACATAACTTAAAATAACTTAAGACACCTTAATCATGCACTTTCGATTATGAATCGGTAACTAAACTTAAAGTCATGATAACAGGTCCAAACTTAGCTATCATCGCTTATTTATAGGTAAACTTTAACTGGTTATCATTCTACCTCGGGCTGATAGAACACAGTGTCTCACGGTTTAGGATAGGTGTGTTACAATCTTGTGACGGTTTATCATAGGGCCGTTATAGTAGTGTAACGCTCCTGTTATGGTGCGTCAGAGATAATAGAGCAATTCAAATGCAACAGAGGGTGTGATGGCTTGTCGTAAGGCCGTTAGATCATTGTGAAGGTCTTACCTTGATGCGTCAGATAGTCTGTTGGCAGTAAAATAAAGTAAAGGTTTATGAAAACATAACATGCCTGGAAATCAAAATACTACGACTTTTCCAGACATGATAAACAAAGTATAGGCCAACTATATGCATGGGTTTTAGTGAATAGACAAGATAATATCTTTTTATTTTCCATTTAGGGCTAAGAAATGCATGAATATATAGAACTATTAAAACATGAAATCTATGATCTATCATGCATGAAATCAATCAAAACCAGAGGGCTTTTATCTCTAACAAGATATTTTTGCCAATCATGAGATGACCTACCTCTTAAATGAGCTTTAATCTTCCAATTTGGTACTGCAAGACATGCCCTAGTTCTTCCCTTCCTGAGATTTTTTAGCAACTCCACGTCGCTCTATCTCTCCAATCTCTTGACCTAAGGATGTGAAATTTTGAGGGTTAGAAGCTGAAACTAAGGTGAACAAAAAGCTCTAAAGGACTGAACTCTAATTACCTCGTTTAGACGTCCTAATCTTCTAATCTTCAGGGGTCTTTTGCTCTGAATTCTGGGTTGCTATGACTGAATCAGCGACTTTGGAAGCTTCTATCTACTTGGTTGGTTGATCTCCTAGCACGAAATTTAGAGAACTATTAGTCTAAAGTATACCAAACAAAATCTTCTAAAGAACTTACCCGAAATTATGACTCCTTACCTTGATTCTTCACGAGCTAAAAGTAAGGGTCGCTCAGTTCAGAACTAGGTCCTATTTATAGGGTTTAAAGATTAGTTTGATTCTAGAGTTCTTAATTTGCCAGAACCTGATCCCTAAGAGTCCTTAGTAATGTTATAAGCTCTCCCAAGTTGATCTCCTACAGATAGTATCCCAAAGTTCTAATCTTTTTGCTTGTTCTACCATTCACGGAACTGATAGGATGTAACGCATCAAGACTGGTGCGTTACATGGCTGTGGCGGTCGCACGATAGACCGCTACATCTAACGTGCACAGAGTTCAACATCAATCAAACTCTTTTGTTAATTATCCATATTATTATCCATAAAAATGATATTTTATCTTTAAAATATATAAAATAGGCTAAATAATCTTCTATAATATTGGCCAACTTAATGGGCTTGATCCTTAAACCTTTTGGATTTTATTTAAATAGGCTAGGTTAATTATTTAACATAATTGGGCCTTATAATGACTTATTAATCCAATAATCCTTTTATTAATCTATTTAGCCCTTATAAATTCCAGAAAGTTCTATAAATAACTCAAAAATTATTACATAAATTCTGGGTCACTACAGTGAGTTCTGGTTGCAAGAGGTGTCCTTTCTAGGGCATATTATTACAAAGGAAGGTATTTCTGTTGACCCCTCGAAGGTGGAGGCAGTGAAGAATTGGGATAGGCCTACTAATGTAACTGAAGTTAGAAGTTTCCTAGGCCTTGAAGATCACGGTGCCTTTAACGAGATTAACCCGTAAGGAGAACAAATTTGATTGGTCTGAGGATTACGAGAGAAGCTTTCAGACCTTGAAAGAGTGTTTAACTACTGCCCCTGTTTTGGCTTTACCATCTGGAGAAGGAGGTTTTGTGATGTACACTGATGCTTCAGGTATTGGTCTAGGTTATGTACTGATGCAGCACGGGAAAGTGATACCCTATTCTTCTAGGTAGTTGAGGAAGCATACAGAGAACTATCATGTTCATGATTTGGAACTAGCAGTTGTAGTGTTCGCCTTGAAGATATGGAGGCACTACTTGTATGGAGAGACATTTACAGTGTTCTCAGACCATAAGAGTCTGAAGTATCTATTTTCTTAGAAGGAACTCAATATGAGGTAGAGAAGATGGCTTGAGTATTTAAAAGACTTTGATATCTCCATAGAGTATCATCCTGGAAAGGGGAATGTAGTGGCGGATGCCTTGAGCCGCAAGCCAATAGCTAATTTGTCGCATCTCATGTTGCAAGAATGGAGGCTGTTGGAGCAGTTAGCTAGTTTGGATCTCAATATTGCAAGGACCGGGTTACGATTGCTCAGATTCAACTTAAACCAGAATTCTTGATAGAAATCAAGTCCTTGCAAGACAATGACCCAGAGTTAGTAGTGATCAAGGAGAGTTTGAGTAACAGACCTGATTTCATGGTAGCTGACGATGGCAGCTTGTTGTTTCAGGGAAGGACCTGTGTACCTGATGTAGCTGAAATAAAGAATAAGATTCTCGAAGAAGCTCATAGGTCCAGATACACTATTCATCCTGGAGGTACTAAGATGTTTAAGGATTTGAAAAGATCCTTTTGGTGGCCGAATATGAAAAAGGAAATTGTAGAATTTGTGAGTAGATGTTTGGTATGTCAGCAAGTCAAGGCTGAGCATTTCAGACCTGCAGGGAAATTGAAACCACTTGATATACCTTAATGGAAGTGGGAGAGTATTGGTATGGATTTTATTATGGGTCTACCTAGTACTCGTAGTGGATTTGATGCAATATGGGTTATCATCGATAGATTGACAAAGTCTGTTCATTTCTTGTCCATTAAGTCTAAATGGACAGTTGACATCTTGGCGGCTCTGTATATGAAGGAAGTTGTAAGACTCCATGGTATTCCAGTCAGCATTGTGTCTGATAGAGACCCCAGATTCATCTCACATTTTTGGAAAGGATTGCAAGAATCTTTGGGAACCCGCCTGAATATCAGTACCGCTTTTCATCCACAAACAGACGGACAAACTGAAAGAACCAACCAGATAGTAGAAGATATGCTTAGAGCCTGCATGATTGATTTTGGAGGTTGTTGGAGTGATCACTTGGCTTTGATTGAATTTGCCTACAACAATAGTTATCAGTCCAGTATTCAGATGGCTCCGTTTGAGGCTTTGTATGGAAGAAGTTGTCGATCTCCATTATGTTAGGAGGAGGTAGGTGAGAAGCAATGGCTGGGACCAGATCTTATCTCTGAATCGTCCAATAATATCTGAATTATCAGAGATCAGTTGCAAGTAGTACAATCAAGATAGAAGAGCTATGCCGACAACAGAAGAAGAGCCTTGAAATTTCAGGTTGGTGAGCATGTGTTTTTGAAGATTTCTGCCATGAGAGGGATTCGCAGGTTTGGTATTCAAGGTAAACTGAGTCCAAGATATGTTGGTCCATTCGAGATTCTGGACAGAGTGGGAGAGGTTGCTTACCGATTAGCACTACCACCTCAGTTATCAGGAGTACACAACGTCTTCCATGTGTCTATGCTGCGAAAATATGTGTATAACCCCACTCATGTCATTCAGCATGCGGATTTGGAGCTAAAGAAAGATTTGACTTATGAAGAAAGACATATCAATATTTTGGATCATAAGCAGCAGCAACTCAAAAATCGTTCCATACCCATAGTTAACGTACAGTGGAGTCGGCGTGGAACCGAAGAAGCTACATGGGAGTCAGAAGATACCATGCAGAAGCAGTATCCCGACTTATTCTAGGTGAGCTGTCTCACACCCCGTTTTTATTAAGTACTGTGAATTTGGAGGACCAAATGCTTTAAGAGGGGGAGGGTGTAGCACCCCGGTATATTAATGAATAAAAATTTCAAGAAAACTAATAAGAAATTCCTTAAGAAATAGGATAAGTAAAATTTTGACCATTTTATAAGAATATGGAAAAATTAGAATCTTGTAGAGGATAAAACATTTAGTAAAATTGTCTTCTAAGACCAGCCTAAATAAAATTCCTAAATAAGCCGAATTAGCAGATTAATGCTCAAATCCACACTTAGCCTAATTGGACCTTAAAACGTAAAATTAGAGCCCAATACTAAACCATTTAAGCTAAAACTGGATGCAAATGAAAGGCTAGGATTAAGATATCGTTTTCCCTCTGGTTATTCTCCGAAACCTTAACCCTAGGAGTGGAATTTGGCGGCAAAGTGGAGGATTGACTCGGTCTTGCGCGAATCGTGCACATCCGCGGTGCGTGGACTCTATCTCCACGATTAGAACCCTCTAGATACCATTAAACCTATATAAATGAACCTAAGCCACCCTAGAATTGTTTAGATGCTGTGGCGGCCAGAGAGGAGCTCGATCAAGGGAGAATTCTGACAATCATCGGCGGCGTGTACCTAGCGCGATCGACATCCCTCTTCTTCCTTCATCCTTCGATTAAGGTAGGTGATAGCAAGCCAAACCCTAAGTGTTATGTATGGATAGAAGCGTCATCATGTCCTCTTTCTTTTGGTCTAAAAATCCCTAAATTTTATGTAGTACCCTGCGAGAATTTTTAGTTTCAGTATAAGCATGTCGTAATTAGGGTTAACTATGTTCCACCTCAATTTAAGTAGGGATTTCAGGCACTAAACATTCAATTGATCATGCTATCCTGTATAACTCTTTGTGCTCGTTCTATTGATAGTAAAAGCCCTAAATTTCATGCTCTATGTATCGTGTACTTAACTATTTTTGCCAACCCTAGTCGGACTCGCCGTAGGCGAGCATGGCAAAGGTAGCAGGAAGCCCTCTGACTTGCGCGGCCTCTCGATAGACTCCTATCCTAGATAGGCGGCCGGTTATTGACCGTTCATGTGCTCTTATCTCCGATGTGTTTCGTGGAACAAGTGGCAGATCCCTAACCGCCCTTTTATTAGGCAGCCAGTCTCAGACCGCTCAAAACCCCCAGCGGCACTCTGCAGACCGCTCATCTCCTGCAGGCCTTAGGACCTGAGAGGGTATGAACGGCCTATCGTGCCACCGCCGAGGCATATGAGCGGCTCTGAACGAACCGCCCAGCAATACAGAACTGCCTCATTATCATTTCGGCATGATTTATTTTAGTAGATTAGTGGCTAATGGTAATTTATCAACACACATGATAAACTAAAATTTATGGAAGTAAATGTTTATGAATTCTTGATAGTTTGTTTTCACTTGATCTTGATTCATCTTTTCCAATAAAGTAAATATTAATTATGATCCATTGATAATTGAAATCATTATTAGGATTGTTTAACAGTTGTTCTACTCCGGTAGGATTGACTGACCGCTATACTTGGTTTCTGATGATTTGCTAGCCTCTATTCCTTGTAATGGTTGGGACTCTCCGCCGGATACTCCTTCCGTCGGACTAGGACCTTCATTACGGGACCTCCGTAAGACCCCGCGAGCCTAAGATTCCCACTAGGACGCTGGGCAGGTTGTACCACCAAGACCTGAACCTGTTCACGTGATCGAACTGCTTGGATTGCTGTGTTGTGAGTCACGGCTCAATTTGGATTGACTGAGTTTTGAACGGCCGGAATCAGACCGTTTAACTCAATAGGTGGCCCATTGGAGACCGTGCATTCCTGACTAATGCCATTTCTTGTTGGTCAATTAACCTTATTTCATCTTTGACCAAATCATGGTTTGATCGACCCAACTAGGTTGACCAGTGGTTAGTGGGCTGGACCTTGGTTCAGTTCTGCCCCACTTATGGCAGCCCGGAGCCATTTTGGGTGGATTTCTAGTTGCCAGTCAGGCCCAATAATTGAACGGACCGTATCGGCCCGCTCATTTGTTAGAGCGGATCATCATGGACCGTTCAGTTACCGAGCGGCCCAATCCAAACCGCTTATTGTCGTCGTGGGCTTCAGATCTTTCCTATCGTGAACGGCCTAGTATAGACCGTTCATATCTATTGAAAAGCCCACTTGTGACCGTCCTATAATTTGAGCAGCCCGTAGTAGACCGTTTATCTTTGGCTTCTATTAGGCAGTTCTTTCAGCCCAATCCCTTTAGCGCGGTCCATATACCGACCGTCCATTTCTCTGAGCGGCCCAACGTGGACAGTGTATCTTCCAGAAAATGATTTCCATGGTTGTTCGTGTTTGAATACAAGGACCTGTCGGTTCTTGATAATTTGAACTTTTTGGTCAAAGTATCTCTTCGACTTATCATTGGGTTTTCCGAGGTAAGTTATACCTTGACATTATTGGCCATTTAACTTGATTAATGTCTAGACATAACTTGGGATCTTGGGTCCACTAAATCAATGCCAACGCATCATATGGGCCCGGTCTGGTCCTGGTGGGAGCGCCCGAAAAGTACTTGTGCCCTGGGGAGTTTGAATGACATGGTGAGGCATTGCACCAAGTGCATGACTAGCGTGATGTCTACGACATAATCTTTCACTTGAATCTTCTTGACTTGATTAATTCTTGCTTGTTGGCCAATTTCCAGTTGCGTTATGTTCATGATCTCGTACTTATGTTACTTATCATATCGTCATTTCATGTCGTTCTTTTCTTGTCGCACATATAAATGTAATTAATTGGTTAATTACTTAAACTTGCCTGTTATTACCTACTGAGTGTTCGCTCACCCAGTTGTTTCCCCCCTTTCAGGTAGCTCAGGTGAGGATTCGCAGACCAATGGGGATGGGCAAGAGTGACAACCCTGGAGCGAGCCAGTTGGAGTTTTCGAAGAGTCGTTATGGATGTTTTGTGTCTAGTTATGATCTAGAAAGTGTGTCTTGTAAGAGTTGTAGTTATGAAGTCAGCTAAATTGTAATTGTGTCAAGTGTTGTTATGTAAGTTTTTCTTTTGTTGGTTGTTGGAGGATGTAATTGGATTATGGAGCATTTGATGTTTATTTAGTTGATGGCGTTATTTTCTGTTCATGGTGTGGTATTGATCCCTTTAGCTTTAGCATAGCATGTATGTAAATCAACATATTATTATTAATTATTTCTACTGCCAATCCCGATAATCTACGTCGGGGCATGGCGGGACCTCTTCTATCGGCACGGGTGCTTCCCGAGGCGATGTGGCATCGGCGCGCTCGGGGGCAGCTTCTCGGCGAACTCCAGTTGTATTGGGCTTGGGCCCATCCACTCAGTGCATCGGCGCTGATAGAAGGGATTTGGACAAATGGTTCTTCGTTGGCCATATGGGCCTCTTAAAATGTTCATTTGTTCTTCTTGTTGCTTGCTTAACATCTTGCATCCACAAACATGTGCGAGGCTATGTGAATCACATTTCATGAGCATCAGAACATTCTGAGGATCCTCTTCAGCAGGTAGATGATTGGCTGGGGCTTGACGTAGTCTTCATCAGCCTGACTATCTGAATGATAGCCGTACTGGACAGCAGCTTGGCCAGAAATGGCTTCAGCCGGACAGAGTGTCGGGTGTAATGGATCTTCTTCTATTCTGATTCTCAGAACTTCCAGGCATGACACATGAGTTGCACCCTTGATTGATCTTCAAAGCCATGAGCTTGCTTTGACTTCTTCTTTTATCTTTGCATATTTTAGGTGTCAATAGGTGCAGGTGGTAACCGGCGTGGGATCTGCACCGAGAGCTGTTGGCGCCAAGGCTAGTTGAGAATGGGTTTTGGGGTTTAGGATTTCATGGAAGCTGTCAGGCTTGATCTCTTCTAAGTGAACAAGAAACTATCCCGAGAACACAAACACCATACCAGGGCCAGGCAAAATTGCTTTTCCTCATGATTTGGGGGACAAGAATGCCACGAGATGGGCTGTCTCGGGCTCCCGTCTTATATCAGAGGTAAATAACTTCGACTGCTTGCGGTAGAACTCATGAGTAAGCGCCAAGACTCAGTATCCCCAGAGCATAGCAATGCCTTCGTGAATGTCATTGATAGATGGGACAATACTCCCACTATCTCTGCAAAGTCGTAGCAGCCATAAGACCATCACCCAGGGTTAAACGAAAGAAACATAAACCGGAGCTACAGAAATTTGAGATATAATGATGGGAGCACACGGGTGGACATCAAGGGGATTTGGTTACAGCAATACATATATATATACATATATATATAGGAATTCTTAGCATGAACAGATGCATCAATATATCTTTCATTCATATAAAATCAGGCATCGCTAGGGTACAGATAGAAGCCTTAAGAGGCCGTGATATTACAGGACTCGTAAACAGAAACGAGCATATAAAAGAGAGAAGAGAGGGAACCAGGGGAAGGGGACTGTAGCCTCAAATGGGACGTCGGATGACGGCGGTAGCACCCTATTTGCGATGGGAGATCTAGCCCTTATTATTATTTCTTTATTTATTTATTCGGGTTTATTTGGTTTATTTCACGTGTCGATTAACCAATTAACTAACTAGTAGTTTAACTGACTGATTGACTGCGTGGGCGTGCCAGTCACGTGAGTGACGAGTTTATTATGCGCTCATTCTGACCCGTATCGGGCGAGAGAGAGATTCGGTCGGGATCAGCAGTCCGCCATACCATAAAGGCTATGACGTTAATTACATCCCCCGCGAGGAGGGAAAACCTTTGATTAATTACCGAGATAGCGGGCTGTTGAGGCCGGAATAAAGATGTGCCGTTATGAACATGACAAGATCACGTGAAGTGCATCTATCTATCATGCAAGAGAGGTATGGTTTACTAAGTTGGAGACCCTTGGTACAAGGCGGAGAACGTGGGTCCGGAGACCACCATCGCGCATAGCGGGGACTTCCGATCGGGCATAACCCGGTCTTCCGTCAGTGCCATTTGATATACCGGAGGGCCTATGCAGGCATGCACGCACGATACTTATGATGATGTTAAGCATGGCAATCGAGTTATGAAAATACACAGTGATCGATCACGTTTATTAATCTAGCCGAGGGAGACGAGAATGGTAACACAAGCATGATAACGAAAGCGAAGCACTGACGGACATGGTAGTGAAAGCATGATAATAAGATTGTCCGGGGCTTGAGCAAACCCTTTCTTTATTTAGTTTATTACTAATTAGGGTTTATTAGTCTCAACCACGGGAGACGAGGATCGCCCCGGAGGTGAACAAGTGATCAGAACAGTGCAAACTATTCGAAACCGACGCGATCGCGCGTAGGGATGGGTTTCCCAACGCGTCCAAACGTAGGTAGGAGGGTTTAACCCGGCGCGGCCAAACGTAGGTAGAAGAGTTCACCGGGTGCGGCCATGGCCAAGGTTAATACGGCGCAATGGTCTTGGGGCGGGTCGGGTTAGGGCGCACCGGGAAGGAACCGGATAATTGATGAAAGACATGAGTCTAATGTTAATACGGCGCGGGGGGGGGGGGTCGCGCCGGGTTAGCGCGCGCCGGATTAAGACCGCGCCAGTTTAGCTGATTTTCTTGAGAATTTTGAAACCATTTAAACTTATTAAGATGTTTTGAAGGTTTAAAGATTTAATTAGGTTTATTGCCTGTTGAATTGAAGTCTAGGGCTCTCCAGGAGCAGAGTCATGAGCCAGTGCGAGGTTCATACTCGAGCACGGAGGTTCCTTGACTCAGAATGAATGTCTTATTATGGCCAGTCCACAGAAACGACTTGGTTGCTCAAAACCTGCCAAAAATTGGGCAGCATCTCCCCTGTACCTGGAAGGTTGCAGGGGAGAAACGGGGTCATACTCACTTGTGGAGTAAGCCCCTAAACTACCGATCTGCATAATAGCAGCCAGCAAATTCTCAACGGACAGGATACCCCGAGGACGAGCCTGCGAGGGGCACCGAAGCTCTGTGGGTGAAGACACAGAGATGAGGCAGCTGATAGGAGGAGCAACACCCCGAGGACGGGCCTACGAGGGGTGGGACACCCACAGCTTGCACCGCATCCCTTAGAGGGACAGACCGTTAGGGAGAGAAGCTCCGAGGACTAGCCTGCTAGGAGAACGCATCCCTTGGTCACCATCGGATCCCAAAGTACTAAGTTTAGGACTGTTGGGCTAAAGCCCCTGTCACTATCCGCTCTGTGGCCTTTGGGGAGCATCTACCACTGAGAGGTAGGGCCCCTCGACCAATTGGTGGCTCCGTGAAACAATGGGGAATGTCCCCCTCCCCGGATGATTGAGATAAAACCGACAGAACTCAAACGGCTCAATGGCTGCAGACCACAAACAAGCGGAATGATGGCATTCGGTATAGATGGATTACCAGACATAGGGTTGAGGCATCAATGCGTGTGAGATTGGGCTAACATTCCCAAAGGAACAGGCGATTAGCAGTCACACAGAGGGATAGTTGGTACGTAGATAAGATAATCTAGTTACACGTGCATATGCTCAAATAACTAGAATGCAGTAATCGTAAGATGGGCCTTACCATTCTGGAGGTGGCTTCCAACTCCCCTGAGCAATAGAGCAATGCAAAGGGGAAGAGGGTGTTGGAGTTGGATGGAAGGCTCTTTCACCACAGAATGTGGATCTAGAGGGGCGGTGAATAGATAAACAGGCTAATTAAAATTTTATGCCTAGATTTAAATGCGGAATTAAAAGAAAACTGGACAACCACAGTCAAAGCACCGAATGATGGAAACAAGATCTGCTAAATAGACAAGCAAACACACGAGAGGCACAAAGACTTTTAGGTGGTTCGATCAATCCGACCTACGTCCACCCCACATTCAACTCGAATGTGGATAACTGCTGATACACAGCTTCAATCTGCTGGGCACTATAGCTTGCCAACAACGGCTGGGGCTTACAGCTTATCCCGACCAGAGGAACACCCTCTGCAACAGCTGGGCAATACAGCTTAGCCGTCCGAGACCAAGTCTCGCCTGCTGAGGATTACAGCTTCACCTGTCCAGTGGAGACCTCCACTGCAATGATGCCTCACAGCTTGAAGAAACAAGAGTTCGGAAATAAAAATGCAGAAGCAAAATGAAAAAGAAAAACCCAAATGGGAATGTAGCTCGGAATGAGCAAGCCTCAGCTCTGGTTTCTGAACCAAGAGACTGAGTTACAATGAGAACAGCTCTCAATCTAAACTCTCTCAATTTCACTCTCTCAACACATCTCTTCTCTCTTCTCTCTTTTTCTTCTTCTCTGCTTTCTTTCTTCTCACTGTGGATCGATGGCTCTCTACTGTATATACTTTTCTTCTCTTCAGTCGATCACTTTCCATCTGGAGATGAAGGCTTCATTATATACTATCAGTAGGTGGATGAGGGCGCGTGTCTTCCACATTTCCCGCCCAGAGAATTCACCAGAACCGAGGCAATTCCATCCACGTGGCAGCACCTGATCACCTTGTCCTCCTGGGATCACGAGCCATGTCAGCAATCTCAGTAGCAGATCCCTGTCAGACAGATTATAGGATTATCAGATTAAGTGAAGAACTCTGTACAGACTTATAAGATGAATTGCATTGTATAGACTGCATTGTATGGACTTGTGAATTCGAATGCAGTGTACAGACTCTGCTCAATGTATAGACTTCATCTATGTGAAGCATCCGCTGTACAGACTTCATATGTGAAGTAGCCGTTGTACAGTCTTAGGCAATATGAAAACATGACAGTCAACTGACGATGTAAGGACTTCAAGTGTGAAGACGTTGTGAGTGCAAATGCAATGTACAGACTTCAGATGTGAAGCAGCCGCTGTACAGACTTCACCGGACTTCACTCAATGTACAGACTCCATGAACGATGCATGCAATGCATTGGAGGATGTACAGACTTCCTGAAGTGTGAAGGAGTTGAGTGTATAGACATCATCATGTGAAGACTTGAACAAGGCATGTATAGACTTCACATCGTGAAGCAGTGTATATACTTAGCTGAAGAAACTTTGTACAGGCTTGACTAAGACAAGACGATCGAGTGTAAAGACATCCACAATGTACAGACTTGCCAAGCAAAGGGGTTGTACAGACTTAATCAATGATGCAAGACAAACGAATGTATAGACATTCAATGTATGGACTCTCCAAACGAAACTCTATACAGACTTGATCAGATCAAGACAACTGAATGTGTGGACTTCTAGTGTGTAGACTTGACGAGGTACAGACTTGATCGATGCAACGTCTGTACAGACTTGCTCAACCAGTCTGATGTACAAACTTGGAAAACTAATGCCAATGTACAGACTATGGCAAAGCATCGATGTACAGACTTTCACCATTCCAGCTAGAGGATGTATAGACTTTACCCAGTGCAAGCCACAGTGAATGAATGTATAGACTTAACAGTCTCCCTGGCTGTATAGACTTAGTCACAGGCTGAACAGTTGAATGTATAGACATGCTTCCATCGACCAGTGTATAGACTTTGCAAACGTGAGACGTTGAATGAGACGGTGGCTGAGACAAAGCACAGACTTCAGGTGAAACAATGCAGCTACAGTGTAATGTACAGACATGCCTAAGACGCAACATGAGACGCTGGTTGAGATGAACGCTGTACAGACTTTGAATGCAATATATGGACTTTGCATAGACGATGAATGAGACACAGACTAATGTACAGACTTCACAAACAATGCATGAACGATACGCTGAAGTCTGTATAGACTTTAACAATGGATACATGCTGCGATGTACAGACTTTGTCCACGAACTGTGCACATGCATGAACGATGTATAGACTCTGAAATGTAAGGAATGCGGCAGTGTCTAGACTTTGGGCTTTACCCTGTAGTGTATAGACTTTCTGGTCTACTAGGAATGTAATGTGTGGGCTTGCAGCTGTGCGAGCCATGCAGTGTATAGACTTCATGCATGCAGACGTTGAGCTGCAGAATGTGCAGACTTTGCCAACAATCAACAATGCACTGTATAGACTTGCCATGCATCGTTGTATAGACTTCAAGTCAGAATGCACAATGTGTGGACATGGAAAATAAAGGGGGCGTCGACCCATCAGAAGGGAGCGTCGACCCATCAGAACTGTCCAGACTACACAATGAAATGTATGGACTCTATGTTCATGCTGCAATGCAATGTAGACCTGCGGGTGTGTGCACGATAATATATACTCTGACTGCATTAGGTATACAGACAACCTGATAAAAACAATTTCATCAAAATAAGAACAGTTGCCAATCAATCAAAACAAACTGTTGTCAATGAAATAAAACTTATTGTCAACATCATCAACACAGAGGGGTCACAACAGAGGGAATGGAAGTTGGACCCCATATCGAAGCGGGAAGAGGCGTGTGCACAGGCACAGCTCTATCCCCAGAGGATGAAAAGACCATCGAATGAGACACAGACGCGAAGTCGATGGGAAGGACCCGGGGAGGGGTCATCTCTATAGCCTATGATATCTCAGGGCACATTCGGAGTCGGAGAAATCAGAATCGGAAACCATACGCAGAAGGACACCGACGTGTACACCGACTGAGATAGTAGTGGGGGAAAGAGGCAGGGGCCTCGAACATTCAGTCCACCAAAAGATTCATATACGCATATCGCTACCCCGGAGATGGGAGGGAGCCAATACATTCATTACAAATCTGACGCCGGTGTTGTGGCACGGCCGTCATTTACTGTTTATAGATAAGCATTTACAGAGGGAGAGTGAGGCGAAGAGACGACGAGGAGGGGGGGAAAGAGATTGGCTCATATCATCGCCATCCCCCCCGCTTTCTCATTTACATTCGGTTAACGGGAAACAATCGGCAGACAGCGGGAAGAAAGCAAATGACCCACCTACCCTCAGAACAGAGTATCGGGATGCTTCTTTCTTCTCCGACTCCAGAGGGCTTCAGACGGGGATGGAAGACGGCGGCCGAAAGAACCCTCGGTGAGACCCTGCTTCTTTCGCAAGGCACAAACCCTTTCCTCCTTGAAGGTGATTGACCCTCTCTAATTCGCCTCTCTGAAAACCTTTCTCTTCTGCTATCTCCCCCTCTTTCCCCTTCTTTTTTTTTCAGCCCCCCTTTTTTGTTTTCGGGCAGCCACCTATAAATAGAAGCCAGCTCGAAGTCTCATCCGGCGTGAAGAATGGCGCGTCGGGAAGGATCTCCATTGCCCTTTTGCGCGCCGGAATAGTAGGGCGCCGGATGGGGGTGCGCCGGTTTAGGGCACGCCGTATTAGCGCCCTTCGCCTGTCGCGTGTCAGCCGATTAGTCCGGGGATGCTTCTGGGGGTCACCGTGAACATTTATCTCGCCACTGCTCTTTGAAACCTCGACATGATGCCTTGTCGAAGCTCTCAGGCCGACGTACGACCATTCTCGGAACTTCGGATGACTTTGGTTTGATCACGCGGGTTTTTCGCTGACATGGCTCTCGGCACTTTGATATGTGTTGCCGTCTCAGTATGTTTTGTGCTTGAATCTTCTTGGAGGGTGGGATAGCACCTGGGATAGTTTCACCCACTTCGAGCGATCATTCGGCCGCTAACGGGCCCCACTTGGCGAGAAGCCGTACCCGTGCCGGGTAGCCAGGATCTTCCGCCGACAGAGCCTTTGGTCCTCCATTTTGAAGAGCCAAGGGCATTCTTTCATCTTAGGAGAGTCTTTCATGAGGTGGGTGGCCACCGAGTAGACCGTCGTCCTTGGTCGGACAATGGGTGTAGTGTATGCGGCACGACGGAGTCGATGCCGGTTCATTGGGCAGGCTTGGTCGCACTGCCAGTTGGTTATGAGTTCATCTCGATTCTCCGGAGGTGAAGTCCCCATGCTCATATAGGGTGACTCGAAGCTCTGGCAGCTTGAGAAGTCTTCAATATGTTGATATTCATCGGCTTCCGTGCTTCAGTGGGCCGTGTCATTCATCTTTGAGGCTTGGTCACCGCGAGTGATATTTTGAGTGCCAACAAATGCCCCCCAGACGTGGGTGTTGCGAGCAAGGCACGAGTGCAGCAAGGCCGACGGATGAATTTTGCCCCGAATGATCTTCTCTTCAATTGACGGAAGCTCGGGACGGCCCTTAATCTGGTACGGATGTTAATCCGGCCCCGTTTGAATGTTAATACAGCGCTGGTTAATCCGGCGCACCCTTGGCTTTTAGAAGTTAATCCGGCGCGGTCCTGGGCATTTTGGCCAGTAATCTGACGTGCCTTTTTCATTGGTATGTTAATTCGGCGCGGCCCTGGGCGTTTTGGCCAGTAATCCGGCGCGCCTTTTCCATGGATGTGTTAATTCGGCGCGGCCATTTCCGGCGTGCCTTTTGCTTGGGCGAGTGCTAATTCGGCGCACTAAATAGCGCACCAGATTAAAAGGGGAACTCTCCCCTATATAAGCCCGCAGCCCTTCATTCTTTTCTTCAAATCCTTTCATTTGCAACAGTGCCTTCTCTCTCCTCCCTTCCTTCTCTCCCTGCGGCGCCGAGGGGGCTGAGGGTGAGGGCGGCTTCTTCTTCAGGGTGAGCGGAGTGTTGCTCTTTTGGGTTTCAAACCCATTCTTTAGGCCCCGGGAGGCTTCTAGCAGGGCTTGCCCTTGGTGCTATTCCCCCGGGTGTCCCATTTGGCCTCGGTGTAATGCCGATGGCTACTTTTAGGGGCCATTCCCTTCATGGACGTGTCCCCGCTCCTCTTTGGCAATCTCCCGTGCTGGGGAGGTTCTGCCAAAATTTTGTCAGAAATTTGTCTTGATCAACTATTTTCTGACTTTGTTTATTGTTTGATGCATTTCTTTGCAGCCAACATGGCATCCGATTCTTCTTCTTCTGCCTCTCGTGCCGTGGTGACGTGGGAAAATGTTCATTCCCTTGATTGGGGGCACGACCAACTGGCCGTAGTTGCGGAGTCCTCGGATTCGGAGACTGATACCGTGGACACTGGCCGTCTCCTCATCCTTGGAGGCGATTCTTTCCATTATGACCAAGAAGGCACTATCAGGCGGGATCACCCCAAGGACAAACATCTAAAGTCCTTCCTCCGGCGCTTCAACCTTCAAGGAAAGAGAGACATGTTCCTCGTCTGCAAAGCCGAGCAAGCCTTGTTAGTGGAGAAGGATAGTCTCTCGGACTGTGTGGTGCGGGGAAGGCCAATTTATCTTCCCGGAGATGTCAGGAAATGGAGCGTCATGCTGGGACTGCAAGATCTGTCTCCAGAAGATGGGCTGCTGACCAGGGCCCCTGAATTCGTACCCGCTCAGTGGAATGATTCCGCAAGGAGGGTGGACCAGGAGAAGCCGATCTTTGGCTTGTTTCTTGCCCCGTTGAAATGGGGATACAGAGAAGAATCATTTCTGCTAGACTGCCTGGCGGTCCGCTTTAAGCACCAGATATCTGAGGGGTGGTTTGCTGAGTTGAGGGCCACCGATGCCCTCGCATTCAGACATGAAGCAGTGGAGTTCACAGATTATGTGCTGCATCATTACACTACCATCCTTACCAGGGCTGGTGTCTATCACAGCGTGTACGCCTCGAGATACCGATACCCCATCTCCCGAGGCTTATGCTGTGGCATGATCGAAGTATTTTGCCCCGAGTACAACACTTTTTACACTTCGGAAGGAGAAACTTCTCTGGATCTATAGAGCCTCTCACAGCTTAGTGGTCTACCCATCAACGGAGAGCCGTATGAGGAAGTATGTTGGCCTGACTGGCTAAAGGATCAGACCGACGGTGAGGGTCGGTATCTGGCGGGTTACGCTTATCGCTATGTGATGAAGGCGTATCGCGGTTGTTCCCCACACTAGTGCGCTGCAGATCATGCCGTCGTCATCTTCTGGGACGGGCAAAGATATCTGGGCCACTGTGGACAGCAGAGTGGAGTTTGAACTACCCGAGACATCACATCACGGTCTCCAGTCGTCGAGTGACCTTGTGTGGCATTTCTTAGGGACCCTTCAGCAGACCATAACGGCTAGCAGAGATTTGACTTATGTTCAGCTGAGGGGCTTAATAGAGCACTTATCCCGCTCGCTGTTGGCTTTCGGTTGCCCTATGGACGACTGGACTCCACGGGTGGTTTTGCTTCTGAAATATGTGAATAGAAGGGAATTCTTAGGCCAGGAGGCGGCTGACCAGTTGGCGGCCATAACACTGGAGCGAGCTGAATGCCGAGCAGCTCTCATCTCTTTGAAAGGGATTGCGGCGAGGATGAGGAATGATGCCAATGCCTCTTTGCAGCGTCGAATCTTCCTCACGGCCCGTATAGCAGAGCTATAGGTCAAACTTTCAAGGGCAGAGGCTGAGCTTCAAGAAGTAGAGCGCCTGGAAGTCCAGAGGATGGAGGAGGCAGAGATGGCCGAGGGACAAGCTGCTTCCCTCGGGGAGAAACTATCTCAGCTAGAGGCCACTGAGTTCAGACTGCAAGAACTAACTTGCCATCCTTCCTTGGGCATTCCAGAGCTAGAGGACATCTTTCGATGCCCTCTGCCATAGTCTTTTCTATTTTCCCCTTTTTGATGGACTTCATGTATTCCGGGGAATGCCCCGCGTAACATGTACCTTTTGTTTCATATGAATGAAAAAGTTCCATTTTGCTGTTAAATGACGACTCCACTCTTTCATTATTCTCTTTTTCCCCTCTTTTTTTATTCACCAATTAATTCTAGCCCGAGTATGTGACTCACTAGGGTAAGAGAGCGCTCAAGACTTCAGCAAAGGGGTGACGTGTTCGCTCCACCGCGCCGTGACCATTCTCGGGACCAAGCAATGGCTAGCGTAGGCCAAGAGTTCAAAAACCAAAAGGGTATAGAGGCCCCTTCAGGGCTAGGAAATAAGGACAGATGGCCTGTCAGCCGAATCCATTGAAGCTTACGGAAATTGAGGGTAGGGTTTATTCATCAATAGAGTTTATATGGAGCAAAAGCAGTCTATTGCTTAATGAGGACGAGGGGTCCAAGTTAGGGGGACGTTGACCGATCCTGTCGATGACGACAAGGGTCAATAGAAAGTCGGTCAGTCTGGGAGACGAAAACCAAAAAAGGTAGTGACCGATCTTGCCGATGGTGACAAGGGTCGAGAGAGGTAGCGACCGATCTTGCCGATGGTGACAAGGGTCGAAAAGATGGCCGGTCTTGCCGATGATGACAAGGGCCGAAAAGGGTAGCGACCGATCTTGCCGATGGTGACAAGGGTCGAAAAGATGGCCGGTCTTGCCGATGATGACAAGGGCCGAAAAGGGTAGCGACCGATCCTGTCGATGGTGACAAGGGTCGAAAAGGTAGACAGTCTCACCGATGGTGACAAGGACCAAAAAAGGTAGCGATCGATCTTGCCGATGGTGACAAGGGTCGGAAAGGGTACCGACCGATCTTGCCGATGGTGACAAGGGTCGAAAAGGGTAGCGACCGATCTTGTCGATGGTGACAAGGGTCGAAAAGGGTAGCGACCGATCTTGCTGATGGTGACAAGGGTCGAAAAGGTAGACGGTCTCGCCGATCGTGACAAGGACCGAAAAAGGTAGTGACCGATCTTGCCGATGGTGACAAGGGTCAGAAAGGGTAGCGACCGATCTTACCGATGGTGACAAGGGTCGAAAAGACGGCCGATCTTGCCGATGGTGACAAGGGCCGAAAAGGTTAGCGACCCATCTTGTTGATGGTGACAAGGGTCGAAATGGGGTAGCAGGAAGTGGAATGGTGAACGAGGCTAACGTCGCTGCTACATCATCATCTCATCAATTCATTTTTTTTCTTTTTTTATCACATTACTGATTCAAGCGCCCTTTCGGGTTTTCACCGAAGCTAGCCCCCTCTTGCTTTTGCCCACGCGCCCTTTCGGGTCTTCACGTGGCGGGGTACCCGATTTTGCCTGTAACGCCCTTTCGGGTTTTCGCTACTGTTGGGTTATAGCCATTTTTGCCCCTGTCCTAATGTAGGAACAAGGTCGACGGGGTATCTCTATTTTTAACCCCATCTTTTTTTCTTCTTTTTTTTTTTTAGGAAGAAGCCGAGACATAGGAGAGCCTGTCCGCTAGCATGCTGATCGGCCTTGTCGATGATGACAGGGATCGGATCCTGGTTTAATTCGTCGACATTGGTTAAATGTCGAAGCAAAGGGTACAGTTCTTAACAGGGACGGAAGGTCCAGGTTAAGGGATGGAGGCTGACCGATCCCACCGATGATGATGAGGGTCGAACATAGGTTTATTCATCGGCATGGGTCACATGTCGAAGTAAGGATAGATTCATTAATAGGGACGGAAGGTCCAAGTTAAGGGTAGAGATAGACCGATCTCTACGATGATGACGAGGGTCGAACATAGGTTTATTCATCGACATGGGTCACATGTCGAAGCAAGGATAGACTCATTAACCGGGACGGAAGGTCCAAGTTAAGGGTGGAGATCGACCGATCTCACCGATGATGACGAGGGTCGAACATAGGTTTGTTAGGAGATCTCCGACGGGACTCTTGATGATCGTCCTTTGGGAGTCTCATTAGGAGGAGGATAAAGAGGAACTTTTTTTTTTGAATTACCACTTTACTGACCTGAGCACCCTTTCGGGTTTTCGCCGAGGCCAGCCCCCTTTTGCTTTTGCCCACGCGCCCTTTCGGGTTTTCACGTGGCGGGGTACCCGATTTTGCCTGTAACGCCCTTTCGGGTTTTCACTACAGCCAGGTTATAGCCATTTTTGCCCTTGTCCTGATTTAGGAATAAGGCCGGCTGGGTATCTCTATTTTTAACCCCATCTTTTTTTTGTTTTTTTTATTTTTACGTAACAGAAGGATGTTGAGAGAGTCGGCCAGGACACGAAGTCTTGTACCGAGAAAGAGGGTTTACTTGTCAGCATGAAGGCAATGCTGTCACAAAGGCTAGATTTGGGCTGCTTCGGGTGTAAGGCCCGCAATGGCAACGTTGTATAAAGATCAGCTAGGACATGAAGTCTTGCGCCGAGAAAAGGATTTATTTGTCAGCAAGAAGGTAATGCTGACGCAAAGGGGTAGATTTATGCCGATTCGGGCGTAAGGCCCGCAATGGCAATGCTGTATAAAGGTCCGCTAGGACATGAAGTCTTGCGCCGAGAAAAGAGTTTATTCATCAGCAAGAAGGCAATGCTGACGCAAAGGGGTAGATTTGTGCCGATTCGGGTGTAAGGGCCGCAATGGCAATGCTGTATAAAGGTCGGCTAGGACATGAAGTCTTGCGCCGAGAAAAGAGTTTATTCGTCAGCAAGAAGGCAATGCTGACGCAAAGGGGTAGATTTGTGCCGATTCGGGCATAAGGCCCGTAATGGCAATATCGTAGACACCATGCGAGTCTGGTCGGGGCCGACCATCACTGGATCGAGATGCGGGTAATTCGGTTAGGGCATAGGGTGGCTCGGTTAGGGCGGAATGCCACTGAACCAAGGTGAGGGTAGCTCGATTAGGGTAGAGTGCCACTGAACCAAGGTAGGGGTAGCTCGGTTAGGGCAGAATGCCATTGAACCGAGGTGAGGGTGGCTCGGTTAGGGCGAAATGCCACTGAACCAAGGTGAGGGTAGATCGGTTAGGGCAGAGTGCCACTGAACCAAGGTAGGGGTAGCTCGGTTAGGGCGGAATGCCACTGAACCAAGGTGAGGGTGGCTCGGTTAGGGCGGAATGCCACTAACCCAAGGTGGGGGTAGCTCGGTTATGGCGGAGTGCCACTGAACCAAGGTAGGGGTAGCTCAGTTAGGGCAGAATGCCACTGAACCAAGGTGAGGGTAGCTCGGTTAGGGCGGAATGCCACTAGACCAAGGAAAGGTATTCCGATCACTCGGGGAATATGGGTTGTGCCGTATGATACAGCTTCATATGCTTCCCATTGAGTGGGGAGAACTGGATGACTCTATTGTGGTCCACCAGGATGTAAGCACCTCCCTCATATACTCGGTGGACGATGTACGGTCCGACCCAGTTTTCGACCTACTTCCCTTTGGGATTGGAGACCATCACTTCTCTTCTCTTGACCATCACCAAGTCTCCTTTCTTGAATTCTCAACCTTTGACCAGCTTATCGAAAGCACGTACCATGCGAGCTTGGTAGAGTTGGATGTTTGTTGCGCCCGGAGGTGCTTTCCTTCGAGCTCGGCGAGCTCTTCCAATCGTCTTTCTGCATTGGTTTGTTCACCGCTGACTAGTCCATGCTGGATGGCGACTCGCAGCGAAGGAACTTCTAATTCAATCGGCACCACGGCCTCTGACCCATACACGAGGGAGAATGGCGAATAGCCAGGTGGGGTTTTATAGACGGTACGATAGGCCCAGAGCACCTCGTACATCCTTTCTTCCCAGTCCTTTTTATTAGACTAAACAGTCTTTGCCAGTAACGTGCATAGTGTCTTGTTGAAGGCTTCTGCAAGTCCATTGGCTTGAGGGTTGTAGGGGGACGATGTCCTCCAGTCAATCTTGTATTTGTCTGCTAGCCGATAAACCTTCTGATATCTGAAATGGCTACCATTGTCAGAGATAATTCGGCTGGGAATCCCAAACCGAAATATTATGTTCTGCCGGAAGAATCTTACCACCAGTTCTCCCGTGACATCTCTTAATGCAACTGCTTCTGCCCATCTGGAGAAGTAATCTGTAGCTGCTAAGATGTATTTGCACCGTGACGAAGATGCTGGTAAGGGCCCTACCACGTCTGTGCCCCATTGAGCGAACGGCCAGCTTGGCAAGGTAGGATGTAGTGGCACTGGAGGCCTTCTTGACACATTGGTGTGTTCTTGACACTTTTGACAAGCCTTGGCGAAATTGCAGCAGTCGTCAAATATAGTGGGCCAATAGTAACCCAATTTCTTTATCTCAATTTTCATCTTTGGGCCGGCCTGATGCGCTCAAGCTGATCCCGCATGGACTTCTTGCATCACCTGCCCAGCTTCTGCTGAAGACAAGCAACGAAGTAGGACTTTTCTTTGGGCATCTGCCATTATTCGGAACAAGGTTCCGTTCCTCATCTCGTAAGAGTTTTTGACCATCAGGAGTTTCATTCTCTGTTCCTTTTCTTTTGGGAGCTCCTGGAATTGGAACCACCGCAGGAGATGTTCTCGCCAATCGGGCTGTTGAACCTCTGCGACGGCTACCACCTCAATTTCTTGTTCGTCGGCTAAGACCTCTGTTACACTGGGGACTTGCCGGCGGTTGATCACTATTATATTCTGGCTCGTGTCTGGCGGGACCGCCAAAGAACTAGCCAGCTTAGGGAGGGCATCTGCTTGAGCATTCTAGCCTCGATTGATATGCTTGATGCTGATGAAGTTGACTCTTGACATCAGGCGGGTTGCCAGCTGATGGTAGGGGAGAAGCTCTTGCTTCCGTACATCAAACTCTCCTTCCAGTTGTTTTATAACTAGCATGGAGTCCCCGAATGCTTCTAGCATCTGAATTCCCATGAATAGAGCAATTTACAGCCTAATTATCAGGGCTTCATACTCTACTTCATTATTTGTGCAATGCTTGTTTATCGAGCAAGATGTGTGCACCACTTCCCCTTCTGAAGATTTTAGGACTACGCCTACTACTACCCTGACCCTGGCTGATCTAGTGGCAGAGGTGTCAATTCTGGAAGCGCCATCGAAATATAGCTGCCATAAGGAGGGCCGCACCTGAGCGGCCTCCAGGGTTTCATCTTCAGGAAGCTCCGGTTCCAGTGGGCAGTCCCCGGGTACTGGGTGCTCAGCGAAGAAGTCTGCAATAGCTTGGCCCTTGACGGCCTTGCGCGGCACATAGGAGATGTCAAACTCCATAAGGATTACTGCCCATTTGCCTAGGTGACCTTTGAGTGCCGACTGGGACATGATATATTTTAGCGGGTCCTCTTTGGATACCAAGCTGATTTCATGCGACAACATGTAGTGTCGAAGCTTCTTAACTGCGAAGACCAGTGCCAGATAGATTTTCTCAATATAGGTATATTTCTCCTCAGTTCTGACCAGTCTCCGACTGAGGTAATAGAGGGCTTGCTCCTTCCCTTCTTCATTATTCTGGGCCAGCATTGCCCCCAGGGAATTATGTGTGGCTGCTACATATAATATCAACGGCCGTCCTTTCACCGGTGCCCCCAGTATTGGAGGAGTCTTCAGATAGTCTTTCAACTTGTCAAAGACTGTCTGGCAATCTTCATCCCAATAAAAGGGAACATCCTTCATCATCAATTTGTGGAAAGGCTGACATCACCCTGACAAATTGGAAATGAACCGCCGGATATAGGCCAAGCGGCCCTGTAGTGATCTTAGCTCGGAGAGATTTCTTGGTGCAGGTAGCTCCTGAATTGCTTTGATCTTTGTGGGGTCTATCTCGATTCCCCGATATCGGACAATGAAGCCCAAGAACTTTCCGCTCGACACTCCGAACGCACATTTCATAGGGTTCATCTTTAGCTCATGCTGCCTCAGCCTCTGAAAGATAATCCGGAGGTCCTGCAGATGGTCTTGTTTTCTTCTGGTCTTGACCACCAGATCATCTATATAGCACTCGACCTTGTGATAGAGTAACTCATCAAAGATTCTGGTCATTGCGCGCTGATAAGTTGCACCAGCATTCTTTAGTCCGAACGGCATCCTCTTATAGTGATAGATGCCTTTAGGGATTCTGAAGGCAGTGTGAACTCGGTCATGCTCCGCGATCCAAATCTGGTTGTAGCCGGATGACCCGTCCATGAATGACAGGGCCTCATGACCGGTTGTAGCATCAATCATGACTTCCATTATTGGCACCAGAAAGTCATCCTTGGGACAGGCTTTATTTAGATCTCGAAAGTCAACACATATCCGGATCTGTCCATTTTCCTTTTTCACAGGGACGATGTTTGCCAACCATGTGGTGTACTGGTTTTCTTCGACAAATCCCACGTCAATAAGCTTGTCGACTTCAGCACAAATTTGAGTGATGAGTTTTGGTCTCATGCGTCGCGGCGACTGCTTCATCGGCTCGGCTTCAGGGCTGATTGCCAACTCATGCTGTGAAACTGCAGGATTCAGACCGGGCATCTCTTTGTAAGTCCAGGCGAAGTAATATCGGTATTCTTGCAACAGCTGGGTGTACAGCTCCCGTTCTTCTGGGCACAGTTGGGCACTGAGCAAAGTAGGCCTAGGGTCTTCCTTACTTCCCAAGTTGACTTCTATCAGTTCATCGACTGTGGCTTGGCCTCCGTCTTCTATCTCCGGAGGTGCCGGTTGGAGGTCAACGAGGTCTGGAATACCATCTTGAGGATCGAGTACTTCGACTTTCTCATATGACACCATCAGAGCTTCTCGGAACTCCTCTGTTTCATTTGATAGTGGCCGCACATATTTCTCTTTCAATAAATCCGCTGCCATCGCAGTCTCCTAGGGTAAGAGAGTAGCTTCAATCCTTGCAGATAGGGTTGCAGTCGTGCCAGACCGATGACTGCTTGTTATTGTTGGGTTGGAACATCAACCCTATCTCGCAGTAAAAGGTGAGGGGATCTCGCCTTTTGGGGCAGTTTCATCTTCAATAGGAGTGGTGGTCCCATTGTCGGCAGCACACATCTCCTGGTTGGGGCTGGCCAAGGCTTCCCCGTTTGGCACAAGGGGTGCGGGGGTCATTTTTGGAAGGACTCCACAGGAGGGGGAGGTCCCTGCTTCTTCAACACTTTTGGCTTCGCTGCTGCTAGCTGTATCAAATTTGGCCTGCCTGGCTGCCTCTTCGGGATAGACCTGCTCCCAACATCGGCAAGGAATCACGGTCTCCGCTTCTTGATTTCTGGGTTGCCCCGGGTCAGTATGTTCAACTTCCACTGGGTATTCATCGAAGGTTGCTCCCAGCGAGCTATCTTCAGTAGGGTAGAAGACGTAGAGGGTGTCCACCTCATATCGGCCACTGTAATAATATTCTTCCAGGGTGAAGCCCAACCCCGGGTGCTGAGAGACACGCCTCATTTCCTTATCCATATTCGAGGGATACCACATTTTCTGGAAAGCTTCCTTGCACTTTTGAGACTGATCGGAGGGGATGCGTTGCTTCTAAAACATCCTGGCCATCCGATTAGTTGTGAATGCCAGACCCTTGATGGGAACTGATGGGTTGCTTATATCTTCGGGGAGGCTGCAGTCTGTGTCTTCCCGAGTGGTGTGCTCCTCAGCCGTATAGAACAAGCTGTCGGGTCCATCTTCCTGTGTCACCTCCCAAGTTTTGAAAGGCTCGATAGTAGGGTTATCAAGGCCGAGAGTTGGCTTGGTGAGGCCATCCGGGATTTCAATATGATTGTGCCTCCGAGCGACCCGCACTTCATTAGCTTCAGGGTATAATGTTGGGGGTGTTATTCTGCCCACGTCCCCGGATGCTGTGATATGGGAGACCACCTTGGGCTTGACGTATCCGCGCGGCGGTGGTGGATACCAATTACCATCGGATGCGCTTCTCGATGCCCCCGCAGGGGGCTTTGCTTCAGATGTCTTCCGGGAAGGCCATGTATATAAGTTGGCGTCCGCCAAATGACATTCAAATACCTCGAACGGGTGGAGGTCTACAAAGATCCTTTCCTCCTTCCCTTGAAGACTGTATTTGATACATTGGTGGAGCATAGATGGCACCACCATATTTTCATGCAGCCACGGGCGGCCGAGCAGTGCTCTGTACAAGGTGCGGGACTCAATGACATGGAACTGCATCGTCGTAGTGGAATCCGATAAGGTAAGGGTGAACTCTGCCACCCCCATTGACACTTAACATTTTTGATTGAAGCCGGCGATACGCATATCCCCGACTTTCTCAAAATGCACGTTGAAGTGGTGCCTCTCATAGATTCTATAAGGCAAGATGTTGACCGCTGCACCGAGATCAACCAGAATCCTATTCAGCTCCCTTCCATTCAGGTGCCCCCTCATATACAGCGGCCTGTTGTGACTAATGGTAGGCAGCAGCATATCTTCCGGAGTTAAGGTCATGCTAGCCTCCGGCATTGCTTCAGCCAAACATGTCTCAAAATGGGCAGGCGTCTGGAGAGCAGTAATGATCGCCTGACGAGTCTCTTCACTCAAAGAAAGGATCTCCCAGATTGTGAATCGAGCAGGGAGCTTCTTAAGTAGCTTCATTATTCGGCTCCCAGCTCGGACATTGGAGAGCTTCATCTCTTCAGCCCACCTGGGCTTGGGGCAGTCTTGGGTTGTGGGCCCTGACGGACCTACTTTTTCTGCCTCAGATTCGGCACCCTTCTGGCTGGTATCGAATCCTCGGCGCTCTTCATTAGCTACTACAGGGTAGGCTCCATCTGTATTTGGATCTTTGGCAGACTGTGCTGGTTGTGGGTGAACATCCCCGGATGCAGGGTCAGCCTCCTGAAAAGGCTACTTTTCCTTAGACATCTTCGTAAATTCAAGAAATGAAGGGACTGCCTTGCCCCCACTCTTGTTATATAATCCTGGCGGAGGAGGGATCTTGACTCCCTTGATCTCCATCGGAGGTGTTTTGTAGGGATGTTCTCTCCTGAATATGATGTTGTGGTTGGGTGGTGGCTGGCACCCCCATTTCCGGCCTGATCGGGTGGCATGTGCGGCAGTCGCGGCCTCGGCTTCGCCTCCCCCAGTAAGGGGTGTGAAGCAAATTTCCTCTTCTTCCTCTTCTCCAGGCAGGTTGAAGAGCGTTGATAGAGTATTGCAGGAGACAACCTGTGCTTTATCGGCCTTAGCGGCCCTTCTCTTCTTCTTTTGTTTCTTCTTCTTCTTTACTTCAGCAGGTGCCTGCCCCCAGAATAGACGGCCCTCCCTATCGGATGCTACTTCAGCTTCCTCCTTTCGCTCGAGTGAGAGCTGCTCCAGTTCTTGCCATGGGATATGGCCCCGCACCAGCAGAGGCTTCAATTCGGGCTGCACGTACTCGTCTAACCCTTCAATGATATTTTGTAGTCGGCGGACCCTAGGATTAGTTTCCTTGACCACTGGTAGCGGAGTTTGCCTCCTCCAATTATGTGTAGGTATCCTGATAGTTGCAGGTGGAGTGATCCATGCAGGTGCTGCCACCGGCGGAGTAGGTCGGGGTGTAACACCACGGATATATGCCTCCACTTTCAGGCAGGGTGCTTTCTTCCCCTTGCGCTTCGCAGGGATCTGCTGCCACCCCTGCTGTTCCTTGGCGGGCTCCAAGAAATGAGTTTCATAAGTGCTCTGCGTGCTTGCTTCAGAGATCTCTTCGGGCAGTGCCTGGTATAGGGAGATCATGTTGACTGCTGCCCTCCTCCGAGGGGCTTCGTGCAATTGAGGAGGGTCCACTTTGTATTCTCCCAACTCGATTTCATTTTTCTTCACCATCTCCTCGACGATGTCCTTGAAAACATAGCAGTCTTCGATTGGATGTCCCAACATCTGATGGTAGGGGCAGAATCTTGGGCTATCTTTTCTCTTTAGGTCCTCCGGCCTCTTTGGCTCTGGCAGGGTGACCATGCCATATTCCGTTACCCAGTCGAACAGAACCCGGGTCTTATCCTTCGGAAATGAATAGGCCTTCTTCATCTTGTCCCTCAGCGAGGGACCTTATTTGCCGTCTGGGGCTTCTACAGGCTGTGGGGTGACTGTCTTCTTGCCTTCACCTTTCTGTTGTTCAAACGCCTTTATGTCAAGAGCGTTCACTTCTTTAGGCGACGAACGCCGCTCCATCGCCTTGCCTTTCTGGGTCGTGCTGGCAGCAGATGTAGGGACAGGTCTGGCCAGAAAAGCTTCCACCTCGGCCACGATATTATTCAATCGATCAAATGATCGTATTTCCATTCCAATCATCTTTTCCAGAACCTCCCTCCTGAGATTTTGTTTGCATATTTGTACAGCGTCTTCCTGATGCGGGGGCCACTTGCACCTCATTCCAAGGTTCCTCCACCTCTTGATATAATCGAGGGCTATCTCATCAGCCCTCTGCTTTGTTGAGTAGAGTTCAGCCACTGTGACCTCCCTCTCTGTAACATGGAATCTTTCTCTGAACTTCCTCTACATATCTGGCCAGTCGTTGATTGACCTGGCCGGGAGGCTAGAGTACCATTCAAATGCGAGCCCCGTCAGCGAGGACCCAAAAAATTTCAACAAGTATGACTCATCGATGGCCAGGTCACCCATGACAGTCATATAATAGGCAATATGTTCTTTAGGGGATCCCTTCCCGTTGAACTTGTCGAACTTGGGCGGCTTGTTGATTCCAGGAGGAAGCCGCTTAGCTGCATGGTGTTGCAGGTATGGCACCCGGTAGGCATCAAACGCGACGTAGTCACCTTCATTCCTTTCTGCGAGCTTCAACTCGATCATTCTTTCCACCATCATCCGGTTCATGACTGCGGGGTCAACTGGTTCCGGGTAGAAGTGTGCCGGCTGCAGGTACAGGGTGACCAGAGTGGTCGCCTGTGGAGGACGTAGCAGTGGGGGTGTCTGGTGCACTTGGTGGAGCACCGGTGGCATCAGCGGCTACGATTGTGGTGGCCGCCGTTGTGCTGTCGCCGGGCTTGGTTCTGACGACTGAGGCAAGGTGTAGAGCAGTGGAGGGTCGACATAATGACCCACAACCCGAGATGATTCACCCTGGACTTCGGGCGGTTTAGAAGCTGATGACTATTCAGTTTTCTCCATCAGCTACTTTTTTAGCAAGTCTATCTCTTTCCGATATTTTTGAAGTAGCATTAAGACCGACGGGTTCATAGTTGCTGTGGCGGCGATAGCTTCCGTTATTTCCCCGGACGCACCCTCGGGCAGGATGTCGAGGAGAATGTCATCTTCTTCCTCCGCCGTTACCACATTGGCGGTCAAGACAGGGGCCTTATCATTCCACTGGTGGTAGGCTCGAAGTCGTTCCCCTTTAATCGTTGCCAGGAGCTGCCTTACGGCTTCTACTCTTCGAGTATTCGGCCCTGGCCGTGCGGCCAATTTAGCCAACTCGCGGGGATCTTCAGGAAGTCCCTCGTATCGGCCGAATATGCCGGCCATGTTGGAGGCGAAGACCTGCATCCTTCTTCTCTGTCGATGGATCCTTCTCTTAGCTCGATCTGGGAAGGTCAGCCTCTCGAACATAGAAGTTCTTCTTGCCCCTTCCCACCTAGGGGAGGCTTCATCGGCTTCGTTCTCGAAGACATCATCATAGCCGTTGTCGTCAACTGACGATAGCATCATCCCTTCTCTTTCATTTTCTTCAACTGCCATTGATGGGTAGTAGTCTTCATTGGCGGCAGCTACTTGCATCAACCGCTGCTGCCCAAGCGAGGGGTTGCCTATCCCTCGAAAATAGTTCCTCACCAAGTTGGTCATCTCTTCTCGACCCTGCTCTTGATGCAGCACGGGGGATAGTTGCCGACCTCCCACAGAAGGGGTATAAGCTAGCGGAGCTCTGTTGGTAGGCTGCTGGAACCTTTGTCCCATAGCTAGGACGTTGGCTTGGCGGGCGCAGGCCTGGAAACTTTCACGGTGTGGAGGGTCCGCGACCACTTCTTCTTTTTTCGGGACCAGACCCCTTTCTCTCCTCCCTTTCGCTCCATCGTGAGCAGGGCGGCGGTGGACGGGTGCAGCTTGATGAACGGGTTGGACCCTCTTAGGGACCCATGCCTGTTTAAATTTCCTTGGCCTGGGGGGCAACTTCTCTTGGCCGTAATGGCTGGCTTCTTCTCGTTCTACCCTCCTTCCAGCGAGGGCTTGATATGAGTTGCGAATGGGGATGGAAGGGACAACCCGATCCGGGACTATCCGCGCATCGCGTCTGTTGAGGAAGACGCGCATGCCACCAACCATCATATATTTAAAGGATTGGGAGAGGGTTCCGGTAACCACAGCAGTACTCTTCCGGATTTGCCTACGCTGGCATCCTCCGGAGCTCCTGTTCACATCATCGGGGCGGACCCCACGGACAGCATGGTGCACCAGGCAGTTGGCGACCAAGGTTGGACTCTTGAGCGAGTCGTGGTAGTATTGAGCCTTTGGAGGCTCCATGCTCTTTGTAGCTCCCTCGACAGGCTCCGAGGGTTCCACCTCCAGCATGTCCATGAAGGCTAACCCCAAGAAGTTGGGGAAGCCAATGGCGGCAGGGAAGCTGCCGAACACCGTGGGCACCGCCAGGTACCCTTGCGCATGATTATCAACAATTGATGGGCCAAAGCCGACGCCAGTCAACCCAGTTGTCGTCATAGTTCACCTGCAAAAACAAACAAACCAACGATCAGCAACCTTTGGGAGGGCCTCGAAGCCCAAGTATCTCGGCAAAGGCATGAAAGGTGACACTTGTCCCACCGGGCGTGCCAGACTGTTTACGATGGGAGATCTAGCCCTTATTATTATTTCTTTATTTATTTATTCGGGTTTATTTGGTTTATTTCATGTGTCGAACAACCAATTAACTAACTAGTAGTTTAACTGACTGATTGACTGCGCGGGCGTGCCAGTCACGTGAGTGACGAGTTTATTATGCGCTCATTCTGACCCGTATCGGGCGAGAGAGAGATTCAGTCGAGACCAGTAGTCCGCTGATGCGCTCGACAGTCGTCGTTTAAAATTGCCGTGCCATACAAATTTCAAAATTTATAACCGCACTCACTCACTCGAATGATGTTGAAAATACAAGTACAGTGGTGAATACGAGTCGATCCCACGAGGAGAGAATAGTTGATTTTAGCTCAAGTTGGAAATACCCTTATGTTTGGAACAGCAAATTTTGTATTTGGAGTGCGATTACAATTAACAGAAATGAAATTACAACTTGAAAGAAGAAGATATAAGTGCAAGAAATTTAGCCAATGAATTGAAGAATGCCGTCGTTTCCACGCCGAGCCTTTGATGAAGATCGCTCCGCCTTGGAAGTCGACGTCATGATATGAATTGAAGAATACTTACCACTTCGGGTATGTTTGAAACACTTAAGAAGAACGGATTTGCATATAACAAGTTTGAAGATTTAAGTTTGAAAACATAACAGAATTTCAGTAAAAATAGAGTTTGGAAGAAATTAAATAACTTACAATCTAGATAGAATTAAACAAAGTGGAAAACATAAAAGTTGTAGAGAATTGAAAGATGAAAAACTTTGATGAAGACCATAGAATCAGAAAATGAAAGGAAGATAATGAAAAACTTGAAAAACTATGACCTATTGGTTCGGATGAACAGTAACTGACAGAAAAACAGCACGTTAAAAAATTAATTCTAGAGCTCAAAGTAAGAAGAATTGGACAAAGTGCAAGAAGAATAAAACTTAGATCTACAAGAGAGGAACAACTCTTATGAAGAACTCAGAGTTATTTGAGTACTAAAAAGACTTCAAAATGAAGAAATGGCAGAAGATATCACCACGGATGAATAGTAATCACATAAAACAGCACTTAAGAAAATTGGTATTAACTCTATGAATTAGGAAGAATTTGAAGAAATGCTAAACAGAGAAGTTGAAGAACACTTGAAAACAAATAACTTTTGTGAAGAACTCAAATTGAAATGAAGAACATAACAATGAGAAATAAGGCTATGAAAAGACTGAATTTCAAAATGAAACTTGTATTGAAATGACTTCAACTTACAACTTTGACTTCAAAAGCTTAGAAAAACACAACTCCAACAATCAAAAACTTCAAAAATACAAAGAACAACATTACATTACAAGTGATCCATAACTAGCTCTCTCCCTAACTCAACCTTCACAACTTAACAACTAACTACCCACACTTACAAATGAAGGCCCTTTATATAGGGCAACACATAACACCCCTTTACATGTGAACACTTGGCCAATGTGAACAACCCAAATGGCTGCTATTTTGACCCAAAATATGGGTTGACATGTGCTGCACACGTTTTGTAATTTTCTGGAATTTTTTCTGCAATTTTCTGGGCTTTTTATTGGCCTTTTTCTCTCCCATTCTCTCTCTTTCTCTCTCTGCCGGCGCAACGTGCCGACCGGCGCCTTCTCTCTCCTCCGCCTGCGTTGAACGCGCGTGCGCCGGCCGTGTGAAGGCGGTGTGCCGCCGCCGCGTCGACCTCTTCCGCGTGAGCTCCGCGGGCACTGTGCGCCCTCGTCGACTGCTGCCGCGGGAGCCGCCACGAGCGGCCACGACCCCCGCCCCCGCCCGCCCCTTCGCCGACCTCGTCGCCCGTGCCGGGCGGCGAAGGCGGGAAGGGGGCGGGGCGGGTTTGAATTTTTCTTTTTGTTTTGTTTTTTTTTTAATTTTAATATATATATATTATATAAATATATCTATATATCTATATAACTATCTATATATACTTAGAAAATTCTTAAAAAATAGCAAATACTTTTATTTTTTGTTCTAAAATTTTTTTCTTTTCTTTTTGAACAAATCCTTGGGCTTTTGGCCCATTCAAAATATAATTTTTATTTTCTTTTATTTTCTTTTTCTTAGAGTTTTTCTCGAACTGCGTGCCTGCAAAATACGTAAAAATTATCATAAAAATTTATTTAATTTCAGAAAAATAAACGTTTGATACAAAATCAATAATAATTGTGAGAAGTGTATATTGATCATAATTTAAGCTCATAAATATGTGAATAATGATGAATTAACAAGGAAAAATACACACTTATCACACCCCCCAACTTACTCATTGCTAGTCCCTTAGCAATGCACATAATGAAAAAATGTCGGACTAACAAGAGTTTAAAGATATTCATGCTTCATTTCCAGATCATCTTTCGTAGAATTAACTAAAGATCAGGAATCTGGAGTAATTACTACAGACTAGTCTTATATCGGAAATTCAGGTACATGATCAAGAATTCTAATCAAAATTCAGTAGCACTTGTGCGTGTGGAATACTAAATTCACAATAGAGACAATTGCGTCCCCCATTTGCTATTCAGATCAAATGTCTTTCAATTCTGCACTTCTTAATCAGAGCTTTGAGCACACTAGCTTTTTGTCTGCCTTATTGCTTTTGTCCCATTTGGGATCACTATATATATATATATATATATCTTTTTCTTTTCTACTTTCTTTTTCCCCTTTTTTTTCTTTACACACATGATGCTGCACTACCCTTCACTGTTTTACGCGAACCTCAACACGTCTTAGGTGAAGTAGGCCCGGTTCCACAGATCCAAGTTCCCTTTTCCTTTTGACGCGAACCTCAACACGTCTTAGGTGAAGTAGGCCCGGTTACTCAGAATCGGAGCATTTTTCATGGTGCTTTATTTTTTTTTTCTCGTACTTTTCTATGGCAGAAAGCTTCTAACATATTTCTTCTTCAGAAAATGCAGAATATCAGACAGTTTGTCTCAAATAACAGAAGGCTTGTCCTTCTTGTTTCATTAGCGTGCAACGTGATTTTTCTTTTCTTTGAAAGTGCATCTGAACTTTTACAGAGATTCTTTAAATCAGTTTTTCATGGCTAGAGTAAATAAATTATCCATCATCCGAGTCTCTAGTTATTTCCATTCTAGAATCACTTTTCATGCGACATGAATCAAGAAATTCAACTCGGGGAAAACTGTTGTTTCACATGACAATTCAAGAAAGTAAGAAAAAAAATTTGTTGAAATTTTTAGAAAATTTTGAAAAGTGTTGAAAAGTTTGAACTTTATCTCCCCCCCAACTTAAATGACATTGTCCTCAATGGCATAATTAGTAGAAAGATCAGAGGACATGTAAAAAGATAATAAAGTTGGGATGGAAGGATACAACCTGATGGCGGGGTAAAATGACGAGGGCGTCGGCGCAGCTTGGCCTGACAACTGAAAAATAAACATACTAAAACAAGAAATCATATCAGAAGCCAGGAATTAACACAAGGAGTGGGACCCAATGTTCATTTATTTCAAAAGGAATCGACCAATGATGGCAACGTGAGTTACGGAGCCAGATTTCTCGCAGAAATGTCCCCTCAATGTGTGTGTTATGCGAAAGGTGGCCACAACGGGACAATAAACATAACGAATCTTTGGACCAACAAGAGAGAGAAAGTCAATAAAGCACGTCTCCGACTTGACCACTCCACATAGTAGAGTGGGTGCGAGATTAACGGGAGGATGACGTGTCGCAAAGGCTATGGCTAGATGTGATGGTGAGAGATGTAGATCCCTTGCTTTCCAATCCTATAAATACCCCCCCTTCCCACTCGACTGGAGAACATCGAAGTTGTGAGAGGAGAGTCGAGTGAAAAGGTTGCAAAGGGGAGTAGTGAGTGTTGCTCAAGGTTTAGAATGGAGGGTGAATCGAGCTTCAGAGCGGAAGGGGAGTCGTCTCGCTCCTCGAAGAGGAGTAGATCGGGCAGTAGTGCCAGGAGATTCTCTGAAGTTGAAGGACTTGTGAGTGAAAGGACTCTTCCACAACTTGTAAGTGATGCCTTTCATTCCTTTCTTCTTCTCTGTTCTTTCGTTGGAAAGCTTCCCATTTCTCATTTCTGGCGTATGTGCAGAGTGTGATGAAGTCACACATCTCGTGGGAGCTGGTCGTGGCTGCATATCGAGGGCTCCCGGACTTCCAGAAAGCGAGGTTGGACATGATGGGATTCGGGCCCTTTCTCAGAATTGAGCCACTCAAGATCGACCTTGCTCTGATCCAAGCTCTACGTGAAAGATGGGACCCGGTAAGTAGGGCATTCCTGATGCCGTGGGGGCATATGGTACCCAGCTTGGAAGATGTGGTCCGAATCACGGGCCTCAAAGTGGATGGGGAAGCAGTGACTGGTGTCACCTACGCGGATTACCGTGAAGGTGCCCATAACTTGTTGGGGATGGACTTAGATAATCGGAAGAACAGGTCAGTAGCCAGGGCATCGATCATGGAAGCTTTAGGGCTTACTGACATGCGTCCGCGTGATGATGAGTCCATAGAAGAATTTATGGAAAGGGCAGAAAGAAGTGCCCGTGCTATGTATTGTATGGATACCAGCAATTGGGAGCGGACCAATATGGATCTGAGGAGGTTCCTCCTCTTTCTATTAGGCAAGTTGTTGCTGGGGTCCAAGGGAGACAGTATCCACTGTCATTTCTTAGAACTGCTCGTAGACTTGGAAAGAGTAGGACAATACGCCTGGGGAGCTGCTGTGCTGGCACATCTGTTTACAAGTCTGTCGCAAAGGACAGACAAAGAGATGACACTAAATGGGTTTACGCCTTTAATCCAGGTAATGAAAAATTTTTGTTTTTATTTTCTGATTTTTGTTTGTGTTTTCATCAATGACACATGATGGTGTAGCTGTGGAGCTACTATTACCTTCCAATGGGGAGGGCTCGACACTGTCGACCACTGACGGTCCCTCTAGCGAGACGGTGGCAACCCATCATGAGCACTGCACCTTTACCCTACCAACTGATGGTGTTCAGGCGAGAGTTGCAAGAGTTCCCTGCAACGATGGTAGGATAATTGTTTTCTCCATTTTTTTTATTTTTTTTTCATTTATTTCATCTTTTTTTTTAACTGAGAAGATACGTGCAACCCATTAAAGGTGAACTGGAGGCCTTTTATGAACATGGTCGATGTTGACCAGCCTTGGGTAATTGGAAGCCGCGCCCGGTTTGGACGGGACCTCTGGCTCCATTGCTTAAATGAAATCGAGCCCCTCAGACTGCGATTAGCTATGCGGACCCTAGGGCTGGCTCAAGAATGGGTAGATATGACCATGTCACCTAGCGTCGGAAGGCAGACGCGTGGACCAGCCACCTGTGTTGATTGGAGAGTGCGCTTCCCCGAACAATATGAAGATTGGCAACGGGGAGGCACACTCGTGGAATCTCAAGCACAAGATAGCGATGATTACCTACGCCTCTACAGAGCAATGTATGCAGAAAGGCTCCAGCCTGGAGGGCTTGTAGAGGTAAGGAAACCATGTTTGTATCTTCTACAACATGTTGTTGTTAAATTTTTTTTCTTTGTTTGTGAACTCAAAAGCCATAACTGTAGGATGTTCGTGATACTATAATAACGAACTTACGAGCTCGTCTGGCGGACACGGAGCAAGAGCTGAGTGATACCAGAGCGGCTCTAGGTTCATCAGTAAGTATTTCAGTACATATTCCGGGTAGGCTTTGAGATTCAGGGCGCTAACCACTTAATGTCACCACATGTGCAGCGTGCTCAGCTTGATGCAGTTTCTTCGGCGATGGGAGCAGATGGTGTTTCTTCCAGTCTATGGATTCCCACATCCGAGCTGGATCAACTCCATGAGCAACTTGCTCATGCCACACAACGGGCTGCAGAGGCAGAAGGGATGCTTTCTATACAGGTGAGGATTTCACCATTTACATCCCTTATTCAAGTATTGCCTATTGCCTGAGATGAAATGTGTGGCAGGAGAAAGAAACACAAGAGGCACTTGCAAATGCCACTCAGAAGGAAGCGAGAATAACTGAGCTGGAAGAAGAACTACAGCGTCGTCCAGATGAAGATTCTTCAAGGGACACTGTGGAGTTGAGAATCACCCTTCAATTAGAAAGAGAAGATAGAGAGAGAGAACGGGCTGAGAGAGAACAGGACAGAGATAGAGAGAAAGCCAAGAGATCGGCCGAGAAAGAGGAAAAGAGGGCCCTGGAGGCCCAACTTTTTGAATTGAGGACTAGTCTCGGCCTAGCCGAGCAATGGCTGAAGGATGGCGAAGAACGCTATCGAAGAGCACGAGAGCGTGGCTTTCGTGTCAGTAGCTTCTTTGCTGCCCCCTCAGATCGGCGTCCATAGTGCGGTAGTAATACCGCTGCTCTCGGCTTGGGAATACCCTCTAGAGAATCTTGCCCCAGAGAGCGGCAATGTGAAGAAAGAAGGTGGATTCCGATGTAATCTCTTTGTTTACTTTTGTGTGTAATAAAATACTTTTTGCTTGGCTCTCCGTTTGTCCTTATCTCTCGAATCCCTAAACACATCTAATTTCCCACAACAATTTATTACCACACAAAAATCACTTAGGTTGCCTCCTAAGAAGCGCTAACTTTTATGTCGTCAGCCAGACACCATGTAGCTCATTAGCTCATTAACCAACGCGTGGCATTCAGAATGAGCCACCACGTGATCTTGTCTTCCTTCAAATTCCAGCCCTTAATCCATTGGAAGACAAGAGTAGACATGTATGGACCGGGGCTAGAAAGAGGCAGGACTCGCACATGATTGTTTGTAACATTAACCCTGTGTGCGATCCAGTTTTCAGCTTTAGAGATCAAAAAATGATATATGGCCAATAATTTGTCAAGATCAAGGTATAACCCTTGCACAATATCAATCCATCGGTCCCTTTCACCTGTATCGTCCCTCCTGATGACCTCTTTATTGACTGCTTCCTCCTTGGGAACTTGGTCATCTAACGGTGGCTTAGGGATAAGAGTGTCATGATTAGCCACAGTCTTCCCAGTAACAGCCTCATGTGTTAGAAGGGTACTAATCAACTTGTCTTCCTGATGGGGAGTTAAATCAAAAGTGAAAATTGTTGGTCCATCCCCCTCAGGTCCCAGAATGTCATATTGCAGAGGCTCATCTGGCAGGGGTAGCACGAGCCCAGAATCAAATTGATCCAATGATTCAAACATGAGGGGATCGGGCTCAATGGGTAGATCAAATTTGAAAGTTTCTAATAAAACCCCTTTATCACACTCATCATTTAATCGAAAATTGTGAATCAAATTTCCCAATAATGAACTGGGAAGATCAAATGTAAATTGTTCCAGTTCGGCCCCTTCATCAAAGGTAAGATCAAATGGGAATTTTTCAAAGACGGAGCTTTCATCATACTCATCACTCACCTTAAGATTCTCAATCAAATTATCCAAAAATGGGGTTGATAGATGAAATATAAACTTTTCGAACAAGGCCCCATCATCAAGTTCTTCCAAGGAGGAGAAGATTCAGAATTAAGTTCCACTAAATCAACATGATTATGAATCATAAAGCAATCCTCCTCGACATGTAGATCCTCAATTAAGTTGTTTGGGCCACTAATTTTCTCAGTGATATTCTCAATCTCAAAACATTCATAGAATGGGGTGATGATATCAATAGGATCATTTGAATTCTTTAATTCATCCCCTAATTCCGTCCCTTCCTTCATCATGGTATGGCTTGCGCACTCCCCCTCACTCCCAATAATGATATCTTGAGCCAAAATGCCAGGCATCAGATCATCATCATCATCATTCACGTATCGAGGGGGTTGGTTGAATATTGACGAAGAGTCATGGTAAGTAGACTGAGAGTACAAGCTTTGAGCTTCACAGTAGTGGCCCGGTGAATCACCCTTAGTATGGACATTGAGTCCGAAATCGGGGTGAGATGAGTTGAGATGAAGTTGAGTATACATGGGCTGCTCGTGAATTGCTTGGGGTAGAGGTGTAGACAAATGGGTTTGGATTGTTGAATCCATCCAAGGCAAATTTGTGTGATTACTCCAGCCAAGATTATCATCATCTGCAACATGCTTGAGCTGAGAGAATCCTAAGGAATTTTGGACCTGTGCTTGGATGGCGGGAGGGAGTCGGGCTATAGTAGGGCATTCACTCACATGGTGAGTGAGACTGGCACAGAATTCACACACTTCCATGAAAGTGTGGATTGGATTTTCCGCCTGTTTGACATGTCCTACAAGTTGTTGATGAGATGAGATAGAGGCACGATTTATTGAATTTTCACTCAAAATCTCAAATAGATCATATGCCTCATCTTCACTTTTGCTTAAAAATGCCCCTCCACAATATATGTCCACCATCTGCCTATCAAAATTGGATAACCCCTCATAAAATGTAAAGATAATTTGCCATCTGGGCAACCCATGATGTGGGCATTGACTTATTAAATCCTTCAATCTCTCCCATGATTCATGAATTTGCTCTCCCGGACGTTGAGTAAATCCTGTAATCGCCCTTCTCATCATGTTGGTTCGGCCTGTGGGGTAAAATTTTTTCAAAAATTCTAACTGCATATCTTCCCAAGTCCTGATAATCTTTCGAAAACTCCTTAACCAACATTTTGCTTTATCTTTTAACGAGAATGGAAATAAAATTAATTTAAGGGCATCATCATTAAAATTCTGAATTTTGATCAGTGAGCAAACTTCTAGAAAATCATCTAGATGCCTATAAGGATTTTCATTGAGATTCCCATAAAAAGATGGGAGCATCTGGATGAGACTAGGGCGAATCTCATATTGATCAACGTGAATATCGGGGAGTTGAATACAGGTGGAGGGCTGGTAAGAAGAAGGATAAAAATGCTCCTTCATAGGCGTGGGTTTCCCTCCAAGATGAATGGCCATAAAATGAATTTTTTTTTTACATTTTTTTCTTAAGTATTTCAAATTATATATATATTTTTTTTAATTTTTCAAAACTTTTTTTTTATGCAAACACAAACAAGTTAACACAAATTATCCTAATGACCTAGATGCGACTCAGACCTACAAATGTGGTTTCACAAAGTGATTAAAATGAACTTAAATTTACCCTCAGTATGTCCACCGGCCAGGTAAGGGGTGGGGAAGTGGGAGGTTCCCCCTACTTTCGTAGGGACCTTATTATACAAAACCACAATCCCGCTTAAGGCGTTTGCCATCCGACCGTCTTGCCTTAGACACCAGTTTTCATAAGAGGATAAACCTAAATATCACAGGAATCACAGTGTGATCCTAGGGCCAACGTCTACTGGCTTTTATTAAGGCCTAGGTAATGCAGAGATGCAAGGAAATTGTGATTTTCGGGCTAAGGGAGGGTGATGAAATCCCCACCTTATCTTATTAGGGGTGTTGCCCTTAAAGTATTTTGAAATGAAAATGCACACCACAATTTCAAACAAGGGGTTCTTTATGCAAAATGAATGCCAGACTGGGATCAGTAGAACGTACCTTGCCCCTCGCGATCTTCAAAATGCAATACAGAAATTAAACAAAGATAAATTCTAAGCTAAATGATGCATGACCTAGAGCATGAAAGTGTAATTTCTACTCTTGCAATGAGGTCTTTTATTTGGTACAAATGAAGATTTTTTTGTTTTTATTTTTAGTTAATGAACCTAACTAACCAGCATGAAAATTTTTCTTTTGTTTTGATTGTTTTTGTATTTTTATAGAGTTTTCAAGAAATTTTCAGATTTTTGTAAAAAAAATTTCAGAAAGTGGAAAGATAGAACATGTTTCTTGATTTCAGCCCTTTAGCAATGTTGCCGGGCTTTCAACAACGTTTCATAACCATAGGATTTCATGTCCGATCTTCCGCTTTCTTTGATTTTCAAATTTTTTTCTTTGTCCTGCACAAGTAAAAAGAGCAAAATGAATATTCACATATATACACCAAACACAAGAATATCCAACTAGCAACATAATTCACTCCCCGGCAACGGCGCCAAAAATTTGATGCGCTCGACAGTCGTCGTTTAAAATTGCCGTGCCATACAAATTTCAAAATTTATAACCGCACTCACTCACTCGAATGATGTTGAAAATACAAGTACAGTGGTGAATACGAGTCGATCCCACGAGGAGAGAATAGTTGATTTTAGCTCAAGTTGGAAATACCCTTATGTTTGGAACAGCAAATTTTGTATTTGGAGTGCGATTACAATTAACAGAAATGAAATTACAACTTGAAAGAAGAAGATATAAGTGCAAGAAATTTAGCCAATGAATTGAAGAATGCCGTCGTTTCCACGCCGAGCCTTTGATGAAGATCGCTCCGCCTTGGAAGTCGACGCCATGATATGAATTGAAGAAGACTTACCACTTCGGGTATGTTTGAAACACTTAAGAAGAACGGATTTGCATATAACAAGTTTGAAGATTTAAGTTTGAAAACATAACAGAATTTCAGTAAAAATAGAGTTTGGAAGAAATTAAATAACTTACAATCTAGATAGAATTAGACAAAGTGGAAAACATAAAAGTTGTAGAGAATTGAAAGATGAAAAACTTTGATGAATACCATAGAATCATAAAATGAAAGGAAGATAATGAAAAACTTGAAAAACTATGACCTATTGGTTCGGATGAACAGTAACTGACAGAAAAACAGCACGTTAAAAATTAATTCTAGAGCTCAAACTAAGAAGAATTGGACAAAGTGCAAGAAGAATAAAACTTAGATCTACAAGAGAGGAACAACTCTTATGAAGAACTCAGAGTTATTTGAGTACTAAAAAGACTTCAAAATGAAGAAATGGCAGAAGATATCACCACGGATGAACAGTAATCACATAAAACAGCACTTAAGAAAATTGGTATTAACTCTATGAATTAGGAAGAATTTGAAGAAATGCTAAACAGAGAAGTTGAAGAACACTTGAAAACAAATAACTTTCGTGAAGAACTCAAATTGAAATGAAGAACATAACAATGAGAAATAAGGCTATGAAAAGACTGAATTTCAAAATGAAACTTGTATTGAAATGACTTCAACTTACAACTTTGACTTCAAAAGCTTGGAAAAACACAACTCCAACAATCAAAAACTTCAAAAATACAAAGAACAACATTACATTACAAGTGATCCATAGCTAGCTCTCTCCCTAACTCAACCTTCACAACTTAACAACTAACTACCCACACTTACAAATGAAGGCCCTTTATATAGGGCAACACATAACACCCCTTTACATGTGAACACTTGGCCAATGTGAACAACCCAAATGGCTGCTATTTTGACCCAAAATATGGGTTGACATGTGCTGCACACGTTTTGTAATTTTCTGGAATTTTTTCTACAATTTTCTGGGCTTTTTATTGGCCTTTTTCTCTCCCATTCTCTCTCTTTCTCTCTCTGCCGGCGCAACGTGCCGACCGGCGCCTTCTCTCTCCTCCGCCTGCGTTGAACGCGCGTGCGCCGGCCGTGTGAAGGCGGTGTGCCGCCGCCGCGTCGACCTCTTCCGCGTGAGCTCCGCGGGCACTGTGCGCCCTCGTCGACTGCTGCCGCGGGAGCCGCCACGAGCGGCCACGACCCCCGCCCCCGCCCGCCCCTTCGCCGACCTCGTCGCCCGTGCCGGGCGGCGAAGGCGGGAAGGGGGCGGGGCGGGTTTGAATTTTTCTTTTTTTTTTGTTTTTTTTAATTTTAATATATATATATTATATAAATATATATATATCTATATAACTATCTATATATACTTAGAAAATTCTTAAAAAAATAGCAAATACTTTTATTTTTTGTTCTAAAATTTTTTTCTTTTCTTTTTGAACAAATCCTTGGGCTTTTGGCCCATTCAAAATATAATTTTTATTTTCTTTTATTTTCTTTTTCTTAGAGTTTTTCTCGAACTGCGTGCCTACAAAATACGTAAAAATTATCATAAAAATTTATTTAATTTCAGAAAAATAAACGTTTGATACAAAATCAATAATAATTGTGAGAAGTGTATATTGATCATAATTTAAGCTCATAAATATGTGAATAATGATGAATTAACAAGGAAAAATACACACTTATCATCCGCCATACCATAAAGGCTATGACGTTAATTACATCCCCCGCGAGGGGGAAAACCTTTGATTAATTACCGAGATAGCGGGCTGTCGAGGCCGGAATAAAGATGCGCCGTTACGAACATGACAAGATCACGTGAAGTGCGTCTGTCTATCATGCAAGAGAGGTATGGTTTACTAAGTTGGAGACCCTTGGTACAAGGCGGAGGACGTGGGTCCGGAGACCACCATCGCACATAGCGGGGACTTTCGATCGGGTGTAACCCGATCTTCCGTCAGTGCCATTTGATATAGCGGAGGGCCTATGCAGGTATGCACGCACGATAATTATGACGACCTTAAGCATGGCAATCGAGTTATGAAAATACACAGTGATCGATCACGTTTATTAATCTAGCTGAGGGAGACGAGAATGGTAACACAAGCATGATAACGAAAGCGAAGCGCTGACAGACATGGTAGTGAAAGCATGATAATAAGATTGTACGGGGCTTGAGCAAACCCTTTCTTTATTTAGTTTATTACTATTTAGGGTATATTAGTCTCGACCACGGGAGACGAGGATCGCCCCGGAGGTGAACAAGTGATCAGAACAGTGCAAACTATTCGAAACTGACGCGATCGTGCGTAGGGATAGGTTTCCCGGCGCGGCCAAACGTAGGTAGGAGGGTTTAACCCGGTGCGGCCAAACATAGGTAGAAGGGTTCACCCGGCGCGGCCATGGCCAAGGTTAATACGGCGCAATGGCCTTGGGGAGCGTCGGGTTAGGGCGCGCCGGGAAGGAACTGGATAATTGATGAAAGACATGAGTCTAATGTTAATACAGCGCGCGGGGGGGGGGGGGGGTCGCGCCGGGTTAGCGCGCGCCGGATTAAGACCGCGCCGGTTTAGCTGATTTTCCTGAGAATTTTGAAACCATTTAAACTTATTAAGATGTTTTGAAGGTTTAAAGATTTAATTGGGTTTATTGCCTGTTGAATTGAAGTCTAGGGCTCTCCAAGAGCAGAGTCATGAGCCAGTGCGAGGTTCATACTCGAGCACGGAGGTTCCTTGACTCAGAATGAATGTCTTATTATGGACAGTCCACAGAAACGACTTGGTTGCCCAAAACCTGCCAAAAATTGGGCAGCATCTCCCCTATACCTGGAAGGTTGCAGGGGAAAAACGAGGTCATACTCACTTGTGGAGTAAGCCCCTAAACTACCGGTCTGCATAATAGCAGCCAACAAATTGCCAACGGACAGGATACCCTGAGGACAAGCCTGCGAGGGGCACCGAAGCTCCGTGGGTGAAGACACAGAGATGAGGCAGCTGATAGCAGGAGCAACACCCCGAGGACGGGCCTACGAGGGGTGGGCCACCGACGGCTTGCACTGCATCCATTATAGGGACAGACCGTTAGGGAGAGAAGCTCCGAGGACTAGCCTGCTAGGAGCACGCAACCCTTGGTCACCATCGGATCCCAAATTACTAAGTTTAGGACTGTTGGGCTAAAGCCCCTGTCACTATCCGCTCTGTGGCCTTTGGGGAGCATCTACCACTGAGAGGTAGGGCCCCTCGACCAATTGGCAGCTCTGTAAAACAATGGGGAATGTCCCCCTCCCCGGATGATTGAGATAAAACCGACAGAACTCAAACGGCTCAATGGCTGCAGACCACAAACAAGCGGAATGAGGGCATTCGGTATAGACGGATTACCAGACACAGGGTTGAGGCATCGATGCCTACGAGATTGGGCTAACATTTCCAAAGGAACAAGCGATTAGCAGTCACATAGAGAGATAGTTGGTACGTAAATAAGTTAATCTAGTTACACGCGCATATGCTCAAATAACTAGAATGCAGTAATCGTAAGATGGGCCTTACCGTTCTGGAGGTGGCTTCCAACTCCCCTGAGCAATATAGCAATGCAAAGGGGAAGAGGGAATGGAAGTTGGACCCCATATCAAAGCGGGAAGAGGCGTGTGCACAGGCACAGCTCTATCCCCAGAGGATGCAAAGACCATCAAATGAGACACAGACGCGACGTCGATGGGAAGGACCCGGGGAGGGGTCATCTCTATAGCCCATGATATCTCAGGGCACATTCGGAGTCGGAGAAATCAGAATCGAAAACCATACGCAGAAGGACACCGACATGTACACCGACTGAGATAGCAGTGGGGGAAAGAGACAGGGGCCTCGAACATTCAGACCACAAAAAGATTCATATATGCATATCGCTACCCCGGAGATGGGAGGGAGCCAATACATTCATTACAAATCCGATGCCGGCGTTGTGGCACGGCCGCCATTTACTATTTACAGATAAGCATTTACAGAGGGAGAGCGAGGCGAAGAGACGACGAGGAGGGGGGGGGGGAAGAGATTGGCTCATATCATCGCCATCCCCCCCTTTCTCATTTACATTCGGTTAATGGGAAACAATCGGCAGACAGCGAGAAGAAAGCAAACGACCCACCTACCCTCAGAATAGAGTATCGGGATGCTTCTTTCTTCTCCGACTCCGGAGGGCTTCAGACGGGGATGGAAGACGACGGCCGGAAGAACCCTCGGTGAGACCCTGCTTCTTTCGCAAGGCACAAACCCTTTCCTCCTTGAAGGCGATTGACCCTCTCTAAATCGCCTCTCCGAAAACCTTTCTCTTCTGCTATCTCCCCCTCTTTCCCCTTCTTTTTTTTTCAACCCCCCTTTTTTGTTTTTGGGCAGCCACCTATAAATAGAAACCAGCTCAAAGTCTCATCCGGTGTGAAGAATGGCACGCCAGGAAGGAGCTCCATTGCCCTTTTGCGCGCCGGAATAGTAGGGCCCCGGATGGGGGCCCGCCGATTTAGGGCGCGCCGTATTAGCGCCCTTCGCACGTCGCGTGTCGACCGATGAGTCCGAGGATGGTTCTGGGGGTCACCGTGAACATTTATCTCGCCACTGCTCTTTGAAACCTCGACGAGATGCCTTGTCGAAGCACTCAGGCCGACGTACGGCCATTCTCGGAACTTCGGATGACTTTGGTTTGATCACACGGGTTTTCCACTGACATGGCTCTCGGCACTATGATATGTGTTGCCATGTCAGTCTGTTTTGTGCTCAAAGCTTCTTGGAGGGTGGGATAGCACCCGGGATAGTTCCGCCCACTTCGAGCGATCATTCGGCCGCTAACGGGCCCCACTTGGCGAGAAGCCGTACCCATGCCGGGTAGCCAGGATCTTCCGCTGACAGAGCCTTTGGTCCTCTATTTTGAAGAGCCAAGGGCATTCTTTCATCTCAGGAGAGTCTTTCATGAGGTGGGTGGCCACCGGGTAGACCGTCGTCCTTGGTCGGACAACGGGTGTAGTGTATGCGGCACGACGGAGTCGATGCCGGTTCATTGGGCAGGCTTGGTCGCATTACCGGTTGGTTGTGAGTTCATCTCGGTTCTCCGGAGGTGAAGTCCCCGTGCTCATACAGGGTGACTCGAAGCTCTGGCATCTTGAGAAGTCTTCAATATGTTGATATTCATCGGCTTCTGTGCTTCAGTGGGCCGTGTCATTCGTCTTTGAGGCTTGGTCGCCGCGAGTGATATTTTGAGTGCCAACACACCCCTACCTCTACTCTTCCTTCTCTTTACGGGCTCTCTTCTCTTTTCAAGCTCTCGCTCTACTTCTTTTCTTCTGTCTGTCTCTTCTTCTATTTTTTTTATCCGCCGCTATGTTGCTCGCCGAGCCCCCTTCTTCTTCGTCGAACCTCAGCTTTTATAATGGGTTACAGAACCCTTGAAGCATCGGCGCGGTTTCATCTTGGATCTCGGTCTTAGCACAATCGGCGCGCCTCCTTCTATTTTGGACTTTGGGTTCGGATGGGCTTTGACCATGGCCTCGGCGACACTTTCACTTTGGTGGTCAATGGGCCCTGGGCGGCCCACTCCCAGTGTCTTCGTCCTTTCTTTCATCCCTGAAAAATAAGACATATAAGATGAAATATGTCAGTATCATTATTTATATTGTTATTATATTATCATTTTATTATTGTTTTATTATTATTTTTATATCTTCTCTTCTCTCTTTTCTTTTCATATCTTTTTATTATTATTATTATTATTATATTTATTTTCTTTTCCTCTTTTCTCTCATTTTTTCTCTCAATTATATATATATATATATATATATATATATATATTATGTGTCAACAAATGTCCCCCACCAGTAGGTGGCGCAAATGAGGGATGAGTGAGCGGGGCCTACGGGTGTAGCCCGTTTGAAAGTGTGCCTTTTTGTTCATGTGAGCATGCAGGCATTCAACAGCAAGCACAAGCTAGATATATAGAATAGCTCCCCTATATCGGGGATAGGATAAGGACAACGCCTATGACTCATAGATAGAGTGTGGTTCACAAGGAACAACTAAGGGAGATGTGCATACTCAAAGAGGACATCGCATAGAATATGTGCATAGCGTAAGCCACCATCTACACCCAGGGCTACTTCTCTATAGTGTGATGGTGCAAGTATGCGAGCAGCGAACCCTAGACATAGGGATACACAGACGTTCCAGATAGCACTAGAGTATCGCTCTAGCGTCTACACATACAGCTGGGGTTCTCGATTTTCGGTAGCTTCGCACAATCCCCTTAGCTTATTCTCAGCTCCGGACTTCACCGTTCGACGCGAGTTCCTCATGTGTCTCAATGGAGATTCCCGACTACTAAGATTCATCCTTTAGAGCAATTTTATTACGGACTTCACCATTCGGCACGAGTCTCCTCATGTGTCTCAATGGGGATTCCCGACTACTAGGATTCATCCTTTATAGTGATTTTATTGCGGACTTCACCGTTCGGCGTGAGTCTCCACATGTGTCTCAATGGGGATTTCTGACTACTAAGATTCATCCTTTTATAGAAATTTTATTGCGGACTGGTGATGTGACACAACCTAGGACTTAAACAAACAAGCATAATCGCAATCAAACAGACCGATGTCGGCGACCGCTCACCCGATGCTCACCAAGACCCGGGGTAACTTGGCAATGCCAAGTGGAGGTTGTGTGGGCTGGGCCCTTGCTGGTAGAGGGCCAGCAAGGCCTAAGTTGATTCCCAAGGGTAATGCCAGCCCAATTCAAGGGAGCCGACGTCGTGCCGAGGGCATGGGTTCCACTCTTTTCCCACGGTGATCACTTATAGCAAAGGAGCTTAAGGATCGGGCTCTCATTCACGGCCAGCGAAGTTTATGAACTAATATTGAAAGAACAAGCACAAATTAGAGCAAAGTTTGGAGCACTTACTCGACCGGTTTGAAAAAACCGGTCCCGCTCGGAGACGAGGGCGAGCGGGGAGGCGGGTGGATCCCCACACGCCGCGTCGGGGTAGCTTGACCTGCCCAAATGATTACAATACCACACCTCTCGCAGGAGGGGGATCTTGGGGTGGGGGTTAAGTGATATTACAACTAAAACTACCTCCACATAGGGAGGGGCCTTCAGCCGGCCAAGCGGGGAGGGGAACTTGAGAGAGGAACACCGAAGATGGGAGGTCGCTGGTTCTGTCCACGTTCTGTGGGTGCTGATAGATGATCGAAGAAATGGTTGCTACGACTGGTGCCGAATTTTTTTGGAGATGAAACCACCTGAAAAATCTTTGTAGGAGGCCAGGGAAGTCGTCCGAATTTTTTTGATTTCTTCTGGGCCAATGCTGGTCTGGTGGAGGCCCGAGCAGGTAGGCAGATTCTTGGACTGGCAGCTTCTGGCAGCCAACAGTAGGTTGCAGAGGATGCCCCGTCAGCTCCTGAACTCAGAATCAAGCACCGCTGGAGTTTTTGGAATCGTGGATGAGTCCTGTTTGCAGAAAAACTGACGGTGAAGCCAAACGATGCCGGAGAAGACTAGGGGACTCTGAACACTGATGATAGGTCGGCGCAGGCTGTGGGAAACTGAACCGCATACCCGAGGGAGAAAAATGATAACTATGGCCCACGGACGTCGATAGAAGTTACACTTCTTGATTCTGAAAGTAGACCGGAAGAGGAACAACTTTTCAGAAGAACTTGTGGCCTGAATCTTCCAAGGTTCGTCGTGGCAGAGCTTCTACTATGGCTCAGTTGCTCAGCAGGGGCAGCTCTGCGCAGTTGTAGGAGAATGGATCTCCCGGTCATCTCGGAGCTCGAAAGGGGACGAGACCACCGCTGTTGCGAATAAGACAGGTAGACGCTTCCGTGGATACCTATTGGGCCTTCAGATTCTCTGGGATGTGGTCGGAGTTGCCTCTGCAAATGGCTACTCCTCTGCTACCAGCGAACTGAAAACTGGAGGTTGAAGATGGTGGGGGGAAATGGGGTACATGGGAGGGGAAATGGAGGTGGATGAGTGTGGGGAGAACCCTGGCTGTGAGGGGGTCTAGGAGGGGGTGTTCCAAGGTGTGGGAGGGGAAGAATAGGGTCTGGAAGGGGGTCTAACAGGTGGTGGGAGGAGGAGCTACGAATTTGGGCTTGGAGGGAGAAGGAGGAAGGTGGGGGGGGCACAAGTGGGTGGAGGGCATGTGAGTTTGAATTTACTTTAATGTGGGGTGGTCAATGGTGGTCTTGGGGATGGGAAGAGGTGCCTTGGGAAGGTGGAGGGCTGCTTTGGGTAGTGGGAAGGGTGCTTGGGGAAGTGGGTGGGGTAGTTGGGGGTTGGGAGGTGGAGCTAGGATTGGTGGAAGCTCTCTTGGGACTAGGGGGTGGAGTAATGGGATGTGTGGGGAAGGGGAGTGGTCTTTAATGGTGGTAGGTGGGAGAGTGGTGGTTGGGAAGGGAGGAGAGAGGAAATTTTCGAAATTGGGTGTGGAGGAGAGAGAAAGGGGAGTGAAAAAGAGAGATTAAGAGAGGGATGGGTGGGGAATCTCTCCCCTAGGGTCTCTCACTCAAAAAATGGAATCTCTCCACTAGATAAGAAGTGTAAACTCTCAAAATGGCAAGTTTTTCATTCATTGATTCATTGATTGATTACAAATGGGGGAAATGGGTTCCTATATATAGGCAACCCACATTTTCACAAAAGACCCTGACATTTAACACACTAACAAATAATCGAAGGAAGGGGGGGCGCCCATGGGCCTAGCCCAAAGAAATAGGCCCAATAGCAAACTCATTAGCCTAATGAGACTCAAACTTAGGGAAATGACTCATTAACCTAGGTACGAGACTCAAATAAAAGGAAAATTACATGATTATGACTCAAAGAAAATATGAAAATTACATGACTCGACTTAGAGAAATATGACGGACACAATGGAGCTATGCTAGCAAGCAATCGAAGTTGTAAAAAATATGAAGGGCGAGAGATGCCCCCATCATACCCCCGGGGTGCGAAGAACTCGACTCCGTCGTGTATGAGTCCGTCGGGGAAGAGGTCCTCCAACGCAACTCCGGGCAAGCTACAACCTCCAAAGTCAACCTTGCGTTTGCAACCATGGGACAACGCTTCAACTTCTCAAGGTGGCTTGGACACACCCTCTTGCCGATGATAGTACCTTGCTTGCCTAGTATTGCCTCCGTGTGCGCACATCGAACTCTAAAGCTGTTATGTGGAAGCTCTCCGAGGGTGTCACTCAAAAAGATGGGGGTAGGCTCAAGGTGCTCACTAGGATCTACCGCGGTGCCCTTAGAGGGTGCTAGATCCGTTACGTGAAAAGTGAGGTATATCCCAAAATCCCATGAGTAAATCCAACCCGTAAGCCAGGTTGCCAAAGCCACTTGGAACATGGAAGGTCCAAGTCCTCGTGCCCTCGATTTGGAGGTGGCCCTAAGGTAGAGCCATTCCAAAGCCACCATCGTGAGGTTGCCTTCTTGGAATTCAAAGTGCCACTCGTGAGTTTTGCCCGCTCATTATGATCCTCACCGCCCATTGCTAGATGCTTGCTTGAATGAGTATGCCTTGAGCTACGGTGCGGTGTGGGTAGGAAGTGTGTGGTATGCAAAGGGGGACCGGGGCAACCAAAAGTAGACCTATCATGTAATGACGCAGTGTAGACTTCGGTCAACCTAGGTTGGCCGGGGCACCCGTAGGTGGCCCTATCATGCAAAGTGGTGGTAAATATCGGGGGACCCGGACATCCGTAGATGCCTTTGACATGTGTATGACCAATGTGAAGTGAGGGAGGGCCGGGACATCCATAGGTGTCCCTTTCATGTGTGGGTATGATGAGTGCCGGGGGACCCGGACATCTGTGAATGCTCCTAACATGTTTAAGACTTATGATGAATGACGGTGGCCCATTACATCCAAATATGGACCACTCATGCTTTCCACTTGACATGTGGGTGATATGGATGAATGGACCCAACATAGTGTTCATGCCAAGTGGTGTGGTAAGCCTAGACACATGCATGTTTTTCCTAAAGGTGACTTTCATGTGTATAGGTGTGGGACAACCCTTTAACTGCCATTGGAAAGGATCGAATGGATCTAATAAGGTGGTCATCATGGGGTGGGGCACAACCTTATTACCTAGGGGTATGTGTCCCAAGGTCATGGTTCCCAAGGTGCAACCCGGATCTAGGATGGGGTGAAATAGGTCTAACATGGTGGGTTGGGATAGGGAATGGTGGGTGGTGGATAAGGTGGTTGGGTCACATGGGGAACAAGACTCCCATAGGAAGGGATCAAAGGGGTCGTGGAAAGGTCTTCCTAGAGGGAGGCACTCTATGTCTTCAAGGTTCCCAAATTGTGAGTCATCCTCCTCCAAGGTAATTGGGCCAAGTTTTCTAGTGGGTTGGCCAATCAAAGTATTTGGGATCTCAATGGTAGGGGAGTGGATCGAGATGGGTTCTTCTACCATAGGGAGAAGAAAAAGGAGGTCGCTAGTGTAGCAACCAATGGTATAGACCGAGGTGATTGACCCGATGCATGGGTGTAGGAGGCCAAGGCTCCTAGGTTGTTCGGCCATAGGGGTCAACATGCTAGTGAACTCAATTTGCCATGCTAAGCCTCTAAGAAAATCCTCTAAGGTCTCTACTTGATAAGATGCTTGGATTGTGGTGTGATAAGAGGAGATGGGCACTATGGGATAGTTTTCCTTCATGGGTGGGAAATCGTGGGCCGTGATCTCTCTTATTGGGCTCTCCTTTAGCCAACTAACAAGGGGTTCCCCTAAGATGAGATTGACTCCAACTAAAGATGGTGATGTAAGGTGAAGACCCTCGCATGTTGTTTCTTCTTCAACTTGGACTTGGGTTTCCTCCAAGGTGGAGAGTGGGTTTGGAGTGTTCACCACTATGGGGTGGGGTATGGGTTCTTCTTCCAAGGAGGTGAGAGGGGCTTTTGAGGGTGTGGTGATGATTGGGGCATAGTGTATCCGGGGTGGTAGGTAGTGGGAAACTTGGGTTAGGATAGGTAAGGGTAGTAGTGGAGGCTTTGGTGGGAGTTGAATTGGGGTAGGGAGAGGAAGATGGGTGGGTTGAAGGGGTTTGGGTTGATTGGTTTTGGGAGGAGTGTCCTCTTTTGGGGGTGATGGAGAGGTAGTGGTGGGGGTTACCACGGGCCTAGGTAGAGAGTTGGCCATGGGGCCCAATTGGGTATGGGGACCTATGGTTGTGGAATAGACTTGGAGGTGGGGTGTAAATGTAGTGGTTGGGGTAGGAGAGATGGGAAGTGGTGGGGAATGTGTGATTGGGGTCTTGGATTGACCGGGTGGGGATGATGGAGTTGAAGTGCTCCTTGGACTTTGGTGATTTGAGTAGGAGGGAGAGGGTTAGAGGGTGTATATTTTTCTAAGCTCGGTCTTCATCTCATCCCAAGTGCTAATTGGGGCCTCCCTACGGATCTTTCTCAAACCTTCCACAACTAACCAATGAGTTTTAGCTTGTTTGGAGAGGTGTGCCTTGACTAGCCTCATTCTTCTTCCTTCGTTCAAGGGGCAACTTTTAAAGAATTGGTCCATGGAAATCTCCCAATCTAGGTAAAGGCTTGGGCTGTTGGATCCATCAAAGGCGGGGGTTTTGATTTTCAAGTGTTCTAAAAATATAGTTTCTAGATTTCCCCAAAGGTCACTCTCATTCACTCTTGGTGCACGGCTATTTCCTTCAATTCGGTCGAGTCGAGACATGATATCTTCAAGCCGATTAAGGACATTAGGTAGGGCTTGTATGATAGAGGTGTTGCTACCCACTTTGTTGGCAATGGAACTTCCATGAGGATTTGGGCTTCTTGAGAAAGTTGATGGGGATGGATATGACGGGTATGAAGTGGCCATTCTAGTGGACATGGGAGATGCAACCGAGGACTCTAAATGCATAAACATGCCCTAGGACCAACTTGTGGAGAGATAAGTTATGAACTTTCTATGATACCACTTGATGTGACACCACCTTGGGGTGATAATCACATGATCAAATGACCCTTGGACCTAGCAAGCAACCAACGCACGAACCGGTGACTTTACTCGGGCGGACTCACCCGCTAAGCGCACTCTTGTGCCCGTAGGCAAACCGGTGATAGTGGTGAGGGTCCGGGACGGGCCCTTGCTGCTCCGGGGGTTGGCTAGCTTTGGATTAGACCTCTCAAGGCTCCTAGGATGCCCACTCTCATAGGTGGCCAGCACACCGAGGGCGTGGGTGTTAATGGCTCTCTCGCAACTCACCCGCGGTAGTCACTCAATCATAAGTAAATTCGGGTTCGGGCGCTCCACTTACCACCGACGGCACTAAGATGCGATACTAATTAAGCAAAGGAATTTAAGCAAAGAGGAGTGTGTGGTGGCTCACCTGATCGGTGTGAAGACACCGATCCCGGCCGGAGACGAGGGCGAGCGAGGAAGCGTGGGCTTACCCGCACGCCGCGCCGGAGAAGCTTCGACCTGAAATTTTAAATGACATGCACTACACCCCATGCAAGGGGGGATCCTGGGGAAGGAAAACCAAAGAATATATCCAATTACTATCTCCACACAGGGAGGGGCCTTCAGCCGGCCAAGCGGGGAGGGGAACTTGAGAGAGGAACACCGAAGATGGGAGGTCACCGGTTCTGTCCACGTTCTGTGGGTGCTGATAGATGATCAAAGAAATGGTTGCTGCGACTGATGCAAATTTTTTTTGGGGATGAAACCACCTGGAAAATCTTCGTAGGAGGCCAAGGAAGTCATCCAAATTTTTTTGATTTCTTTTGGCACCGACGCTGGTCTGGGTGGAGGCCCGAGCAGGGAGGCAGATTCTTGGACTGGCAGCTTCTGGCGGCCAACAGCAGGTTGCAGAGGATGCCCCGTCAGCTCCCGAACTCAGAATCAAGCACCGCTGGAGTTTTTGGAATCTTGGACAAGTCCTCTTTGCAGAAAAACTGACAGGGAAGCCAAACGATGCCGGAGAAGACCAGGGGACTCTGAACACTAATGACAGGTCGGTGCAGGCTGTGGGAAGCGGAACCGCGTACCCGTGGGATAAAAATGATAACTATGGCCCACGGACGTCGATAGAAGTTCCACTTCTTTATTCTGCAAGTAGACAGGAAGAGAAACAACTTTTCAGAAGAACTTGTGGCCTGAATCTTCCAAGGTTCATCGTGGCAGAGCTTCTACTATGGCTCAGGTGCTCAGCAGGGGCAGCTCTGCGCAGTTGTAGGAGAACGGATCTCCCGGTCAGCTCGGAGCTCGGAAGGTTACAAGACCACTGATGTTGCAAAGAAGATAGGTAGACGCTTCCGTGGATACCTCTTGGGCCTTCCGATTCTCTAGGATGTGGTCGGAGTCGCCTCTGCAAATGGCTACTCTTCTGCTGCCAGCGAATTGAAAACTGGAGGTTGAAGATGGTGGGGGGAGATGGGGTATATAGGAGGGGAAATGGAGGTGGATGAGTGTGGGGAGAACTCTGGCTGTGAGGGGGTCTAGGAGGGGGTGTTCCAAGGTGTGGGAGGGGAAGAATAGGGTCTGGAAGGGGGTCTAACAGGTGGTGAGAGGAGGAGCTACGAATTTGGGCTTGAGGGGAGAAGGAGGAAGGTGGGGGGGGCACAAGTGGGTGGAGGGCATGTGAGTTTGAATTTCCTTTAATGTGGGGTGGTCAATGGTGGTCTTGGGGATGGGAAGAGGTGCCTTGGTAAGGTGGAGGGTTGCTTTGGGTAGTGGGAAGGGTGCTTGGGGAAGTGGGTGGGGTAGTTGGGGGTTGGGAGGTGGAGCTAGGATTGGCGGAAGCTCTCTTGGGACTAGGGGGTGGAGTAATGGGATGTGTGGGGAAGGGGAGTGGTCTTTAATGGGGGTAGGTGGGAGAGTGGTGGTTGGGAAGGGAGGAGAGAGAAAATTTTCGAAATTGGGTGTGGAGGAGAGAGAAAGGGGAGTGAAAAAGAGAGATTAAGAGAGGGATGGGTGGGGAATCTCTCCCCTAAGGTCTCTCACCCAAAAAATGAAATCTCTCCACTAGATAAGAAGTGTAAACTCTCAAAATGGTAAGTTTTTCATTCATTGATTCATTGATTAATTACAAATGGGGGAAATGGGGTCTTATATATAGGCAACCCACATTTTCACAAAAGACCCTGACATTTAACACACTAACAAATAACTGAAGGAAGGGGGGACGCCCATGGGCCTAGCCCAAAGAAATAGGCCCAATAGCAAACTCATTAGCCTAATGAGACTCAAACTTAGGGAAATGACTCATTAACCTAGATACGAGACTCAAATAAAAGGAAAATTACATGATTATGACTCAAAGAAAATATGAAAATTACATGACTCGACTTAGAGAAATATGACGGACACAATGGAGCTATGCTAGCAAGCAATCGAAGTTGTAAAAAATATGAAGGGCGAGAGATGCCCCCATCATCACCGTTCGGCGCGAGTCTCCTCATGTGTTTCAATGGGGATTCCCGACTACTAGGATTCATCCTATCATTTTTTCTCTTTTTTGAATGGGGGGGTAGACAGCTTTTTCCTCACAATTACCCCTCATGTGGGTGCAGAAGTTTGAGCATCTATAAAGTATTAGGAAGAACCTTCTAGCATCCCTATGATAAGAGACCGATGAACACATTGTGGTACAAAGTGTGGGAGTTTTGCTTCGGGTGTATCTCACGAGTTACGTTAGCGACACAGCTATGACTTTTCCACTAGACGCATGCACTCAGCCAATATTGGCTTTTCATCCCTTAGTGTATGCCGTGGCACATACATGCTTAGAATCGGGCAGCTTTATTTAGCAAGGGATGTGGTCCTATGAAATTGAAGGAGGTGTATTATCTTATAGTATAAGCAAGCATGCAAGCAGGGCCAGCAAACACCCAAAAGCATGCAAGTTTTTTCCTTTTTTTTCTTCTTTTTCTTTTTTTATATGTATGCATATACGTATATGTCAATATATATCCATTTATTTGTTCAAGCGCCTGATGAGAATACCTGTAGGTTAGTTATTCAAAAGTAAGCAAAATTGATAACAAAATAATGGAAAGGGGTGTTATGTAGCAAGTCCTGGCGGGACAAAGGGGGTTGGCACTGGCCAACAAGAGCCATTTTATTCAGATGATGAACTTGGATTAAAATGGGGTGGTAGGCCTTAACAGGGTGTCTTGGCCAAGAACGGACAATGGGTTTTGATAGGGAGTCTTACCCGAATATAGAAAGTGGGCTTCAGAAGCCGACGGTTGGCAAGGGAAGCGGGCTATGACAGCCGAAAGGTAACATGGAAAGCAGGCTGTAAAAGCCAGGAGATAATGGGAGAATATGATATGCAGACCTAGCGGTAGTAGGAAAGCAGACTTCAAGGGGAGCCTGAGTCATCGAGTTGTAGCAATCATCACGGTGGGGCATGATGGTCATTATCAAAGTAGGCTTAAGCCAAAAAGGTAGCGAGATAATGGACTTTTGGTAGTATGTCAAGGCTGAGAGACACACGGATAGTGAAAAATGCCAGGCTAGTAGGTCACATGGACCCGGAGATAGTGAGATAGTAGGCTGTACAAGACAAGATAGCATGATAGCAGGCCGTAAAAGCCAGGATAGCAGGCCTCGAGGGCTAGGGACTGTAGGCTATAAGAGCCAGGACAGCAAGCTGTAGAAGCTAGGAATAGCAGGCTACGAGAGCCAGAGACAGTAGTCTATAAGAGCCAGGACAGTAGGCTGTAGAAGCCAGGAATAGCAGGCTACGAGAGCCAGAGACAGCATGCCATAAGAGCCAGGATAGCATGCTATAGAAGCCAGGAATAGCAAGCTACGAGAGCCAGAGACAGTAGGCTTTAAGAGCCAGAACAGTAGGCTGTAGAAGCCAGGAATAGTAGACTACGAGAGCCAGAGATAGCAGGCTATAAGAGCCAAGACAGTAGGCTATAGGAGCCAGGAGTAGTAGGCTACGAGAGCCAAAGACAGTAGGCTATAAGAGCCGGGACAGCATGCTGTAGAAGCCAGGAGTAGCAGGCTACGACAGCCAGAGATAGCAGGCTGTAAGAGCCGGGACAGTAGGCTGTAGAAGCCAGGAGTAGCAGGCTATGAGAGCCAGAGACAGCAGGCTACGAGAGCCGGGACAGCATGCTGTAGAAGCCAAGAGTAGCAGGCTACGAGAGCCAGAGACAGCAGGCTATAAGTGCCAGGACAGCAGGCTGTAGAAGCCAAAAATAGTAGGCTACGAGAGCCAGAGACAGCAGGCTAGGCCAGGCCAGAGATAGCGGGCTACAAGAGCCAGGAGGTAGCAGGATAGCAGGCCGCGAAGGCTAGGGTAGCAGGCTGCAAGAGCCAGGATAGCAGGATAGTAGGCCGCGAAGGCTAGGGTAGCAGGCTATAAAAGCTAGAGTAGCGGGATAATAGGCCGCAAGAGTTGAGAAGTAACAGGGTAGCAGACTTATAGAAGTTAGAGATAGCGGGACAGTAGGCTACGAGAGCCCAAAGGTAGTGGGATAGCAGGATATGAGGGCCAGAGATAGCAGGCCAGGCTAGGCCAGAGATAGCTGGCTACAAGAGCAAGAGATAGTGGAACAGCAGGCTATAAGAGCCAGAAAGTGGTAAGATAGTAGTCTATACAAGCTGGAATGGCATTATAGCAGGCTTTAGAAGCCAGGGGGTAACAGGATGGCAGACTGTAAAAGTCAAAAGGTAGCGGGATAGCAGGCTACAAGAGCCAGAATGGTGATATAGCAAGCCACGAGAGCTAGATATAGTAGGCTATACAAGCCAGGATAGCAGGCTACGAGAGCCCAGATAGCAAGCTGTGAGAGCCAGAAATAGCAGGCTATAAGAGCCAGGATAGCAGGCTACGAGAGCCAGAGATAGCATGCTACGAGAGCTAGAGAGCAGTAAGGAATCGGGCTTGTGAAAGCCGAAAGGTAGTTTAGCTAAATTATATGATAGCGGGCCTTAGCCGAAGAGGCTAAGCCAGAATGTAAGATAGCTGAAACGTGGGATAACGAGCTTCAGCCGAAATGACTAAGGTAAAGGATAAGATAGCTGAAAGTCATGATAGCGGGCTTTGGCTAAGCCGAGAAATAAGATAGCTGAGGTGTAGGTAGCAGGTTTTGGCCATCATGGCCAAACCCAAAGGTGAGATGGCTGGAGTTTACTGTAGCGGGCTTTAGCCGAATGGTCAAGCCAGAAGATAAGATAGCTAAAAATTGTGGTAACGGCTTTGGCCAGAATGGCTAAGCCGAAAGATAGGATAGTGGTCACATGCTGTAGGTAAGCAGACTTCCAAGCCGACATCCAGGAGGGTGGAATGTGAGTTGAAATTGAGGAGAGAGGGACTGAATAGCCATAATCAAGGGAAGCGGGCTTCGACGATAGGTCTAGGCCGTTGCATGGCATTGATTATAGCAATGGGATGGGTGGATGAGCCCAGATAGCAAGCTTTGGCCTAAAATGGCTAAACCGAGGGATGAAGTAGTTGGAAATTGTAATAGCAGCTTTGGCCGGAATGGCTAAGCCGAAAGATAGAATGGTTGAAAATTATGATAGCAGCTTTGGTCGGAATGGCTAAGCCGACAGATAGAGTAGTTGAAAATTATGATAGTGGCTTTGACAGGAATGGCTAAGCCGAAAGATAAAATAGCTGGAAACCATGGCAGCAGCTTCGGCCGGAATGGCTAAGCCATAAGATAGGATAATTGAAAAATTGTGATAGCGGCTTTAGCCAGAATTGAAAGAGGAGACAGTTGAAGAATTGTAATAGTTGCTTTGGCCGGGATGGCTGAGCCGGAGGACGAGATAATTGACAAATTATGATAGCGGCTTTAGCTGGAATGGCTAAACCGAAAGAGGAGATAGCTGAAGAATTGTAATAGTGACTTTGGCCGGGTTGGATGAGCCGGCGGACGAGATAATTGACAAATTATGATAGCGACTTTAGCCGGAATGGCTAAACCAAAAGAGGAGATAGCTGAAGAATTGTAATAGCGACTTTGGCCGGGATGGCTGAGCCAGAGGACGAGATAATTGACAAATTGTGATAGCGGCTTTAGCCGAAATGGCTAAACCGAAAGAGGAGATAGCTGAAGAATTGTAATAGCGACTTTGGCCAGGATGGCTGAGCTGGAGGACAAGATAATTGACAAATTGTGATAGCGGCTTTAGCCGGAATGGCTAAATCGAAAGAGGAAATAGTTGAAGAATTGTAATAGCGACTTCAGCTAGGATGGCTGAGCCGGAGGATGGGATAACTGACAAATTGTGATAGTGGCTTTAGCCGGAATGGCTAAACCGAAAGAGGAGATAGCTGAAGAATTGTAATAGTGACTTTGGCCGAGATGGCTGAGCCAGAGGACTAGATAACTGACAAATTGTGATAGTGGCTTTAGCCGGATGATGGAATGGCTGAAAATGTATAATAGCGACTTTGGCTGTCATGGCTGAGTCGGAGAATAAAATAGTTGGAAGTTATGAGATATATGGTAGTGGGCTTCAGCCGAGATGGACGAGCCAAAAAAATGAGATACTTGAAATACATGATAGGGTGTTGTGCTTGCAAACAAGGATAGCTAGCTTCGACTGGACGTCAAAGGCCAGAAGCTAGGATAGCAGATCTTGGTAGGATGTCAGACTTGGAAGCAATTTGGAATTGATGTTGCCTCGACGGACTATCGAAGACAACCCATGCATCTGACCCAGACGGGAGGTCTACGTAAAAGGTAGAATCTAGATGCCAACCTGACAATATGTCGGAGCTGACAAACCTTGCTCAGATGATAGGTCTACCATCTGGGACAAGGGTAGAATGTAGACGTCGACCTGACGAGATATCGGGACCGACAAACCTTGCTCGGACGGCGTGTCTGGGGCAAGGGCAGAATATAGATGTCGACCCGATGAGATGTCAAAATCAACAAACCTTGCTCGGACGACGTGTCTGGGACAAGGGTAGAATACAGACGTCCACCCGACGAGATGTCGAAACCAACAAATCTTGCCCATACAGGAGGTCTGAAACAAGGGCAGAATATATAAATGGGCATTGACTTGATAGAACGCTGAAATCAAGCAACTCGGCAAAGATGTGGGGTCTTGGCTAAGTGTAAAACCTCGCCGGCTGACGAGGTCCAAGAATGGTACCCTCCAAAAGTACTCCTGGTACAAACTAGTCCATAGTGCAGGCCGTGTTTTCCGGTGGGACTATTGATGGATTTGACTATTTTGTTATAGTGCCGGTGGGGCTAGGGATTAACATCTGAGAGCTCGGCCAAGGCGGGGTGCCTTGAGCCAGAGGGAAAAGGTTTATGGGCCTAGCTTGGTGGAAATACTTAAGAGCTTGACGCAGACGGAGTGCCTTGCGCCGAGGAAAAGGTTTATGGACTCAGCTCAGCGACACTTGATGGGTAGAGTCTAAGAGCTTGACGAGGGCGGAGTGCCTCAGGCCAAGGGGAAGAGTTTTATGGGCCCAGTCGGCGAGACTAAGGCAATGTTTGAGAGCTCGGCAAGGGCGAAGTGCCATGGGACAAGGGAAAAAGAGGTCTATGAGTTTTATGAGCCCAGCCCCACGGGGCTAGGAAGATGTGTGAGAGCTCAGCGAAGGCGGAGTGCCACGGGCCAAGGGACAGGTTTTATGAGCCCAGTCCGGCGGGACTATGGCGATGAGAGCTCGGTGAGGGCGGAGTGCCATAGGCCAAGGGACAGGTTTTATGAGCCCAGTGGGGCAAGTTTGGTATCTCTTAGCGTGTTGTTGTAGCTGTTGCGGTGGAATGCCGAAGGATGGTGAGGATGTATTGGTTATGAATGTGGGTTCCACATCGGGGGTAGAGGGTCAATCCCGGTGGGACTAATGGGAAGCATTTCGCAGGATAAGGAGTTGGCAAAGTCGATGAGTGTTTATTAGGTGACCTGGCTAGTGGATCCAATCCAAGGACGGGAGTGGGCAGTTGATACAAGCTTTGCAGCCCGTAGCGTGCGTCAGCTCAGGTGTTTAGACCGTATCAACATGGATCCTTTGATAGCGGGGAGGCTGTTGCATGCCTGCTTTGAGTCGGCATCACCCCAGGGGAAAGATGGCAGATGGCAGTAGCCGTGTGCTGAGTCGTCGGCTACCTTTTGTTTTGTTGTCTTCTGCGGGGGTATCTGAAATGTTGTAGCTCTTACAAAGATAGGCTTCCAGTGCTTGCATTGTATGCTGGTCTCTTGGCATGCCTACCTCAGTAGTTGTGGTTGTGAGGTCTCTTCAACTCCCCAATGGCGCCGGTGGCTTTAAGCTCCTATAGCTATGCGCCTTGCACTGCCTATAGTGATTTCAATTGAAGAAGCGACCGCAGGGCTTACCCTGATTCCATAGTGCTAAACTGTATGGAGTAGCTTCCCAGAGAAAGAGAAATCCCATTTTAACATTGAATGAAATGCAGCAGATGGGTCCACTAAGCGAGGAGCTCAAAATCTTTAGTAGTCAAGTTTGTCGAACAGTTAGCATCTATAGCGGGTTGTCCAGTTCACGGTGGGACGTTGGTGTGCCCTGAATAATTCCATCCTCTCTTCTTTTAGTTTTGGATGCCCCCAAGCTGGGGTGGGTAGTCGGAGAGTTCATTCTCCCTTTTAATGCCCTCAAGTTGGTGTGGATAGCTGAAGATGATTTGTTCAAAGCATGTATTTTCATTGGGTAGCTTGTTCGCTTCACGAGCAGTTGCGTAGGCAGATAGTATCAGGGAAATCCGGCCATTGGACCCCACCCTCTTCTCTTTTGTTGGCTGCCCCCAAGCGAGGAATAGAGTCTTGTTGTGCCCCGCGGCACCTCACAGTTTGATTGTAGCTAAGCATCTTTTCATTCTTGCGCCCCCTTGCTTGGAGAGAGTTGAGCCTCCCTTATTGTGTGCTGGAGCGTGCAAAGCAGCGGCTGCATCATGCCGGTCTTTTCATTTGGGAAGAGACTCTTCCCTACATCTTCGTCATTTTCTAGTTGACCCCAACATGGGTTGACTCCATTCTTGAGCTGATGGTTTGAATAAAGAGGGTAGCACATTGAGCGGTAAAGCAACATCCTTTCTTTTATTCTTGGGTTTATTTCATGTTTGGTCTTCAGCAGTTGCCCCAGAGATGGTGCAACAATTGCATTTGTTCGGCCTCTTGCCACAACGGAGGGAGCTCGGGATGCATCTCAGAAGGTGTACCATTCCGATTGATATACGGAAACTATGTTAGCCGTCGTCTTGAAAATGGGCATCGGGTGAGGGTGAGGTGGGTCCACCCTATATTCTCCAAGTTGTAATTCACCACTTTGGACTAAGTCTTCCATGATATCTTTGAATATATAGCAGTCCTCGATGAGATGCCCCCTCTTCTGATGGTAGGGGCAAAACCGAGGGTCATCTTTTCTTTCGATGTCATTTGGTCTCTTGAGCTCCGGAAGGATGACCTTATTGTACTCAAGGGCCCACTCGAATGGCCGATGGATCTTGTCTTGCGGGAATGAGTATGGTCTTTTCATTCTTGCCCTTAGTGAAGGGGGTTTTTGTTCAACAACCCTGGTAGAGGAAGAGCCAGTTGCCTCCTGTGCTTTCCTGCACTGACGCTCGAAGGCTGTAAAGTCAACTGCTTCTATTTCTTCTGGTGCCAGCTGTTCTTTAATTAGCTTGTGCTCTTGAATTGGAGGAGTAAAAGTCGGGAAGTATTTGGCCAGAAAGGCTTCAATGTCAATTGCCACATCTTCTAATTGGTCGAAGGATTTGATTTCGAGGCCAATTACCCTTTGCAGGATCTCTTTCCTCAGATTGCGCTTGCATAGCTGAACATCTTCTTTATAGCTTGGCGGATGTTTGCATTCGGAGTGGAGGTTCTTCCAGAGTTGAATGTAGTTTGAAGCAGACTCATCATCTCTTTGTTTGATCATATATAATTCCACCTCAGTGACTTCCTCCTCAACGGTCTTCTTTGTTATAGCTGGGACTGCTAGATCCCGATGTAAACCGACTAGTTATGAGGATGGGTTTATTATTGGCAATGCTGGAGATGCAAAAGTTGCCCCTTGACGTGGCTGGAGAGCTGAGGGGTATGCGAAAGTCGCATGTTGTGGCTGCTGAGGGAGAGGGTTCCCTTTATGGGCCTGTGTTAGCTGGAGCATAGCCGACTGTGATAAGGCTCCTAGTGGTGTAGTACCTCCTTGTAGGATCCAGGATGAAGATGCATCCAGCCTGGATGTAGCTGGGAGTAACCCCATCTCACTTACTCGTCTTAGGAGCACCTCTACTTCTTGTATCTTCTGATACACTTATGCCATCAAGGTACGGCAAGCTTGATAGAAGCTAGGAGTATTGCCCCCTGTGTTGGCTCCAGAAGGGACTAGCGGCGTCTTATCATCAGCACCAGATGCACTCAGCATTGCATATATTGGAGTTCCTGCCCACATTTCTCCTTGTAGAGGGAGGGTATGACGAGATGCTGCTTCAACAGATAGTGGAGGATGCCCCACTTTCCTTGAGATTGACGGTGAGAGATAGGTGTTGTAGCTGGACCTCCCCTCAATGGCGTGTAGTATATCTCTTCGCCGTCTTCTTCAGCAGCTCGGCTCGCACTGGGCAAGGCTGACAGTGTGTTGCAGGAGAGTACAATGCTGCCCCCTCTGTCTCTTGGCTTATTCTTCTCTTGCCTTTTTGTAGTTGACACCTGGTGTGCGATGCGAATTCTGGTTGTCTCTTGAGACGACAGCTGGTATAGAGACACTGTATCGATTGCTCTTTCCATAGCAGGTAGCTCATGCGGGCGAGGAGGGTCCACCTTATAGTCACCCAGTTGTAGCTCCCTTCTCCTGACTAGCTTTTCAATTGCATCTTTAAAGACATAACAATCTTCAATAGGGTGCCCAACCATCTGGTGATATGGGCAGAAGTGAGGATGGTCTTTCTTCCTTGCATCTCCCGGTCTCTTCGACTCCGGTAAAGTAACCTTGTTGTTTGTGATAGCCCATTCGAAGAGGACTCGAGTCCTCTCCTTGGGGAAAGAGTAGAGCTTTTTCATCTTGGCCCACAAGGGCGGGACTTCTTGCTGCTCAGCTATCTTAGCGGGAGGAGGGTTAGCCACTCCTTTTTCCTTTTCTTCTTGTTGGTTGAATGCTTTGAAATCAATTGTGTGAACTTCCTTGGGTGATGGCCACTTGTCAATAGACTTGCCCTTTTCGCTTGTAGTAGTTGGAGTAGAAGGAGAGCTGGAGATGAAGGCTTCAATCTCCGCGACCATATTATTTAGCCGGTCGAAAGACTGTATTTCAATTCTGATCAGCTTCCCGAGGATCTCTCGCCCCAGGCTCTGCTTGCATATTTGCACTGCATCCTCTGGATGTGGCGGCCGCTTGCATCTCATACTGAGATTCTGCCATCTTTTAATGTACTCCAAGGCTGTTTCGTCATGTCCCTACTTGGAGGCGTATAGCTCAGCTACTGTGACCCCTCTTTCAGCAACATGGAACCGCTCCCAGAAATTCCGTTGCATAGTTGCCCAGTCGCTTATAGAGCTGGCCGGCAGATTGCAATACCATTCAAAAGCTAGGCCTGCTAGTGAGTACCCGAAGACTTTTAGTAGGTAGGCTTCATCTGTTGCCAGATCACCCATTACTGTCATATAGCAAGCGATATGTTCCTTAGGAGAGCCATGCCCGTTGAACTTTTCAAATTTGGGCGGTTTGTTGATGCCAGGCGGGAGCCTCTTCGTAGCATATTGCGGTGGATATGGCACCTTATAAACATCAAAAGTGCTGGTATCATCGTCTGTCCTCTCGGCCAGCTTCACTTTAATTAGCTGTTCTATTATTAATTTATTCAACATGGCCGGGTCCACCGATTCCGGATGGAAATGTGCAGACTGCTGTGCAGAAGGAGTAGTAAGAGCCGCGGCTTGAAGTGCCGGCAGTACCATTGGTGGTAACTGCTGCATTGGTGGAAGAGCTGGTTGCACCAAGGGTGGCTATAGGCGTGTTAGCGCAGCGAAGAGTGATATAGAAGGGGGGATGAATAGATCACTCCCAATTTGGAAAACTTCAGCGGAAAATCACTACTCCGAAATACAACCCTTCAGAAATAGCTAAACAATATAGCTAACGCAGTAAGAAACTAAGACAGAATAATAAGGTGCGATTGGAAGAGGCCGTCCACACACAAACACAATGCCAAGTAGAAGGAGAGCACAAACGATATAGCAAACCACAGAGGAGACAAGAGATTTTAAGGTGGTTCAATTGTAGTCCACAATCTACATCCACCCCTCACTCCAACTAGAGTGAGGATTCCACTAGCCACTGCTAGAAAACTGCAGACTCAGTCTGCGAACAATATGCTGCCACACAGCTTGAACAACCAAGGGAAATAAATCCCTCAACCAAACTGTGCTACCCACAGAGCTTGACACCTGGACCTGCTACCAGCAAGACCAGAACCGGAGATGACTCTCCCTTCCTCCAACCCGGAGGCAACCTGCTAATGACAACCCGTCACTGGCAAAACCAGAGATCACAGATCTCTCTTCCTCTGCAGCCCAGAGGGGAACCGGAGTAACTCTCCCTTCCTCCAAACACTGGAGGGTAACAACTCGGAATCAGATATATGAAGAAATGAAAGGAAAAAATAGAAATGTAAACAAGACCAACGATGAACAACAATCGTTTCAGAAAACCAAAATCAAATGTAGCTTCCGAAGAAGCAAATTAGACTCTTCCCTCTCACTCAGACTTTTCTCTCACAGCAATACTCTCAGATCTTTTCTCTCTATCTTCTTTCTGGAACGTGGAGGCTCTCTCTCTCTTTTCTTCTTCTGCTCAGGGATTCTTCTCTTCAGCTTTTTCTCCAGTTCGATCCATCTAATCACAGAAGATACCTTTTATATGGCATTCAACTTGGCTTTCCGGCCTTCACACGAGTGGGTCTCGTTCCCTCCTTTTCCAGAGCATCCTCGGATCACGTGCCAGGCATCATCCTCGGTTCACGTGCCCAATCATTAACCTGAATCATCTGCAGGCAGAAAATAAGGAAATGCGATTAGTTAGTTCAGTCATATATCAACGAATGTATATACTTTAGAACAGCAAATGAGCAAGTATGTACACTGAGAGAGTGTATAGAGTTGAAGTTCTTCATGCGAGCTCAGTGTATGGACTTGCAGTAAAGTGCATTAACATAACAATGGGGAATGTGAGACTTCTGTGAAGTGCATGAAGGAATAGAGTGTATAGACTTGGAGACATCAATTAGGCAAGTGTGTTAAATGTGAGAGTGTATACACTTGAAAATAGCATATAGCCAAGTGTGAACAACGTGAGAGGGTATACACTTGAAATCTGATGCATTAACATGGCAGAGGGGGATGTGTAGGCTTCTGGTAATGCGTGAAGGAATCGAGTGCATAGACTTGCAAACAAGGGACTGTACAGACTTGATTAATGAGTGCATGTGAAAGGCAGTGTACAGACTTGAGATGAACGAAGCATGAATGAGCCTATCCAATGTATAGACTTGAAACATTTGAACACATTGACAATGTATACACTTGGCCTTTGAGGAATTATGTAGAGACTCTGAACGTGAAGGCAGGTTGTATAGACTTGGAGAATATTGAAGCACTGTATAGACTTGGTAAACCTGAACCAATGTACATACTTGGAATGCCTGAGGACCAGTGTACAAACTTGGAATCAATGAAAGCATTGGTTGTACAGACTTGCATGAACGATGTATACACTTTACCAATATGTAGACTTAGGGTGTAGCTAAAGCAGCGAACGTAGGAATAGGTTGGAATGTATAGACTTACGTTCGATCAGCAATGTACAGACTTCAACTAGGGAAGCTACAGTGCTATGTCTAGACTTAATGATGCAAGCCTTGTATAGACATTGGAATGCTTGAAGCGATGTACATACTTGGTGAGCACCAAGCAATGTACAGACTTTAATGAACGCCGCTCGCTGTACAGACTTCGAATCAAGGCATGAATAGTGAATCAATGTCTAGACTTGGATGCCCAAGCCAATGTATAGACTTGTGCAATGCAGCCAGTGTATGGACTTGTACAGTGCTGCGCAGTGTACAGACTTTGAAGTGCAACCTAGCAGGATGTGTAGACTTTGAACGCAACCAGAATCTCTAGACTTGTTATGAAGCAATGCACAGGCTGTACATACTTGAGGTAATGCTTGCAGAAGGTGATGTATGGACTTGGTTTGTGACTAGAGGCTGTACAGACTTTGGGACATGAAGCGTGAGACGAAGGACAATGTATTGACTTTGAAATGGCAGACAATGTATAGACTTGGGGTTCAACTGAGGATGTATAGACTTGGAGGATGTGAGGCGATGTGTAGACTTTGAGGTTCAACTGGATGTATAGACTTGGAAGATGTGAGGCGATGTGTAGACTTGGAAATAAACGGGAGAATGTATAGACTTGGCCCCTTGAAGGATGTATAGACTTCAGATGTGCAAGCTACAGTGCCATTGTATGGACTTGATCTCAAGGAATGGCTGTACAGGCTTTGAATATGAAGACCAATGTATAGACTTGGATATCAAAGGCCAATGTATTGACTTGCGAAACTGGGGGGTCGACCCATCAGAAGGGGGCGTCGACCCACAACTGTTCAGACTATGCAGACAGAGTGTAGACATGATCAAGTAGTGCATATCTATCTGACAACCATATGAACTGCACTATCCTACGTGATGAAGCATGAATAAATCTAGAGATAGAAGATTGATTTATAGTGTGAGACATCATCAAAACTGTAGGGATGCAACAATCTCCCCCTTTTTGATGATGGCAACACTATGAATCAAGCAATATCAAAGCTTAACAAGAAATTAACTGCAGTTTCAACAATCAAAGTAAATTCAAAGCAAGTGCAAGCACAGCCAAATTAAACACTACTGCAGAAGCACTTCTTTCTCCAAAACCACTCCCCCATAACTCACTCTCAGCTCCCCTACAACCCATTCTCATATAAAGCCATCACATGACAAGGTAATCTCCCCCTTAGCTCATGAACAATACTCCCCTAAAACTCATGACAATACATGATCTACTGATATTGCAAAACCTCTCTCCCCCTTTGACATCAGCAAAAGGAAATGCAGAATATATGAAAGTGCTAGAGACATGAAGAAGAAGTACAGTAACTTCTTAGTGCAGAAAGACACAAGCAAGTCTTAAGAAAATAAGTGAGGTGCTAAACTCAAGTGAAGATTCTTGAACTCCAGTACACACTAGAGAAATAGAATGATAGAAAAGTTTATCAGCATACATAGAGTATGATTTAGAGAAGGAGTTATCAAGTATGGCCAGATATAGCTGAATTGTCAACAATCCAAAAAGATAACAAGAGACAAAGTCAGAGAGGTGTTCTCAAGGTATTGAGGACAAGCAATCCATTAGTTGCATAACAACAAGGAATTTTTTGAGATGATTTTCAAGAAGATCAATGAGTAAGTTGGTAATTCACTCTTTTGACATTAGGGAGACACTTGATTAGAGGCCTGAATCCCCAGTTACTCAGAGTGAGTACCTCATTACTTCCTCCTTTTTTTTATTAAAGGAATAGAGTTAGTAACTGTGGCTTTTGACATGAGGAAACACCTTGATTAGAGGCCAGAGTCCCCAGTTACTCACCAGCAAGCCACCATTGCTCTGTCATGTCTTTTTCATTCATTTTAAGCATTTGACACCTCATGACATAGGAGAAATATTCATTTCATTGATGAAGCTCCCAGTTTCTCAGTGAACAAAACAAGACATGTTTGTTTAGTTAAGCCCTTGTGTTGAAGAGATGGAATGATTGAAAACAATACCAGAAGGACTATTACTTGAAGTGAATCTTGAAGTCTAGATTTCAAGCTGATTGGGTCAGATATCAAGACATACAGGTTTTGGCCTGAACCAGAATCATTGACAATGTAGGAAGATATACTTTTTACAATTAATCCAGATCTCTGAAGGAATACCAGAGGAAAGATTCTAACTGGACTTTAGTATCACTGACTTATAGACTTAAGAATTAAGTGACCTTCTACTGTCTGAGAGAACCACACTAGATCTGTCATGAAAACCAGCAAAGACACACATCTGGTCAATCTTTTTGAATCTGTCAAAGAACACTTCCTCTCACAGCTCAACCAACTCCCCCTTACTCATAGCATTCCTGAAATCTAACCAACAGTCATACAGAACTCCCCCTCACAAAAAGAATAGACTACACAATTAAGACAATTTGTATAAGCCTAATTCTCTTCTCAGTGTTGTGAATTTTTCATTATCCAGAGGTTTAGTGAAGATGTCAGCAATCTGATTATCTGTGCCTACATGAATCAGTTCAAAATTGCTTTTAGAAACCTCATCTCTTATGAAATGATGCCTTATCTCTATGTGTTTGGTGCGTGAATGCAAAATAAGATTTTGGCAAGATTAATGGCACTGGTATTATCACAATAGATAGGTGTGCACCCCAGGTCTACTTGGTAGTCCTGAAGCTGGTGTTTAATCTAAATGACTTGTGTTCCACAACTCCCTGCAGCCACATATTCAGCTTCTGCAGTGGAGAGGGCCACAGAATGTTGTTTCTTGGAACCCCAAGACACTAAACACCCACCCAAAAATTCACAATGACCACTAGTGCTTTTCCTGTCTAGTTTACATCCTGCATAATCAGCATCTGTGTATGCAACTAAGTTAAATGTGTGTGATGCAGGAAACCATAAACCAAGAGAATGAGTAGCTGACAAATATCTGAAAATTCTTTTCACTGCAGCTAAATGTAATTCAGTAGGTCTAGACTGATACCTTGCACACATTCCTACACTGAATTGTATATCAGGTCTGGAAGCTGTCAAGTAAAGAAGAGATCCAATCATACCTCGATAGAGCTTGGCATTTACTTCTTTACCTGTCTCATCTGCATCCAGTGAGGTATTGGTACCCATGGGTGTTGTAATGTGCTTCAGGTTTTCCATACCAAACCTCTTGAATAGTTCCATTGTGTATTTGGTCTGGTTGATGAAGCACCCATCCTCTAGCTGTTGTACCTGCAAGCCAAGAAAGTACTTTAGTTCACCAACCAAACTCATCTCAAATTCAGCAGACATCATTTTAGAGAATTCAACACATAGTTCATGCTTAGTTGATCCAAACACAATGTCATCTACATATACCTGAACTATGAGGAGATCTTTATTTGTACCCTTGGTAAATAAAGTTTGATCTACTTTACCTCTTTTGTAGCCCTTGCTGATCAGAAATTCAGTCAATCTTTCATACCATGCTCTTGGAGCCTGCTTTAGACCATACAAGGCTTTGTTTAACCTGAAAACTTGGTTAGGTTGAGGAGAAAATTGAAATCCAGGGGGTTGTTCAACAAAAACCTCTTCTTTAATGACTCCATTTAAAAAGGCACTTTTAACATCCATTTGTTGGAGTTTTATGTTCTTTGAACATGCAAAAGCAAGCAACAATCTTATAGCTTCCATCCTAGCAACTGGTGCATAGGATTCATCGAAATCTACACCAAATTCCTGACAGTAGCCCTTGGCTACTAATCTGGCCTTATTCCTAGAAATGATTCCATCTTCATTCATTTTATTTTTGAACACCCACTTAGTTCCTATGATATTAACATTATCTGGTCTTGGAACAAGTTCCCAGACATTATTTCTTTCGAACTGGCCCAATTCCTCACACATAGCATTGACCCAAGCTTGATCAGCCAAGGCCTCTTCTATTGATTTGGGTTCAATTTGTGAGACTAAAGCAATTAAGTCTTCATTATTCACATTCCTAAAATGAGACCTAGTCCGAAGAGGATCTTCAGGATTGCCTATGACATTATCTATCGGATGATCTTTAAGAAATCTAACATTTATTGAAGACTCACCTGCTTCTCTTGGCTCTTCCTGGTTGGGAGGATTTGCTGTTCCACTTGGCTGAGTCTTCTCTTCTTCTTGGTCTTCTAGGAATTCCCCATCATGATTGGAATCCCTGTCAAAATTTTCAATGTTAGAAACACCTTTCTTTTCACTAAAAATAATGTGTGGAGACTCTTCAACCTTTTTGTCTGTTATGTTAAAGACCCTATATGCCCTAGACACTTCTGAATATCCCAAAAATATTCCAGGGGAGCTTTTAGCTTCAAACTTGTCTAAATTTTTCTTGTCATTGTTATGAATAAAATATTTTACTCCAAAAATTCTGAAATGAAACAAGTTTGGTTTCTTACCTTTTAGAAGCTCATAGGGTGTTTTCTTGTGAATGGGTCTTACCATGGCCCTGTTGATTATGTAAGTTGCTGTATTGGCCGCCTCTGCCCAAAACCTCCTTGGTAATTGACTTTCAATTAGCATGGTTCGGGCCATCTCCACCACAGTTCTATTTCTTCTCTCCACAATTCCATTCTGTTCAGGTGTCCTGGGAGAAGAAAATCTGTGTGTTAGTCCCTCTCTTTCACAAAGATCAGAAAACATGGAGTTTTCAAACTCACCTCCATGGTCAGATTGAATAGAACAGATCTTGTGTTTTCCTTCTTGTTTGACCTTATTGAAAAACAGATTAAACTTTTGAAATGCATCACTTTTATTTGCTAAGAAAAAGATCCATGAATATCTAGAGAAGTCATCTATGATGACATAGCCAAACCTGTTCCCATTAAGACTCTGAGTTCTAGTAGGACCGAAGAGGTCCATATGGAGAAGTTCCATTGGTCTAGAGGACAATGGCTCAGATCTTAATTTGAAAGAATTCCTGGTCTATTTGCCTAGAGCACAGGCATCACATGATTTTGAAATAGAATTGAATTTAATTCTAGGCATGCCTCTCACTAAATCATGCTTGACCAATTTATTTAAAGTAGTAAAGCTAGCATGACCTAGACGTCTATGCCATTCAAAAGCATCATTTTCAGAATTGGCAGATAAACAAATATTAGATTCAGATTCCTCATCTATGTCTACCATGTAGACATTATTAATCCTGTTGGCTACAAATTTAACCACATCAGAATTTATTTCAAAGATTTTGCATGAATTATCATCAAACACAACCCTGTGACCCTTGTCACATAACTGACTAATGCTAATCAGGTTGTGTTGAAGACCTTCCACAAGTAGAACTTTTTCAATGGAGTTTGTGGAAGACTTACCTACTGTACCAACTCCAATAATCTTACCTTTGTTCTTTCCTCCAAACTTGACCAGACCCCCTACCTTCATCTCTATCTTGCTGAACTTGGATCGGTCTCCTGTCATGTGCCTGGAGCAGCCACTGTCGAGGTACCACTTGTTGTCTTCAGCTGCCAGGCCGACCTACACAAATAACATCAAGCAGAGTGATTTGGAACCCAAGATGAGTTGGGTCCAAGGACATTATTCAAATCTCTAATCAAATGTTTAGGAATCCAAATTTGCTTCAGCATGGATTTCCCTGGCACCTTTTCTTCTGGTTTATTGAAATTAAGTCCAGCTGGTCTGGAGAAGTAAGTTCTATTCCATTCATTAGGCTTGCCATTCCTAGGATATCTCCTGTAAGTTTGTTGATCAACAGATTTTTGAAGATGATGATCATTTCTCCAGTAGGTCCTCTTTGGACCCATCTGATTGTAGTAATTCCAACTTTTCTTCTGATCCACTTGCTTGGTCCATTTACCATTTATGTTCTGATTGGTAGGCTTAGTGAAATTCTTCACAAAATTCATTCCCATTTTAAATGGTTGACCAGCACTGTTTTTAGAACTTTCCTTCTGACCTTGAGTTCCCTTACTGCTGTTTGAGCTGGATGGTGTGTCCAGCTTTTCTTTTCCCTTCTCTGGGCAGAAGGTAATGGTTTTGAATTGTAAGGGTCTTTTGTTAGTTGGGTCATAGCCTAGACCCTCCTTATTGAAGTTAACCCTAGCCCCCAGTATAGCATCCAGACTAGATTTTCCTTGGACAAATTTTTCCAAAACTTTCTGTTTGTCTTCCAGCTCCTTTTGAAGGGACTCAGAATTTTTTAGAAGTTCACCATTGACTTTCTTAACAGCTTCATATTTTTCTGAGTTCACTCTACTTTCATTCAAGCTTTCTTCAATTCTTATTTTGAGTTCATTGAGCTGATTTTGACTTTCTTGGTTTTCTCCCTTGAGCTTATCATTTTCTTTTCTTAGTGAGGTCATTTCTTCTAGTTGCTCTTTTAGTTTCTGATTTTCCTCACAGACCTGGGTTTGTTCTTCAACATTAGTATTAAATTTTCTTTTCAGTACCCTATGCTCTTTACTAAGAGAATTGAACTTATCTAATAACTCAGCATAAGCATCTTCCCAGTCATCAATCGTAAAATTTTCAAAAACATTGGTTACCTCCTCTTCACTGTTTGCCATTAGGCAAATTCCTTCTTCATACTCCTCTGAGGAAGTGTCTTCGGGATCTTCTTCCTCCTCGCTCCATGTGCAGACCATCGCCTGTGGCTTCTTCTTCTTCTGCACCTTTGTGTTCTTCTTCTGGAAGTAGGGACCCTTCTTCTGAAGATCTGGGCATTCACCTTTCATGTGTCCCTGTTTGTTACAATGATAACAAGTCAGTCTCTTAGGATTTCTATCCCTATGATTGGTAGATTCAACATTCTTGTTAAAGGAGTATGGCTTTTTCCTCCTAAAGGTCTTCCCCTTTCTCCTTAAAAATTTACTGAACTGACGAGTGAGCATTGCCTGCTCCTTCTGGTCGAGATCGGAGAAGCCATCAGACTCACCGCTACTGCTGCTGCTGCTGCTACTGCTACTCTTGTTGCGGGATGCCTTGAGAGCTACATTCTTAGCCTTCCTATCACTTCCTTCACCACCTCCTTTGAAATTCATCTCATAGGTCATGAGGGATCCTATGAGTTCATTCACTATCAAGGTCGTCAGATCTTTTGACTCTTCAATCACGATGGCCTTAGTGTGCCATGCTGGGGATAAAGATCTAAGAATTTTCCTGACTATATCTGCCTCAGCTAGATCCTTCCCTAGCCCCTTAAGAGTGTTTGTGATCAAGGACAACCTGGCATACATTTCAGTAATATTCTCCTCTGCATTCATCCTAAACAGTTCATACTTAGAGGTGTAGAGGTTTACCTTCGAGGCTTTCACTTGAGCTGTACCTTCGTAGATTAATTGCAGCTCATCCCACATTCGCTTGGCAGTCTTGTAGGCAGATATACAGGCATATTCCTCTGGGTGAACAGCACACTGGATGATGTTCAGCGCCGTCCAGTTGAGTGAAGATAGCTTGACATGGTCATCTGTCCACGCGTCCTCGTTGGGTGGCAGATCATACGGCCCAACAGTAATTAACCTCCACAGTTTGTGGCTCTGTGCTCTGATAAACACTTCCATCCTGTTCTTCCAAAAGAGATAGTTATTACCATCAAAAAATGGAGGGCGACTAATGGATTGACCTTCAGCCATGAAGCTTCTAGGACCATTAGCATTTCCCTAACCGTTCATCCACATGATGCAAACCTGCTCTGATACCAACTGTTAGCGCAGCGAAGAGTGATATAGAAGGGGGGGATGAATAGATCACTCCCGATTTGGAAAACTTCAGCGGAAAATCACTACTTCAAAATACAACCCTTCAGAAATAGCTAAACAATATAGCTAACGCAGTAAGAAACTAAGACAGAATAATAAGGTGCGATTGGAAGAGGCCGTCCACACACAAACACAATGCCAAGCAGAAGGAGAGCACAAACGATAATAGCAAACCACAGAGGAGACAAGAGATTTTAAGGTGGTTCGATTGTAGTCCACAATCTACATCCACCCCTCACTCCAACTAGAGTGAGGATTCCACTAGCCACTGCTAGAAAACTGCAGACTCAGTCTGCGAACAATATGCTGCCACACAGCTTGAACAACCAAGGGAAACAAATCCCTCAACCAAACTCTGCTACCCACAGAGCTTGACACCTGGACCTGCTACCAGCAAGACCAGAACCGGAGATGGCTCTCCCTTCCTCCAACCCGGAGGGAACCTGCTAATGACAACCCGTCACTGGCAAAACCAGAGATCACAGATCTCTCTTCCTCTGCAGCCCAGAGGGGAACCGGAGTAACTCTCCCTTCCTCCAAACACTGGAGGGTAACAACTCGGAATCAGATATATGAAGAAATGAAAGGAAAAATAGAAATGTAAACAAGACCAACGATGAACAACAATCGTTTCAGAAAACCAAAATCAAATGTAGCTTCCGAAGAAGCAAATTAGACTCTTCTCTCTCACTCAGACTTTTCTCTCACAGCAATACTCTCAGATCTTTTCTCTCTATCTTCTTTCTGGAACGTGGAGGCTCTCTCTCTCTTTTCTTCTTCTGCTCAGGGATTCTTCTCTTCAGCTTTTTCTCCAGTTCGATCCATCTAATCGCAGAAGACACCTTTTATATGGCATTCGACCTGACTTTCAGGCCTTCACACGAGTGGGTCTCGTTCCCTCCTTTTCCAGAGCATCCTCGGATCACGTGCCAGGCATCATCCTCGGTTCACGTGCCCAATCATTAACCTGAATCATCTGCAGGCAGAGACAAGGAAATGTGATTAGTTAGTTCAGTCATATATCAACGAATGTATATACTTTAGAACAGCAAATGAGCAAGTATGTACACTGAGAGAGTGTATAGAGTTGAAGTTCTTCATGCGAGCTCAGTGTATGGACTTGCAGTAAAGTGCATTAACATAACAATGGGGAATGTGAGACTTCTGTGAAGTGTATGAAGGAATAGAGTGTATAGACTTGGAGACATTCAATTAGGCAAGTGTGTCAAATGTGAGAGTGTATACACTTGAAAATAGCATATAGCCAAGTATGAACAACGTGAGAGGGTATACACTTGAAATCTGATGCATTAACATGGCAGAGGGGGATGTGTAGGCTTCTGGTAATGCGTGAAGGAATCGAGTGTATAGACTTGCAAACAAGGGACTGTACAGACTTGATTAATGAGTGCATGTGAAAGGTAGTGTACAGACTTGAGATGAACGAAGCATGAACGAGCCTATCTAATGTATAGACTTGAAACATTTGAACACATGGACAATGTATACACTTGGCCTTTGAGGAATTATGTAGAGACTCTGAACGTGAAGGTAGGTTGTATAGACTTGGAGAATATTGAAGCACTGTATAGACTTGGTAAACCTGAACCAATGTACATACTTGGAACGCCTGAGGACCAGTGTACAGACTTGGAATCAATGAAAGCATTGGTTGTACAGACTTGCATGAACGATGTATACACTTTACCAATATGTAGACTTAGGGTGTAGCTAAAGCAGCGAACGTAGGAATAGGTTGGAACGTATAGACTTACGTTCGATCAGCAATGTACAGACTTCAACTAGGGAAGCTACAGTGCTATGTCTAGACTTAATGATGCAAGCCTTGTATAGACATTGGAACGCTTGAAGCGATGTACAGACTTGGTGAGCACCAAGCAATGTACAGACTTTGATGAACGCCGCTCGCTGTACAGACTTTGAATCAAGGCATGAATAGTGAATCAATGTCTAGACTTGGATGCCCAAGCCAATGTATAGACTTGTGTAATGCAGCCAGTGTATGGACTTGTACAGTGTTGCGCAGTGTATAGACTTTGAAGTGCGACCTAGCAGGATGTGTAGATTTTGAATGCAACCAGAATGTCTAGACTTGTTATGAAGCAATGCACAGGCTGTACATACTTGAGGTAATGCTTGCAGAAGGCGATGTATGGACTTGGTTTGTGACTAGAGGCTGTACAGACTTTGGGACATGATGCGTGAGACGAAGGACAATGTATTGACTTTGAAATGGCAGACGTTGTATAGACTTGGGGTTCAACTGAGGATGTATAGACTTGGAGGATGTGAGGCAATGTGTAGACTTTGAGGCTCAACTGGATGTATAGACTTGGAAGATGTGAGGCGATGTGTAGACTTGGAAATGAACGGGAGAATGTATAGACTTGGCCCCTTGAAGGATGTATAGACTTCAGATGTGCAAGCTACAGTGCCGTTGTATGGACTTGATCTCAAGGAATGGTTGTACAGGCTTTGAATATGAAGACCAATGTATGGACTTGTAAATCAAAGGCCAATGTATTGACGTGTGAAACTGGGGGGTTGAACCATCAGAAGGGGGCGTCGACCCACAACTGTCCAGACTATGCAGACAGAGTGTAGACATGATCAAGTAGTGCATATCTATCTGACAACCATATGAACTGCACTGTCCTACATGATGAAGCATGAATAAATCTAGAGATAGAAGATTGATTTATAGTGTGAGACATCATCAAAACCGTGGGGATGCAACAAGGCGGTGTGGCTGAAGAGTAGCTTTGCCATAGCCTGTTGCTTGAGAAGTAGTTTGAGGTGTAGCATTGACCGAGTTAGGAACTTCTTGGGATGATTCAACATGCACATCCTGTTTCCAGGGAAAAGGGGCTTGTTCATTTCTTTCATTCAGTTGCCTTTTCAAGGCTTCGATCTCTTGCTGGTAATTTTGCATCATCATTAAGATAATTGGGTCTTGCGATGCCATAGCGGAAGTACCCTCGAATGCTTCGCCTGAAACACCTTCAAACGAGACTGGCAGAGTAATCTCTTCTTCTTCAAAAGTCACCATGTTGGCAGTCAAAGCAGTGATAGTTTGCTTCACTTTGGTTGCTTCGAGCATTTCTTTTGCAGCTTTGCCTCTTCTTGTCATTAGCCTGGGCCTTTCAGCTAACTTGGCCAACTCTTCTGGTTCTTCGGGTAGGGCCCCATATCTGCTGGATACCCTTGCCATGTTGCAAGTGAATATTTGTACCCTTCTTCCTTTCCCCCAGACTGTCTTCTTGACTTGACTGGAGAATGTTGATCTTCTAATCATTAACATCCTTTTGTTCTTTTCATGTTGTGGAAGAGCTCTGGAGTACTTGACTTGCAAGCCATCTCCATGTTTGTATATGAGTGACGCCACCCTTCTTCTTTCTTTCCCTTTCTTCTTCTTTTTCTTTTGAACCGACTGTGTGGAGTAGTCGCTGTCGACCTAGGGAAGAGCTTTCCCAGCTACAGAAGTAACCCCTGATTACTCTCATCATTTCTTATTGATTGTGTCCTGAGGAGAGGACAGGAGGTAGCAATTGGTCTTGAGTCGACGACATGCAGAAGAGCCGTGACGATCTGGCAGCTCCATTTGATTTTGTCAAACGTTGGAGGTCATTGCTATGCCTGGCACAAACCCCATGAACAGGCGGAGAGGTCACTGGCATGCCCTCTTCTTCCTTTGGTGTAGCTTTATTGCACCCACACCTGGGGTCCTTGACAGTTGATGTTGAATCTTGCGGGGTCGAAGCTGGGCCCCAGGTCCTCTTGAGAACCCAAACTTGCTTGAGTTTTGGTAGCTTGGGAGCTAGCTTCCCTCGGACATCCATGTCTAAATAGGCCTTCTAGCTTACTAATGCCTGGAAGGCATTGTGTGTGAATACTGCCGAGACGATGCGGTTCGAAAAAACTTTAGCACTGCGGCCGTTCAGATATACTCGAACGTCGCCAACCATAACAGACTTTCCAGAAGCCGAGAGTCGGCCTCGGGGAACTATAGCAACTCCTCTTCTTCTTTGGTTCTTCCTCTTCTTCCCCTCGGACGCCTTGTCACTGGCGGGGATAGCATGGTAGTCCACGTGGTGGACAAAGCATGATATAGTATGGCGAGACTGAGTGGTTCTCTGCGGATAGCTCACCTTTCCAGGGTCTATAGCCTTGGCCGCCACAGTCTTGTCAGCTTCCTCTTCCTCGGTCCTCAATAGGCCGATGAAGGCGACTCTGAGAAAATTAGGGAACCCCACCACTGGTGGCGGAGTTCCGAAAGTACTGGGCACCGCCAGGTACCTGTGCTCTGCATGGGTAGCGACCACTTGAGGGCCGAATGCAAGTGTAGTAAGTCCGCCAGCCATTGAGATCACTGCAAATCAGAATGAGCAAACGATCAGTATTTTGGGGAAGGCCTCCAGGCCTTCTACTTTGACAAAGAGATGAAGGGAGACTTGGTCCCACAGGGCGTACCAACTTTGTGGAACGATTATTTTTATTTTATTTTATTTATTTATTTATTTATTTATTTATTTATTTATTTATTAATTTATTAGGCGTGCCAATCACCGGAGTGACAAGTTATTATGCGCTCGATCTGATTTAGTTAGTCGATTGTGAGGCTCGAGTCGGTACCAGAAGTCCGTCATACCATAAAGGCTATGACGTTAATTATGCCCTTTCAAAGAAGGACAACCCTTGATTAATCGCCAAAGTAAAAGGGGCCCTGGGGGTAAAACCAATATGATAGGTATGCTCATTCATTTACATGATAGGAGATGCATGTGATTATGCAAAACAAGATATGGTACTAATATACGGAATAAATCCGGCAGCATATCCCCTTATCTTGGACTATGCCAAGTGGGAATATAGAACATCCATCCACGGAGTGCCGAGATGGAAGCCAATGAAAGATGGGCATAGCCAACCCAAGACCCAAAAGGATCTAGATGTGACAGGACAATGTCCATTATCATGGTATTTATTGATATCCCCATGAAGGGACCATAGGAGAACATGTAGTTGCAGAACTCCATAGGCTAGTAGGGTTAGAAAACAAACATCATACTCGGTAGAATGTAGGGTAAACCCCATTAATTTAGATCCCATGGATTTGAGTGAAGGACTATTACTCCTCCCCGGGATAGTAGGGGTTCTGAACGAAGGATAATAAGGCTCAGAGCACTGGGCTTCAAGGATCATCAGCGGTTGCTGGATGAGGGAATTAATGAGCATAGAGATCGGCTCTGGAGGGCGTCGGGGCGAGGGCGACTCGGCGTGGAAGGATGCAGTGCAACGGCTTTAGCACAGGGGGCATTGGTCTGGGACATCGGCAGAGGGGCGGTCGGCACGGGCGGCCACCGGCGCGCTTGCCACTCGGCACCGAACTGGCACCGAGAGGGAATCGCGCCGGGAAGCCATTAGAGGCGATGATGCGGGAGACTTGAGGCCTTAGGACTTTAAGGCTAGGGTTTTTTTGGGGGTTCTATCATGGGGATCTCTCGTGTTTAATTAGGGCTTCATGGGCTCTGGCGATGATGTTTAGGTAAGCTGAAAGGGGAGAAGAAATTCATCCACAGAAGGCTTAGGGAGACCATGTAACAATCAACGGGAAATCTCATAATGATTATGTTCCCCTTATACAGTGGGCAAAGGGCCATTAGATAGTATGTCTTAGGCCTCTGCCATATAGCAGGGGGTTAATTCATTAGTTTAATGGAAACATCATATGATATGATAAAACAAGGATAGTGAATGAATTTCGACAGCACCTCCCCATATTTTGGACTGTGCCAAATGGAGAGTATAGGACATCCATCTATGGAGTGCCCAGATGGAAGCCAAAAGAAATATGGGCGTAGCCCGAGATCCAAGAGGATCGAAATACAGCGGGACGGTGTCCACTCATCATGGCGCCTCATTAATATTCCCCCAAAGGGACCAGCGGAGAACATGCAATAGCAGAACTCCGTGGCCCGGCGGGGTGAAAGAGGGAAATCGGAAACCCAAATTGAAATAAATGTAGGGGTGAAACACCATTAGTGTAGCCCCTCCGCTTCCCACAGAATTGGACATAAATGGCCCAATGGAATTGATACATAAAAATGAATGTGTTTTTTCTTATATTCATGCATGCACACCTATATATACATACATATATCCATGCACACATATACATGTATCTATGAGTAGCATATGACTGTATGCATGGTCAAATAAAAGATGATGACTAAAGGACCAATTAGGGATTTATTAGTACACACTCCCTACGCATGTTTAAATATGGATGGACCAAATGAGGGTACTCATGTAATAGTTGCATGCTTTAAAAGATGAATTATCTATGTATATATAATATATATATATATATATATATATATATATATATATATATATATCTTTATATAAACATATGTGGTGGGCAGGTTGTTTTATACACAACATGCATCATCGTGGGAAAAGGTATGGATAGTGGATGAAGGCATTGAAATTAATATGAACAGAGGTATGCTGATAGGATTATTGAATAACTTATCACTATTTACGCATGTGCATACCGTGAGTGTGGCTATGCATCAATGCGTCCCATCTATTCAAATATGTCATTCATAAATGTAACTCACTATGTGAGCGATGCCATGCCAGAGCCATTCCGTGCATGTAAACAACGCATAGAAGAAAGTAAACGGCGTTCAACGGGCTCATGCACTCGATGCGAAAATATGCCATCGGCGGGCTCATACACTCGGCGCAGAAATGAGGGAAACGTGGCTTCAGCGTGGGAGGTAACCGGCGTGGGATCTACGCCGAGATCTGTTTGCGCCGAGGCTAGTTGAGATTGGGTTTTGGGGTTTAGGATTTCATGGAAGCTACCGGACTTGAGCTCTTCTGAGTGAACAAGAAACTATCCAGAGAACACAAACACCAGACCAGGACTAGGCAAAATTACTTTTCCTCATGATTTGGGGGACGGGAAAGCCACGGGATGGGTTGTCTTGGGCTCCCATCTTATATCAGAGGTAAATAACATCGACTACTCGCGGTAGAACTCAGGGAGTAAGCGCCAGGACTCAGTATCCCCGGAGCGTAGCAATGCCTTCGCGAATGTCATTGATAGATGGGATAATACTCCCACTATCTCTGTGACATAGTAGCAGCCATAAGACCATCGCCCAGGGTTAAACGAAAGAAACGTAAACCAGAGCTATAGAATTTGAGATAGAATGATGGGAGCACATGGGCGAACATCAAGGGGATTTGGTTACAGCAATACATATCTATAAAAAAGGAATTCTTATCATGAACAGATGCATCAATATATCTTTCATTCATATAAAATCAGGCATCGCCAGGGTATAGACAGAACACTTAAGAGGCTGTGATATTACAGGACTCGCAAGCAGAAACACGCATATAAAATAGAGAAGAGAGGGAACTAGGGGAAGGGGGCTGTAGCCCCGAATGGGGCGTCGGACGACAGCGGTAGCACCCCTACCTCTACTCTTCCTTCTCTTCACAGGCTCTCTTCTCTTTTCAAGTTCTCGCTCCACTTCTTTTCTTCTGTCTGTCTCTTCTTCTATTTTTTTTATCCGCCGCTATGTTGCTTGCCGAGCCCCCTTCTTCTTCGTCGAACCTCAACTTTTTTAATGGGTTATAGAACCCTTGAAGCATCGGTGCGGTTTCATCTTAGATCTCGGCCTTAGCACAATCGGCGCGCCTCCTTCTATTTTGGACTTCGGGTTCGGATGGGTTTTGACCATGGCCTTGGCGACACTTTCACTTTGGTGGTCGATGGGCCCTGGGCGGCCCACTCCCGGTGTCTTCGTCCTTTCTTTCATCCCTGAAAAATAAGAAATATAAGATGAAATATGTTAGTATCATTATTTATATTGCTATTATCTTATCATTTTATTATTGTTATATCTTCTCTTCTCTCTTTTCTTTTTTTATCTTTTTGTTATTATTATTATTTTCTTTTCTTTTCCTCTTTTCTCTCTTTTTTCTCTCATTTATTATTATTATTATTATTTATATATATATATATATTATGTGTCAACAAGCACATGGTCGTCCATTTGCCGTACGAGGCTATTGTCGGAGGGCCAGTATAATTTCGATGGATGTATCCATTTGAGAGGTATGTGAGAATTGTTTTCAAGTTACATGTCGTCCATGGTCAGTGCATGTCATTGCCATCTAACTTGTTGTTATAGGTGCATGCATGAATTAAAAATGAAAGTTCGCAACAAGGCGAAGGTGGAGGGTTCGATTGATGAGGCATATATTCTTGAAGAAATTTTGAACTTCTGTTCCATGTACTTTGAGCTAGAGATTCTAACTCGTCGTACTCGACCTCCACGTAATGATGATGGGGGAGTTGATGATTCGTCCAATCGGCTCTCTATATTTAAGCATCCTGGACGTTCGTTCGGACGTTGCTCGACGCGCAGGCTCGAAGATAGAGAGTTGTATGCCGCTGAGATATATATTCTTCTGAATTGTATCGAGATTGAACCTTATGTTCAGTAACTTGTTAACTCACATTTCCAGCGATGTCCATAAGTTGTTCATCCTTGTTCTGCAGTTCATTTAAAGTAGTAGTGTATTTATATTGTAGACAATTTGATTCAGAATTAGCACAAAAATGTCCAAGTATTCAGGACGTGGAGATTGAAAAAGAACGCGCGAAGTTTTTTGCCAAATGGCTGAGATATCGGGTTAGTGTCAATCGTTGAATATATATGTTTGTATTTATGTATGTTGAGAAGATTGAACCTTATTATAACTACTCAAATTTACATATAGGTTAAACAAAGTCTCATTACTTATCAAAGAGTACAACAGATATGTTATGGCCCCTCGACGGTTGCACGTGTCTATCCAGGATATATTGTGAATGGATACAGATTTCATATGAGGGATTATGGACGAAGTAAGTATATGATGAACAGCGGCGTATCTGTTAAGGGAAGTTTATACAATGAAGCGGAATTGGACTACTACGGTATTCTTGACGAAGTCTTAGAACTTCAGTATTTGAGACGAGACAATCATGTATACATATTTAAGTGTCATTGGTTTGATCCTAATTCTGTTCGACATGGCACAACTTATGGGATTGTCGATGTCAAACATAGGTCTAAACTTAATACCTATGAACCGTTCATTTTAGCCGCACAAGCCCAGCAAGTGTATTATTCAAGCTATCCATCATCCAAGAATACAGATTGGTGGGTAGTTTGCAGGGTTAAAGCAAAACTCTTTCCCACTTATGAGTTAAATATGAGTGAAAACCCCTCAGAAGTTGCCAATGTTGAATATTTTCAATCAGACAAAGTTGGCGTTGTCGGTTGCACGCATACAAATCTGGACGAATCTAATGAGCCACTGTCATTACGTAATGGAGATGAAGTAGAAGAAGTCGATCCGACAGAGCCAAATGTTGATGTTAGAGGGGAGGAGGAATCGGATGAAGAGGAAGAGTTCGAATCTGATGAGGCTACTATGGATGACGAAGATGATAATGAGTTAGATATATCATCAGCATGAGGGAGGCCCATTTTGATAATTTAGTAAGATAACCATTCATTTTTGCATAATTTTTAATAACATTGGTCTAGCCTTATCTAATTGAGGATTAATATGTATTAATTATTTTGTTAGTAATAAAGAAATGGTCCGAGGAGGTCGTACTGGGAGTGGGAGGAGACAGGGCAGTGATAGGGGCTCTACTCCCTCCTCTTTGGCGTCTTCTTCGGGTACAGGTATATCTATTAAAATAGTTAGCTACATAAATATTTTAATCATTTACTAGCTTAAAAGAATGTCCTTATAGGTCCAAGTGTTGGCTCACGACCACTTATACAAGCGCCATCCCCACCACCTTCCGCTGCAGGTATGTATGTTTTAATTTTCAGTAAAATATTCGTTTTACTTATGAAAATTAATTCTTACATGTCCTAGTGGCCTCCCACCTGCTGTACAGATGTCACCCCCACCACCTCCCGCTGCAGGTATGTATATTTTAATTTTCAGCAACATATTTATTTTACTTATGAAAGTTAATTCTTACAGGTCCCAGTGGCCTCCCACCTATTGTACAGACGCCACTCCCACCACCTCCCACTGCAGGTATGTATATTTTAATTTTCAGCAACATATTTATTTTACTTATGAAAGTTAATTCTTCCAGGTCCCAGTGGCCTCCCACCTGTTGTACAAACGCCACCCCACCACCTCCCGCTGCAAGTATGTATATTTTAATTTTCAGCAACATATTATTTTACTTATGAAAGTTAATTCTTACAGGTCCCAGTGGCCTCCCACCTGTTGTACAGACGCCACCTCCACCACCTCCCGCTGCAGGTATGTATATTTTAATTTTCAGCAACATATTTATTTTACTTATGAAAATTAATTGTTACAGGTCCCAGTATTTCCCAATTATGTATATTTTAATTTTCAGCAAAATATCTATTTTACTTATGATATTTAATTCTTATAGTTCACAATCCCCTCCCAGTATAACCACATGCGCCACCCCCACCACCTCCCGTTGCAGGTATGTATATTTTAATTTTCAGCAAAATATTTGTTTTACTTGTGAAAATTAATTCTTACAGGTCCCAGTGCCCGCCCACCACCTCCCACTTGTATAGGGCACACCCCCACCACTCAGCCACTTGACGATGCAGACAGTCGTCACAAGGGAGGCACAGCCCATGATGGACGTCGCTCGTGCTGGATCTCCGGGTAAATTTATAAGGTTATTACATTCATTATTTAGCCTTCAACTGTCTAATATGAATATTTTGACATTTGCAATTGCAGTTCTAAATTTGAATCTTTCGATGTTGTCCATCATTCTATGGAACTACTAATGGCACATGTGCCCGGGCCAGTATTGTCTTTCAAAGAATTTTCGATGGCCGTCCGCGTTTCATTGTTCGATATGTTCTTAGTAAGTAATTACGCCATTTAATTCAAGTATTTCCAAACTCAATTCACAACAGTATACTAAGTGTGAAAGTTAATTGATTTACAGCGGACTTATCACTTCAAGAGTGGACATGACTGTAGATTGTTTATAATGTTCTACCCCGCCCCCTTAAGCTAAAACATGCATAAAAATGTGAGTTGAAGAAAAGGGGGACGAAAGGATGAGAAAGATATACTGTGACCGCCACCAAGGTTCCAACGACGTCGAAAGGATGAAGAGATGAACGGATGGCGCCGTGTAACTTGGAACTTGAAGAGTTGATCGCGCTTGACAACGGGGTGTGGGAGCGATGTAGATTCAAACCTCCTCGTCCTCCAACCGGATAGAAGAAGAAGGCCTCATGTTCATATCATGCTCTCCTGCAAAACAAAGATGAAACCACAAAGGCAAAAACCCATTAGAACATGAAGTGTAGCATCAATCCCACAATGATAAAATGGGGGTAGAAATTGAGGGCAAACTCACCGGGGGGAGGTTTTTAACCCCTGCGGAAGGGTGGAAATAATAGGTGTGTGTGTTGTGCTGAGAATGAAGCAAAGATATGAGAAAATCGCATAACACAACTGCGAGAAATGTGCATGCAAAATGGAAAAAAATGTAGATAAAGTTCAGAAAACAGTGTTATGTGAAGATTGTGAAATTGAGGAGAGGAGAACTAAGAGTATAGGCCATGAAATCAAGCCCAAAAGGATGGAATGGAAAGCTAATACTTCCCTCTTCAAGATGGGGTTGAAGTTGTGAGTTGGAGATGCAGCATGAATTTGCCCCACGTCTGGAAAGAGCCCCCCGTCGCCACTACGAACTGGGCAGTTTATGTAGAGTTTGCAGAAAAAGCCCCAACTTTCTCTCACGATTCCCAGAGATATAGTCCAAGATAAATCGAGTTCTATAGATCAAACTCGAGATAATACTAAGGACAAGAGATAGAAACAAGTGGGACTCAATTTGGAAGAGGATTCTAGAAGAAATGCTCACCGCAAGATAGGCCCATCGCACAGAAAATAGAGTTTGACTTGTACTAGGACGCATAAACCCAAAACTTTCGTCAACTATTCTGAGAGATATAGCTAATGAAAAATCGAGTTCTATAGATCAAACTCGAGATAATCCAAAGGTCAAGAGATATAAATAAACGAGGGTCAATTCGGAGCTATATTCTAGAAGATATGGCCGCCGCAAGATAGGCCCATCGAGCAGAAAATAGAGTTTGTTCTGTGTAGAAATTGCATAAATCCAGAAGTTTTCTCCCCGTTTTCCAAGGATAAGCCCACTAAAATTTGATTCTTATGGATCAAACTCGAGATAATATAAAGGACAAGAGGTAGAAATAAACGTGACTCAATTCAGATGAGGATTTTAGAAGTTAGAGACCCAAGAAGGAGACCACGTAGAGTAAAGTCGACCAGAAAGAGCCTTGTGGCTATAGGACTCTCGGGAAGTCAAGGCAGAACGCGATAATATATCTCAAAAAAAGTGTAGAATTAGTGAAAGGCGTTGAAGAAAAAATTGTAGATAACAAAAAAGTGAACAACTTTCGTGAAGAGAGTAAAATGAGAAAATGATCAGAAGAGGAAGAAAATAAGGGCGAAATGAGAAAAATGTAGGGACGTGAAAAACGGTGGAGAACTGGCTAATGGCAAAGAAGAAGAAATTGTAGAGCTTTAAAAAATGAACAACTTTGGTGAAGGACACTTAATGAATAGATAAATATAAGAGGATAAAAATGGGCCACGTTCAGGACTGCATAGTGAAAGGGGCCGAATGCTTGATGGAAATGGGCCTAAATAGGCCGCAAGTCGAGTTGGAAGGCCAGAAGTTGATAAGATAAGCTCCAGAGCTCTAAGAAATCATGATCTCTAAGGCTCAAAAGTTAAGGAACAATGAAATGGGCTCGAAATCCGTCCAAAGAAGGCTCCAAAACAATGGGTAATTCGGGACATCAAAAATGATGAATAAGAGAAATGGCGTAACTTACAGGCTAAAAACGGGTGTCAACAGATGCCCCTCCTTGATGTCCGCTTTGCAAGGGGATGAGCGAAAGCGACGCAGAGGCGGAATGGAAAGGATCGAGTGAAAGCGACAGCGACGTGAAACGGAGATGAAGCAGAGATGAAGCAGAGAGAACAAATAAGCGGTCATCAAGGCAAAAGACACCCGTCATGACCAACAAGCGACATGAATTCTCCCGAAAACGCCAAACTAACCACAAGGAATGATTGATGCGGATGAGACATGTCTGGAGAACTAAACTAACGGAAAGAAAACATGACCAGCCTCATTGGGGACATCATCCACGGATAATGAGGGGATCGGAAGGAAACACAGCATAAGAGCTTGAAAAGAGAATAAGACTGAGATAAAATCCAGAAAGGAATCACGCTGTCCAACCAGACTGAGCGGGCAGATCCGAGAAATAGTTCAAATTCAGAGTTGAATGAGGAATCTCTTATTCAAGAGAATTAAAGTGCAATCAACCATTGCTGAGGAGAAACCTTGAGAGAATCACGAGACATGAACGCTCAAAATGACATGATGCATGCTGGGTAAAATAAAGAAATCATTAAAACAAATGCAAAGAAAGATACAATAGAAAGTACTCAATGATATTATTGCTAGACCAAGCCAAGACGAGGTCAAGAGTTGTCCGCAACCACGGTGTGCGAGACAGAGTCCATTGTCTCCCACCCGACTCAACCGAGCAGCCTATCCAACGATTAACCGTATGCTCCTAGATCATCATCATTTTTGTTAAAGGGGAACATCAAATCCTAGATCACACGGCTAACCAGCCGGTCCTTGAAAGGCTATAATAATGTAGATACCAGATAGTAATGCAACAATGAGTAGGGATAGAGAGCCATACCTGACTTACCTACCAAGCGAAACAACATTTTTCTTTTTTTGATTTTTATGAATTTTATGGATTTTCAAATAAGACAACCAACAACATGAACATAACATAAAGATGAACATAACGTAACGAACAAATGAACGAAAAAGAAAGCTCAACATAACATATCAACGGACGAACCAACAACACATGCAAGACACAAACTAACAACATATATGTATGACGAGCATGGTGGGATAAGATAACAATACAGTGGGACAACACACGGTTGGGACAAGAATACGTGGGGCAACAACACGTGTGGGATGACAACATGAGATGAGACAACATATGCGGGATGACAACACGAGACATGACAGATATGCTCTTCAATCAAGCCCAAGATCAGACGAAGCAGAACCGTCGGGTTCATAATCGTGAGGCAAAGAGCCCTCTCATAAAGATATGATCAAAGTGAGCTAAAGCTAAGCAAAGCATGAGAAGGACATGAGCTTCAGAATAGATCGAGAGGCAAGATTGAAGAAGAGAGAACAGATCAGAAGCACGTGAACAGGAGATAGAGCAAATGATAAGGAGCCAGGAAGCTTGAATACATGCAACTTGCAACCTGCACACTTAGCAAACAGATCATATCTGTCCTCAAAACAAATAGATAGAAAGGAACAAAAAGACAAATATTTTTGGATTTTTGACATTTTTTATTTTTTGGATTTTCAACAATATTTGATTTTTTTATTTTTGAAGTATTTGATTTTTTTACTTTTGAAATATTTAATTTTTTAAGATTTTTGGCAATATTTGATTTTTTTGGATTTTGAAATTTTTGACATATCTGATTTTTTTAGACTTTTGGTAATATTTGATTTTTTTAGATTTTGACATAGCAATCCGCAGCACCCAAAGACAGACTCAAACTACTGGCCAGGGATCGTCATCCCCCCCCCTTTTATTAAAGACTTCCCTTGAGCAGGGCGTGCATTTAAGGGTGGCTTACCACAACCAACCGCCTCCAAAAAATGGTGCCCCTACTAAGGCCATACCTGGGATTCAACCCAACCTAAGAGGGAGAAACAGAAGAAAATTAGAGAGAAGCTTTATGCAGGATGAGAAACATCAGGACTTGAATTCCTTCCAGGGCACTACCCCTCAAAGATATAGTCTGTTGCCCCGGGGCTTTCTGTCTTTGATTTTGAGACCCATATTTATCAGGCATGCGTGCGACCGAGCTCATGATGTCCCGCAGGGAACTGTACTGCCACTCTTTGCCATGCCTTTGATTTCATAATTTTGCATATTCATTCTAATTGATTTTGAGAGCCCTTATCGGCCACATTTCACAAGAAAGCTCACTTTCGAGGGTCAAGACTGCCCCTATTTGAAACCTCTCTCGTATTGGGGAGCGCCTAGGTTGGTCATCTCATCCATCAATCTCTTACCCCTACACTCGGCCGAGCAGAGAAAAGAAAAGTATGGCCAAAGTAGCAACGGTGTGCCTCAGAGAGATCGGCTATGGCTTGCCGTGTGGTGTGTGAAAACCCATGCAAAAGGTCACCCTCGACGATCGGGGAAAGAAACTAAACTCCAAACGTGGAGCTATCACCAGCCCAAGGATGTTGCAGAAGTGAACTCTTTTTGACTAAGCTTAACTAAGCAAATTTCTAAAAGCCACTTAACCATGTTGAGGAATAGCATTATTATAAGCATGTGCAGGAGTAAGAGAGATAATAGAGATGATAACATTTTCTTGCACAAAATAACGATACCTTGCATATCCACAGTGTGGTAATAGCATCCTGACGTGATCTTGATCATCGAGCTTCGTATAGCACGAGCTGTGTATTCCTTGCTTGACAGGACGAAAGGGAGAGGATAGCAATGGATCAAAGATTCCCCTACACGAAGGAGCAGCAGACATGACACTGGATGAAGAAAGATAAAAGGAAGAGAGACGAGGGCTGGAACTCCCTCGTTAAGGTGCAGAGACCCTGATAACAAGGAACTAGATACATAATAAGTAGAGATCCGCTGGGATTAAGGCGGGCTAAAGCCTCGAAAATAGCAAGAAAAAGGGCAACGCCCCTGAAAGGGTGAAGAAGAATGAGTAGAAAGATGAGAAGAAGAATCATCCGACGCTGTCGGAGAAGGGGAATGGGAATCACAGACACCTGATAGGGTTGGAGAATAAGAACGAGAATCACCGGACAGAGTCTAGGAAAGAGAATCATGCACACCCGACAAGGTCGGGGAGTAAGAAGGAGAATCACCCGACAAAGTCAGGGAAGAAGAATGAAAATCACCTGACAGAGTCAGGGAAGGAGAATGAAAATCACCTCACAGAGTTGGGGAAGGAGAATTAGAGACGGAACCTGGAGATACCGGAGGAGAAGGATCAGAAGAAGAAATCCCTAGATCGGGATGAAAGGATGACATGGGCCGAGGCCTAAGACAGTAAGAATAAAGAGAATCGGAGAAATCAGATGAGAAGAGTGGGGGTTTGCGGCCCTGGGAAGAGAAGAGAAGATCATGGACGTGGGATTAGAATAAGGAAGGTACACCACCCAAGGGTGGGAGCTGAGCAGAAGGAAAGATGAATGAATAGATGAAGAGAGAGTGGACCCCTGAGTGCACAATCGACGGCCCTTGAACTGGCGTCGTCGCCTCTTCTTAGCTGAAACTGGCTTGTAATGGACCCGCCTGGCGTGAACTTGGACCTTTGGACCTCTCAACTTGAAATGTCTTCTCAAAGTACGGGCCCATCTAGCAGACGGCCTAGCGCGATTATGAACATGCATCCTCCTTAGGGCGGTTGCCCCTAGACACCTGGTACTAACCATATGCAGACATTCTTGAACAATTGACCCCTTAAATGAATGAATATCAGTAAACCACAGAGTTTTGTCACTTGGCACTAGACGCATGAGATTCGGCATTTCCACTCGACAATCGGGCATGAAGCACAACTCCCTTGATAGAAGCAAAGGACGGAACTGAGGGAGATCAATGCGTGGCGTTGACGTGGCCGGCTTGCTAATGAACCAAGGGAGATTGCATAAGATGTGCAGAATGTCCTCGGAGAATATAGAAGATACGGCCAATTTCCCCTTGAACATAGAGTGCACAATCTGTTTGGCGGCTGTATGGGTTAACACAATCTGGGTAGAGGACCCTTCCTGACCAGTAATCTGAATGGCAGCGGAGTGAGGAGAAATAACAGCGTCAATAATCGAACCTTCGGCAAGCAATGAGATTGCCACCGGCCTCACTTGTGAAGAAACTGGCACTAGTGCATGAGAGATTTTCTTGGCAACCGTCTTCAAAAGTGTAGGCTCAACATCCCCAAAATAGCTAGAAATCGAGACGCGGACCTGCATGCGGCAAATATAATCTTGAATCTGGAAACGCATAACCGGCACTGACTCATCCTCACTCAGCTCATCGTCTCCCTGGGGACTAGATCCAAGAGGCACCATAGGTAGCACACACCCGCTCCGAGGGGTGGAAATGGATGGAGAAGTGGAGGTAATAGGTTTAGAAGGTGGAGGCAAAGGTTTAGAAGGCGTAAGTGGGGGTAAAGGCAATGCGAGTGGTGGAGGGATAGCGGCAATGACATGCTTAGGTGGAGGCAAAGACAAAGGTGGAGGTGTAGGAGATGGTTAAGGTGTAGGTGTAGGGGTAGCTTGCTCAGGTTCAGGGGACGACAAAGGAGGTAGAGATGGAGGCGAGGGAGGAGATGGAGGCGGTGACGGAGGCAAAGGGGAAGGTAAAGGGGAAGATCGTAGCACCCATCATCGGCGTATCGATACAATACATTGCGCGACGTTGGGAGTGGAAGTAGTGGAAGTGGCGACGGAAGTGGAGGTATCACTAGCCTGAGCGGAGGCTTGGGTTTGTGGAGGTTATGGAGACAGGGTAGGAAATGGTGTGGGTAATGGAACAGGTGATAGAGCGGGTGCAACGCTAGATGAAGAATCACAGGGGTACCCCTGGTCTCGAAGTAACGGAGACGGCTGCCCGAGCGGCACTTCTTGCTACTGCTGTTGGCTGCGAAGATGTAAAATGACTTTGTGAATAGTGGCCCAATCAATCCTTTTCTTAGCTTCCAGATCATAAATATAATCCCAGAACTCGGGGCAATCCTCAACCAATGCTGGCGGTGAAATTCATAAAACCAAAGTATATTCCCAACCGTGGGTCGGCAAGGCACAACCGGAGGGAGCTGCAACGCGTGAGTGGCCATCAAAGACCCAAAAATGTCGATAAAGCACTCCGGCAGCGGAGGACAAGGAGCCCGCTTCGGGCAAGGCGGATGTTGAGGGGTAGGAGGTGGTAGAGAAGGTTGTGGAGACGGAAGTGAAGGTTGCATAGGCAATAGTGCTTGGCCGGCGGTGGAGGGATTTGGTGAAGGCATATGTGGAGCGGGATGAGGGGGTATATAGATGGCATCCACCTGCTCGGGGTGTGGTGTTCCCTTGACAGGAGGTGGCGGGGGATATGGGTATGAGGATATGGGAGGCTGACTCATGGAGGGCTGACTTGCGGAAGTGTACGGGTATGTAGAAGCGGAAGGTTGACTCGCGGAAGGATGACTCACGGGAGCGTAGGGTTGGCTTGTGGAGGGTGAAGGTTGATATATGGAGGTGGAGGTAGATGTAGATGACGGGGTGTAAGTGGGCATAGAAGGTGGAGAAGACTCGGTGTCAAGGGAATCTTAGATTTATTGACGAATGAAGCGGGCTCTACTATAGAGTTGCTGCCAAGAGGTAATGTCGTTGAGGGCTAAGATGAAGCGATATTTGGGCGTTGCATTAGAAATTAGCATCTTGATTTGTTCTCCCTCCGGAATGTGCCCCGGAACCTACGCGGCGAGGCAGCGCCAGCGGTCGGCAAAGGTGCAGAACTCCTCTTCGGGCTCCATCTTCTCGTGGGCCAGATCCACCATGGAATACTTGGGCCCAACTTGATCTTGAAACTGCTGAATGAACTTCTCTTGCACGGCTTAGAAATTCACAACTTGCTCTTGTGGAAGAGAGAAGAACCAATCTCGAGTCGGGCCTTCCAAAGACAGACCGAATTGATAGGCCATTAAGCATTGGTCATGTCAAAATTGGGCCGACTCATAAACGAACTCCTTCAAATGCACATATGGGTCACCGACTCCACTATAACGGCGATATGCGGGAATTTGAGAAGGAGACGGAAGCCGAAGATTTTGAAATACAAGCGGGACACTCAAGGTGGTTTTGGGATCAATTCGACGTTGGAGTTCATCAAGTTGACGCTGGGTTTAGGCAATCATCTCCTGGGTAGGGAGAGATCGAGAAGAATATGTGCCAACTTGAGCAAGAGGATGTAAATATGGACCAGAATGATGATATTGGGCCGGATAAGAGGATCTGGGCTGAGAAGAAGAAGGGCACATTCCAGGAGTGGAAGGATATGCAGACCTGGAAGAAGCATGAGCATAAGGACCCATTGGGTCGGCAACATAAGGAGAAGAAGAATGAGGCCCATTAGAAAAATAAGGCTCATTAGGAGAATGGGGCATGTTAAGATGATGAGGCCCATTAATGAGAGAAGAAGGCCCATTCAGAGAAGGAGGCCCATGAAGATGAGATGCAATAAGACGTTGGGCCTGGGCCGGTCCATTTGGCGAACAAGGCTTGATAAGTGGGCCATGAGATTAGCCTGTTCCTCGGATGGATCAGAAGTACCACGGGAAGATGGGCCTGCGTGGGAAGAGGATTCCACGCGGGAATAGGAAGAAGATTGAGAAGAAGAATGATACAAGGGGCTGAAACGATGCTCCATGAGGGCAAATGGAGACTTAATACAAGGATATCAAGGACAATACAAGTGGTGAAGCAATGGCTTAATGGGCTTGAGGACAAGAGGGGACTGACCCACTAATGTAAAGACCAAGGGAGAATGGTACTGGACAATGGACACACAAAATGGGCTAAGCTAAATGGGCCTAACAATATGTGAATGCAACACAAAACACCACTAATGGGCCTGGACAAGCCCAAACAACACAATCAATGCAATGTCAGAGTTTTCACCCAAGTCAAACAAGTTGATATGATGGGAAATATTTTAGGGGTTTTAATAGACCTTTTAATGATTTGAGTTAAAAATAATTCCCTCAAGATAGGAATCCTATGGGAATAAGGTCCAAACTTTGGGTTGACTAAGGTTAATTCTCTCACATGTATGCAAATGCAAGCCAAAGGGGTGGAAATGTACAACAGGCTCGGCATCCGTGTGGGAATCCACAGCTCATGGGGACTTATGGAGGTCCCGGATAAGATCACCTAGTCGACTCCAAGGAATATGGAGGCGAGAGGATCACTTACCAAGGTAGGAATGCAACTATGATATGCAATGCATGGCCCTATATGCACCGGAGTGTATGCAATTTCTAGCCTAAAACTAGAAAATCAAGATAAGATTAAACTATGCAAACATGATCAAATGCATGCAAATCATATATGAAAATGAAGCTAATACAAAGGATAGCAATGTAGGATCAGAAACAAGCACAAATAGAACCTGGGAGGTAAATAAATCACCAATGCAAAGCGTACCTGTGAGTCTGCCCCTGAACCTGCATGCAGATTTTATGCACAAAATGCTAAAATAGAGACAATATTTGACTATGCAAACGTGACCCAAATAAGACAAATAGTATATGGATGGAAAGATAATACAAAGGTCTACACAATGGGCCCACGAACAGAGCAATCTGACCCCAGGAAGTCAATCAAATCACTGAGCAAAGTTACCCTCGTGAACCTGTGCACAGGCGGCATGCAGATTTTATGCACAAAATGCTAAAATGATGACAATATTTAACTAAGCAAATGAGACCCAAATGATACAAATAAGATATGGATAGAAAGATAATACAAAGGACTATCCAATGGAACAAAAATCAGCAAAATCAGATGTCAGGAAGGCAATCAAATCATCAATCAAAGTCGTACCTGTGAACCTATCCCAGAGCCTGCCTACAGACTTTATGCAGAAAACTCAAAAAGTATGACAATATTAGACTATGAAAACGTGGCCCAAATAAGACAAATAAGATATGGATGGAAAGACAATACAAAGGGCTATCCAACAGAACAAAAATCAATGCAATCGGACCCCAAGATCAAAAGTTATGCCTCGACGAATAGGGCCCCGTGAGCACGCGTGCAGAACTGCCAGAATCCACAAGTGGTCTACCAAATGACCGTTTCTTGCCCCCTTGCGGTCTAACAGAAGACCGCCAGGCAACCAGAGCCCTTAAAACACCCAGAACGGTGGGAGAATGGAGAATATACTACCTAAACATGAACATACACACACCCAACTTTCAAAAGAGCATGAAAACCAATGTGATGGGCATTGGCGTCCCACCTTGATCGCCAAAAAATTGTAGATTGTTTATAATATTCTACCCCGCCCCCTTAAGCTAAAACATGCATAAAAATGTATGTCGAAGAAAAGGGAGATGAAAGGATGAGAAAGACATACCGTGATTGCCACCAAGGTTCCAACAACGCCGAAAGGATGAAGAGATGAAGGGATGGCGCCGTGTACCTTGGAACTTGAAGAGTTGATTGCGCTTGACAACAGGGGTGTGGCAGCGATGTAGATTCAAACCTCCTCGTCCTCTAGCCGACTAGAAGAAGAGGGCCTCATGTTCATATCATGCTCTCCTGCAAAACAAAGATCAACCCACAAAGGTAAAAACCCATTAGAACATGAAATGTAGCATCAATCCCGCAATGATAAAATGGGGGTAGAAATTGAGGGCAAACTCACTGGGGGGAGATTTTTAACCCCTGTGGTAGGGTGAAAATAATAGGTGTGTGTGTTGTGCTCAGAATGAAGCAAAGATATGAGAAAATCACGTAGCACAACTGCGGGAAACGTGCATGCAAAATAGAGAAAAATGCAGACAAAGTGCAGAAAATAGTGTTTTTTGATGATTTATGAAATTATGGAGAGGAGAACTAAGAGTATTGACCATGAAATCAAGCTCAAAAGGATGGAATGAAAAGCTAATACTTCCCTCTTCAAGATGGGTCGAAGTTGTGAGTTGGAGATGCAACATGGCTTCGCCCCACATCCGGAAAGAGCCCCTCATCGACACTGCGAACTGGGCAGTTTATATAGAGTTTGTAGAAAAAGCCTCAACTTCCTCTCACGATTCCTGGAGATATAATCCAAGATAAATCGAGTTCTATGGATCAAACTCGAGATAATACTAAGGACAAGAGATAGAAACAAGTGTGACTCAATTTGGAAGAGGATTCTAGAAGATATGCTTGCTGCAAGATAGGCCCATCACACAGAAAATAGAGTTTGACTTGTACTAGGATGCATAAACCAAGAACTTTCGTTAACTATTCCGAGAGATATAGCCAAAGAAAATTCGAGTTCTATAGATCAAACTCGAGATAATCCAAAGGGAAAGAGATAGAAATAAATGGGGGTCAATTCGGAGCTATATTCTAGAAGATATGGCTGCCGCAAGATAGGCCCATCGAGCAGAAAATAGAGTTTGATCTGTGCAGAAATTGCATAAATCCAGAAGTTTCCTCCCGGTTTTCCAAGGATATAGCCCACTAAAATTCGAGTTCTATGGATCAAACTCGAGATAATATAAAGGACAAGAGGTAGAAACAAATAGGACTCAATTCGGATGAGGATTCTAGAAGATAGAGACCCAAGAAGGAGGCCACGTCGAGCAAAATCGACCAGAAAGAGTCTTGCGGCTGTAGGACTCTCGAGAAATCAAGGCTGAACGCGGTAGTAAATCTCGAAAACGGTGCAGAATTAGCGAAAGACATAGAAGATAAAATTGTAGATAACAAAAAATGAACAACTTTCGTGAAGAGAGCAAAATGAGAAAACGGTCAGAAGAGGGAGAAAATAGGGGCGAAAAGATGAAAATGTGGGGACGTGGAAAACGGTGGAGAACTGGCTAATGGCGAAGAAGAAGAAATTGTAGAGCTTTAAAAAATGAACAACTTTGGTGAAGGACACTTAATGAATATAGAAACATAAGGGGATGAAAATGGGCTGCGTTCAGGACTACGCAGTGAAAGGGGCCGAATGCTTGATGTAAATGGGCCTAAATGGGTCGCAAGTCGACTTGGAAGGTCGGAAGTTGATAAGATAAGCTCCAGGGCTGTAAGAAATCATGATCTCTAAGGCTCAAAAGCTAAGGAACAATGAAATGGGCTCGAAATCCGTCCAAGGAAGGCTCCAAAATAATGGGTAATTCGGGACATCAAAAATGATGAATAAGAGAAATGACATAACTTGCGGGCTAAAAACAGGTGTCAACAATGACGCGGCGAGATGTCGTTCTGCCTGGGAGTCTAGTATGAAGTCAAATTACTGAAGGAAAGTACATGAGGCCCGAGAACACACTAAAAAAAGGTTGGTGGGAGTGAAGACTGACAGGTGTGGAAGGAGCACCGCCCTCTATGGATGAGGAAGGAGGATTGAGACATAGTATGTGACAAAGTTGCCTACCCCAAGTAGATAGAAAAGTCCCGAAAAGCCAAAGCAAATAGGGCATCACAACCGGGCACAAATTTGCATACGAGTGGGTCCGTCTCTTTCGCGGCTCATAAACAAAAAATGGTAAGTAATGTTTCAATTTATCTTCTTACATTTAATTAACATATATGACATTTTTTTACTATGAATTATGTAACATGCTGTGGAGCTTAATCAAGCTCCATCGTTTCTCGAGGTGTTCGACAGAACACACAAAAAGAAGAGGACATATGAATTTTTGAGTGAGAGAGCTCACTCAGTTACAGTATTTTTATCTACATATGCAACTTGTACCATTCATTTAAATCGGATTGATTCATATGAAATTGACTAGTTATTTTATTCAATTTGTAGGAAACATATAGCAAAGCTGTGATTGAGAAGTATGGGGAGGGAGACGCGCAGCAGTCGGAGTTCGATCCGGCGGAATGGGTGGTAGCAACTGGCATACTGAAGAAAGGCCAGCTATATGGTTTTGGGGAGAGCCTGGACTCTAGCGCGGTGATATCATCATGTGCGAGTTCAGGCTCTGCCCAATCCAGTAGCAGTGTCTTCAGTATACCTCCACCTGTCCCCAGTACTTCTGTCAGCGACGTCAAAGACATCATCCGATCAGAGATTTCTTATTTGCAGTGGTAGATCCGAGGGGAGATGTCTAGCCAGCAGGCAACCATGTTGACGGCAATCAGTGGCCTCCTCTCCCAGGTGGGAATTCTACCTCATGGATCTACCACCAAGGCACAGGCCCATCAGGTGAGTGTTTATTATATTTTTATTTTGACAGAATTACTCAATTATATTCATATTTAATTTCAAAATTAAGTTAGTTTTCAAAAGTAACTTAGTTTAGAAAAATTGGGAAAATTCAAAGTTCGGGGGTCCAAAATGTAAAATAGTGGCCTGATCGGCATGCCCATCCTTCCAACACGACCTACAAGGTAGACATGAGTTGTGGGAGCTGACGGATTCCAAATCGGATATCCGGTTTGAGCCAGACGCTCAAATAACTCATTTCAAAACTAAGTGTGTTTTAAAAACTAACTTGGTTTAGAAGAATTCATACAATTCGGGGTTCGGGGGTCTAAAATATGAAATATCGGTCTGATCGGCGTATCGATCTTTCCAACAAGACTTGGGAGATGAAAGTGACTTGTGAGAACTAACGGAATCCAAATCGAATATCCGGTTTGAGCCCGACACTCAAATAACTCAATTCAAAACTAAGTTACTTTCTAAAATCTGAAATATCGGTCTGATCGACGTGTCGATCCTTCCAACAGGACCTGGGAGATGAAAGTGACTTGTGAGAACTGACGGAATCTAAATCGGATATCCGGTTTGAGCCCGACGCTCAAATAACTCAATTCAAAACTAAGTTACTTTTCAAAAGTAACTTAGTTTAGAAGAATTGAGAAAATTTGGGTCTAAAATGTAAAATATCGGTCTGATCGGCATGTCGATCCTTCCAACAGCTTCTGGGAGATGAAAGTGACTTGCGAGAACTGATGGAATCCAAATCGGATATCCGGTTTGAGTCCGACGCTCAAATAACTCAATTCAAAACTAAGTGTGTTCTCAAAACTAACTTAGTTTAGAAGAATTCATACAATTCAGGATTCAGGGTTCTAAAATCTGAAATATCGGTCTGATCGGCGTGCCGATCCTTCCAACAGGACTTGGGAGATGAAAGTGACTTGTGAGAACTAATAGAATCCAAATCGGATATCCGATTTGAGCCCGACACTCAAATAACTCAATTCAAAACTAAGTTAGTTTTCAAAAGTAACTTAGTTTAGAAGAATTGAGAAAATTCGGGGTTTGGGAGTCTCAAATAAGAAATATCGGTCTGATCGGCATGTCGATCCTTCCAACAGGACCTGAGAGATGAAAGTGACTTGTGAGAACTGATGGAATCCAAATTGGATATCCGGTTTGAGCCCGACGCTCAAATAACTCAATTCAAAACTAAGTTAGTTTTCAAAAGAAACTTAGTTTAGAAGAATTGAGAAAATTCGAGGTTCGGGGGTCTAAAATCTGAAATATCGATCTGATCGGCGTGCCGATCCTTCCAACAGGACCTAGGAGATGAAAGTGACTTGTGAGAACTGACGGAATCCAAATCGGATATCTAGTTTGAGCTCGACGCTCAAATATCTCAATTCAAAACTAAGTTAGTTTTCAAAAGTAACTTAGTTAAGAAGAATTGAGAAAATTTAAGGATCGGGGGTCTAAAATCTAAAATATCGGTCTGATTGGCGTGCCAATCCTTCCAACAGGACCTGAGAGATGAAAGTGACTTGTGAGAACTGACGGAATCCAAATCGGATATCCGGTTTGAGCCCGACGCTCAAATAACTCAATTCAAAACTAAGAGAGTTTTCAAAAGAAACTTGGTTAAGAAGAATTGAGAAAATTCGGGGTTTGGGAGTCTAAAATCTAAAATATCGATCTGCTCGGCATGTCGATCCTTCCAACAGGACCTGAGAGATGAAAGTGACTTGTGAGAACCGACGAAATCCAAATCGGATATCCAGTTTGAGCACGACGCTCAAATAACTCAATCCAAAACTAAGTTAGTTTTTAAAAGTAACTTAGTTTAGAAGAATTGAGAAAATTTGGGGTTCGAGAGTCTAAAATCTGAAATATCGATCTGATCAGCATGACGATCCTTCCAACAAGACCTGGGAGATAAAAGTGACTTGTGAGAACTGGCGGAATCCAAATCGGATACCCGGTTTGGGGCCTAGTGCTCAAAAGTGTATTTTGTAAATACACTTAGTTTAAAATTAAAGAAGTCGAATCCGGGTGTCTAAAATCTGAAATATCGGTCTGATTGACGTGCCGATCGTTCCAACAGGACCTGGGAGATAAAAGTAACTTGTGAGAACTGGCAGAATCCAAATCAGATACCCGGTTTAGGCCCAGCGCTCAAAAGTGTAGTCTCTAAATGTAATTAATTTAAAGGATAGATAATTAGGGGTTGGGGAGTCTAAAATGTGAAATATCGGTCTGATCGGCGTGCCGATCGTTCCAACATGACCTGGGAGATAAAAGTGACTTGTGAGAACTGACAGAATCCAAATCAGATACCCGGTTTGGGGCCTAGCGCTCAAAAGTGCATTTCGTAAATATGCTAAGTTTAAAAATAAAGAAGTCGGGTCCAGGGGTCTAAAATTTGAAATACCGGTCTAATCGGCGTGCCGATCATTCCAACAGGACCTGGGAGATAAAAGTGACTTGTGAGAACTGGCGGAATCCAAATCGGATAACTGGTTTGGGCCCAGCGCTCATGCACTTAGTTTAAATTTAAATAAGTCAGGTTCGGGGGTCTAAAATCTGAAATACCGGTTTGATCGGCATGCCGATCATTCCAACACGACTTGGGAGATGAAAGTGATTTGTTAGAACTGACGGAATGCAAATCGGATATCTGATTTGGACCCGATGCTCAAAAGTGCATTCTCTAAATGTAATTAATTTAAAAGACAGATGAGTAGGGGTTGGGGGGTCTAAAATCTGAAATATATGTCTGATCGGTGTGTCGATCATTCCACCATGACCTGGGAGGTAAAAGTGACTTGTGAGAACTGGCGGAATCCAAATCGGATACTCGATTTGGGCCCGGCGCTCAAAAGTGCATTTTGTAAATGCACTTAGTTATTAATTAAAGAAGTTGGGTTCGGGGATCTAAAATCTGAAATTCCGATCGGATCGGCGTGCCGATTGTTCCAACACAACCTGGGAGATGAAAGTGACTTGTCAAAACTGACGGATATCAATTCGGATCAGTTTGAGCTCGGCTCTCAGAATTGCATTCTCCAAATGTAATTATTTTAAAATAGTGATGACAACTAGGTTAGTTGGGGTCTATAAAATCTATGCAGTTATATCGATTTGATATTATGTTTGATTTCAATTTATGCAATGTAATAAAATATTTAATTTATCTTCGCACTAATTTTTTTATCTATGAATGAATGTTATTATTTTTTTAATGTAGGAGGATATGGACGATGTGGAGGATATTTCTTGAGTTTATTATGTGTTTTATTTTCTATACATTGGTTTGATGATATTTGATCAGTAGGGGATTCGTGTTGAGTTTCTTCTTATGTGTTTTGTTTTCAGTATGTTAGTTTGATTATGTATTTTAACCAGTGTTATCAGAACCGGACCAGACCGGCCGGTCGGACCGGTTCGACCGTGAACCGGTCCAGGAACCGGTCCGATTAGGCCCGGTCCGATCAATTGGCTAAAAATCGTCCGAACCGCCCGACCGTTGAACCGGTTCGGGCCGGTTCGACCCTATTCCCCCGCCAAAAAAAAAAATAAAAATAAAAATGTTTACTTATATTCAATCAAACCATTTAATTCGACACACAACTCAAGCCCACATCCTATGCCCCTTGGGTCCTGACCCAAGGGTGAGCTTTCCAACATATAAAGTCAAGTAAGTTTTTCTAACTTCCAATATGGGACTAAACATAAAGACTCTATTTCCAACATATAAATGAGGATATTTGAATCAACATAAAGGCTCTATTTCCAACAAGTAGTTACAAGTTATTCTCTATATACATGTATGTTTACTTATTTTGATCACTATATCTTATTTGAGTTATTTCTTATTGTATTAGGTTATGGAATCGGGTCGGACTATATATCAATATTATAATGACATTACGGTTCAAACCGGTTCGAACCGAACCAGCTCATTGTCCGGTTCAGGCACCGGTCCGGTTCTGATAACATTGATTTTAACATATTTTTTAAAAAAAATTTGTATTTTTTTAAAAAATTAAAGGAAGTATTTCAGACGGATTTTCAGACGGAACCGTTGAAAATGTCAGACGGAATTAGAGACTACTTATCCGTCTGAAATTTCAGAGGGATATTGGAATGGTATTTGGCACGGATAATTTCAGACGGTATTTCACACGAAAAGTTTTCCGTGTGAAATTTCAGACGGAATTTGTGACTGATTATAATATGTTCAAAAGTTATAATTTCAGACGATATTTCACACGAAAACTTTCCGTGTGAAATTTTAGACGGAATTTGTGACTTATATTAAATTTGCCTGAAATTTGTAGTTTCAGACGGTATTTCACACGGAAAGTTTGCCGTGTGAATTTCAGACGGAATTTGTGACTGATATGAAATCTGTCCGAAATTTGTAACCAAGAATATGAGATGGCCGATTTCTGTCCGAAATTCGTCTGAAATTCGTTACAGTTGTATCTTCCCATGGGATTTCAGACGGATTTGAGACGGAAACTGACCGTCTAAAATCTCGCATTTTCTGGTAGTGGAAGTCTGTTCTACATAGTGTGATGATTTCGTTTACATGTCAATAAGAAGTGCAGAAAGCTTTTGCCAATATGTGATACGGCCTTCTTTCCCCTTTTTTCTTCCCTCTTTGTGCACGCATGTGTGAATGTTTGGCGGCCAGAATGTGTCTGGGCCTCGCAGGAAGCCCCACAGAGGGTTATGTGTAATGCCCAAGAATTTTCTAGGAACTTTCTGGGATTAAATATGATTATTAAGTATTTAAAAGGGCTTAATGGGATACTAAAGTCCTTTAAGGATTAATTTAAATCAATATAAAGGTACAATATTAACCAAAGGGTTAAGCCCAACTTAAAATAGGTCAACAAGCTTAATTCCATGACCTTGGGCCCAAGCCCACCTAGTAGAAACGTAAATTGGGTAAATTACGGATTTAAAGTAGGATATACACCAATTAAATAAGAGATAATGAGAAAATATGAATATATTGGATATAACGGCAATTGGCGGTCTATCGCGAGACTGCCACATCGTTTTAGCGGTCCAGGCATGATCGCTAAGTCATTCTGATTCCGTGAGTTGAAGAAACGTGGAAAGCTTTGATCTTTGGCATCCAAATCCCCTTGGATTGAAGTATGTAGACATGTAAACATGTTTAGGACTCTTAGGGATCGATCCTTCCCCTAATTAGGCCTCCCAACTCAATCAAATCCTCAACCCTAACTTAAAACCCTATAAATAGACCCTAACTTCGACCATGCGAACCCTAATGTTTGCTCGCGTAATTCGAAGGTAAGAGGACATCTTCTCAGGTTAGTCCTTTAGAATAATTTGTTCTCCTTACTTTTGTCTAACTTCCTCAAAATTTTGAGCTAGAAGACCCAACCGTTGAAGAATTAGGGCATCTGCAAGTCATTGGATCGCTACAAGTGGCACAGGAACCAGTGCGCCGGTCTAGAGAAGATCATGAGATTAGAAGCCCTAATCGAGGTATTTAGAAGATCATCCTTTAGAACTTTTTAATAACCTTCGTATCTTCTACCTACCCTCCAAATTCACAGTTCTAGGTCAAGAAATCTAGGAGAACGAGGGACAGGAAGTTGCTAGTTTGCCACAGGACGTGCAGGAACTAGGGTCTTCTTCTAGTTAGAAATTTGAAGTCTAAGGATCAAATCAGAGGTAGGTTATCTCATGAAAAGGCTAAATCAACATGTTAGGAATAAAAGCCCTATGGTTTCATTCTGTTTCATGCTTTCTACTAGTACTATTTCATATTTTATCATGACTGCGCATCTAGGTTAATTCTGCCTACATGATTCTTACCCTTAATGGAAAAGATGATTATCTTATCTTAATCTACGTAAACCATGCATCTCCATGCATTTCTTATGATCTATCATGCCTTACCTACTTGATTAGCAGATTTTCCATGCATTTATTACTCTATGATTTAAACCTATACTTCGGTTCTAATTTCTGGTTACAGCAGATCAGAAACGGTCTCTGTAAGACCGCCATATCTGTCTAGCGGCCATGTGATAGACTATTTCACACCTTCATGCAGTCCTCACCTGACAGCTATTTGCTTTCTGTTCTCTGCTTCCTGTTAACTCTAAATAGAATGCAGATTGACCCTATTAACTATATGATAAACCTAGGTAAATAGGTTTTATTCCTAGTTTTGACTACATATTTATAAAATTGGTTATATTGTGTGTCATCCTTGATAGGTTGCATGTCTTACAGATTTTAAATAACTATCTTAAAATTATGATATTCTCATGCCCAACTCATATAGTTTATATTAAAGTTATTTCTACATGGTTTATGGACTTATCTTATGAACGTTTTGATCGTTGTTTTTATCACGATCCTTCCTCATCTATAGTTTTTTCTTAAGTACATGGTGTGTACCCCGGTGCGTAGCCATTAGATACACTTTTACACTTATAAGAACACCTCTTAGACTTGTGATCTTCTCCAATGAATATTCCTTCCACTGAACTAGGTGATCTTGTTTCAAGGTCTCCATAAGTCTCCGCAAGCCTGGGATTCCCACTAGGACGCTGAGCTGGTTTTACCCTCAAAACCCGATTGTCTAGAAAGCACTTTACCAGTATTTTTTTTGTACTTTGGATAGTAGCGGCCATCCAGGAGACCGCAAATCTCAAGTAGCGGCCTTTCCCTTGACCACTATACCCCAGAAGTTTCACTGCGTCGACCCTTCTTTCTCTCTGGTGTCGACTTTGTCCTTCTTGCGACCATGCTAATGATCGCTAATTCCAGCTTGCGACTAGGCTAATGATCGGTAAATCAAGAAACGGCCCAGACTAGACCGTTTCTGTCTCAGTGGTGCTTAACCTGAGGTTTTTACCCAAGGGTTGAATTTTCTATGTTCCTAGATGGTCTAGTGATTATCTAGAACCTAATACCTTACTCAATAAGTTACTAACGAATTATGGAAACTATAGAATATACCGTTATGCTGCCGGATTTCCTCTGTGGCATAATGTTCATTTAAATCATTCTTGAACTCCCATATTCTTAATTGAAGCATTCTTACCTTGATATTTTTATCATAAAACTATTGTTTGAACTTGTACATTATTGACCTACTTTATTGATATTTCTCGTGGAAGTAGCTTGATTTATAACTTGAAGATGCAGATCGGACACTGATTGTGTCCAAGGGCTCGACACTAGCCCCCTCGGCTGATTGCCGAAAACATGCTACAAACCATGGGGTATGATGAACACTGGCGTCGCATTGCGCTATGAGTACTTTTTTTATAGACGAGTGAAAATCACGAGGCTCTACATGAAATTACTACATTCTTGATTACATGACTTTCTAGTGCATGACCTTCAAGTTTATGAAAAGTACATTCTCGATACATGCTAGTACATTCTTGTTACATGAAAGGCCACTATACATTCTTGATTGATTAATCTCTCCATCTATATATGGAATCTCATATTTTCATAGTTATACCTTGTTACTTGTGTGTTACTTTGGTTTTATACCGCGTGTTTCATACGTATTTATTCTATCTTCTTTTCTAGAGCTAAAATGCTAACTATTTAAATATTGCCTTCATGTTGATACGAAGATACCTACTGGGTAAGTGTGCTCATTCCCTACTTTTTCAATCTTTTCAGGAAACTCTAGCAGGGATTCGGGCTACTCAAGTGACGAGTCCGAGAGTGCTTAAAGATCGAGAGAAGACCTAGTAGAGTCACGAGTCAAGTCTAGTCTATGTAATTATCCTTTTTATTTTGAGTCTAGTGAAAGAGTCAATTACCAATGTACTTTGAATATTATTCAATAAAGTGAAGTTTTGAGTATATCAACTGGTGCATTCCCTTTTTTGCGTGAATGTGTTAGCGCTCTGAATATATTGCTCGCTTGAGGCATACTAGCCGACTGTTCACGTTTCCGAATTTCTTCCGCCGTACTTATATCTCGGGACGTGACAGTTAAAGTGGTACCAAAGACTAGGCATAGGTACATCCTACGAAAATGTCATGTCATAGGCTAAGTCCAAGGATTAAGGACCCACACCTATGAGCTAAGGAAAGAAATTTCCAACCATGTGAGAGTGGGGTGGAGCTCGGGGTGAGATAGTTAATTAGAATTTATCTCTATAGGAATTAACAAATTGTTCTTCTTCTCAGGTACCCCCCATCCGCATAGTGGCTCACTATGTCAACTGGGACGAGATGCAATAAACTGTTGCGTGTCTTACCCAAGCTCTCCAAATCGTCGCCCAAGCTGGTCCTCGGGTTGACGTAGGTAATTTACATGGTAACTTCCGGAGTTTGAACCCTCCACAATTTTTTGGATTATCGAACCCCGACGAAGCAAAAAAATTGATGATGAGATGAACCGTATATTTGAGGTCATGCAATGCACTGACCAAGAGAAGGTCTGTCTTGCCACATTTTCACTAAACAAGGATGCGCGCACTTGGTGGAAGGTGCAACCTCAAAATCCACAGCGTACATGGAAGGAATTTCTTACACTCTTTTGTGCAAAGTACTTCTTCGAGCATGTCAAGGAGAGAAAAGCGGCAGAATTCGCCTCTCTTCGCCAAGGCATGATGTCCATGGCGGAGTATGAACTTTGATTCTCCCATCTAGCTCCTTATGCTCCTCACTTGGTTAGCACTGACTTGCTAAAGGCTAATCGATTTATGGACGGCCTAAGGCCGGGTTTCATTCAACAACTTGGACCCCAGAATATCCGCACTTACACGGAGATGGTCCAACGGGCACACTTATGCGAAAGGACCTTGGAGAAGGTCGAGAAGTACAAAGGCAAGAGCGAGGAGTCTAGCCGCAGGTTTGATAAACGCGGACAAAAGGAGGAAATATTCAGCATCACAGGCACTTACAACTCCCAGGATAACAAGAAAAGGTCCCGCAATGGGAATCGAAGGAATAATCACAAAAATAAGAAGGTAAAGGAGGAGGAAACGCAAGTCGCAACGGCTTGCTCATTCTGTGAGAAATTCGGCCACTCAGCCGAGGAATGCTGGAATCACCTTGACGCTTGTCTACATTATGGAAGTCGGGAGCATCGCATGCCCGATTGCCCTCTTATGAAGGAACAACCCTCTAATGGCGGATGCAAGCGACATGCTCGTCTTAATGCAATTCTAGATGATGATGAAGCGCCCAAGGATGATGGGCTCATGGAAGGTACCGTTCAAATTTATTCACATCCTACATTCATACTATTTGATACTGGTGCTTCTCATTCTTTTATATCTACTGCCTTTGTAAAAACTTTACCAATTTCACATGTTCCTCTACCTTCGGACCTAGCTATCACAACACCCTTAGGTCTCGAAACAAAACTTACAACCCACTACCCCGATAGTGAGGTAATTGTAGAAGGTCATAATCTTCCTGCAAACCTCGTATGCCTTGACATGGAAGGCTACAATGCTATCCTAGGTGTAGATTGGCTTGTTGACCATGACGCCTATATAAATTGCCATAATAGGATAATTTCTTTGCAAAAATCAGGTCTCCTACGATTCTCTTTCCTTGGCATTAAGTATAGGAAGAACCCTACCATTATTTCTTCCCTTCACGCTTGCAAAGTCATTTTGCAAGGATGTGAAGCCTTTCTTGCTTCCGTGATTGTCACCGAGTCCAAGAAAATCCTCACAGAAGAAATTCCTATTGTCAAAGAGTTCCCCTACGTCTTCCCATCAGATTTACACAGTTTATCACCCGAAAGGGAAGTAAACTTCTCCATGAAACTCATTCCTAGAGCAGTACCTGTTTCAATAGCTCCCTACAGGATGTCCCCTATAGAACTCAAGGAGCTGAAGAGGCAACTTCAAGAGTAACTAGACAAGGGCTTCATTCGACCCAGCACATCCCCTTGGGGTGCGTCGGTCCTATTCATCAAGAAGAAAGATGGATCCCTCAGGCTATGTATCGACTACCGGCGACTAAATCAACTCACCATCAAGAATAAATATCTGTTGCCCTGTATCGACGAATTGTTTGATCAAATTTTTGGAGCAGAATATTTCTCCAAGATCGACGTCAGGTCAGGCTACCATCAATTGAAGATCAAAGACGAAGACATCTACAAGTCTACTTTTCGAAGCAGATATAGACATTACGAGTTCATTATGATGCCGTTCGGGTTCACCAACGCCCCTGCAGCATTTATGCAACTCATGAACACTGTTTTCAGGCCGTATCTCGACCGATTTGTGGTCGTGTTCATTGATGGTATTCTCATCTATTCTAAAACAAAGGAAGACCATGAAGAACATTTAAGAATAGCTTTGCAAACATTGAGAGAACATCAACTCTACGCAAAGCTCAGTAAGTGTGAGTTCTGGCTAAAGGAAGTCTCTTTCCTTGGCCATATTATCTCAAAGAAGGTATCAATGTTGATCCATCAAAGGTAGAAGCTGTCAAGAATTGGAGCCGACCAACGATCATATCTGAAGTTAGAAGCTTCATCGGGTTGGCCGGCTATTATAGGTGTTGTGTGCCTTGCACATGTTTATGTTTTTGATGATAACTAAACCTTATGTATGCTTGCATATGATTTTGATGAAAGTGTGCATTCATGATTATTACCATGTTTCATATGTCTCAGAATCTAGAAGACTTGCCCATGCTATATGAGATTGTAATATGTGAAGGATTTGCGACATGCTATACAATCTTGTGAATTGCAACATTCTTGATGTTCAAATTTGGTTGAGTTGGCAAATGGTTTTTGAGGCTCAAACATGTTGTTTAAATTCATGGTTTTCATGGATTTTTATCATGAGCTCTTAATATTTTGAATGTACTCAATCCATGTTCTTCAAAGAGGTTTTTGCGCTTCTTTGGTTATATGCTAAGAGCGTTCGTTGAGGAAAACTAAGTTTTTGCTTAGGCTTTCATGCATATTCTTCATGGATTTTAAGGGTCAAAATGTGCTTAAGTTATTCATTTAACTTGAGTTGGTAATTGGCTTTTTCATGCAAACCTTGGAATGAATGAGCTTGAGTGAGATTTTCATGGTGTATGAAATTGGCTTATGCGTGTGGGCTTACTTCAAGAATTGTATGATAAGCTTTAATATATGCATATTTGAATGATTGAACAATGGATGTTCATGAGAATAAGTTATTTGAGATATTACTGAATGTGTGGTCTTGAAGAAGCTATTTTTGGTGATGGTTTTACAATGCTCACACATATTGCAAAAATTCATTGCTATGTGATCTTAATGTTAAGTTGTGGATGATAAGTTTTCAAAGGGCTTCAATGCATATCATCCATGTGTTTCTTATGGCTTTTGATGTATATAACTCTTGCATATCTTGGTGGAAATTGGAAATTCAATTCAATGTGTTCATGCACTTTCTACATAGTGCTTTTGAGCTTGAATCATGTGTAAGAAATTCATTGTGTTATCCTTGATGCACAAATGTTGATTATCATAGAAATCAATTGATTCAACTTGTTTTTAAGCATGAAAATTCATGGTTGAATGTTTCATGTTGGTCATGTGCTTTATTAATTAAATCTTGCACATTTGATTGCTTAGAGTTCGGTCGACCGAACTGGGCAGTTCGGTTAACCTAACTTCCCAGAGGTGACCAGTTTCAACTCAACAAAAGTTTGGTCGACCGACCCAATTTTTCGGTCGACCAATTGCGGCGTAAACCCAAAACTAAGGATCTGAAACCCATCTAAACCCAATCCATTTGTGCTCTACTTTTACCCTTTTGCCCCTAGGGTTATTATACATATCTTAGAGAGGTTTTTCAAGGGTTTTGTGAAGGGTTTATGGGTCTTTTCATGTCTCTTATATATACTCTCATGTGACCTACGAATTTGAAAGAAGAACTCCATATTTTTGAGCTTATAGTTTCATTTCTTGCAGGAGAAGGAAGAAGAAGGGAAGAAAAGAGAAAGAGGAGAGGGAGATCTCATCTCCTCTAAGTGGTTTCTGGAGTTCGAGGAAGAAGGAAAAGAGTAGCGGATCGAGGAGAGGAACAAGAGGATGTCGAAATCATCATCGTCCGACTAGACCTTCGACCAATGTTCTCTATTCATCTTGGAAATCAAAGGGGGAACAACTTCTACATCTTATTCCTGCATATTTGTGATGTTTGTCATGAGTTTTATTTGATCTGAGCATGTTTGAATATTTGTGTTTATTTTCTGAACTAAGGAATATTGTGTGTGTGACCGTCTGCATACGGTTGTGGATTCATGATGCTGCGGTTGTTGCAGCGTGTGTGTGTGTATGTTTTGATCCGTGGTCGGATCGTGTGGGAGACTTCATCTCTGTGTGTGTGTGTTGGGGCGTGTCCTTGTGTGTGTTTGGAGCGTCGTCTCCGTGTTGGAGATTTATCCCCGAGTGAAGCCTTATCGGTTTGGTAAGGAGTGGACGTAGGGAGCCCGCCGTGGTCCCGAAGCACATTAAAAATCGATGTGCATTGTGGTTTTGTTTATGCGCTTGTGTGGTTTGCATGCTATATCTGTGTGTGTGATCGTGTGAGATCGGAGAGATTGAGAGAATTTAGTTACCTCGTTTAGTTAATTCTTCAATCTTGTTAAAAGTTGTCTATTCCGCTGCATAGTGTTTTATTTTACCATCTAGTATGGGGGACAATTCAACCCCCCTTCTTGTCAGCTCGCCAATCAATAGATCAACAATTGATATCAGAGAGAGGCTCTGCTATTTCAAGATCTAACGATCTTCAGAGAGATCCCTCGGCGAGCTTCTTATAAGCATCATGCCCGAATGTTGTTTGTCTTCTCATCCTCCTTGTTTTAATGGTTCAAATTTCAATGAATGGCTTATGCACATGAGTCGTTATGTTAAAACTATTGATCACAAACTTTGGGATTTAGTTAAGCATGATTCATATGGGTTGCCTAGTGATGAGTCTAAGTGGACTGTCGAGCATGTGAAGAGATACAAAGATAATGCTAAGCGTTTACATGTTTTTAGAAGTTCAATTGATATTGACAAGTTTCCACATGTCTCCTCATGTAGAACGGCCAAGGAAATATTAAAATGCTTGATCAAGGACTATGAAGGAAAGAAGGATAGTGAGTGCTTGATGGCCGAAAAGCACGATACAACAAGCAAGGAAAGCTCTGAGCAAGACTTGGAAGGTGAGGAAGTTTCTTTTGAAGAGCTTATGGATTTATATGATGAATTGGTTGAAAAGTATAAGAAGGTTAAATATGAAAATAGAAAAGTTAAAAAGAAACATGAACATGCTCTTCATGATAATGCTTCTTGTGATAAGTGTTCTGAACTAGAAAAAATTAAAAAGGAAAATAGTGCAATGTTGATTCAGATCTCATTGCTTGAAGGTAGTTTAAATAGTCTTGAAAAACCCTTTCTTGAATATTCTTCATGTGGTAGATGCTTAGAATTCAAAACTAAAAATGAATATTTCTTGATTGATATCAAAAACCATGAAGAAACCATTTCATGTATGAAAGAAGAAATTGAAAAATTGAAGCATTTGAATACAACCATGTCTGAGAAATTACTTGCTATTGAAAAAGGAAAAAGTTTGGTTGTTGATGAATGGGAAAAATTACATGTGTTAGAATAAGAACTTGAAAGTTATAAAACTACAAATAGAGTATTGAATGAATGTGTTGTTTGCAGTGAACAGGAGATAGCTAACTATGAATTGCACATTGCATCCCTTGAAAAAGAAATTGTTGATTTGAATGCTTCATTGTCCAAGTTTGTCATGGGGAAAGACAACCTAGATAAAATTTTGGGAACAAAGGTTAATTTTCAAAAAGAATGGCTAGGCTATAATCCGGTGAACAAAAAGAAATTTGAAAACAAATTGCATACATCTTTTGTCTCGAATTCGGATGTAGCTAGTACCTCAAATGCTCACCCGGTTAAGCATGCTATCAAGAAAATCCAGAAATATGATGTTAAGCAGAAATTGAATCAAAACTCAAAACTGAAGAACAATCCTACTTATACAAATGTTCATGCTAGGAAACAAAATGCTAAACACCATGTTTCCAACAAAAATCCTTCATGTTTTTATTGTGGTAAACGTGGTCATATGATGGATGATTGTCTTGTTATGAAATTCGATGATTTGAAAGCATGCGGAAACAAATTTGTTTCCAAAAGAAAAAGTGTTTTTTGTTTCAATTGTGGAAAGTATGATCACAAGATGCATGAATGTAACATCATGAAAAAGGATAGATTTCATGCATACAGAAATGGAACTGTGTTTGGCAAACAAAGAAACTCTTCTGATCACTGTCATTCATGTGGAAAACAAGGACATCATGTGTCACAATGTTGACAACCAAATAGAAGAATGAACTTCCATGTTACAAATAATTACAATTTTGCCAACCCACAGAAATTTCATGCTTATCTTGTAAAGAAGAATGCTAGGTCTTCTGTTAGTTGTCACTGCTGTGGCAATTTTGGGCATACCATGCATGATTGTGCTTTAATGGATTCTGATGATTTGAATACCTTAAAGAAATTGAATGTCCATGTTAACCATCCGGGTCCCAAGAAGGTTTGATTACCCAAAACTGTGAAATGAGAATTTTATTATAGGAATGCCTTGAAACCATGTAGAAGGCTTGGAAATTAATGGTTTCTCAAGGCACAGGTTTTGAAAAATTAATTTTTAAATTCTCTTTGAATAATTAAAATTTACTTTATTTGAATTTCCATCCATGAAAATCAAGAAAAATCTATTTTTCTTATGAGTTTGTATTATATCTTTCTGATCATCATTTGCATGACTACATGGTATATTAAATGGTGACTTGAGGAAGGGCAGGTCATTCCTGTCTGAAATCTATCACCATGCGTGAGAATGTGCCTCCGCCTGATACCATGAGTAAATTATTCATATAGGTCTTAGGTTGCAAGATTTTCAGAAAATATCAATTGTGAAATTTATGCACATAGTAAGGGGAAGTTTGTTTTTGAATGAATGATTTTGAATTATGAATCTAACTTAGATTTATAGGAATTGCATCTCTTGCCAATTACTAAAGCTGAATTGATCATGATTCTATGCACATGATTCTTGAAAAGGTGAATCCCTAAAATCTCTGCAATGGCTTATGTCACTTGGTGACATTATTCATATGACAGGTATCACTTCTGAAAAACCTGACTTGTTATTCCTCTAGCTTGATGTGATGAATTTGTCTAATTGGTTGAACAGAATTGAAAATCTTGAGAGTGTTTATGAGATCATTGACCATTGAATATATTTCAAACTGAACTGTATGTTGAGTCTCTTCAAGTGATTTTGATGATAACAAAATCTTGAACTCAATTTTCATCTCGTGTCATGTCGAAGTAATCACGAGCAAGCTTTGAATGTGTTTAAGGCCACTTTGTGTAATACTAAAAGCTTAAATGCAAGAATGGATATGAAGCTCAAATGAACATCTCAAATGCATAATCAAAGCCAAATTAAAACCAAAATGCATGAATTAAATGGAACAAAGTGTGGTCTTATAGTATATTTTATAATGATATGGTCCATGGGCTGACAATTTTATTTCTGTAGGTTTTTCAGAGTTCGGTCGACCTAGCCAGTAGGGGCGGTCGACCTAATCTCCCAGAGCTGAAAACTCTGTAAAATTACAGAGCTCGGTCGACCGCCCCCACTAGACCAGTCGACCGGATTTTCCAGTGTCCAAAAGCCTTCAACCTGTAAAAGTTAGGTCGACCGCCCACCTATGCCCGGTCGACCGCCCCCTTCGAAGCCCCTTTTATTGACTTTATTTTCTCCACGAGGATAAAGCATCTATCAAAGGTTTTTTAATTCCAAAAGTCTCCAGACATCCTAGAATTGTGGATATGTGTCTTGACTTGTCCTTGACCATCCAAGTTATATAAAAACATCTCTTGGGGGAACGAAACCCTAATCACCAAGGGGAGATCAAGGAAGCTATCAAGGGGAGAAAGAGTGATGCTACTATAGCTCCGTGAACAATGCTTCATCCAGGAGTTCTTCATCCAACCCAAAGCTTTTGAAGATTAATCTGAAGCCAATCAACCCCAGATCAAGTGGAGAGTCAAGCTTCATCCAAAATCTGCATCATCTACTCAGGGGGAGCTTAAATCAAAATTTTTCTTTTGTGTTTCTTCTTCAAAATTTCTTGAGCTTTAAGTGTATGTTTCTTGTAATCTCTAAAAATTCAAGTGTGTCTAGATCTGCTCAAATCTGTGTGTGTGTCATGGATCTTTCAGATCCATGTGTGTTTCGGTGTGTTTGCACCTTCGTGGGAGCTTCTTTCATCCCACGAGTGTGTGTGTGTTTTTGATCTTGTAATCCTTTACAAGATAGTGTGTGAATCCTCACAGATCATGAGGGGTGGACGTAGGTTGCCGTCGTTGCATCGAACCACCTAAAAATCGTTGTCTCTTGTGTGGTTTGATCCTTTTTCTCCTATCTCCATTCTATGCAAGCACACACGTAGATTAATTCGTTTGTATCTCTTGTGTTAGATCTAGCATAACTTATCATTTCTACTTTAGATCTCTGGTATATCAAAAGGTGGGTTCGGATCGACAAGGCAAACCTTGTCAGCAAGATAACACCTTGCATGAGTAGAATCTTCGGATTCACACCTTTGCCATGGTACCAAGGATCGGTTGTGTGTGATAGGTTTTGACTGATCTATTTGTTAATGCATCGGATCTATATTTATATAAGTTCCTTCATCTTATTTCTTTAAATCAGTCAATTTTACTTAAAATTTTTAATCACCCAATTCACCCCCCTCTTGGGTGTCATGATCGTGGGACTTCAATTGGTATCAGAGCTAAGGCTCTATTTCTTTCAGATCTAACGATCTATAGTAAGATCCAGATCAATGGCAAACAAGAGTATGATGCCTGAGGGTCACTCCATCCACCGTCCTCCATACTTCGATGGCTCAAACTACTCTTACTGGAAAAATAGAATGCATGTGTTTCTGAGAGCCCAATAGTATGAGATCTGGAGGGTGGTTGACAAGGGTCCTTATGACCTTTCTAAAAATGAAGACGAGTGGACCCCTGAGGATATCAAAAAATCCACAATAAACTTTAATGCTATGAACATTATGCAATGTGCCATTCATCCTAGTGAATATTCTCGTGTTTCCATGTGCAGCTCAGCAAAGAAATGTGAGATAAGCTGCGGCTTATTTATGAAGGAACCTCTGAAGTCAAAGAGACCAAAGCCAATATGTTGGTCAGGGACTATGAGTTGTTCAAAATGAAGCCAGAAGAGACGATCTCAGAAATGTTCGCGAGATTAACAGAGATCACAAATGGTCTCAAAGGTCTCGGGAAAGAGTACATAAACTCTGAACTTGTGAGAAAAGTATTGAGATCTCTCTCACCTGTGTGGCACACAAAAGCCACAATTATTGAAGATTCAAAGAGTCTATCCACACTTTCCTTGGATGACCTCATAGGGTCACTGATGACCTATGAGATAAATATGAAGAGAACAGTTGAGGAAGAAACGAAGAAGAAGAAAACTGTGGCCTTGAAAGCCCACCCACCTGATGACGACTCCCAAGAAGAGGAGTCTACTGAAGGAAGTGACGAGGAAGAAAACTTGGCCCTGTGGACTCGCCAAGTGAAAAAAATTCTGAGAAGAAAAAGAAATTTCCAAGGAAATTTCAAGAAGGGCCAGAGGAAGCCCGTTCAAAAGAAGGGGGAGCCTAGCAAGCCAAGTAGCATCATATGCTACGAATGCAAGAAGCCCGGGCACATGAGAGGAGAGTGCCCAGATTTGACGAAAAAGTTCAAGAAAGAAAAACTTAGAAAGCCAAAAGCTATGGTCGCCACCTGGAGTGACGAAGAGGAAGAGTAGTCTGAAGAAGAGCTCGGGGAGCTCATAGAAAGCCTGTGCCTTATGGCACACGAAGATGATTCAACTATGGTAAATTCTGATCCTGATTTTATTTCAAATGAACAATGGGAGTCAGAATATGAAAAGTTGTATTTGAAATACAAGAAAATCAGATCTGAAAATAAAACTCTCAAAAAGGAAGTTGAAAATCTTACACATGAGGGTTCTTCGGTTAAGTTTGAAAAATTGGAACAGGAATGGTTTGAACTAACTGAAGAAAAAGAAACTTTGCTACAAACAATTTCATATATTGAAAAAGCCAAAGACGAGTTATCATGTAGAATGTATGAAATGGAAGAAGTTTGTAAAAAATTGAAAAATGATAAAGAAGTTCTGACATCATCAACTTCTGAACTTGAGAATAAAAATGTGAGTTTGAATAAGGAAATGATTGACTTGCAGTTCACTCTCTCTATGTTTGTTAAAGGGAAACAAAACCTAGACAATGTGTTGGGACTTAAAGTTAACATCTGCAAAGAAGGATTGGGGTACATTCCCCAAAACAAAAAATCATTTGAGCACAAGATTACTACATCTCATGTACATGAAAAAGAAAATGATTGTGCATCATTCTCACACACTAAGCTAATGCACGTTCAATCCAAACCACACAAATATCCAAGAGGATTTTTGAATGTCAATTACTTTCATTGTGGTAGATTTGGACATGTTATTGCTAACTGTTGGGTCAAACAGAACAATCAAAGGAATCATGCTATTTGGACCAGAAAAAGACATATGCAGAATTGGACTAACTCTTATGGACCCAAATTAGTTTGGGTACCAAAAATAATTGGATGAGAATGTTGTCTTTTGCAGATATGCCTTGAAGCCAATAGGAGCAAATGGTACTTGGACAGCAGTTGCTCAAGGCATATGATAGGGGATAAGAAAGTGTTCTCTACTCTACAAGACAAGGATGGGGGGCTGATTGCCTTTGGTGGAAAGGACAAAGGTAAGATTATTGGAATTGGCAACATAGGTAAGAATTCTAAAATTCCTATCAAAAATGTGCTCTTAGTGAAGGGTTTAAATCACAATCTATTGAGTATAAGCCAACTGTGTCACAAAGGTTTTAAGATTATTTTTGATGAATCTCACTATCTCGTCATGAATAAAAGCTCTAATGAAATCAGGTTCATCGGCAAGAGGAATAACAATGTGTATACTATTGATCTTGATGATGTTTCTGGTGATGATGTGTGCTTGGTAGCAAACAACCATGATAATGCATGGCTATGGCACCGAAGACGAGGTCATGCTAGTTTTGGAGTAATCTCTAAATTGTCTAGACATGACTTGGTGAATGGTTTGCCAAAATTAAAATTTGAGAGTGATAAAATCTATAAGGCTTGCACAAAAGGCAAGCAAACATGCACATCTTTCAAAAATAAGAACATTGTTTCTACTGCTCGGCCTTTAGAACTGCTACACCTTGATCTTTTTGGTCCGACTAGGACATCCAGCCTTGGAGGAAAATCCTATGGATTTGTAATTGTTGATGATTACTCCAGATTTACATGGGTGTTGTATTTAGCCAATAAAAGTGATGCCTTGATGGAATTTCAAGTCTTTTGTAGGAAAATCTAAAAAGATAAAGGATATCTCATTACCACAATTCAAAATAATCATGGTGGTGAGTTTGAAAATCATGACTTCAACAGCTTTTGCCAAGAGCAAGGATATACGCACAACTTCTCATCACCCTGGACGCCTCAACAAAATGGAGTAGTAGAGAGGAAAAACAGAACCTTGATAGACATGGCACAGACCATGCTAAGTGAGAACTCCCTATCCAAATATTTTTGGACTGAGACGGTAAGTACAGCATGCTACATCATCAATAGGGCAATGGTAAGGCACATTCTGAAGAAAACTCCATCTGAGCTCTACAAGGGTAAGAAATCAAACATTTCCTATCTTAAACCTTTTTGATGCCCATGCTTCATCTTGAACAATGGTAAGTCTAACCTAGGTAAATTTGATGAGAAAAGTGATAAAGGAATTTTCCTAGGTTATGCACTTAATTCTAGAGCTTACAGATTGTTTAACAAGAGGACCTTGATTGTTGAAGAAAGTCCTCATGTGATTTTTGATGAATCTGAATTGAAACTGACCAATCAATCTATTCCAATCTTGGATGTAGATGAAGGTCATAATGTAGTGCCCCAAAATTATATAAGTAATTTCTATATTTATTTAATAATTTTTTTGGAATTTATAAAGGCCTAAATAAATTAATAAATAGAATATTAGATCAATAAGTCATTATAGGGCCCAATTAGGTTAAATAATTAACCTAACCTATTTAAAGATAATCCAAAAGGTTAATGGACCAAGCCCATTAAGTTTGGCCCATGTTCTAGAAGGTTAATTGACTTATTCACATATTTTAAAGATAAATACTATTTTTAAAGATAATTATAAGGATAAATGAACAAGAGAGTTTTATTTAATTGAAACTCTGTATATGTTTGGTGTAACGGTCTATCGGGCGACCGCTACAAGCATGTAACGCACCAGTCTGGATGCGTTACACTTTGACAGTTCCGTGAAAGAAAGAACGAGTAAAAAGATTAGAAATTTGGGATCTTATCTACAAGAGATCGACTTGGGAGAGCTTATAACGTTACTAAGGACTCTTAGGGATTAGGTTCTGGCAAATTAGGACTCTAGAATCAATCTAATCTTCAAAAACCCTATAAATAGGACCTAGTTCTGAACTGAGCGACCCTTACTTTTGGCTCGTGAAGAATCAAGGTAAGGAGATATAGTTTCGGGTAAGTTCTTTAGAAGATTTTGTTTAGTATACTTTAGACTAATAGTTCTCCAAATTTCATGCTAGGAGATCAAGCAACCAAGGAGATTGAAGCTTCCAAAGTTACTGGTTCGACCATAGTAACCCAGGAATCAGAGCTAAAGGCCACTGAAGATCAGAGAATTAGGACGTCTAAACAAGGTAATTAGAGTTTGATTATTTAGAACCTTTTGTTCACCTTAGTTTCATCTCCTTACCCTCAAAATTTCACGTCCTTAGGTCAAGAGGCTGAGGAGCTAGGGCAGCGTGAAGTTGCTGAAGAGTCACAAAAAGAGAGGAACTAGGGCGGTCCTTGAAAGCTCAAATTAGAAGTTTAAAGCCAAGTTAAGCTGTAGGTTATCTCATGATTGGCAAAAATGTCTTGTTAGGGATAAAAGCCCTCTGATTGTGTTTGATTTCATGCATTATAGACTATGAATTTCATGTTTTAGTGGGTTCATACATACATACATATTCTTAGCCCTAATCAAAGATCAAAGATGTTATCTTGTTAATTCACTGCAACTTATGCATCAAGATGACCTGTACTTCATTTTGTCATGATTAGGGTAGTAAATATTTTCAAAACATAACATGGTTTCATATCATAGTCTTTTTATTTTTAGCAGGGACTCTGACACATCATACTAGGACCGTCAGACGACTGTAACGGTCTTACGATAAGCCGTCACAATCCCTATTGTATTTAAAGTTTCTTAGTTGTCTCTCACGCACCATAATAGGAGTGTTACAATACTATAACAGTCCTACGATAAACCATCACAGCCCTGTGACGCGCCCATACTAGACCGTCAGAGTGTGGTTTACTGTCAAACCGAGATAGGACTGAGGACAGCCAAACTTACTTATGAATAGACCTAGTTATCTAAGTTTTAAACCTTATTTTCATGACTTTGAGTTTTTTAATTGATTCATGATAGGAAATTGTATGATTAAATCCTTTTTGAGTTATTTTAGGTTATGCTAATTTCATTGGCTAAACTCTATAGTTTTGTATCTAAATCATGATTTTTCCAAAGATGTATTGACGGGATTTTATCTTGGTTTCACATTGTTACACATTCTTTTATATCTATAGAGTCATTTCTCTAAGTACATGGCGTATATTCAGGTATATGTCCTGTTGAAGTTAGATGGACGCAATCTATCTCCACGAAGTGTGGATCTAGAGGGGGGTGAATAGATCTACAGCCTAATTTAAAACCAGTTGGAGGTTCAAATGCGGAATAATGGCAGATCTACTAAAACACTAACTCGAGTGTCTAAACTTAGCAAAAACACAAGCGATCTGTGAAGATAATCAAGAGATTCAGTCACGTACGAGCAAACTCACAAACACAATGCACATAAGATTTTAGGTGGTTCGGTCAATGACCTACGTCCACCCCACACTCAACCGAGTATGGCTTACTGCTGCGCAACACAGCTTGCGTCTGCTGGGCAATACAGCTTGGCCTACAAACCGCTGAGCAACATAGCTTGCTGTCCAGTGGAATCCTCCACTGCCCGCTGAGCAACACAGCTTGCTGTCCAGAGGATACACCTCTGCAAACCACTGGAAAAATATAGCTTAACCCGTCCGAGACCAAGTCTCGCCAGCTGAGGATTACAGCTTTACCTGTCCAGTGGAAACCTCCACTGCATCCGCTGATACACAGCTTGAAGAACAAAGGTATCGAAAGCAATAAGATCAGAAATAAACGAAATGGAAAATCAGACAAATGTAGCTCAAGTATGAGCAGAGTCAGCTCTGGTTTCTGAACCAGGAGACTGACTTACAACCTTTCTCTCGAAATCTCTCTCAACTCAACTCTCCTTTCTCTCTTTCTTTTCTTCTTTGCTTTTCTTCTCTTCTGTAGATCGATAGCACTCTGCTGCCTTTGGACTGGATGTATAGACTTGCCACTCTTCAGTCGATCGATCTCCTTCAACAGAGGATGAAGACTACTATATATACTGGCAGCAGCATGTGGATAAGGGCGCGTGGCTTCCACGTTTTCCCGCCCAAGTGAATTCACTAGATCCGAGGCAATTCCATCCACGTGTCAGCATCTGCATACCTTGTCCTCCTGGGATCACAAGCCAGGTCATCAATCTTGGTAAGAATCCATGTCAGACAGAGTATCGAATTGTCAGGTTAAGTGAAGAACTCTGTATAGACTTTTCAATCGACAGACAGACAATGTATATACTTGCTCAGTGTATGGACTTTATTAAAAGAGCATGCAATGTATATACTTGTGAAACGTGAGTGCAATGTATAGACTTCATGTTTATGAAGCAATGTATAGACTTCACGTTCATATGCATAACAAAGCAATGTACAGACTTGGCGTTGTGAAAGCAGAGTTGAAGCAATGTATATACTTAGCGTGAAACATCACGATGTACAGACTTATGAACGCTGTGCAATCTATGGACTCCATGAGACTCTAATGCAGACAGATGATGTATAGAGTTCTCAGTTCAGCCGTCAGTGTATAGACTTGAAAGTTTTGAAGCCAATGTGCAGACTTTAAAGATGAACAGTTGGATGTACATACTTGGGAGATCACTGATGGCTGTACAGACTTTGGCGAAGTAAAAGGCTGTATAGACTTGGAACAGGAAGCAAGTATGAACATTGTGAGAATGTATACACTTGAAAGCTTTCAACGTCCTCGGTGTATAGACTTAACCAACTAGAGACACTGTACAGACTATGAAGTACAACCAGTGTGTAGACTTCGTTTCAAGCACCGTAGGTAAAAACCCAATGTATAGACTTCAAATAAGATGATGCATGGGACGATGCAGGCTGTACAGTCTTGGCATGAGACGCAAGTTGAGACGATGCAATGTATAGACTTCACCGATGCATATAGACGCTAAGTGAGACGGTGTGTGTGCTGTAGCGGATGTATAGACTTTAAAGAAATGCATGCTACAGTGCAATGTCTAGACTTGCTATATGCATGAGACGCTGATGAAGACGGTGGACTGTATACACATCTAAATGCTGATGGACACTGTACGGACTTGGCATAAGACACAAATAGAGACGGTCCAATGTCCAGACTTATGCTGTGTAGACTTAGTCCAATTGAGATGCTGAATAAGACGGACACTGTCTAGACTTTACAGTAAATGCATGTGCCAATGTATATACTTCAAAGCTCGACCAGTGTACAGACTTTAATAAAATGCCTAAGACGCTGACTGAGACGGACACGATGTATACACTTAGCCAATGTGCAGACTTTAATGATATGATGCAATGTACACACTTCATGAGATGATGGATATACATACTTCAGCTGAGCAAGCTACAATGAATGTATAGACTTTGTGAAGCACAGTCCATTGTACAGACTTTGCAAGCAGTCCGATGTACAGACTTCAAAAGACTCTAGACAACGGACGTTGTATAGACTTGCTAGTCTGAACTTCAATGTATGGACTTTGAAGTTCAGTTGGTGAGTGTACAGACTTCACCAATGAGAACTTGCTAGTCCGAATGCCAATGTATGGACTTTGAAGTTTAATGCAGTGTGTTAACCTGTGAGATGCATAGAACACACAGGCAATCTGATAAAATCAATTTCATCAAAACATAAACAGTGTTGCCAATCAATCAAAACAATGTGTTGCCATATGAAATAAAGTACATGTCAACACCATCAACACAGAGGAGTCACAACATGTCCATTAGTTACACTTTGCACTATAGGAACACTATTCTTGGACATGAGGACCTCTCTATTGGATATTCCTTCCAATGGACTAGGAAATCTTGTTGCAAGGCCTCTGTAATTCTCCGCCAGTCTGGGATTCCCACTAGGACGCTGAGTTGGTTGTATCATTAAAACCCAAGTGATTAGATGACACTATCGATGTTTCTGGTTATCAATAGTGTAACGGACCTATATTTGACCGTCAGGCATATGTAACGGCCCAATATACAACCATCACATTTAACTGAGTCCAGTTACTGTTTCTGGATTTAGTCGTTCTAACACATCAACTCTAGATCGTCACATCAATGTAACGGCCAATACTGGAGCGTCACATCATGTAACGGCCTAGTACACGACCGTCACACTGCTTGAGTATTTTAACCAAGGTTTGACCAATTGGTTGATATTCTAAAGTTTCTAGATAGACTCTTGATGATCTAGAACTTATCATATTGATCAAGAAACCTAATATAATGAATGGAAGATAAAGAATGTATCGTTATGCTGCCGATTTATTTTAAGTATAACATAGTATAAGTCATTCTTAATTTCTCATGATTCTTGTTAAAGTATTCATTTATTGAATTGTTGTTATCAAGAGCTTGTTGGAATTGTACATTCTTGGTAATACTTTATTGTTACATGCGTGGAAAAAGCTTGATTTGTACTTGAAGATGCGATCGAGCACTGATTGTGTTCAAGGGCTCTATGCTAGTCCCCTCGGCTGATTGTCAGGAACATACTATTATAAATCATGGGGTATGATGCTACTGGCGTCGCATTGCGCTAGGAGTACTTTCTTTATAAATAAGTGAAAATCCACAACACAATACAACATGATTGATACTTGACTTTCTTGATATTCCACAGAAATTCACGAAGTACTTGCTCATAAGCAAAAGATACCGGAAGTGATGATTATGTGACTTGCTAGTATATTCTCGGCCATATCATGTTCTTATAACATTTTTACTAGTTCATACTTGTTCTCATTCTATCTTCATGATCATCGTGTTACTTTGATTTAATCGCGTGTTTGATCGCATTCGCATGATTTTACCTTATTCCTCTAGAGCAAAAATGTTAATTACTTTAATGATGCCTTCATGTTGATGCGAAGATACCTACTGGGCAAGTGTGCTCATTACCTATTTCTCTTTTTTTCAGGAAATGAAAGTGATTCGAATTCGGATTCGGGTTATACAAGTAGCGGGTCCGAGAGCGAATGAAAGTTTTGTCAAAGATGAGAGTGAAGACTTAGGAAAGTCTATATTGTTTACATCGAGTCTATGTAATTTTCCTATTTCTTGAGTCTGATAGATTGGAATAAGTTGAATTAGTGGTTGTATTTGAATACTTGATTTTTATGAAATAAAGTTGAAGTTGAGTAAATATTGTGCAATTGCATTTATGTGTGTGATTGTCTTGCGCTCTGATCATTCTTGCTTGCAAGAGGCTTACCATGCCGACTGTTCGCGTTTCTCTAGCGAGTCTTCCGCTGTCATAAAGGCTCAGGGCGTGACAATTAAGTTGGTATCAAAGCCTAAGTCTCAGGACTTAAGAAGAAGAGTCATGTCATAGTATAAGTCCAAGGTTTAAGGACCCATACCTATGAACTAAGGAAGAAATTTTCACACCCATGTGAGAATTGGGAAGAACCCAGGATAAGATAGTTAATTAGTTTTAAGATTGATTTTTCCTTCCAATTCCACGAGAAATAACAAGTTGTTATTTTCTCTCAGGTACCCTATTATTATCATGGCTCATCGCGTAAATTGGGATGGCATGCAACAAACTGTTGCTAGCCTCACTCAGACATTACAAACCATGGCGCAAGCTGGCGTAGGAGCAAGGGCTGGTGATCTACATCGCAACTTTCGGAGCTTAAACCCTCTGCGTTTCTATGGTTCTTCTAATCCTGATGAGCAAAGAACTAGATAAATGAAATGAATCGTATCTTTGATGTTATCCAATGCACCGATCAGGAGAAGGTGCGTCTCGCAACCTTTCAACTCAACAAAGATGCTCGCACATGGTGGAAGTCGGTTCCGGCACCTCCGACCGATGCACCTCATACATGGGATGATTTTCTTACCCTATTCCGTGCCAAGTACTTTTCTGAGCACGTAAAGGAACGAAAGGCTATGGAGTTTGCCGCTCTTCGGCAAGGAATGATGACGGTTGCCAAATATGAACTGCAATTCTCAAGGCTTGCACCTTACACAACGCATCATATCAGCACCGATTTATTGAAGGCTAGTCGGTTCATAGACGGGTTACGACCCGGTTTCATTCAGCAACTCGGGACCCAAAACATCCGTACCTATGCAAAAATGGTTCAACGAGCGTATTTGTGTGAAAGGACCTTGGAAAAGGTCAAAAAATTAAAAGGGAAAGGAGAGGAGTCTAGCCGACGCTCAGATCGACGTTATAAGAAAGAAAACTTCAGCATCATGGAGCCTTACAAGAGCCGTGATAGTAAGAAAAGATCCAGGAATGGGAATGGTGGAAGTTCCCATAAGCAAAAGAAAGTCAAGAGGAGAAGGAGCAGGTCGCCACGGCTTGCACATTTTGTGAAAAATTCGGCCATTCGGCTGAGGAGTGTTGGAAGCACCTTGGTGCTTGTTTACGTGGTGGAAGCAGGGAGCATCGCATGCCAGATTGCCCCCTTTTGAAAGACAAATCGTCTGGTGGAGGACGTAGGAGGCAGGCTCGCCTCAATACCGTTCTAGAAGAAGATGAAGCGCCCAGGGATGGTGGGCTTATTGAAGGTACTCTTCAAATTTGTTCTCGTCCTGTATTTGTGCTATTTGACACTGGTGCCTCTCATTCTTTTATCTTCACTTTTTTTGCAAAAACATTATCAATTGCATCAGTCCCCTTACCTTCAGATCTCGCTATTTCCACACCCTTAGGTTCTGGAACAAAGCTTACCGACTATTATCCTGATAGCGAAGTGATAGTAGAAGGTTACAATCTCCCCGCAAACTTAGTATGCCTTGACATGAAAGGTTATGATGCCATCTTAGGGGTAGATTGGCTTGTAGATCATGACGCTTATATTAATTGCCGAAATAGGATTATATCCTTTCGAAAGCCCGGTCTTCCGAGATTCTCTTTTCTTGGCATCAAGTACAAGAAGCATCCTACTATCATATCTTCTCTTCACGCTTGCAAACTTACCTCGCAAGGAAGTGAAGCTTTTCTTGCTTCTGTCATTGTTACCGAATCCAAGGAGATTATCTTAGCACACATTTTTATTGTAAATGAGTTCCCCGATGTGTTCCCGCCCGAATTACCCAGTTTACCGCCCGAAAGGGAAGTGAACTTCACTATTGAACTCATCCCAGGAGCATCACATGTTCTATAGCACCTTACAGGATGTCCCCCACAGAACTCAAGGAATTAAAAAGGTAGTTGCAGGAATTACTAGGCAAAGGCTTCATCAGACCTAGCACATCCCCTTGGGGTGCGTCGGTTCTATTTTTCAAGAAAAAGGATGGTTCTCTCAGGCTATGCATCGATTACCGGTGACTGAATCAACTCACAATTAAAAAATAAGTATCCATTGCCGCGTATTGATGAGCTCTTCGATCAGCTTTCCGGAGCAGAATATTTTCCTAATATAGACCTCAGATAAGGTTATCATCAGCTTAGAATTAAAGAAGAGGACATTTATAAATCTACTTTTTGAAGTCGTTATGGCCACTATGAATTCGTGGTAATGCCATTCGGATTAACTAATGCCCCGGCAGCATTCATGCAACTTATGAACAATATTTTCTAGCCATATCTGGACCAGTTTATCGTCGTCTTCATTGATGATATCTTGATATACTCCAAGACAAAGGAGGAACATGAAGAACATTTGAAAATAACTTTACAAACACTTAGAGAACATAAACTCTATGCCAAGCTAAATAAATGTAAATTTTGGCTCAAGGAAGTTTCATTCCTAGGCCACATTATTTCAAAAGAAGGTATTGCTGTGGATCCTTCTAAGGTAGAAGCTGTCAAGAATTTGAGCCGGCCAACGACCGTATCGGAAGTACGAAGTTTTCTGGGTCTAGCTGGTTATTATAGAAGATTCATTAAAGATTTTTCAAAGATTGCAGCTCCTTTAACTAGACTGACGAGAAAAGAAAATCATTTTGTCTAGTCAGAGGAATGTGAGAAGAGTTTTCAAACTCTTAAGAATCATCTTACTATAGCCCATATTCTACCACTACCGATGGAAGGTGGTGGATTCGAAGTATATATGGATGCATCTGGTATTGACTTAGGGTGTGTCCTCATGTAAAATGGAAAAGTGATCTGTTATTCTTCTAGATAATTGAAACGTCACGGGGAAAATTATCATGTACATGATTTGGAATTAGCAGCTGTCATATTTGCCTTAAAAATTTGGCGTCATTATCTCTATGGAGAAAAGTTTGTGGTCTACTCGGACCACAAAAGCTTGAAATACTTATTTTCTCAAAAAGAGCTAAATATGAGGTAGAGAAGATGGTTGGAATATCTCAAGGATTTTAATTTTTCTATTCAATATCATCCTGATAAGGCTAATGCTGTTGCGGATGCACTCAGCAGAAAACCAATGGGTATGCTATCAAGTCTTATGATTAGTATGACTAATCTTATTCCTCAATTTGCTCAGTTGAACTTAGATATTGATAGGAAGGAAGAAGATTGCTTCATGGCTAATATCCGAGCTCAACCTAGCATTATAGAGGATTTAGTCAAGTTACAAAATTATGATCTTATATTTATAGAAATTAAGGCTAATATTAAACAACGGCCGGATTTCTCTATTACGGAGGATGGAAGATTGCTATTCAAGGGCCGAGTGTGTGTACCAGATCATGAGGATACGAAGAAATTGATTCTAGAAGAAGCACATAATTCCAAGTACACCATTCATCTAGGTGGTACAAAAATGTATCAAGATCTTAAAAGAAATATTTGGTGGCCCAACATGAAGAGAGAAATAGCTGATTTCGTGTCTCGCTGTCTCACTTGTCAATAAGTAAAGGTAGAGCATTTTAGACTCGCAGGTAAACTGCATCCCTTGAATATTCTCGAATGGAAGTGGGAAAGTATAGGGATGGATTTCATTATGGGGTTACCTAAGACAAGAGGTGGACACAATGGTATATGGGTAATTATAAACCGATTAACAAAATCTGCACATTTCATACCAATCAAAAGTCGATGGTCTGTGGATATCCTAGAGGCATTATACATAAGGGAAATTGTTAAATTACATGGTGTCCCAGTCACTATTATATCTGATTGAGATCCTCGATTAACATCACAATTTTGGAAGGGACTACAACAACCACTAGGGACTAGATTGAATTTCAGCACAGCCTTTCATCCACAAACTGATGGTGAGAAAGAAAGAACAAATCAAGTGGTAGAAGACATTCTCAGGACTTGTGTTATTAATTTTGGAGGTAGTTGGCATGATCACTTGCCTCTGGTAGAATTTGCTTATATCAACAGTTCTCAGGCTAGCATACAAATGGCACCTTTTGAAGCTCTATATGGAAAAAGTTGTCGATCACCAATATGTTAGAGTGAAATAGGGAAAGACAATTCCTAGGCCACGATATTATCAGAGATTCTATAGAGAAAATCAAGCTCATTCAAGAGAGAATGAAGATGGCCCAAGATAGACAAAAATCTTATGCTGATAATCGAAGGCGCGACTTGGAATTTCAAGTAGGAGACCATGTGTATCTCAAGGTTTCTCCAGGTCGTGGTATTCAGAGATTTGGCATTAAGGGCAAACTAACTCCAAGATTCATTGGTCCGTTTAAAATTCTCGAAAGGGTCGGTGAAGTAGCTTATAGACTGGCTTTACCTCCACAATTAGCAGGAGTTCATGATGTATTTCACGTCTCTATGCTAAAGAAGTATGTATATGATCCTGACCATATTATCACTTATGACAATCTAGAGATTCATAAGGATATGAGGTACGAGCAAACGCTAATAAAGATTCTGGAACGGGAAGTGCGTCAACTAAGAAATAAAGTTATTCTATGGTCAAGATTCAACGGAAGAAAATATGGCCATATGAAGCAACATGGGAAACCGAAGCAGCCATGCGGAGAAGATTTCTAGAATTGTTCAACTGTAAGTACACTCTCCATAATCCATGAATTGAATTTGAGGACCAAATTCTTCTAAGTGGGGGAGGGTGTAGTGCCCCAAAATTATATAAGTAATTTCTGTATTTATTTAATATTTTTTTAGAATTTATAAAGGCCTAAATAAATTAATAAATAGAATATTAGATCAATAAGTCATTATAAGGCCCAATTAGGTTAAATAATTAACCTATCCTATTTAAAGATAATCCTAAAGGTTAATGGACCAAGCACATTAAGTTTGGCCCATGTTCTAGAAGGTTAATTGACTTATTCACGTATTTTAAAAATAAATACTATTTTTATATATAATTATAAGGATAAATGAACAAGAGAGTTTTATTTAATTGAAACTCTGTATACGTTTGGTGTAACGGTCTATCAGGCGACCGCTACAAGCATGTAACACACCAGTCTGGATACGTTACACTCTGACAGTTTCGTGAAAGAAAGAACGAGCAAAAAGATTAGAACTTTGAGATCTTATCTACAAGAGATCGACTTGGGAGAGCTTATAACATTACTAAGGACTCTTAGGGATTAGGTTCTGGCAAATTAGGGACTCTAGAATCAATCTAATCTTCAAAAACCCTATAAATAGGACCTAGTTCTGAACTGAGCGACCCTTGCTTTTGGCTCGTGAAGAATCAAGGTAAGGAGATATAGTTTCGGGTAAGTTCTTTAGAAGATTTTGTTTAGTATACTTTAGACTAATAGTTCTCCAAATTCCATGCTAGGAGATCAAGTAACCAAGGAGATTGAAGCTTCCAAAGTTGCTGGTTCGACCATAGTAACCCAGGAATCAGAGCTAAAGGCCACTAAAGATCAGGGAATTAGGACGTCTAAACAAGGTAATTAGAGTTCGATTATTTAGAACCTTTTGTTCACCTTAGTTTCATCTTCTTACCCTCAAAATTTCACGTCCTTAGGTCAAGAGGATGAGGAGCTAGGGCAGCGTGAAGTTGCTGAAGAGTCATAAAAAGAGAGGAACTAGGGTGATCCTTGAAAGCTCAAATTAGAAGTTTAAAGCCTAGTTAAGCGGTAGGTTATCTCATGATTGGCAAAAACGTCTTGTTAGGGATAAAAGTCCTCTGATTATGTTTGATTTCATGCATTATAGATTATGAATTTCAAGTTTTAGTGGGTTCATGCATACATACATATTCTTAGCCCTAATCAAATATCAAAGATGTTATCTTGTTAATTCACTGCAACTTAGCTTCTAGATGACATGTACTTCGTTTTGTCATGATTAGGGTAGTAAATCTTTTCAAAACATAACATGGTTTCAAATCATAGTCTTTTTATTTTTAGCAGGGACTCTGACGCATCATACTAGGACCGTCAGACGACTGTAACGGTCTTACGATAAGCCGTCACAACCCCTGTTGTATTTAAAGTTTCTCAGTTGTCTTTGACGCACCATAAAAGGAGCGTTACAATACTGTAACGGTCCTATGATAAACCGTCACAGCCCTGTGACGCGCCCATACTAGACTGTCAGAGTGCGGTTTACTGTCAAACCGAGATAGGACTGAGGACAGCCAAACTTACTTATGAATAAGCTTAGTTATCTAAGTTTTAAACCTTATTTTCATGACTTTGAGTTTCTTAATTGAGTCATGATAGGAAATTGTATGATTAAAGCATTTTTGTGTTATTTTAGGTTATGCTAATTTCATTGGCTAAACTCTATAGTTTTGTATCTAAATCATGATTTTTCCAAAGATGTATTGACGGAATTTTATCTTGGTTTCACATTGTTACACATTCTTTTCTATCTATAGAGTCATTTCTCTAAGTACATGGCGTATATTCAGGTATATGTCCATTAGTTACACTTTGCACTATAGGAACACTATTCTTGGACATGAGGACCTCTCTATTGGATATTCCTTCCAATGGACTAGGAAATCTTGTTGCAAGGCCTACGTAATTCTCCGCGAGCCTGGGATTCTCACTAGGACGCCGAGTTAGTTGTATCATTAAAACCCAAGTGATTAGATGACACTATCGATGTTTCTAGTTATCAGTAGTGTAACGGACCTATATTAGACCGTCAGGCATATGTAACGGCCTAATATACAACTGTCACATTTAACTGAGTCCAGTTATTATTTCTAGATTTAGTCGTTCTAATGCATCAACTCTAGACCGTCACGTGAATGTAACGGCCAATACTGGAGCGTCACATCATGTAACGACCCAGTACACGACCGTCACACTGTTTGAGTATTTTAACCAAGGTTTGACCAATTGGTTGATATTCTAAGGTTTCTAGATAGACTCTTGATGATCATCTAGAACTTATTATATTGATCAAGAAACCTAATATAATGATGGAAGATAAAGAATGTACCGTTATGCTGTCGATTTATTTTAAGCATAGCATAGTATAAGTCAGTCTTGATTTCTCATGATTCTTATTAAAGCATTCATTTATTGAATTTTTGTTATCAAGAGCTTGATGGAATTGTACATTCTTGGCCAAACTTTATTGTTACATGCGTGGAAAAAGTTTGATTTATACTTGAAGATGCGATCGAGCATTGATTGTGTTCAAGGGCTCTATGCTAGTCCCCTCGGCTGATTATCGAGAACATACTATTATAAGCCATAGGGTATGATGCTACTAGCGTCGCATTGCGCTAGGAGTACTTTCTTTATAAATAAGTGAAAATCCACAACACAATACAGCATGATTGATACTTGACTTTCTTGATATTCCACAGACATTCACGAAGTACTTGCTCATAAGCAAAAGATACTGGAAGTGATGATTATGTGGCTTGCTAGTACATTCTCGGCCATATCATGTTCTTATAACATTTTTACTAGTTCATACTTGTTCTCATTCTATCTTCATGATCATCGTGTTACTTTGATTTAATCGCGTGTTTGATCGTATTCGCTTGATTTTACCTTATTCCTATAGAGCAAAAATGTTAATTACTTTAATTATGCCTTCATGTTGATGCGAAGATACCTACTGGGCAAGTGTGCTCATTACCTATTTCCCTTATTTTCTGGAAATGAAAGTGATTCGAATTCGGATTCGGGTTATACAAGTAGCGGGTCTGAGAGTGAATGAAAGTATTGTCAAAGATGAGAGTGAAGACTTAGGAAAGTCTATATTGTTTACATAGAGTCTATGTAATTTTCCTATTTCTTGAGTCTGATAGATTGGAATAAGCTGAATTAGTGGTTGTATTTGAATACTTGATTATTATGAAATAAAGTTGAAGTTGAGTAAATATTGTGCAATTACATTTATGTGTGTGATTGTCTTGCGCTCTGATCATTCTTGCTTGCAAGAGGCTTACCATGCCGGTTGTTCATGTTTCTCGAGCGAGTCTTCCGCTGTCATAAAGGCTCGGGGCGTGACACATAAACACTGAAATGATGCTAAGGCTAAGGATGAGCAAATTGAAGGAAGTTCCACCAAGGATGAAAATGATGAAGATCCTTCAATTGAAACACTTCAAGATCAACCACAACAACACCCGGACCTGCCTAGAGCCTCAACATACTTGAAAGATCACCCCGCTGAAAATATCATCGGTAATCTTGAAGATGGGGTAAGAACCAGATCTTCACTAAGGTAAGTAGAAGAAGAGGATTTGATGGCCTTTATCTCACAAGAAGAGCCTAATGATATTCATGAAGCTCTTCAGAATGAATCATGGATTCAGGCTATGCATGAAGAGTTACACCAGTTCGAAAGAAACAAAGTGTGGTCTCTCGTGCCGCGTCCCAAGAATCATCCCGTTATTGAAACCCGTTAGGTTTTCAGAAACAAATTGAGTTGGTTAGGAACAAGACCCAGCTCGTAGCCAAAGGGTATAGCCAGGAAATGGGTATTGATTTTGATAAGTCTTTTGCCCCGGTTGCTAGACTAGAAGCAGTCTGGATTTTATTGTCCTATGCTTGCTCATTGAACTTCAAATTATTTCAAATGATGTTAAATCTATTTTTCTTAACGGTTACATCAAAAGGATGCTTTTTTAGAGCAACCTCCAGGTTTTGAAGACCCAAAACATCCAAAGCATGTGTACAAGTTGCAAAAGGCCTTGTACGGGTTGAAGCAAGCTCCAAGGGCATGGTATGAAAAGTTCACCTCCTTCCTAATTGAAAATGGTTTCAAAAACGGTAAGGTTGACTAAACACTCTTCGCGAGAAAATCAGGTAAAGACATATTAGTGGTTCAAGTGTATGTGGATGACATTATTTTTGGAGCTACTAATAATGCCTTATGTGATGAATTTACAGAAATTATGCAAGGAGAATTTGAGATGAGTTTAATGGGTGAACTTACATTCTTTCTTGGATTGCAGGTGAAGCAAACATCTGAAGGCATTTTCATAAATCAAGCTAAGTACACATTGGAGCTGATAAAGAAATATGGGATGGCTGAAGCAAAACCCATGTCAACTCCGATGGCCACAACCACGAAGTTAGACAAAGATGAAAATCGTTAAACAATAGACCCCACACTATTTCGAGGTATGATCGGATCACTACTGTATCTCACAGCATGCCACCCTGACATTCAATTCAGCGTATGTCTATGCGCTCATTTTTTGTCATGTCCTAAAGAGTCTCATCTAATGGCTGTTAAATACATTTTTTGATACTTAATTGGCACAATAGATTTTGGCTTGTGGTTTTCCATCGGTAGTTCATTTGATTTGATTGCATACACCGATGCAGATTATGTCGGATGCATTGTAGATCGTAAAAGTACTAGTGGGTACTGTTAGTTTCTTGGTGGGTGCCTAGTTTGATGCGTGACGAGACCACGGACACGACAAGCTCGTGACTGTCTCTTAACGAGGGAAGCGTCGGACGTGCGCAGTTGAGAAACCGGCAATGAGCTAGGGTGATCGGCTCTCTCGTGTGCCCGGATCGGGTCACGGGACGGTCTCGCACTCTCTCGCAGCAGCGGTAATGAATAGATAAAGCGAGTTAGATACCCCTACACATGCTCTCTAGCAGCGGCATAAATAAGCATATATGAAATTAAGCAAAATGCCGAGTAAGGAGCGAGGACGATACCTCCACGAGCTCGGCGTGGGGACGACGGACCCGGCCGAAACCCGTACTCCTGGAATAATATTACACACTTGTTACAGCAATGAAGCACTGCCCACTCCACGCAGGGAGGTAAAGGGTGACACAATGGGGTTCGGGAGGACCGAATTCAGGTTGACGGGCGGCTTCTCGCGCTGTTTTGGCAACACCCGAACACGTGACGGTGGGGCCCACGTGCTGTCCGGAGGGGCCGTGTGGGAGCCGGTGGCACCGCTGTAGTGGAGGATGCCTGGAAGGGCGCTCCCTGGAGTGGGGGCGCACTGGTTCACCGGCCGGAGGCCAGGCGGCTCCGATCGGCACCGGTCGGAATAACCGGCCACGGGCTGCAACTTCTGGTTTTCAGCGCGTGTCTCGGCAAGAACGAGCACTGCGATCAGCCCCGATGTCGGATCGACACGAGACTGGCGCCGTTGGAAAGCTAACTTCAAATACTTCAATCTAGGTCTAGAAATCTGGCCTGGATCTGCATGGATCTGGACTTATGGAATTTCTAAGTTCCTATTGTACAGTTCCTGAAATCTCAGGTTAGCAGAGAACTTTCCTGTGGATTTCCTTTGACCGAGAGTTAGACGTCCGAATCTGGGGTTTTGTTCTAAACAAGTTGTGGGAAATCAAGCTAAAAAACCAGGACTATTTTTGGATCTACATTTGGGGAAGGCTACGAATATCTATGATTTTTGCACTAGCAGTGGGTCGGATCTAGAATCTGGCTCACAACACTGTAGCTGAGGAAGAAAATGAATTTCTAAAAATAGATAGAAGGTTGATAAAAAATTAAGAAAATGTGTGGATGTAGGAGGTGATGGACAGAACTCCCAGTAAAATTGGGAGGGTTTGGGCAAATCCAAAAGAGGGTCGAAGGTGAGAAATACAGGGCTGCTGTCACTATAGACAGAGACAAAACAGATATGGGAATGAAAGATGCATGAAAATGGAAAAATACTAAATGAAGGATTTTGGACGTGAAATTGTTTGTGGAGATGGTAATACACGATAGGAACAACCTCTGAAAATTTCAGATCAAGAGGATGTCGGAGTTGATAGAAGGAATTCCGAGAAGAAGCTTCTGTCCAGGATGGACATAACACCGAAGTCGACTTCGCGGCGGCTCGAAGGCGGCACGAACGGCGGCGGCGGCACCGGAGATGAACTCAGAGATTGAGGGGGAGGAGATAGAAGGGTTCCACTCTAGAATTGGGCGTTGGGGATGAAGAAAACTAGGGAGAGAGAGAGGGGAGGTCGAAATTCCCACAAGGGGGGGCTCTTGCACAATGCTTTTTTCACTTTCAGTAATATTCAAATGGAAAATACAAGTATTTATATCCCTCCAATCTAATCCAATCCCTACCATTAGATCTAGGGATGGGGAATCAATGGCCTAGATTAAATGTGACGAACACACAAAAAAAAAAAAAACCCAAGTGGGAGACAAGCTTGACATGGTAGGTAGCCTACCTTAGACTTTTTACTCCCTTTGTCTACCCATTGGGCATTGGACATTCAACCCTTCTAGATGGCCACCTAGGATGGTTGACCAGCCCCACATAGGTGACATGGACCAATGGGAAAGGGCTGAGGGCCCCCTTGCTGGTCCTACTATATACTTGCATAAAAATTCATACAATCCATGGGAATTACACATTGGCTTATAAAGCCGTACAATTACACATATACTTTCCCAAGGATATAACACAAACTAAAAGGACATAAATGCAAAAGTAAATGTACATGCTCGACGTCGATTTCCATCAACTCTCCCCGGGTGGAGGAACTCGACCCCATCGAGTAGGGGTATGGATGCTCGAGTACTCCGACGGATCCGTCACCGTGCCAAGTAACGCGGGTACGCTCCACTCCAAGTGATAGTCACCTGCTCATTGCATATATACTTGATATGCGCAAGCTGCCATGGGCTAGTGGTGGACACTCCGGGTGGGGCACTCTCAAAGGGGGAGGTGGCGGCTCGAAGGCTCACTAGGAATCACCGCTGAGTCCCTGTAGGTGACTAGATCCGGGTGTAGATATAGAACCGATCCCATACTCATCGAATGAGTCCACTCGCCTCTTACTCATAAGAGAACGACAACGAGCTTGCACAAGACACATGCAGATAAATAAACGACACACAAACCATGCAAATAAACCACACAAAGAAGAGACAATACCGACTCATATATGACCCTAGACATACCTAATGTTAGTCCGACCCGTACATGGGTGACGGCGGACTAGGACACCCGAATGTGTGCCATGCATGCATCTGACGTAACCGGTGGTTGACATCATGCGGAAATCCTAGACCTCCTAAGGTGGGCCATGCATGCATATGGGATGTGGATGTGGGAGGGCCAAGAGTATCTCCCCTAGATGATGGTGTATCTTGTAAGGGTACGGGCTTGGTGGGCATAGACGACCCGACCCGTGGGGAAGGGGTGTGGTAGCGGACTCCCTCGAAGAAGTGAAGTGAATGTGGAGGGTCTAAGGATCCACTAGGGAGTGGGTCAAAGGGATCAAAGAAGGTATGACCTCTTATGGTGGGTTCCCACAAGTCACGGTCCCACGTGTAGAAGTTTTGAAGGTGTGGATAGTCACCTTCTTGAATTGTGACGGGTGGGACGGGGATCATAGGCAAGAAGTATGATTCCTCCCTCGGACAAAAGGGTATGAATTCGGGCTCGTCTGGTAGCGGGAGAAGTAGAAGAACCTCCATGGTGACACAACCCACGGTGCACTCGGAGGTAATGGACCCGAAGGCCGGATGGGTGAAGCTAAGACTAGCGAGTTGGTCAAAGCCTCGGGCCAAAAGATGCGTCAACTCCCATTGTGAATCTAATCCCATGACAAGATCATCCAACGTATCAACATGGTGACGAGATCGAAATGTGGTATGGAATGAGTTGATCGGCACTATAGGTAGGATGGGGTCCATGGATGGAAAGGGAGGTGGGACCATGCCATCCTTGAGCCAACTAAAAAGTGGCTCGGTGATGTATAGTGTACCTGTTAGAAATACGGGTGGCTCGGGCCTTGGTGGCTCCAAATGAGATGGTTCCGAATCACGTTCGGACGTAGAGGGTGGTGGCATTGGAGCTCTCGAGGGTGAAGAAGCTCTTATCCTTTCCAACAAATCTGAAATAATTTTCTCGAATTCCTTAAAGGAGCGGGTTGGAGTAGGGACCTTGGGGTGGACTCGCTCCTCGTCCCTCGGCCTAGGTGTGGTCCTAGGCTCGGCTATAAGCGGGGCTTCCACTCGGTTGGAGGTACTTGAGTGGGTTGGGATGGGGGTGCTAAGGGGAGGCTGGTTGGAGGTGACTGGGCGGGCCACTAGATTAGGGTCGCCTTGGTGGGCTTGGATGGTGGTGAAGGGGTGGGATTGGGTAGAGGTGTGGCCCACTTGATTGTGGGTGAGTTGGTGGGGTTGCTGAGTGGTATGACCTCCGTGGTTGGAGGTAGGTGGGCAAGGAACATAGGCCCTCCTAAGCGCTCTCTTCATTTCCCACCATGACTCGATGGGCCTTAGATTCCTATCCTCCCTCCAATATTTGATGTTCTTCCAAGTTGCGGCGGCTTCACCAAAAAGTTGCCTTTTGGCAACATCGACTTGCATGGGCCCGTACATAATGTACACCTCGAAGTAATCATTCATAATGGCTTCCCATTCTAGGTAGACACTCGGGTCATCGAACCCGTAGAAGTCCCGGGTTTCGGGCCTCGTGGGGTGGTTCGGGTGGTCCTTCCATTTGAGATAGTATCTCCACCATCCGGGTGTTTGGGAATCCATGGGGATTAGGGACTAGTGGGTGGGCATGTCGACACTAGTAGATGAACCACCTAGACAATAGACTACAACCCTAAACATGACGACCAAGACTGGGTACGTGGTGGAGATAAGCGATCCGAAGATCACTCGCGCAAGTGTGCGACCTTCCCGATAGGCGTAGCCTAAGGTTCGGACAACACCTTTTGATATACCGAACAATGGTATGCAAATGCAACACCTAAGACCGACTTGACTTACATAACTAGACTTAAATGACACTCTTTTTTTTTGACACCCTAGACTCAACCTCACTCTGATACCAAATTGATGCGGGACGAGACCACGGACACGACAAGCTCATGATTGTCCCTTAACGAGAGAAGCGGCGGACGTGCGCGGTTGAGAAACCGGCAATGAGCTAGGGTGATCGGCTCTCTCGTGTGCCCGGATCGGGTCACGGGACGGTCTCGCACTCTCTCGCAACAGCGGTAATGAATAGATAAAGCGAGTTAGATACCCCTACACATGCTCTCTAGCAGCGGCATAAATAAGCATATATGAAATTAAGCAAAATACCGAGTAAGGAGCGAGGACGATACCTCCACGCGCTCGGCGTGGGGACAACGGACCCGGCCGAAACCCGTACTCCCTGAATAATATTACACACTTGTTACAGCAATGAAGCACTGCCCACTCCACGCAGGGAGGTAAAGGGCGACACAATGGGGTCCGGGAGGACCGAATTCGGGTTGACGGGCGGCTTCTCGCGCTATTTCGGCAACACCCGAACATGTGACGGTGGGGCCCACGTGCTGTCCAGAGGGGTCGTGTGGGACCAGGTGGCACCGCTGTAGTGGAGGATGCCTGGAAGGGCACTCCCTAGAGTGGGGGCATGCTGGTTCACCGGCCGGAGGCAGGGCGGCTCCGATCGGCACCGGTCGGAATAACCGGCCACGGGCTGCAACTTCTGGTTTTCAGCACCTGTCTCGGCGAGAACGGGCGCTGCGATCAGCCCCAATGTCGGATCGACATGAGACTGGCGCCGTTGGAAAGCTAAATTCAAATCCTTCAATGTAGGCATAGAGATCTATCCTAGATCTGCACGGATCTGGACTTATGAAATTTCCAAGTTCCTGTTGTACAGTTCCTGAAATTTCAGGTCAGCAGAGAACTTTCCTGTGGATTGCCTTTGACCGCGAGGTAGACGTCCGAATCTGGGGTTGTGTTCTTCATAAACGTTGTGGGAAATCAAGCTACAAAACCAGGAATATTTTTGGATCTGGATTTGGGGAAGCCTACGAATTTCTATGATGTTTGCACTAGTAGTGGGTCGGATCTGGAATCTGGCTGATAACATTGTAGCCGAGGAAGAACATGAATTTCTAAAAATAGATAGAAGGCTGATAAAAAAGTAAGAAAATTGGTGAATGTAGGGGGTGATAGACAACACTCCCAGTAAATATGGGAGGGTTTGGGCAAATCCAAAAGAGGGTCGAAGGTGAGAAACACAGGGCTGCTGTCACTGTAGACAGAGACAAAATAGATATGGGAATGAAAGATGCATGAAAATGGAAAAATACTAAATGAAGGATTTTGGACGTGAAATTGTTTGTGGAGATGGTAATACAAGATAGGAACAACCTCTGAAAATTTCAGATCAAGAGGATGTCGGAGTTGATAGAAGGAATTCCGAGAAGAAGCTTCTGTCCAGGATGGACAGAACACCGAAGTCGACTTCGCGGCGGCTCGAAGGCGGCACGAACGGCGGCGGCGGCACCGGAGATGAACTCAGAGATTGAGGGGGAGGAGATAGAAGGGTTCCACTCTAGAATTGGGGGTTGGGGATGAAGAAAACCAGGGGGATAGAGAGGGGAGGTCGAAATTCCCACAAGGGGGGGCTCTTGCACAATGCTTTTTTCACTTTCATTAATATTCAAATGGAAAATACAAGTATTTATATTCCTCCAATCTAATCCAATCTCTACCATTGGATCTAGGGATGGGGAATGAATGGCCTAGATTAAATGTGACCAACACACAAAAAAAAAATAACCCAAGTGGGAGACAAGCTTGACATGGTAGGTAGCCTACCTTAGACTTTTTACTCCCTTTGTCTATCCATTGGGCATTGGACATTCAACCCTTCTAGATGGCCACCTAGGATGGTTGACCAGCCCCACATAGGTGACATGGACCAATGGGAAAGGGTTGAGGGCCCCCTTGCTGGTCCTACTGTATAATTGCATAAAAACCCACACAATCCATGGGAATGACGCATTGTCTTTTAAAGCCGTACAATTGCGCATATACTTTCCCAAGGATATAACACAAACTAAAAGGACATAAATGCAAAAGTAAATGTACATGCTCGGCGTCGATTCCCATCATAGTTTCATAGGCCTCCAAGAAACAACATTCAGTAGCTCTCTTAACGGCCGAGGCTGAATATGTAGCCGCCAGAAGTTGTGGAGCCCAAGTACTTTGGATCAAAAATCAATTGCTTGATTTGGATGTTGAAATGAAATATGTTCCAATCTTGTGTGAGAATACCAGTGCAATCAGTTTGTCAAAAAAGCCTGTTCAACATTCCAGGACAAAGCATATTGATATTCGGCATCATTTTCTGAGAGATCATGTAGGAAAAGGGGTCTTTCAATTGAACTTTATTGACACACACAATCAGCTAGCCGATATCTTCACAAAACTCCTAAATCAGGATCAATTTAGCAAGATAAGAAGAGAACTTGGCATGTGCAAGGGTGAGAGTATACATACATAGGTCTGCACTTAGGGTAAGGGTTGCACTTATAGAAACTCATATGCATAAAGGGTAGATTAACATGCATATTGTATGTACTTATTTTCAATACCTTGTGTGTATTTACATCCCTGCATGTTTAAGTGTATTTATACATACAGCCCTCCTTGAAAATCCTTCTAAAGATGAATATTCCTTGATTAAATAAATGTGGACCCGTATAACTTCTGGATTTAAAGCACCTTCTGAGGGGGAGTTAGAGAACTTTTCTCAAAACCCCATCTCTTCTCTTTCTCTCTACTTCATGATGTTGGTTTCATTTAGAAGGCCGGCTGATGGTGCTCATATCAAAAAAAAGGAGAAAAAAAAGAACGAGAAACAAAAAAAAGAAAAAAAATTGAATTTTTAGGGCAAGGTCGACCACTTCGGTCGACCGCCAGCCCTGGTCCGGTCAACCGAACACGGCAAACCGGCCCGACCGAACCAGCAACCGAACCATCTTAAAAGGGGTCTTAACACCCCATTCTCTCTTTCTATCACCCCCACTCTTCCTCCAACACATTTCCCTAACCCTAGAACCACATATCTCCACCTCTCTACCCAAACAACCTCATCTTTCCTTCACCCGCACTAGATTCGGTCGGTTTGTCACGATTTCGGGACGAAATCTCCACGGCCGATTTGTGCGCTCGTGAAGGTACCTCCAAGGTTTCGGATTGTAGAGAAGATCATTCCAAGCTCTAGGAGTGTCTTTCGGTCCATCTTCATCCCCAGGGTTGAGATCGATCTTCAAGGGTCTCTACATCAGTTTTCTAGTTCAGGATGCCGCCTAGATGAAGTTCTCGACGATCTGCCCAAGGAGAAGCCAGTGGTCAAAGATGAGAGGCCCTGACTCATCCACCACAGCGGGTACCTGCGCCTCGTCATGCACCTCATTTGCCTCCACGGCCCATTATCGACCCTCGACTAGTCGACTTCGATGAGGTGAATGATATTTTGCCCGATTTATGTGCACTTTTTGAGATTCAAGAGGGTTGGAGTGATTTTGTCACCAAATACACTAGGTATTATCCTAACCTAGTGCAGCAATTTTATGAAAATTTGATTGAGAGAAATGAAGATCTATACACAGTTGTTCAAGAAGTTGAGATACATATTACACCCGATCTTTTTCGGTGAGCCTTAGGAGTCTCGGCCAGGGGTGCTGACATGACCTTTGGTCGTGGTGAAGTTGAGGCTACTTTTATTGCTATGACAAACTGTGATTATGTGTGTGGTGTCAGTGATTTGATTCAGTTGAATGCCAACTATTTCCCACCACTACAGCGGATTCTACACCACATGTTTACATCACTTATCTATCCAAAAAGTGAGAGTAGAAATGAAGTGACAAAGGTTCACAGATTTCTATTTTATCATGTTATGAATGGAAGCTTAGTAAACATGGGCCAGCTCATGACAAACTTGATAGGGACATGTTGAACCCAACTGAGGAGATCATTGCCTTATGCTTCACAGCTGATAGGAGAGTTTGTATATGCTGGGATTCACCATGGTGATGAAACATTTGTTCGAGTCAGACAGGATGATATCTACAACCACCATAAAATTTTCTCAAATTTTGGATATTACTATGGTCCCGATGGTGAGCTACGCCGAGATATACTTGTTTATGGGGAAGAAGCTGACAGTGAGGAAGAGAAAGAACAAGAGCAGCAGTAGGGTCAAGGGGATGTCCCCCCTCCAGTTCAGGCTGAGGACCAGCCTCCTCCACCTTCACCTCCATACATGGATCCAGAGATGCCTCCTCCACCACAGTTCTTTCATGGGGAGTCTTCTACTCAGGGGGCCGGCCAGCACTCTTGGGTAGACTATGAGACTTTTGACAGGCGCCTTACTGGGATAGAAACTCGAGTGGATACTTTTGGGGGTCACCTCTCTACCTTTGGGGATCGCATAGACGCTATGGGTAATGTGATTGACACTATGTCAGGTCGCATAGATTCCTTCTCCACAGTCTTGGACACTCTCTTTGTTGGAAGTAGTGGAATGTCAATCTAGAGGGAGAGGGGGTGAATAGGTTGACCCTTTAAAAACTACTAGTGAAAGATCACACAATTCGTTGAGTGTGATATTTCTAAATGAGAATACAGAGTGAGTTAATGTAGCAGTTGGACCATCTCAAGCATCTAATCAACATACAAACCACAAAAATGGGAGCAAACCACAGATGAACACCAGGTTTTTAAGGTGGTTCGGTCTCCCTATGGAGACCTACATCCACCCCTCACTTAATCAGTGAGGATCCCTACTAAGCCTTAAAGCTTAGCTAAACAGAGGAACAATTCCTCACAAACGCTGAGCACTACAGCTTGGATTACAAGAGGAACCGGTCCTCTTACCCGCTGACAAATAGCTTGTGGGCGAAACCCCAACCCCTTGATCCAAGCACAGCCCGCTTGATCAAGAAACCTCATTCTAAAATGACTAGTACAAGGGAGAACAGCAGTAATAGAGTTTAAAATAAACTGTAAAACATAAAATAGAAACCAGAGAATTGAAAGAGTTTCATATACAGATCAGAGATCTCGAACTCAAAGATCTGAGGGATGAAACTCTTAATCAGCAGGCTTCCTCTTCCTTGACAATGGGATGTAGAAGGGCTCGCGATGCTGCACTCTTGATGTCCCTTCTATCCTTAGTGATTGAATTCTGAAGCTCTTCTACTTCTTGTTCGTGGACCAAGCAGCACCAAAAGGAAAATGATGATCCCCAATCTTCGGCTGCAGAACTCCTTTCCGCTGCTACCTTCGACTACAACTATTCTATTTTTCCCGCGGTTTTTCCCTTCATACACGTGAATATTCCCTTTGGGCCCAGATCAGATTTCTTGGTTGGCCCCAATGATTGTCCTGTCCCAGATGCTTCTGGAATCGTGAAGGAGAAGAGACGCGTGCCCTTCGTGCTGAGGTGGCATTTAATTTATCAATTAGCTGGGGTCCACTGGTATACATGTGATGAAGCCCAGATGGCGTGACCTTGTGTGACTGAGAGGTTAACGCATACTTGCATAACATGTAAGACTATAATAGTTGGAAGCATTGACGCATGAAGACCCTGCGTCAACTCACTGAGCTGACCCAGAGCCGTCTTTCCTCTGGTCATTAACTGATGCGTTGGCGTTGTGCCCTTGTAGCGTTAACGCACTGAACTAGATCAGTGACTTATTCTTCTAACTTATTGAACTAAGGCGTGGACGCCTTGAGCAACCTGCTTGGACACCATGTGTTCTTTGCAATTCAAGATAACCAGATATATGTATATATGTTACTGAACCCATTTCATTATGCAAATTAAACTCAAACACAGATTATCTAGATCATCTTGCCTGTTGAACTCAATACCAAATCTCATGGTTGTCATCATCAAAACCAGGGGCACAACAATCTCCCCCTTTTTGATGATGGCAACTATGAGTTAGATGACATTGCATATTTATCCAAAAAGAAATTTGTTGAATTAAACAAGAAATTCATTTCATAGAACACATCAACAATTTAATCCATGGTCTAACACCAAAAAAAAATAAGCAGGGCAGGAATTTCAGTTCATTTCATTTGAGTCCATGGTCTAACACCAAAAAGAAAACAAGCATGGCACAAGGTTTTTCTTTCACATGATATGTAGATGCAAGATTGTCCCAGGCCCCCTCCAAAGTGAGTTCATATAGATGACTCTCCCCCTTTGCCATCATCAGGAAGGGGGGCAAGAGAGGAAGTGCCAAACTGAAGTATGTGAGTAGAAACATTATCTAGTTACTGTTGAAGCTGAGCAATAGAGGAAGCAAAGCTGTCAAGTTTTTCAGAAATCTGTTGATCTCTCTGCAGAACGAACTTCTGAAACTCGTGCACTTTAGTAGAAATGCCATCAAACCAGCTATGTAAGATATCAAACAAATAATCAACTTGAGCTTTTTGTTGAGATCCCCATTTTGGCTCAGAAGTTTCTGTGGTTGGTGGAGGGCAGTATGCATCATACTGATCTTCAAGTGTGGGTGGAAAGTGCTCTTTTAGAATGTTCACAACATCCATAACTTCATCACCAAGTAAGGTAGACCGTTCAAACAATTTAGCAAGATCTTCACCAAAGGAAGTAATCTTTGCAAACAATTCGTGAACTTTTTCACCAAATGCATTGTTCTTGTCTATCAAGGCTGAATACTTGCCCTTCAGATTGCAAACAATTTAGATTGGACTATTTGCCCTTGATATCATAGTTATATGTCTGCACAGCATGCAGCTTGCCTAGAAAGTGCTGATGCTTGCCCTTCAGATTGTGCATGACTATCCCAACTTTCTCACAGACTTGAAGAAGAGATTCCATAAACCTATGAAGCTTCTTGTCTGACTTAAGTTTTTCATGTTGGGATTGTTCCCATCTACTATCCAACTTTTGTTCAAGTTGTGTGAGACGCATGTCCATAGTTGAGCTCCAATGCATTATAGAGGAATCAATAGTCTTAAACGTCATTTCCAGAAACTGAATCAATGTAGGGTTGATACCAGAAGTGTGAGTATCCATCTTAGCAGAGCCATCAACATCAGTTGGAATATCCTCCTTAGGGTGATAAGTAGGTTCAGTATCCCTTATAGGAGAAAGTTCAGGAAAGGGACCATGTACAAGAGTGATATCTCTTGTGGAATTTGGGAGGATTGGAACATCATCTGGGGCAATGTTGTCTTGGAAAGGACTGGCTTCTAAATGGTCCACTCTAGTAGGACTAACCTCTGGTTGGTCCACTCTAGCAGCACTGGCCTCTGGTCTTTCTAGACTTTCTGCTCTCAATTTTTCAGCAGGTGTCATAGAGATAGATTCATGTTTCTGACTTGGCAAGACTCTGACAGGCTGTCCATTCCCAATCTTAAATCCCATGAAATTTTGAATGTATGACAAGGAGTATCTATTTTCTTTAGGAATTTCACGTTTCTTCTCATTTCCAAAATCCACTCCAACTTTTCTAAAGATAGTAGTCAGTGGGGCAGCATAGGGAAGTGTCTGAGATTGTGAAAAACATGAACCCATATTTTGAATAATAACATCAGGCAAGGAGATTTTGACATATTTCAGCATACAGTACAATAAAAATTGTTGCATTTCAGTAACACTTTCCCTACCACTGCTTTGGGGTGTAATAATAGATGTACAAATGTGATGTAACAGTCGTTTGAATGGAGGGAACCTATTTGCCTTCAGACTAGAGAGATATGTATGTTTGGCATTGGTGGGATCACTTGGCTCTTCTGTCAGGATAGCAAAAGCCTCATGTTCATCAATGTGAAAACTATGTAGTTCGACTCCACCCATTGGAATTTTCAGAGCTCTGGCAAACAATTTATTTTTTAACTCAAAACTGATATTTCTGACTGTTGAGGAAACCTTAGGAATTTGTGGTTCATATTTCAGATTCTGGTAAAACTCTCGAACAAGAGTAGGGTAATATATTCTGTGGTTTATAACAAAAGACCACCAACCCTGAAAATCCAAAGTGGGAAATAACTGCGGAAAAGCTTCAAGCAATTGAACATCGGAATCAACAATGGACCGAGGAATAAGAACTTTCAGAGGTTCTCCAGTATTGGTGTGAAGAGATGAGTCAGGAGACTTTGCATGAGCATCCGAACTTCCTACAGGTTGTTTCCCTTTTTCTGCGGCAGAGGATGAGGACTTTCTGGGAGCATCGTGAGAATCTTTCTGCTTCGATGCCCTTGATTCTGAGAGTTTTCTTTTCTTTGCCGACGAGCCCTTCTCTTTCCCTTTACGTTTCTGTGGAGCTGATTGAGACGGCATCTCCTCTTGAGCAGGTTGAAATTTGGTTTGAGGCACAATCATGCCCTCAGCTGTGATGGGATCTCTTCTCTTCAGACCCTTCTTCTTCTTCTTCTTGTCCTTTTTCCCTTTTTTCGGAGGAGCCATGGCAGTAAGGTGAATCTCACGGCAACAGGGAAAAGATGGAAGAACATAAGAAAGAGGGAAACGGTGAGACACGGAGAGAGGGAAGGCCCAAATGAGTTTGAGCGAGAGGTGAAAATACGAAGGCATTCACACTGAGAGAGTTTAAACAAAGGCGACACCTTAAATTTAAACAAAGAGTCAGTTCAAAGAAGATGAACCGGACGGGTTTGACAGAAAGACCGCTCAACAGCGTTGACGTGGTGAGATATTGAGTTGGCGCATCCAGAAGGATACAAGAACAACATTGTTAAGGTGAGTTCTAATTACACTGAAACATGAACCATGACATTGCATTCAGGGAATTTTAATAAGTAAAAGTCAAATTCTTTTATAAGAGTTACTGCAAAAGACCCTAAATTATATAATGGTGTGGAGTACAACGATCTCAAGAGATGGACGTAAACCCTTGAACAAGAAGTACATGAGTATGGAATAGAGATAGAACAGTTTGTACAACAAGAACCTTCTCCAATCTACATCCCTTGATTGCTCAATTGCAAGAGACCCTTGTAGAAGTGAATTTAACATGTATTGAAGAGAAACTCTTTAGGATTTGTGTAAGCTGTAGGTCAACCATATATATATATATATATATGTATATATGTATTTATTATTTTATTTTATTTTATTTTTTAAATTTTTTTTAATTTTATTAGCAGTCAAGTGTAGCTTGCTTTTTGACACATGTAAACATGTTTATCAGACACCAGAATCCCCGGTTACTCAGCATAGTTAACTATTCTACTTCACATAGTAGAGAGTTGGTAACTCACATCATGACATGTTTCTTAGCACTTCATTGGTGCATGGTGACAATTTCTCAGTGAGAATTTACCATTGCTCTGCAGCATGTTATTTTGTTATGCTGGGAACAGAGTTGGCAACTCACATCATGACATGTTTCTCAGCACTTCATTGGTGCATGGAGACAGTTTCTCAGTGAAAAATTGCCATTGCTCTGCAAGCTTTGACATGATATATATACATATATATAAAGGTGTATTCCTTCAGCTTTTATTGAGCCTATTCTGAGTTTGAGGTCAATACAATTATTAAATTCATTTTGAACGAAGTTGTCTCTTTGCTTTTGATTTTCATGGTTCTAGAAAAGATGGGTTCACAGTTTTATGAAACAGTTCTATAGCTATTCCATATGCAAGGAACATTCATATTCAAGAAATTTAATGTTCAAAAATATAAGATCATAAGACTCCAACCACTAATTTTGCAAGGGGTCAGTCAATGAAGACCAAGAACTCTTATAAGGGAATTATCATTTGAGCTCCCCCTGAATCTAAGATATCAAGTTAAATCTCAATGTTTAAAGAAACTTCCCTTAAATTGAGGATTAACAAGTTCTTCAATTCAAGAAAAATGGACATTATGAGATGAATGGAACATGAGAAATGGCTTGAAGAGGAAGCGAAAAGAATCCAGGCTGCAGATTACCTTATGAAAAGTCACTTGAAGGGCTACCTGGTCAAACAGCAGGTGTTGAAGCACAGCAACCATTGCATCAACCCATTTCATCAGACATAATCTCAAAAGATAGATTTTCCAGACCGGCGTTAACTCAATCCTCATTACTGCGTTAACCCACTCAAGCAGACAGAGTGACCATCCGCTCGATTTTCACACAAATTCAGTCAATGCGTTGACGCAGGATTCATCCAACGTTAACTCAGTCTACTTAACCATGACTTGGCTTAACGATCGGTGCAGAATTAACTAACCAACCATTTCAAAGTGCCAGCAAACTTTTTTCAGCAATCAAAATGTAATTCAAGCTCCCCCTTACTCCCTTGGATCATGCATGACAAAAAGTTCTAATAAAATAGCAATTTTCAACATGGTATGCCTTTTAATTTCCATATGACATTCAGTGCAGAGGACATTATAAATTACTAAGCTCCCCCTAAATTTGTTACTTATTTAAGAGCAAAGCAGATTCTAATCAAACCAAGGCATGCAACCAGATTATTACTATGCAACATCAAGCAATCAGAATTCATGAAATGAGCTGAACAATCACATTAGGCAACATTTTGAGGATTACACAATCCAAGATCTCTTCTAAGACAGGTAAATCTATCATTACACAGAGGCTTAGTAAAAATATCAGCTAGTTGGTGTTGTGAATCCACAAACATCAATTTAAAGCTTCCTTTATTAACTTCATCACGTAAGAAGTGATGCCTAATTCCTATATGTTTGGTCCTAGAGTGCTAGATGGGATTCTTTGCCAGGTTAATAGCACTGGTGTTATCGCACAAGATTGGAACACACCCAAGATTAGTTTGATAATCTTGGAGTTGGTGTTTGATCCACAACACTTGAGTGGCACAACTCCCTGCAGCGACATATTTTGCCTCTACAGTGGACAGTGCCACCGAGTGTTGTTTCTTGGATGCCCAAGAAACCAAACACCCTCCCAAAAATTGGCAACAGGCACTTGTGCTTTTCCTATCAAGTTTACATCCGGCATAATCTGCATCTGAATAAGATACTAGATCAAAAGAGCAAGATGCAGGATATCAAATCCCTAAATCTCGAGTTCCAGCAAGGTATCGAAAGATACGCTTAACAGAACTCAAATGGGAGTCTCTAGGACCAGATTGAAAATGAGCACACAAGCAGACACAAAATTGGATATATGGCCTAGATGCAGTAAGATAAAGGAGTGATCCGATCATACCTCAATAAGTCTTCGCATCTACTTGTTTACCTTTCAGATCTGCATCCAGAATTGTGTTGGTGCTCATGGGAGTTGTGATCGCTTTGAGATTCTCCATTTGATACTTTTTCAGCAGTTCAGAAATATATTTTGCTTGGTTGATAAAGCATCCTTCCTTGCTTTGGGTGATTTGAAGACCTAGAAAAAATTGCAACTCACCCATTAGACTCATTTCAAATTCTGTAGTCATCAATTTTGCAAATTCCTCACACATGATTGGTTTAGTGGATCCAAAAACTATATCGTCAACATAAATCTGGATAAGAAGAATATCGATATTTCTTACCTTGGTGAACAAAGTTTGGTCCACTTTACCTCTGGAATATTCCTTTTCAGTGAGATATGAACTGAGTCTGTCGTACCATGCTCGAGGGGCCTATTTCAGCCCATAAAGAGCTTTGTCCAATCTGTAAACATGGTTAGGATAGTCTATACACTCAAAACTGGGGGGTTGTTCAACATACATCTCTTATTTTATTAAACCATTTAAAAAGGCACTTTTTACATCCATCTGTTGTAATGTTATTCCATGGCAGCAAGCAAATGCAAGTAATAATCTAATAGCCTCTATTCTAGCTACTGGAGCAAAGGATTCTTCAAAATCGATACCGAATTCTTGGTTATATCCTTGAGCTACCAGTCTTGCTTTATTTCTAACTACAATTCCATTCTCATTTTGTTTATTTCTGAAAACCCATTTAGTTCCAATCACTGAATGTTCAGTGGGTCTTGGCACAAGGTGCCACACTTTATTTCTTTTGAACCGATTTAATTCTTCATGCATTGTATTTATCCAAAATTCATCTTTCAAGGCTTCATCTACATTTTTGGGTTCAATTTGAGAAACAAGTGCCAAATTATCCATTTCTTCAATGATCCTAAAGTGAGATCTAGTTCTAAGAGGGTCATGCAGACTACCAAGGACACTTGATAAAGGGTGATCTCTTAACACCCTGACATTGGTAAGAGGATTACCTTCATTAGCTGCTGCATTACCTTGAGCACTTGATTCTGCTGGATAATCACCTGACCTTGATTCTTTTTCTTGTAGATCTTGATCTTTCTTTACTTCAAGAAACTCCCCATCATCCTTGTCCCTGCAAGGTTGTTCATTTTCAGATTTAACATTCATTTCATCAAACACAATATGTGGGGATTCTTCTACAGTTTGAGTTTTGACATTTAGAACTCTATAGGCCCTAGAGTGATCAGAATATCCAAGAAAAATGGCTGGTTCACTCTTTGGTTCAAATTTATCCAAGTCCGGTTTGTCATTATTTTGAATAAAGCATTTTGATCCAAAAACTCTGAAGTGGGCAACTGATGGCTTCTTACCTTTCATTGACTCATAGGGAGTCTTTTTGGACAGAGGCCTTGTAAGACCCCGAATAAATAATCAAGAATGAGTATATTCAAAAATGATATAATCAAGTTATACACTATATGATTAAACCCATCACCCATATACACATCAAAAACGAGCCAAATTAAAAGACGCCTCCATCTAGGTCGTCATTTAATTGAAGACCCCTAAGAAGGCGCCAATTTATAAAGTAACACCTCTATCCTAGGCGTCAATTTCAGAAGTGACGCCACTATGTATGGGCGTCAAATTTCATATTGCAGTAACGCAAGAAAATTTAATAGTAAGTAACGCCCCCTTGGCAGGCGCCATTTTATAAATTGAAGACCCTTTGACAGGCGTCATTTTTAATTAATGCCCCAACATTAGGCGTCATTTTCAAACTAAACCTGTTAGTGTTCGGTTCGAACTGAGATGTTATCTTGGGTAAGCTTGATTGAGGAAAGGATCAATATGTGGGATGTCTAAGTTAATAAGGACTCTAAGAAGGAAGTTTCAATTCCCATCGAACTCCAACCCTTTAGAGTCTCCAGAATCCTATAAATACCTATCCCCTTTCCATCGAACTCACGTTGATACTAATTGCCAAAGACGTCCTGCTGCTACTGCTGCTGCTCTTCTGCCTTGAAGTTCCTCTTCATTCTGCTGCTCCTATTGTGCTGCTGCATAGCAGTTCTTCATTAGCATCTTCCTCTTGCTGTCAATACCCTGAAGGGAGGAAGCTATCTTCTGGTTCTTCTTCTGAAGGTTTTGGTTGTTCGTGGGAAGCTCCTGTTGTTCTAATCTGGACCAAAGGAGTTGCTGCAATTGTTGCTCTTACCATCATCTTCCTGTCGGGAACATAGAAGAATCATCCTCTTCTTCCTTGTTCCCACTGCGTTGCTGAAGCTATTATCACCCTCATCATCCTACTGCATCTTCCGAGGGGTGCTGTTATTGCTTTGGCTAAAGAGTTGCTGCTATTTTAACTTCCAGAAGCTCTGTTTGAAACAGAGTATCGTTCACAGTTATTTTCTTCACCGTTCTTCAGCATCTGTCAACCAAACCACCCAACCAATGTAGGTTTTCTTAAGACTTAGCAAAACTCTGTAACTAGCAAGTTAGAAGCATGCATATAGGTCTGTAAGAGTACAGATTTTATTTCATGATTGAGTTTTCATAGTTTACAGTGTGAATCAAACTTACGACCCCATCTAGGGCGTCAATTTGATTTAACGCCCATGCAAATCGTCGTCAATTGCCATGATAATTATTAATTGAATAATGTTTAAAATTTAATATTCATGAAATTATACATGTTAATTAATGCACGACCTTGTCCATAAATTCCTGTCAATTTTCTCTTACTATTCATGACATCTATTTCCTGATCGGACATACTTTGTAAACCATGTGTCTGTGATTGTACTTACCCGGTGCAAATCAGAAGACAAAGAAATAGCGACTCTGAATAGGTCGTCATTTAAAATGGACGCCCGCACACATGGGGGCCAATTTAGTGATAAATCAAGAATTTCTGAAAATATTTATATTGTTCCTGGATATTGAAATGACGACATATGCACAGCCCTTTAATTTTATATATGACGCCCCTGACTAAGGCGCCATTTACATAGTTAACGCCTTTGTAAAAGGTGTCATTTTGACAAAAATTGAAATATAAAAATAAATTAATCTGCATATAGCGACTGAGAGAACAACCATCATTTTATAAACTGACGACTCTGACCAGGGCATTAATTCATAAAATGAAGACTCAGATCCCAGACGTCATTTTACTGATAGTCATGTTTATACGTGGTTTCTGTAACCCACTGTCGGGTCATATATATATTTATGCGTGTTGGCACTATATTCCATTCCGTGAGTATAGTCCCATGTTTCACGGTGTTTTCTCGATTACCCCCTATTTCTCGGTGATAGATGAACTCTCCATGGGACATTCCGTTCCTTTAGACCAGTGACTTTATCATAGAGACCTCCGTAAGACTTCGCTAGCATTGGATTCCCTCAAGGCAGCCGAGCAGGTTGTACCATCAAAACCTATGACACTACTTGATTTCCATGTCACTCTAAAGAAACATGGTATACCGGCCCTCACGACATGTTGTTTGTATGTCATGAGAATATTCTTGGAAATAATGGGATGGGTAATCCATACCATTCATATCCTTTAAGAATAGTGTGCCGTACTTGTGTACACTAATTCTATCTACCTTATCATGTACAAGAACAAGCGACCATGTCCATGTGGGCGCTTATTCCTATCGTCATGGCACCCGAGTTAGGGAGCCGTTTCCACCTAGTTTTATCGTTAATCATGATTATACCGTTATTTTCCTTGAAATGCTATTCCACAAGATCTACCTTAAAGGTTCATACAAGTTTATTCCTTGAAATTCCATATTGGCTATAACTATAGTGGATGTCGAAAAATACACGATCAATGCCTGCACATATAGGGGGCCTGATCTGGTCCTGGGAGGAGCACCCAAAAGTACTTGTGCCCATGGGAGTTGTAATGATCATGGTATGGCATTGTACCAAAGTGCATGACTAGCTTGATTAGACATTCCACAATCTCATACTCGACTTGACATGACATGACTTGCGTGCCCAGGAAAAGGGTATTTATATACTTGCTTGAATCGTGATAGCCAATTCCCGACACGACATGATGAATATGCTTGCTTGAATATCTTGACATTTATTGATATAAGTTCTTGAAAGACACTCTAGTTCACTCAATTATCTCTTGTTATACCCTCTCTCTCTCTTGTCGTTTTACGCAAACATGCATAGCTTTATTGCATTCATGTAACATGTAATTTACTTAAAGCAAGCTAGCTCTTGAGATATAATTCCTACTGAGTGTTCGCTCATCCAGTGTTTTTTCTTATTTTCAGGTAAGTCTGATGATGAGACTCAATCGGATGGGGAAGGTCAAGAGTGAAGAGATTAGAGCTCTCCATCTATCCAAGCGTTTACTAATCTTTTCTTTCAAATTTCTTGAGTCAATCATTGTACTTTTTCCTTTTATTGAGTCTTGCATTTTCATTTGTAATATAAGTACTTTGAGGTTGTGATTGAATAAAGGACTGGGTTATCTTTACTTTTGCGCACTTTATCTTTGTGTTGAATACACTAACGCTCTGATTGACATGATCGATATAAACTTGTCATGCACTATGGGTTCCTTCCGTGCTCGGGGCGTGACAGTTTTTGTGGTATCAGAGCCTAGGATATTCAATTCCTAGGAAACCCAAGTCCAAGGTTAGGTTTAAACCGTTAACCGGTGAGATTGGTTAGAACCAAGGGTTAAGTTAACTTAGAATCAAAACCTTCGAACATCATCACATATTAATATAGTATTGTAATTGTAGGACAATGGCTACCGAACGTGCCCAGTGGCGTAACATGCAACGCACTCTGCAAGGCATGACCCAGGCACTTCAACAAGTGGCACAAGGAGGTGCACATCAGGGAGCAGGAAATCTCCACCAAAGCTTCAAGAACTTGAACCCTCCTAAGTTCATGGGATCCACTGATCCGGATGACGCCGAGCACTGGATCCGGGAGACCGAACGTATCTTTCGAGTTATGCAATGCACGGACCAAGAGAATGTCTTGTTAGCAACGTTTCAATTAGAAAGGGACGCCCGCTGCTGGTGGGAGTCGATAGAAGCCACATTAGATCAAGGACAAGTTACTTGGGAGGAGTTTCTTGAACATTTCAACAATAAATATTTTTCAGACCGAGTCCAGGAGAAGAAGGCCGCCGAGTTCACCGCACTTAAACAACGATCCTTGTCGGTGGCTGAGTATGAGGCGCAATTTTCCAGGTTGTCTCGATATGATAAACATCTAGTTAGTACCGAGAAGATGAAAGCTAGGAGATTCCTAAATGGGCTCAGACCCCAATATATCACACAGCTGGCGCCGATGGACATACAGGTCTATTCGGAGATGGTACGCCGAGCTCAGTTACTAGAAGATGCCACAGAGCTATCTGATAGATCTGTGGGAAGGATAAGAAGGAACAGGTCACTACTTTGGGTTCCTTCAAACCCAATTTCAAGAAGAGACCGAGTAATGGAGGTACTCCCTCCCAAGAGTAAAAGTTCAAGAAGACCAAACCTTTCTCCATCACCACTACACCTTCTAAGGTGGTATGTAAACACTGTGACAAGGCCGGACATAAGGCCGAAGAAGGTTGGAGGAAAATTGGAGCGTGTCTCCGTTGTGGAAGCCGTGATCATCAGATTCCCGACTGTCCTCTACTCAATGATCAAGCCGGTGACGGAAAGCGCCCGGTGACAAAGAATGCACGTCTCCAAGCTATTAGGGAGACAGAACAAGACGAAGGCGGACTAGTGAAGGTACACTGAAAGTTTGTTCCAAATCTGCTCATGTCTTATTTGATACTGGTGCATCACATTCTTTTATTTCTAAGAAGTTTGCTAATCCATTACCCATGAAACCAGAATGAATGAAATTAGTCTTTCAACCCCTCTCGGAAGCGAAGTTGACCTTACTCACCATTATCAAAATTGTGAAGTCTTGATAAAGGGAAGAAATCTTCCTATCGACCTCATATGCTTAGACCTAAAATACTATGATGTCATATTGGGAGCAAATTGGTTATCTAAGTATCGGGCAACTGTGGATTGCCGTAACAGCAAAGTTACTTTCAAAGACTTTCCGGAACTGGTCTATATTAGCCCTAAGAGTCGGAGCAAGTCACCTCTCATTTCGGCTCTCCGTGCTAGCAAACTAATAAGGAAAGGATGTGTATCTTTCCTTGCGTTTGTCACCATTAAGGAGACTAAGGAGACTAAGCTAGAAAAAATCCCAGTCGTGCAAGAATTTCCGACGTGTTTCCGGAAGATTTACCTGGATTACCTCCACAACGAGAAGTGGCCTTCACCATCGATTTGATCCCTGGTGCTGGTCTAGTTTCTAAGGCACCATATAGGATGTCCCTCGCCGAACTCAAGGAGTTAAAGGAACAATTGATGGAACTTGTAAAGAAGGGATTTATTAGACCAAGCACTTCCCCGTGGGGAGCACTGGTGCTGTTTGTAAAGAAGAAAGATGGATCCATGAGGTTATGCATCAACTATCGACAGTTGAATCATCTCACTATCAAGAGCAAGTACCCACTGCCGAGAATCGATGAGTTACTTGATCAAATATCTGGATCCAAGTATTTTTCGAAGATTGATCTCAGGTCGGGATATCACCAACTAAGGATCAAAGATGATGACATTTATAAGACCGCATTCAGAAGCAGTTATGGGCACTATGAATTTGTTGTTATGCCTTTTGGACTAACAAATGCCCCTGCTGCCTTTATGCAGTTGATGAATAATATATTCAGGCCTCATCTAGATCAATTCATAGTGGTTTTCATTGATGATATACTGATCTATTCAAAGACCAAGGAAGTGCACGAGGAGCATTTGAGAATTGCATTACGATATTGAGGATGAATCAGTTATATGCAAAGCTCAGTAAATGTGAATTCTGGTTAGAAGAAGTATCTTTTTTGGGGCATGTTATATTAAAAGACGGTTTATCCGTAGATCCATCGAAGGTTGAAGCTGTAAAGGATTGGGAAAGACCGACCAATGCTAGCGAGATCCGTAGTTTCTTGGGTCTTGCGGGCTACTACCGGTGATTCATCAAGGATTTCTCCAAGATCGCCGTACCACTCACTAGGCTAACTTGCAAGGAGATCCGTTACGAATGGAGTGAGGAATGTGAAAGAAGCTTCCAGGCTCTCAAGGATCACCTAACTATAGCCCCGGTCTTAGCTCTACCAGTCGAAGGAGAGAAGTTCGAGGTATACACTGATGCATCTGGCATTGGCCTCGGATGTGTCTTAATGCAACAAGGAAGAGTTATAGCTTGCTCTTCTCGCCAATTGAAGAAGCATGAAGAGAACTACCCAGTTCATAACTTGGAGTTGGCCGCGGTAATATTTACATTGAAAATATGGAGGCATTACATGTACGGAGTACAGTTTACAGTAAATTCTGACCATAAGAGTCTCAAGTATCTCTTCTCTCAAAAGGAATTAAATATGAGGCAAAGACGTTGGCTAGAATATCTCAAGGATTTTGACTTCATAATACAAAGGGTAATCCTGTAGCTGATGCCCTCAGTCGAAAGTCAACAGCAATTTTAGCAAATTGTATGATTTAGGAGTGGAAGTTGCTAGAAGAATTCTCTAAGCTTGATATAAGCCTGGACAAGGAGAACAAGTGTGTTACACTATCCCATATAAGCATACTGCCAGATCTACTCTCAGAAATACATAGACTACAAGATAAGGATCCATTATTAGTGGAAATCAAGGACAAAATTGAAGAACAATCAGAGTTCAAGTTAGAATCAGATGGAAGATTGATGTTCAGGAATAGAACATGAATACCAGATTGTCCAGAGCTAAAGAAGAAAATCTTAGATGAAGCTCACAGATCAAGGTACACGATTCATCCAGGGTCTACCAAAATGTACCAAGATTTGAAAAGAACTTTCTGGTGGTCCAATATGAAAAGAGAAGTAGCAGACTTTGTGTCTCGCTGTCTCACGTGTCAACAAGTCAAGGCAGAACACCAAAAGCCTGCTGGTAAGCTACACCCTCTAGAAATTCCCAAATGGAAGTGGGAGGATATCGATATGGACTTCATTATGGGTCTGTCTAAATCAAAAGGAGGACATGATGGAATATGGGTTATCATCAACCGATTGACCAAATCGGCACACTTCTTGCCAATCAAGAGTCGATGGTCAGTTGATGTTCTTGCTGCATTATACATTAAGGAGATAGCTCAATCGTGTCTGACAGAGACCCATGTTTTACTTCTCACTTTTGGAAGGGTCTACAACATTCGCTAGGGACGAGACTTAACTTTAGTACAACTTTTCATCCTCAAACGGATAGTCAGACCGAGAAAACCAATCAGGTAGTTGAAGATATGCTCAGAGCTTGCATCATTGATTTTTGTGGAAGCTGGTATGATCACTTGCCTTTGGTTGAATTTGCATACAATAACAGCTACCAGGCAAGTATACAAAAGGCACCTTTCGAAGCTTTATACGGAGGAGTTGCCGATCGCCTTTGTGCTGGGACGAAGTTGGCGAGAAACAACTATTAGGTCCAGACATGGTAAGGGATACCACCGAAAAGATTCAGTTGATTAGAGAAAGACTTCAAGTTGCTCAGTCTAGATAGAAAGCTTATGCTGACACAAGAAGAAGGGATCTCGAATTCCAAGTCGGAGATCACGTATTTCTCAAGATATCACCTGGACGTGGAATAAGGAGATTTGGTGTTAATGGCAAGCTTACACCAAGGTTTATCTGACCTTTTGAGATACTAGAAAGAGTTGGCGAGGTTGCTTACCGCGTCGCTTTACCTCCTCAATTGTCCGAAGTTCATAATGTATTCCACATATCAATGTTGAAGAAGTATGTGCACGATCCGTCACATATCATTGATCATGGAGACCTGGTGATTCAAAGGGATCTCACTTATGAACAAAAGCCCATGAAGATCCTCGATCGCGAAGTACGTACATTAAGGAACAAAGTTATTCCCATGGTCAAAGTGCAATGGAGTAAAAGCTCAGAACACGAAGCCACATGGGAAACCGAGGAGTCTATGAGGAAACAATTTCCAGACTTGTTTTAAAAGGGTATGTACTCTACACTCTCCACATAAAACATGCAATTGAATTTGGGGACCAAATTCTTTTAAGTGGGGGAGGGTGTAAGACCCCAAATAAATAATCAAGAATGACTATATTCAAAAATGAAATAATCAAGTTATACACTATATGATTAAACCCATCACCCATACACACATCAAAAATGAGCCAAATTAAAAGACGCCTCCATCTAGGTCGTCATTTAATTGAAGACCCCTAAGAAGGCGCCAATTTATAAAATAACGCCTCTATCCTAGGCGTCAGTTTCAGAAGTGACGCCACTATGTATGGGCGTCAAATTTCATATTGCAGTAACGCAAGAAAATGTAATAGTAAGTAACGCCCCCTTGGCGGGCGCCATTTTATAAATTGAAGACCCTTTGACGGGCATCATTTTTAATTAACGCCCCAACCTTAGGCGTCATTTTCAAACTAAACCTGTTAGTGTTCGGTTCGAACTGAGATGTTATCCTGGGTAAGCTTGATTGAGGAAAGGATCAATACGTGGGATGTCTAAGTTAATAAGTACTCTAAGAAGAAAGTTTCAATTCCCATCGAACTCCAACCCTTTAGAGTCTCCAGAATCCTATAAATACCCATCCCCTTTCCATCGAACTCACGTTAATACTAATTGCCAAAGACGTCCTGCTGCTACTGCTGCTGCTCTTCTGCCTTGAAGTTCCTCTTCGTTCTGCTGCTCCTATTGTGTTGCTGCATAGCAGTTCTTCATTAGCATCTTCCTCTTGCTGTCAATACCTTGAAGGGAGGAAGCTATCTTCTGCTTCTTCTTCTGAAGGTTTTGGTTGTTCGTGGGAAGCTCCTGCTGTTCTAATCTGGACCAAAGGAGCTGCTGCAATTGTTGCTCTTACCATCATCTTCCTGTCGGGAACATAGAAGAATCATCCTCTTCTTCCTTGTTCCCACTGCGTTGCTGAAGCTATTATCACCCTCATCATCCTACTGCATCTTCCGAGGGGTGCTGTTATTGCTTTGGCTAAAGAGTTGCCGCTATTTTAACTTCCAGAAGCTCTGTTTGAAACAGAGTATCGTTCACAGTTATTTTCTTCACCGTTCTTCAGCATCTGTCAACCAAACCACCCAACCAAGGTAGGTTTTCCCAAGACTTAGCAAAACTCTGTAACTAGCAAGTTAGAAGCATGCATATAGGTCTGTAAGAGTACAGATTTTATTTCATGATTGAGTTTTCATAGTTTACAGTGTGAATCAAACTGATGACCCCATCTAGGGCGTCAATTTGATTTAACGCCCATGCAAACCGTCGTCAATTACCATGATAATTATTAATTGAATAATGTTTAAATTTAATATTTATGAAATTATACAAGTAAATTAATGCACGACCTTGTCCATAAATTCTGTTAATTTTCTCTTACTGTTCATGACATCTATTTCCTGATCGGACATACTTTACAAACCATGTGTCTGTGATTGTACCTACCCGGTGCAAATCAAATGACAAAGAAATAGCGACTCTGAATAGGTCGTCATTTAAAATGGACGCCCGCACACATGGGTGCCAATTTAGTGATAAATCAAGAATTTTGAAAATATTTATATTGTTCCTGGATATTGAAATGACGATATATGCACAGCCCTTTAATTTTATATATGACGCCCCTGACTAAGGCGCCATTTACATAGTTAACGCCTTCGTAAAAGGTGTCCTTTTGACAAAAATTGAAATATAAAAATAAATTAATCTGCATATAGCGACTGAGAGAACAACCATCATTTTATAAACTGACGACTCTGACCAGGGCGTCAATTCATAAAATGAAGACTCAGATCCCAGACGTCATTTTACTGATAGTCATGTTTATACGTGATTTCTGTAACCCACTGTCGGGTCATATATATATTTATGCGTGTTGGCACTATATTCCATTCCGTGAGTATAGTCCCATGTTTCACGGTGTTTTCTCGATTACCCCCTATTTCTCGGTGATAGATGAACTCTCCATGAGACATTCCGTTCCTTTGGAGCAGTGACTTTATCATAGAGACCTCCGTAAGACTTCGCTAGCCTTGGATTCCCTCAAGACAGCTGAGCAGGTTGTACCATCAAAACCTATGACACTACTTGATTTCCATGTCACTCTAAAGAAACATGGTATACCGGCCCTCACGACATAATGTTTGTATGTCATGAGAATATTCTTGGAAATAATGGGATGGGTAATCCATACCATTCATATCCTTTAAGAATAGTGTGCCGTACTTGTGTACACTAATTCTATCTACCTTATCATGTACAAGAACGAGCGACCATGTCCATGTGGGCGCTTATTCCTATCGTCATGGCACCCGAGTTAGGGAGCCGTTTCCATCTAGTTTTATCGTTAATCATGATTATACCGTTATTTTCCTTAAAATGCTATTCCACAAGATCTACCTTAAAGGTTCATACAAGTTTATTCCTTGAAATTCCATATTGGCTATAACTATAGTGGATGTCGAAAAATACACGATCAATGCCTGCGCATATAGGGCCCGATCTGGTCCTGGGAGGAGCACCCAAAAGTACTTTTGTCCATGGGAGTTGTAATGATCACGGTATGGCATTGTACCGAAGTGCATCACTAGCTTGATTAGACATTTCAAAATCTCATACTCGACTTGACATGACATGACTTGCGTGACCCGGAAAAGGGTATTTATATACTTGCTTGAAACGTGATAGCCAATTCCCGACACGACATGATGAATATGCTTGCTTGAATATCTTGACATTTATTGATATAAGTTCTTGAAAGACATGCTAGTTCACTCAATTATCTCTTGTTATACCCTCTCTCTCTCTTGTCGTTTTACGCAAACATGCATAGCTTTATTGCATTCATGTAACATGTAATTTACTTAAAGCAAGCTAGCTCTTGTGATATAATTCCTACTGAGCGTTCGCTCATCCAGTGTTTTCCCCTATTTTTTAGGTAAGTCCGATGATGAGACTCAATCGGATAGGGAAGGTCAAGAGTGAAGAGATTAGAGCTCTCCGTCTATCCAAGCGTTTACTAATCTTATCTTTTAAATTTCTTGAGTCAATCATTGTACTTTTCCCTTTTATTGAGTCTTGGCATTTTCATTTGTAATAGAAGTACTTTGAGGTTGTGATTGAATAAAGGACTGGGTTATCTTTACTTTTGCGCACTCTATCTTTGTGTTGAATACACTAACGCTCTGATTGACATGATCGATATAAACTTGTCACGCACTCCGAGTTCCTTCCGTGCTCGGGGCGTGACAGGCCTTACCATTGCACGATTTACAATGTAGCACGCGGTGTTTACCGCCTCGGCCCAGAATTTCCTTGGAAGTTGTCCGTCGATTAGCATTGTTCTCACCATCTCCACAAGAGTCATGTTTCTTCGTTCCACCACTCCATTTTGTTCGGGAGTTCTTGGTGAAGTGAATTTGTGTTATATTCCTTTCTCCCTGCAGAAGACATCAAAGTTTGAGTTCTCAAACTCTCCTCCATGATCTGACATGATAGATGAAATAGTGAACTTACCATCCTGCTGGAATCTCTTGAAGAAAGCCTGAAATTCTTCGAACACATCATTTTTATGAGATAGAAAGAATACCCAGGTAAACCTAGAAAAATCATCTACCAATACAAAACCATATCTACTGCCACTTAGACTTGCTGTTCTAGTGGGTCCAAACAGGCCCATATGAACAAGTTCAAGAGGTCTAGAAGATTGGTTTTCAATTCTAGTTTTGAAAGACTTCCTAGTGTGCTTACCTTGAGCGCATGCATCACAGACTTTATCATTATGTTTGAATGAGACATCAGGCAAACCATTCACCATGCTGAATTTTGCTAACTTATGCATGACACTATAGCTAGCATGTCCTAGCCTACAATGCCATAGGCAAGCTAGTTCACTTTTGTTCATAGCAAGATAAAGATTATTGTGTGCAGGATCATCTAAGTCTACCATGTACATATTATTTACCCTCTTTCCAATGAACTTAATATTTTCAGATTTCATTTCAAGGATGGTACATGCATGTGAATCAAACACAACATTGTGTCCTCTATCACACAGTTGACTTATACTAAGTAGATTATACTCTAATCCATCAACAAGCAACACATCATCAATGGAATTCAAAGGGTTTTTGCCAACTTTACCTTTTCCAATTATCTTACCTTTATTGTTTCCCCCAAAGGTGACATACCCTCCTTCCTTTTCAACCAATACGCAAAATTTGGCTTTGTCACCCGTCATATGTCTTGAGCAGCCACTGTCGAGATACCATCTATTATGTACAGCTGCAAGGCATTCCTGCACATCACATCAAACGAGGGACTTTGGAACCCAAAAACAATTGGGTCCCATCAGACCATGTATTTCTTTCAAGTAAGACAACATGTTTTTCGGAATCCACATCTGTTGTTTTGGAAGTTTTTGGAATGTGGAATTCACAAGTTTGGAATTTTTTTGTTTCATCTGATTGGGTTGATGTTTTGTTTGCGATGAATTTTTTGGACCAGTTTTGTTATTGAAAGTACGTGAATGTTTGTTCCAATTTGCATTCCAATAAACATTAGGAATCCAGGATGCACTAGGAGATCTAGGATGAGCAGCTCTAGATGAGGCTTAAGTTCTAGTTGGATCAAAGCCTGACTGTGTTAACCCCCTAACATGCTTGCATTGACCTATCCATCCAAAACTCATGTAATTGGGGTTCTGGTAGACCGGGTGCGTTGACGCACTGTAGTGCCTGCGTTGACCCATTCCCTTATTTCTAAAGTACTACCCTTTTTGGGAAGGTCTGTACGTTGACGCAGGGTGACTGGTGTGTCGACGCCACTGTCTTGTGCCAGTCCAGTGGCTCCTGAAATTTCCATGAGCGTGATGTTGGTTTGAATTTGTGGAAGCCTTGGGTTGATTTGTTGTCTTACTCCTAAATTTTGGCATACTTGTGCAATGATTGATATTCATGGTAGAATCCAGTTTCTCTTTCCCCTTTTTCTCATTAGTATTATTTGTTAGTTTGATTTTCTATTTTGACTTTTCTTGAGTGTTCTATGGGAGCTTCATTGTTGTCAAGGGATTTTGCTCAGATGTGCCTTGTTCTAGAACAAAGGTGACTAATCTCACTCCTAAATCCTTCTTTTTTGTAGGATTATATCCTAGCCCTTCTTTTCCAGAATTGCTTTTGATTCCCATAACAGCTTCTAGGTTATTCTTGCCTTGTGTCATTTTTTCAAGGGAGGCTTGCTTATCTTGATTTTCAGCTTGCAATGTTTTCAAATTTTCTTGGAGTTCTAGATTTACTCCCTGAACAGCTTCATATTTTTCTTCAATAATTTTTACATCACTTTCCAGTTTCTGTATTCTGAGTTTTAAATCATCAACTACCTTCTGTAAAAATTCATTTTCTCTTTTCATCTCACTTAGTTGATTTTTGGACTCATCACTTTCGGCAAGAGACTTTCTTAAGTTGGAGATTTCTATTTCTAAACAAGTGTTTTTCTCACTTAAGGAAGTGTCTTGACTAGCTGAATTTTTCTTCTTCTTCAGTGATTTATTTTCTCCCTTCACATAATCATACTTATCAAGCAGATCATTAAATGCTTCTTCCCAATCACTACAAGAGAAGTTTTCAAAGGAGGAGGTTACCTCATCTTGATCATCTCCCTTGGCCATAAAGCATAGCTTCACATCACTTTCCTCTTCAGATGTGTTGTCTTCTTCTTCTTCTTCCTTCTCCTCATCACTCCAAGTACTCAGCATTGCCTTTGGTTTCTTGTTCTTCCACTTTGGTTGAATTTTCTTCACATTCTCTGGGCATTCAGATTTTATATGACCTTGTTTCCTGCATTTGTAACAAACAACTTTGTCAGATTTCTTAAAATTCTCAGACTTAAATTTTGAATTCTTTCTTACATGTGGTCTTCTGTTTCTTAGGACCTTACCTTCTTTAACTTTCTGAACTTCCTGGTGAGCATTGCTATCTCACTTGAGTCATCCTCCGATGTAGATAACTCACTATCCTCTGAACTTTCCTTAGTGCTCGGACCTGCCTTCAATGCAAGTGGCTTCTTCTTTTTCATATCCTCATCATTTCTTTTGAAGTTCAGCTCATAAGCCATCAGTGATCCGATGAGCTCATCAGGAGTAGTGGTAGGGAGATTCCTAGATTCCTCAACAACCGTGGCCTTAGTGTGCCAAATTGGAGTTAGCGATCTGAGAATTTTCCTAACCAATTCATAATTACTGTAAGTTTTTCCTAAACCTTTAAGACCGTTAACTAACAGGGTTAGCCTTGCATACATTTCAGAAATATTCTCGTCTGGTTTCATTCTAAAAGCTTCATACTCAGATATTAACATGTTATCTTCTGTCTCTCTTACCTCTGACGTACCTTCGTAGATGACATCAAGTTTGTCCCACATTTCTTTAGCATTGGCGCATGAGGACACTCATGAGAACTTTGTAGGATGCAGCGATCATTGCATGATATTCATTGCTTGCCAATTGAGGTTGGACTTCTGAATCTGCTCCTTGACCCATAGTTCCTCATCTCCTAGTAATTCATATGGTCCTTTGCTCACGACCCTCCAAATCTAATGGTCCTGAGCTCTAAGAAATACCTGCATTCGGTTTTTCCAATAAGCATAATTAGTGCCATCAAAGAAGGGTGGCCTATTCACAGCATACCCTTCAGGCATGAGCCCCTTGTTCTCCATTCCACTGAATCTCACTGGGTAGTGAAACCCTCAGCAAGAGAGCCGAGCTCTGATACCACGTGTTGGAAGTAGTGGAATGTCAATCTAGAGGGGGAGGGGGTGAATAGGTTGACCCTTTAAAAACTACTAGTGCAAGATCACACAATTCGTTGAGTGTGATATTTCTAAATGAGAATACAGAGTGAGTTAATGTAGCAGTCGGACCATCTCAAGCATCTAATCAACATACAAACCACGCAGATGAGAGCAAACCACAGATGAACACCAGGTTTTTAAGGTGGTTTGGTCTCCCTATGCAGACCTACGTCCACCCCTCACTTAATCAGTGAGGATCTCTGCTGAGCCTTATAGCTTAGCTAAACAGAGGAACAATTCCTCACAAATGCTGAGCACTACAGCTTGGCTTACAAGAGGAACCGGTCCTCTTACCCGCTGACAAACAGCTTGTGGGCGAAACCCCAACCCCTTGATCCAAGCATAGCCCGCTTGATCAAGAAACCCCCTCTACAATCACTAGTACGAGGGAGAATAGCAGTAATAGAGTTTAAAATAAACTGAAAAACATAAAATAGAAAACAGAGAATTGAAAGAGTTTCAGATACAGATCAGAGATCTTGAACTCAAAGATCTGAGGGATGAAACTCTTAATCAGCAGGCTTCCTCTTCCTTGACAATGGGATGTAGAAGGGCTCGCGATGATGCACTCTTGATGTCCCTTCTATCCTTAGTGATTGAATTCTGAAGCTCTTCTACTTCTTGTTCGTGGACCAAGCAGCACCAAAAGGAAGATGATGATCCCCAATCTTCGGCTGTAGAACTCCTTTCCGCTGCTACCTTCGACTACAACTATTCTATTTTTCTCGCGGCTTTTCCCTTCATACACGTGAATATTCCCTTGTGGGCCCAGATCAGATTTCCTGGTTGGCCCCAATGATTGTCCTATCCCAGATGCTTCTGGAATCACGAAGGAGAAGAGACGCGTGCCCTTTCGTGCTGAGGTGGCATTTAATTTATCCATTAGCTGGGGTCCACTGGTATACATGTGACGAAGCCCAGATGGCATCGACCTTGTGTGACTAAGAGGTTAACGCATACTTCCATAACATGTAAGACTATAATAGTTGGAAGCATTGACGCATGAAGACCCTGCATCAACTCATTGAGCTGACCCAGAGCCCTCTTTCCTCTGGTCATTAACTGATGCGTTGGCGCTGTGCCCTTGTAGCGTTAACGCACTGAACTAGATCAGTGACTTATTCTTCTATCTTATTGAACTGAGGCGTGGACGCCTTGAGCAACCTGCGTGGACGCCATGTGTTCCTTGCAATTCAAGATAACCAGATATATGTATATATGTTACTGAACCCATTTCATTATGCAAATTAAACTCAAACACAGATTATCTAAATCATCATGCCTGTTGAACTCAATACCAAATCTCATGGTTGTCATCATCAAAACCAGGGGCGCAACACTCTCTACTCAGATGACCACTCTCTCCACCAACATGACCACCCTCACACAGAGCCATGAAGATTCCCGTGAGGCTTTTCATACTATGAACCGCACTCTCCTGAATATGCAGCGACGTGACTATGATAGAGATCAAACCACTGCCCATATCCAGTACCGCCTTCAGTTTCAGGACCACTCTATTGCGGATATTCGTCACCGTCTTGGCTATCAGCCTCCTCCAAAAGATCAGCCACCTGCTGATGAGCCATGAGGATTATCTTTTGCTTCCTACCTCTAGACTGTTGTCTTTGGGTCTACTGTTCGTCTATCCTATCCCCTCCTTTGATGATGCCAAAGGGGGAGAAGTAGTTATGCAGGTCTTATATATAGTTTATGCATGCATGTCCTTGTGTTTTGCATGGATGATCATTTGTGAGGATTTCTTTTTGAGTCATTGCATCTTGTGAGTCCTTGTGTCTTGCATTTGCCTTTGTCATGATGTCTAGAAGTCTTGCATTCTCTCAAGCATCAATGTACCTTGTAATGAAATGATAAAATGAATGCAATTGGTATTTGATATCAAATGGTTGGTTCTTGTCTCTCATTTCCCATCTATCTTGGCAAATAATATATTGAATGACTTGTTTATATTGAATGGTTTGTGTTGCTTTGCATAACGAAGAATCCTTGGTTTGATGCATTACTGATACACAATTTGGTTATCAAGGCATGTCATTACTCTTATAGTCCAATGTTTTGTCATCATCAAAAAGGGAGAGATTGTTGAGTCTCTTCAAGTGATTTTGATGATAACAAAATCTTGAACTCAGTTTTCATCTCATGTCATGTCGAAGTAATCACGAGCAAGCTTTGAATGTGTTTAAGGCCACTTTGTGTAATGCTAAAAGCTTAAATGTAAGAATGGATATGAAGCTCAAATGAGCATCTCCAAATGCATAATCAAAGCCAGATTAAAACAAAAATGCATGAATTGAATGGAACAAAGTGTGGTCTTACAATACATTTTATAATGATATGGTCCATGGGCTAGCAATTTTATTTCTGCAGGTTTTTCAGAGTTCGGTCGACCTGGCAAGCAGGGGCGGTCGACCTAATCTCCCAGAGCTGAAAACTCTGTAAAATTACAGAGTTCGGTCGACCGCCCACACTGGACCGGTCGATCGGATTTTTCAGCATCCAAAAGCCTTCAACCTGTAAAAGTTAGGTCGATCGCCCACCTATGCCCAGTCGACCACCCCCTTCGAAGCCCCTTTTATTGACTTTGTTTTCTCCATGAGGATAAAGCATCTATCAAAGGTTTTTTAATTCCAAAAATCTCCAGGCATCCCTGGAATTGTGGATCTATGTCTTGGCTTGTCCTTGACTATCCAAGTTATATAAAAACATCTCTTGGGGGAAAGAAACCCTAATCACCAAGGGGAGATCAAGGAAGCTATGAAGGGGAGAAAGAGTGCTGCTACTGTAGCTCCATGAACAGTGCTTCGTCCAGGAGTTCTTCATCTAACCCAAAGCTTTTGAAGATTAATCTGAAGTCAATCAACCCCAGATCAAGTGGAGAGTCAAGCTTCATCCAAAATATGCATCTTCTACTCAGGGGGAGCTTAAATCAAAATTTTTCTTTTGTGTTTCTTCTTCCAAATTTCTTGATCTTCAAGTGTCTATTTCTTGTAATCTCTAAACATTCAAGTGTGTGTGGATCTGCTCAGATCTGTGTGTGTGTCTTGGATCTTTCAGATCCGTGTGTGTTTCGGTGTGTTTGCACCTTCGTGGGAGTTTCTCTCATCCCACGAGTGTGTGTGTGTTTTTGATCTTGTAATCCTTTACAAGATAGTGTGTGAATCCTCACAGATCATGAGGGGTGGACGTAGGTTGCCGTTGTTGCATCCGAACCACCTAAAAATTGTTGTCTCTTGTGTAGTTTGATCTTTTCTCTCCTATCTCCATTCTGTGCAAGCACACACGTAGATTAATTCGTTTGTATCTCTTGTGTTAGATCTAGCATAGCTTATCATTTCTACTTTAGATCTTTAGTATATCAAAAGGTGGGTTCGAATCGACAAGGCAAACCTTGTCAGGAAGATAACACCTTGCGTGAGTAGAATCTTCAGATTCACACCTTTTCCACGGTACCAAGGATCGGTTGTGTGTGATAGGTTTTGACAGAACTATTTGTTAATGCATCGGATCTATATTTCTATAAGTTGCTTCATCTTATTTCTTTAAATCTGTCAAAGTTGCTTAAAATTTTTAATCACCCAATTCACCCCCCTCTTGGGTGTCATTGATCGCGGGACTTCACTGTATGTTTGATAGCACATTTGAACTTAAATGTATATTTGGTATATCAAATGATGTTTGTGGAAGATTGGATTATGTCCAGTCAGAAACTCTCACTATGTGTGAGTAGGATCTTCGGACCTTCACCTCCGCCTCGTACCAGAACTTGTAAAATCTGTTTGACTTGTGGATGATTTCTAAACTTCTGAAAAGCTATTGAAAATCTATTTTTGAATAATTTTTGAAAATAATTGGGTTGCATTACTTATTTTTGATCATTTTTGCACCCTTGTTCATAAAGGACTTGTCATAGAAAATGGTTGGTGTTTATCATTTAAATGTGAATACTTTCTTGTGCAATCTGTCATGATATTCTGAAAATCAAGCTCTTGCATTTTGCCTTTGTATCCTTTATTGCATTCTCATGTTGTTATAGGATTGCATGCATTAGAGTTCATGCATTACGTGCATTTAGTTCATTCAAATGAAAAATTGAAAATTCGCATTTTGCACCAATGTTAAATTTTGCTATGTATTTAGAACTTTCAAATAAAATCTAAAATTTTGCATCACATTGCATTTTACATTACACATTGTATATCTTCCAAATCGTGTGCTTGCATGTTTATATATATGCTATTTACCCCCATCCTTGGAATTTCTATGACCTTATACCTTCTTGATAAATAATGTTACAATTGAGTCATCATTGGAGTGTTTCATATCACACACTCAGGAGGAGTAAATATTTGAGAAGTGCATCTATTTAGGGGGAGCCGCACTATTATGTGTTCATAATATTTTTGGTGTACATGCTGAATCAAATTCATACACTTCTTGCACAAAATGTGAAAATGAGTGTTAAATATAAGGATATATGAATTTATTTTCAACACTCTAGAGATATTAAACTTGATGCATATATGTTGAAGAGGCAGTTAAGGAAAAAGCTGCATGCCTATTTATTTTTGGAACGAATCTGAAAAGAATGCCAGAGCAATACTAAGTCTCACTGAGTAAACTGGATACACGTCACCTGAGATGTGATGTGGTTCATGTCTGAAAAGTGTTGTACTCAAGTACCTCTGCTCAAAATGAGGTGAAACGGTTAATACTCTGAGTAACTGGGGAGTCTGGCATGAGCTCCATGTGTCTCCTCGCGTAAAAATAAGTTATTTGAACTTAATCACTCAAGGAAAAATTCATAATGTCAATGTGATTTGCTTGAGTTGAAAAATTCTGATGAAAATTCTTTGTGGCAAAGCATTGCCTCCAATACGTTGTTCTCATAAAATGAAGTGTAGTCTGTATAATCTCTCATTGTGTTGATCTGAAAATCTGAATATCCATATGCCTACAGTCGATTTTCATGTTATTCACTTACACACTTAAAAATTTGATTTAATATGTATTCAGAAAATTGATTGACTGCATTGACTATTGCATGATTCTTCTATATGATTGCACAATCTCTTAGGTGTTATACATGAACATTCTGGTTGCATTGACTCACTTGCACTTTTCCTACACCTATCCCATCTTTTTAAATAAAAAGGGGGAGATATGTTGCATGTACATATATATAAATATCTGCTTGGTTACATTGTATGCATTTCATATGTCATCATTTGTATGCATCAAGTTTCATGCATTCCAAAAGAAAATAAAAAATCTGAAAATCAAATAAACACATTTGATATGTCATCTTGCCCATGCTTTGCTATTGCTTCATCTGAATTTCTGAAGTAGGCTATTATTGCTTCATCAATCTGTCTTGCTGAAATTTAAACTTCATTGACTTCCTCTCACTTTTTGACAATGTCAAAGGGGGAGAAAGATTTATGTTTGTGATAGGGGGAGAAGAATATCTGTGTCTTGTTGTTGTAGTATCATAAAGTTTGTCATCATTAAAAAGGAGGAGATTATTGTGTGCCTTGCACATGTTTATGTTTTTGATGATAACTAAACCTTATATATGCTTGCATATGATTTTTATGATAGTGTACATTCATGATTATTGCCATGTTTCATATGTCTCAGAATCTAGAAGACTTGCCCATGCTATATGAGATTGTAATATGTGAAGGATTTGCTACATGCTATACGGTCTTCTAAATTGCAACATTCTTGATGTTCAAATATGGTTGAGTTGGCAAATGGTTTTTGAGGCTCAAACATGTTGTTTAAATTCATGGTTTTCATGGATTTTTATCATGAGCTCTTAATGTTTTGAATGTACTCAATCCATGTTCTTCAAAGAGGTTTTTGAGCTTCTTTGGTTATATGCTAAGAGTGTTCGTTGAGGAAAACTGAGTTCTTGCTTCGGCTTTCATGCATATTCTTCATGGATTTTAAGAGTCAAAATGTGCTTAAGTTATTCATTTAACTTGCGTTAGTAATTGGCTTTCTCATGCAAACCTTGGAATGAATGAGCTTGAATGAGATTTTCATGGTGTATGAAATTGGCTTATGCTTGTGGGCATACTTCAAGAATTGTATGATAAGCTTTAATATATGCATATTTGAATGACTGAACAATGGATGTTCATGAGAACAAGTTATTTGAGATATTACTGAATGTGTGGTCTTGAAGAAGCTATTTTTGGTGATGGTTTTACAATGCTCACACATATTGCAAAAATTCATTGCTATGTGATCTTAATGTTAAGTTGTTGATGATAAGTTTTCAAAGGGCCTCAATGCATATCATTCATGTGTTTTTTATGGCTTTTGATGTATATAACTCTTGCATATCTTGGTGGAAATTGGAAAGTCAATTCAATGTGTTCATGCACTTTCTACATAGTGCTTTTGAGCTTGAATCATGTGTAAGAAATTCATTGTGTTATCCTTGATGCACAAATGTTGATTATCATAGAAATCATATATGCATATTTGAATGACTTAACAATGGATGTTCATGAGAATAAGTTATTTGAGATATTACTGAATGTGTGGTCTTGAAGAAGCTATTTTTGGTGATGGTTTTACAATGCTCACACATATTGCAAAAATTCATTGCTATGTGATCTTAATGTTAAGTTGTGGATGATAAGTTTTCAAAGGGCTTCAATGCATATCATTCATGTGTTTCTTATGGCTTTTGATGTATATAACTCTTGCATATCTTGGTGGAAATTGGAAATTCAATTCAATGTGTTCATGCGCTTTCTACATAGTGCTTTTGAGCTTGAATCATGTGTAAGAAATTCATTGTGTTATCCTTGATGCACAAATGTTGATTATCATAGAAATCAATTGATTCAACTTGTTTTTAAGCATGAAAATTCATGGTTGAATGTTTGATGTTGGTCATGTGTTTTATTAATTAAATCTTGCACGTTTGATTGCTTAATGGATTGAACTCTACATAAATGGAATAGCAGCAGAGTTCGGTTGAATACCTAACTTCCCAGAGCTGACCAGTTTCAGCTCTGCAAAAGTTTGGTCGACCGACCCAATTTTTCGGTCAACCGGTTGCAGTGTAAACCCAAAAATGAGGATCCGAAACCCATCTAAACCCAATCCATTTGTGCTCTACTTTTACCTATTTGCCCCTAGGGTTATTATACATATCTTAGAGGGGTTTTTCATGGGTTTTGTGAAGGGTTTATGGGTCTTTTTATGTGTCTTATATATACTCTCATGTGACCTATGAATTTGAAAGAAGAACTCCATATTTTTAAGCTTATAGTTTCTTATCTTGCAGAAGAAGGAAGAAGAAAGGAAGAAAAGAGAAAGTGGAGAGGGCGATTTCATCTCCTCCAAGTGGTTTCTGGAGTTCGAGGAAGAAGGAAAAGAGCAGCGGATCGAGGCGAGGAACGAGAGGACGTCGAAATCGTCATCGTTCGACTGGAGCTTCGATCAACGTTCTCTATTCATCTTGGAAATCAAAGGGGGAACAACTTCTACATCTTATTCCTGCATATTTGTGATGCTTGTCATGAGTTTTATTTCGATCTGAGCATGTTTGAATATTTGTGTTTATTTTCTGAACTAAGGCATATTGTGTGACCGCCTGCGTACGGTTGTGGATTCATTGTGATGCGGTTGTTGCAGCGTGTGTGTGTGTGTGTGTGTGTGTGTGTGTGTGTGTGTGTGTGTTTGATCTGTGATCGGATCGTGTGGGAGACCCTGTCTCCGTGTGTGTGTGTGTTGGGGCGTGTCCCCGTGTGTGTTTGGAGCGCCGTCTCTGTGTTGGAGATTTATCCCCGAGTGAAGCCTTACCGGTTTGGTAAGGGGTGGACGTAGAGAGCCCGTCATGGTCCCGAACCACCTTAAAAATCCCTGTGCACTGTGATTTTTTTTGTGCCCTTGTGTGGTTTGCATGTTATATCCATGTGTGTGATCATATGAGATCGGAGAGATTGAGATAATTTAGTTACCTTGTTTAGTTAATTCTTCAATCTCGTTAAAAGTTATCTATTCCACTGCGTAGTGTTTTATTTTGCCATCTAGTGTGGGGGATAATTCAACCCCCCTTCTTGTCGCTCGTCTACCCCGGGACCAACAATAGGCGATTCATTAAGGATTTCTTCAAAATCGCCGCCCCTTTGACTAGACTAACAAGAAAGGAGAACCCTTTTATATGGTCAAAAGATTGCAAAGAGAGTTTCCTAAATCTTAAAGAACATCTCACCATTGCCCTATCTTGGCACTACCTGTTGAAGGGGGTGGATTTGAAGTCTACACGGATCCGTCTGACATTGGCTTCGGGTGCGTCCTTATGCAATATGGCAAAGTGACATGTTATGCTTCGAGACAGTTGACGCATCATGAAGAAAACTATCCCGTCCATGATCTGGATTTGGCTGCTGTTATATTCACCTTGAAAATATGGTGACATTACTTTTATGGGGAGAAGTTCACTATATTTTCAGACCACAAAAGTCTGAAATACCATTTTACCCAAAAGGAACTTAACATGAGACAAAGATGATGGCAATAGTATCTCAAGGACTTCGACTTCTCTATTAAGTATCATCTAGGCAAATCAAATGCCGTAGCCGACGCTCCTAGCAGAAGACCAATGGCAACCCTATCAAGCCTCAAGAAAGGTATGACTTATCTTATAGAGGATTTTACTCACTTGAATCAAGATGTGGATGCAGAAGAAGAAAAGGGTATTATTGCCAATATCCAGTCACAACCTACATTGATCAAAGATCTAGCCAAATTATAGGAAAATGACCCCACCTTAATGGAGATCAAGACTAATATTGGTCAAAGGCCGGAGTTCTCTATCTCAATTGATGGAATGTTATTATACAAAGATCGAATATGTGTGCCGGATCATGCCGACACTAAGAAGCTGATCAGGGAAGAAGATCATAAGACAAAATATGTTATTCACCCTAGCACTACCAATGTTATGACCGCCAATTGGGCACTGGCCAAATTGTGTATAAGTTGGGCCCATGAACTCAAGGAGCTAGAAATCTAGACAGATTATTGAAGGATCCTTGGAAATTCGTAACTTAATGTGGGGAGATCAGAATTAGGTGAAACCAAGGTCATAATTTTGAATGGGATGTTAGATACAACTTCTCTGTTGAGGTCGAGGCCAAATAATTTCGGGATACTAGAGTTATACCCGAATTACCTCGGGCTACCGAAGGGCCGCGACTGGAACAGGGGAAAATGAACGTTAATCTTTGAAAAATCATAACCCAGGCTAAGAATGACGAAATTTGATGAAACTATTGCCCAAAGTTATATCAAGAAGTCCTCTTAATTTCATTTGAAGACACCCCAACCTAATTCCCAACAGAAGAGAGCTCCCACTTGCATCTATGACCAGGTAGATGAAGGGTCACCCCTGTTCAAACCCGAAGAGGTGCTTAACATTAACTCCTCCTTAAACCAGCGACCTTGGGAGCAGGATAGAGCCTTATAGGTCGTGGGTAGAATCTTGTGAGGCTTGAAAACTATATAAGGAGGTGGGTTTCAAGGATGGTAAGCCTTTAGAAACACCCATTTTCAATTTTCTACCATCTACGATTCCTATTGTGTAAGAAAGAGAGGTGAGGGACCTTGGCCCTGCGCTGGAGGGCAGACCTACAGTTCCTAGGACGACGGGCGAAGTCTTGGGAGGATCTAGGGTGTGAATCTCATCCCCGGATCGAAAGGTGAAGCTTAGGTGAATCTGGGGTGTGGATATCATCCCTGGATCATCGGTTTAAGATTTCAAGGTAGGCACCTAACCTCAAGTCTTAGGGGTCAACGAAGCATTAGAATGATTTCGAATTAGTTTCTATACGTTAAAAAGGGGCTAAGGGTATGGGTGACCAACTACTATGCTTGTTGGAACTCTGGTTTTAATAATTACAGTCAATGAGTCATGTTGGGACTGAAATGCATAAGATCCTTCATATTGAACAAACCGGATTTTCATGTAAGTGTCAAAACAAAGGCCGATGCACATTCACATCTTCTTCTCATCCTGTCAGTACACCATTCTGCATGAAGTACGATAGGTCAATGCACATTTTAGGCTTAGGTCTGAAAGGTCTGTGCATAGTTTCATACTACGTCACTAAGGTTGTTGCATGTATGAGTCCTTCATCACTTCAGGTCAATGCATCCTTACTTTGTCAAAACAAAGGTCGATGCATGTTTCTGCATGAAGTAACATAGGTCGATGCACATTGCATCTGGCATAAGGTAAGGTCGATGCATGTTTTGTAGCATGGTCTACAAGGTCAATGCACATTTCTTATCATGTCTTGTAAGGTCTACGCACATGCGGCGTTCAGGTCTGTGCACATCTTCAAGTCTGTGCACATATAGGTCTATGCATGTTTTGGGTCTGTACACATTTGGAATTCAAGGTCTACGCACACGCAACGTTCAGGTCTACGCACATTTTAGGGTTTATGCACATTCAGAATTCAAGGTCTGTGCACATCTTCAAGTCTGTGCTCATATAGGTCTATGCATGTTTTGGGTCTGTGCACATTTGGAATTCAAGGTCTACGCACATGCGATGTTCAAGTCTGTGCACATCTTTAAGTCTGCACATATATAGGTCTATGCATGTTTTGGGTCTGTGCACATTTGGAATTCAAGGTCTATGCACATGCAGCGTTCAGGTCTGTGCACATTTTAGGGTCTATGCGCATTCAGAATTCAAGGTCTGTGCACATCTTCAAGTCTGTGCACATATAGGTCTATGCATGTTTTGGGTTTGTGCACATTTGGAATTCAAGGTCTACGCACATGCGGTGTTCAGGTCTGTGCACATCTTCAAGCCTGTGCACATATAGGTCTATGCATGTTTTGGGTCTGTGCACATCTTCAAGTCTGTGCACATAAAGGTCTATACATGTTTTGGGCCTGTGCACATTTGGAATTCAAGGTCTACGCACATGCAGCGTTCAAGTCTGTGCACATCTTCAAGTCTGTGCACACATAGGTCTATGCATGTTTTGGGTCTGTGCACATTTTTGGGTCTATGCATATTCAAAATTCAAGGTCTGTGCACATCTTCAAGTCTGTGCACATATAGGTCTATGCATGTTTTGGGTATGTGCACATTTGGAATTCAAGGTCCACGCACATGATAAAGTCTATGCACATATAAGTCTGTGCATGTCCAGGGCTCTGACCCAGTTTTCAGGCTTCAAAGTGCTGGATGCATCGAAGCATCAGGCCCCAGAATGCTGGATGCATCGAAGCATCCACTGGCTGGGTTGATGCATCCGGGGCCCTATCTCAGTTTCCAGAAACTAAGAATAAGAGAATTTTGAGGGGCCATTCTAATTTAGAAAAATCTGAAAAATTGAAAAATGATAGAGGACTAAGGTAGTAACTCACTGCAAAAAAATTTATGCTCACATAAATTCCGCACTTGTGGTTAGGATTTGTTTTCTATGCATGTGTAGCCTAGAAATTGAAGTCCCGCAATTAATGACAGCCAAGAGGGGGGTGAATTGGGTGTTTACAAATTTTTAGAAAACTTTTGGCCTTTTTGAAATATGTGATAAAACACTAACTAGGAGGTTGAAATCTATTTAACCACAAGTTAGAATATAATATATACTAACGTTCACACATAATGGAGGTAGGAGAAATGAATCACACCACACAATCCAAACCACAATGCACAGCGATTTTAAGGTGGTTCATATGCAACAACGGCAATCCTACGTCCACCCCTCACCAAACCCGGTGAGACTTCACTCGAGGATAAATCCCCAAATGGAGACGACGCTCCAACCACACACGCAGGACGATGCCTATACACACACACGGGGACGCGCCCCAACACACACACACATGGAGACGAGGTCTCCAACACGATCTAACAGCCGGATCAACAAAACATACACACACTGCGATAGATGCAGCACTCCACACACTAAAACGACCGGATCTAAATAGATCCACACACATACAGATGTTTTCAGATTACAAATAAAGGACTTGAAATTCAAAACACCAAGACGAATAGAACAGAGTTTAGAAATCTTCTGATTTGGTCTCTCCCTGAATGTATGATGTAGAACTTGGAACAATGCTTCCTACTTCACTTGAATGGCTTGGAAATGGATGAAGATCTTGCTGCACGAAGTACTGTTCACAGCTACAGTACTCTTCCTTCTTCACTTGGACAGCCTCCCCTTAATCTCTTATTGAAGCCCTTGCTTGCTTCTTCTCTTGATTGGAAGTTCCTTGGCTTCAGATGGTGCTAGAATGGCACCAGTTGGATGAAGAACTTGCTGGACAGAGTATTGTTCATGAGAGTTGTAGCAGCCTTCTTCTTAGATTCTTGATAGCTTCCCCTTGATCTCTCTTGGTTGGTTGCTTGGTTCTTCAGTTCATTCGAAGTTAATGGCTTTAGATAAACCTTGAATCTTCAACTCCTAGATGAAGAGTTGATCCACGGATCACTATTCACCTCTCTTCTCCCTTGATAGCCACCTTGATCTTCTCTTCTTGTTATTGGAGTGATTAGGGTTTATGACCCCAAAGAGATGTTTTTATACATCTAGGGTGGTCAAGGGACAACCCAGGAACCAGATCCATAAATCCTGGCATGATTGGGGGCAATGGGATTAAAGAAATGGGGAAGGGAATCTCTGCACGAGCTGGGAATAAAAAGTCAAAAATGGGGGCTTCGGGGCTGTCGGTCGACCGGCGTCACTGGGTCGGTCGACCAGAAATTTGCAGACAGAGCATTTTTGCACTCTGTCAAAATCGGTCGACCGACCCCTATGTGGCGGTCGACCAAAAACCTGCAGAACTTGATTTTTTAGGGTCTATCAATTCTGGTCGACCGGCCAAGGTTCGTTGGTCAACCGAAGTTGCCCAGACCTGCAAAATTGAATAGTTAGCCCAAAGAAACATATCCATAAGTCAAGATCTTCATGTCCTCATCAATTCCACGTATTTTGGGTTTGGTTTAACTTAGTTTGTACATTTGGAAGGTTCAAGGCATTAGAGCACTTGTCATTACATGAAATGTCCTTAAACAAGTTCAATGCTCACTATTGAAGATTATATATGAGATGCATTTATGAACAATGCAAGAGACTTATAGAACCTTCATTTGCAAGCCACATTCAAGCTAAAAGGTTTCATGTTTAAGGTGCATGAATGAGGTGAATTAAGGAGAGGTATATGAGATACACATGGTGAGATCGATGCTAAGACAAGGTAAGAGTCTCACCAATGGTTCTTAACAATAAATGACATATACCACATGTTTTAGATTGTAGAAAAGTAATGTGTTTATCCACACATTAGGTTCAACCAGGCGATCGTCATGATGTTTGATCCTGCAATCAAGATAGACAAGGCTTAATACCATGCTTGTTCACATTAAAGATGTTATGAAATCTCTTGCCTCTTGTTCTTGTTCACATTTAAAGAGATTATGAAACCTCTTGCCTCTTGTACACATTAAAGAGGTTATGAAACCTTCTGTCTCTTGTTCGTATTCACATTTAAAGAGATTATGAAACCTCTTGCCTCTTGTACAACCAACTCAATCAATCAAGGATCAAGACCATGTACCATTGCAATTTGCCATCACAACCATACATAAACAACAAGCGCACACGGACTCTTTTGTTATCACACAGCCAGGTAGCATCATGAATCCTCAAACCATAAGGTTTAGTTCTCATCAAATTATAAAGTTTAGTTATCATTAAAAAATATATGCAAGCCATATGCAACAATCTCCCCCTTTTTGATGATGACAAACCTTATGACTGACATATTCAGACCATATTCTTATCCCCCTTTGTCATGATCAAAAAGTGGGAGGAAGACAATGAAGTTCAAATTTCAGCAAGCAGATTTATAAAGCAATGAGGAACCACATCAGAAGTGCAATTGAGGCAATATCACAGCAATGATACCAATTGTTGATTATGGGCACAGAAGGGTGTGCAGACCCAGATTCACCAATCAAGATGATACCAATCAAGGTAAATACATTCAAGAACGTATTGATACCAATTGAAGATAATGGTTGGCCTCAAGACGAGGTGTTCATCAGGAAAGCATTCAAATTTTTAGAACCCATTTTAGAGTTTCACAACATGCAAGAGCAGGAGGGCATATAAAATGATTTTCTTTGATTTTCAAATTTTTTAATTTTTATATTTTCTGGAAATGCATAAAAACTCAATGCAAGCATGTGATGACACTGTGAATGTGTGCAATGTAACTAAAAAGACATGATGACACTATGAATACCAATTGAAGGCAAAAATCCCATATAGCAAGTGTAAAGAAATTGAAGTCCAAAATTTTAGAATTTTATTGATTTTTAGATTTTTTTTTACATTTTCTGTTGAAATGCATGAAGCTATGTACATGCAAATGATGACACATTAAATGCACACAATGCAACCAAACAGTAACATATAAACATACATGCAACATATCTCCCCCGTACGTATATACGAAGGGAATGGGCATAAGAAAGATGCATGAGAGTCATGACAACCGGAATGCACATGTGTAGCACATGGGAGATTGTGCAATCATATAGGAGATCCATGTATTTGCTAAAGCAGTCAATCAATTTTCTGAATACATCATAAATCAAATTTCCAGATGTGTAAGTGAGTAACATGAAAAATGATAGTTGTAATATGGATATTCAGATTTTTCGATCAACACAAGGAGATATTTTACATACTGCACTTCAATCTTGAGAACAGCGTATTGGAGGCTTCGCTCTACCTCAAAGACTTTCAACATCAAAATTTTTAATGATATCATAAGATAATCAGAATTTTTCTAAGAATGATCAAGTTCAAATAATTCCTTTTTACGCGAGTAGACGCATGGAGCTCATACCAGAATCCTCGGTTACTCAGAATATTGAACCATTTTATCTCTCTTGAACAGAGGTACTTTAGTCAACACTTTTTAGAAATGAACCACATCACGTCTCAGGTGACATGTGCCCAATTTACTTAGTGAGACTGAGCATTGCTCTGCCTTTCTTTTTCATATATGATTTTTCAACAAAGATAGGTAGGCAGTTTTTTCCTCAACTGTCTCTTCAACATACATGCAGCAAGTTTAATATCTCTAGAGTGTTGAAATGAAATTCCTATATCCTTATCTTTAACACTCATTTTCACATTTTGTGCATGAAGTATGCGAATTTGATTCAGCATGTATACTGAAAATATCATAAACACATAACAATGCAGCTCTCCTTAAATAGATGCATTTATGAGATATAAACTCCCCCAGAGTGTATAACATGAAATACTATAATAATGACTCAAATGCAGTATTATTTATCAAGAAGACGTAAGGTCATAGAAATTTCAAGGCTGGGGGTGAATAACATATAATAGCAAGTAATCACACATTGGGAGTATATGCAACATGCAATTCAAATATGCAATGGAATGCAAATTTGCTGATACCAATTGAATGGATATCAACTGAATGAACTAAATGCAGCTAATGCATGAGTTCTAATGCAATGCAGCCTATGAGGAGATAAGAATGCAATGCAAGATGAAAAGATATGCAATTTGAATCATTTGCCCCAAAGATACGCATGCTTAAAATGCCAACTGTATAACAATGCACACGATGAGCTTCATGTTTCAGTTGCACTATGTGGATGATATGTAGAAAATGATATGCACAAATATAGGGTGATGCAAGATTTTAGATTTTATTTGAAGGTTCTAATTACATGAAAGAGTTTAAGATGGGTGCATGATGCGTTTTGCATGTTTTTCATTTGAATGAAACAAATGCATGTAATGCATGAACTCAAATGTATGCAACCTATGACGACATGAGAATGTCGTGCTAGATGCAGGAGCAAGATGTAAAACAAGATGGGAAGGCTTGATTTCCAGAATATCAAGACAGATGGCACGAGAAGACATTCACATTCAAATGATTATCATCAAACATTTTCCATGATATGGCCTTTAAGAACAGGGGTACAAATATGATCAAAATCAAATAATGTAACCCAATTATTCTCAAGGATTTGTTCAAAAATAGATTTTCAAGATCATTTCACAAGTTGGAAACGAGAAATCATCCACAAGCCAATTACATTTGAGTAAAAACATATTTTCAATTGAAATAGCTCAGTTCAAGGATTCATTCACAAATCAACCATTTGACTTCTCCGAGTTCTAGTACGAGGCGGAGAACTTTGGTCCAAGGACTAACTCACGCATAGTGAGAGTTTCCAGGTGGACGTAATCCACCTTTTCACTACTCAGCATTTGATATACCAGATACTCAAATAAGCTCAAATGTGCTCAAGCAATTCAGATTGAAAGATGTTCAATGATCAACAAAATTTTTAGAATTTACAATGCTATTCAAACAATTTGACAAGTTCATCTCATCATGCTAGAAAGATAGCAAGTTAGATTTTTTAAACATTCATACCTGTCAAGTAAGCAACATCACCATAGCGGGCTAGATAAATGACAATTCAAATTTTAGAATCGATACCTGAGTTCAGCATGTATCACCATGTACCTTTAATCATGTTACCTCAGTAATAGCCTTAAAAGAGACTAGAAGTTCATTGTTAGTCCCAAAAATTGAAGTCCCAAAACTCACATAACAATGTCATGATCAACTCAGATATGACAATTAGTATGAGATGCATTTTTACAACGATGACTTCAATTTACAATTCAAAATCATTCACATGTACTTGAACCACTAAGGTGTTCTTACCTGATTTCCTCGTGAGAAGAGTATGATCAACCTTACCTCTTGAATCCATTCTCAAACAGAATGGTGTGAGCCTTTCATACTATACCTTGGATACTTACTTTAGCACATACAGGACTTTCAACAAATTGTACACAATAACGGATGTTGAGTCGATCCTGGAGGTTGTTCTACAAGAACATCCCTACCCATCTCCTGGTACCAATTAAGAAACTTCTCATCATTTTTCATCTTTGCAAGGTATTCTTCCAGTTGATTCAAACTTGGCCATGACTAGTCCATCATCATTTAGATTTTGGGAGTATAATCTGCATCCAAGGGCAAAAAAACTTGATTTGTCAATTTTGATTCAAATTTATTAACAATGTCATGACAAATTCCCTTTAACAACTAATATCCCCTTAATAGCTTCAAACTTGATGCATGACTCAGGTATGAACCTAAACACTAAGCCCATATGCCGAATGTGGTTGCTCCCCCTTAGTATGTGCATGAATGCAAGATATTTAATAACATTCTAATGCTATATGATGTCATGGATGTGATGAAAGAAAAGAGAAATGCAATGCATTATGACATGAATTCATTCTAGTTGAAAAGTATTTTCTTCAACTTTCGTGCATGACATCATGTGAAGGTGTATGCAACTCAATGTATGTAGTGAAATCATGATTTGAAGAATCTTCAAGCTTCTCTACAATAAGATGCCATTTGACAAGTGATATACGCACAGATATGCAAGTAACTGCCATGAATGCAACTCATATACAACAATGAGATTATGCATTATCATAAGATTCAGGACAAGGCAAAACAAGACATAGCACCTTTAATGGAGAAAGTAAGAGGGATATCACCTGAGAAATCAAATTTAGTTTTTAATTTTTTTTTCTTTCAACCTGATTTATGCCACTTGACCCGTGTGCCTTACCTTCTTAATTGAAAGCATATTTCACGCTTCATATTTCTAAGGCACACCTACAAAACAGATTTCTCATTTGACATTCTTAGGTACCCAAATCCTATTGGGTCCTTGTGGATTAGCAGTAACATAAGCATGTGATTTCTAATTTTTGACAACATTCAAAACATCATTTTTCATCAAAAGACAACCATGCATCATATGTCTAGATTTACCACAGTTACCACAGCATGACTTTGAATACTTAAAAGTGTGAGGATTCTTTGAAGCATGTGTTTTTTTGTTACACTCTTGTTTCCCTTTTGCAAAAGTTTTCATTCTTTTCCTACATGCTTCTAAATCATCATTTTTCATCATAAAATAATCATGCATGGCATGTCCATATTTTCCACAATAAAAACATGTGAGTTTCTTTCTGGGTGGATGTGTGTGTGTGGCAGAAGTATGTTTAACATGCATGGTGGTGCTAGCAGCATTTTTTACTTTTTGATGCAAATTGATTTTCTGATTTTTGTTTTCTTTTTGAGTCTTTTGGACATTCACACTATTTTTCGAATCCGGTAGAGTTCTTGACATGGTGTGTTGCTGGGAGTGAGATGTGGAGGTGCTGGGTGCACAAGTGGTATGAACAAATGAAGTATGTAGTTTACTTTCAAATTTCTTTTTGTTCACAAGATTAAACCCCAGCCCTTCTCTTTGAAAGTTCACTTTCATTCCCAACAATTTGTCCAAATTTTCTTGACCATTCACAAATCTAGACAGTGAAGCATTCAAATCAAGGATTTCCTTTTCAAGTGGTGAAAAATGCAATTCATAGGAAGCCATCTCATTTTTACACGAATTGACTTGTTCATGTAAAGTAGCATTGATGATTTTATGACTTTCAATTTCTTACAACAAAGCATGCACTTTTTCAGATTCATCAATATTCACATATTTTCCTTTTTCAAAAGTAAGTAATCTTTCAGAAATGGCCGTGTTCAATTCCTTCATTTTCTCATTTTCTTTTTCAACCTTTTTGTCATGAGCAAATTCATTTTGGCCATTATTCATCAGGCTTATTCTCTCTCTCAGCTCTTTATTTTTATTTCTCAAAGAAGAAATTTGATCTTTATGAATTTCAAGATCGAACACATGAGACTCAATCAATTCCTCTAGATGCAAGCATTTTTACAAAAGAAATTACACTAATTTTGTTCGGCATTCTTTTTCAAATTTTTATTTTTTGATTTTACCTTCTTGTATTTATCAGCAAGATCTACTAACGTTCATACAGAATGGAGGTAGGAGAAATGAATCACACCACACAATCCACACCACAATGCATAGCGATTTTAAGGTTGTTCGGATGCAACGACGGCAATCCTACGTCCACCCCTCACCAAACCCGGTGAGGCTTCACTCGAGGATAAATCTCCAAACGGAGACGACGCTCCAACCACACACGCAGGACGACGCCTGCACACACACATGGGGACGCACCCTAACACACACACACACACACACACGGAGACAAGGTCTCCAACACGATCCAACAGCCGGATCAACAAAACATACACACGCTGCGACAAATGCAGCACTCCACACACTAAAACGACCGGATCTAAATAGATCCACACACACAGAGATGTTTTCAGATTACAAATAAAGGACTTGAAATTCAAAACACCAAGATAAATAGCATAGCTAAATTCATCTTCATTGTCAGAATCGGAATTTACCTTTGAGTTTGATCTAGTTTGTTGATCACTCCCTTGATCACTCGTGCCTGCCACAAGACATTGGTCTTCATGCTCTTCCCAGACTTTGGTTAAGCCATCCAAGATATCCTTCGCGGATCTGCAATGGGAGACAAAAGGGAAATGATTAGAATCAACTACAGTAATAAGCAATTTTAGAACCAAACAATTTTGATCATATTTAAACTTGTAATCTGCGGTCCAGATAGATTTATTTTTAGGCAACTCATAAGGACCATGTGAGATAAGCTTCCATAGCTTAGGATCATATGAGTTGACTAGACTGCACATCCTTCCTAACCACAAATCAAAATTGCAACCATCAAACATCGGTGGAGAACTCAGGGTGTACATGTTGGTAGTCATTGATATGGATCTCTCTAGATCATTAGATCTATGAAAAATCGAGCCTTAGGTCTGATACCAATTGAAGTCCCGCGATCAATGACACCCAAGAGGGGGGGTGAATTGGGTGTTTACAAATTTTAAGAAAACTTTTGGCCTTTTTGAAATATGTGATAAAACACTAACTAGGAGGTTGAAATCTATTTAACCACAAGTTAGAATACAATATATACTAACGTTCACACAGAATAGAGGTAGGAGAAATGAATCACACCACACAATCCAAACCACAATGCACAGCGATTTTAAGGTTGTTCGGATGCAACGACGGCAATCCTACGTCCACCCCTCACCAAACCCGGTGAGGCTTCACTCGAGGATAAATCCCCAAACAGAAACGACGCTCCAACCACACACGTAGGACGATGCCTGCACACACACATGGGGACGCACCCTAACACACACACACACGGAGACAAGGTCTCCAACACGATCCAACAGCTGGATCAACAAAACATACACACGCTGCGACAAATGCAGCACTCCACACACTAAAACGACCGGATCTAAATAGATTCACACACACACATATATTTTCAGATTACATATAAAGGACTTTAAATTCAAAACACCAAGATGAATAGAACACAGTTTAGAAATCTCTTGATTTGGTCTCCCCCTGAATGTATGATGTAGAACTTGGAACAATGCTTCCTGCTTCACTTGAATGGCTTGGAAATGGATGAAGATCTTACTGCACGAAGTACTGTTCATGGCTACAGTACTCTTCCTTCTTCACTTGGACAGCCTCCCCTTAATCTCTTCTTGAGGCCCTTGCTTGCTTCTTCTCTTGATTGGAAGTTCCTTGGCTTCAGATGGTGCTAGAATGTCTCCAATTGGATGAAGAACTTGCTCAACGGAGTATTGTTCACGAGAGTTGCAGCAGCCTTCTTCTTAGATTCTTGATAGCTTCCCCTTGATCTCTCTTGGTTGGTTGCTAGGTTCTTCAGTTCATTCGAAGTCGATGGCTTTAGATAAACCTTGAATCTTCAGCTCCTGGATGAAGAGTTGATCGACAGATCACTATTCACCTCTCTTCTCCCTTGATAGCCACCTTGATCTTCTCTTCTTGTTATTGGAGTGATTATAGTTTATGACCCCAAAGAGATATTTTTATACATCTAGGGTGGTCAAGGGACAACCCAGGAACCAGATCCACAAATCCTGGCATGATTGGGGGCAGTGAGATTAAAGAAATGGGGAAGGGAATCTCTCCACGAGCTGGAAATAAAAAGTCAAAAATGGGGACTTCGGGGCTGTCGGTCGACCGACGGCACTAGGTCGGTCGACCGAAAACTTGCAGACAGAGCATTTTTGCACTCTATCAAAACCGGTCGACCGACCCCTATGTGGCGGTCGACCGAAAACCTGCAGAACTTGATTTTTTAGGCTCTGTCAATTTCGGTCGACCGGCCAAGGTTCGTTGGTCGACCGAAGTTGTCCAGACCTACAAAATTGAATAGTTAGCCCAAAGAAACATATCCATAAGTCAAGATCTTCATGTCCTCATCAATTCCACGCATTTTGGGTTTGGTTTAACTTAGTTTGTACATATGGAAGATTCAAGGCATTAGAGCACTTGTCATTACATGAAATGTCCTTAAACAAGTTCAATGCTCACTCTTGAAGATTATACGTGAGATGCATTTATGAGCAATGCAAGAGACTTATAGAACCTTCATTTGCAAGCCACATTCAAGCTAAAAGGTTTCATGTTTAAGGTGCATGAATGAGGTGATTTAAGGAGAGGTATATGAGATACACATGGTGAGCTCGATGCTAAGACAAGGTAAGTGTCTCACCAATGGTTCTTGACAGTAAGTGACATATACCACTTGTTTTGGATTGTGGAAAAGCAAGGTGCTTATCCACACTTTAGGTTCAACCAGGTGATCATCATGATGTTTGATCCTGCAATCAAGATAGACAAGGTTTAATACCATGCTTGTTCACATTAAAGAGGTTATGAAACCTCTTGCCTCTTATTCTTGTTCACGTTTAAAGAGATTATGAAACCTCTTGCCTCTTGTACACATTAAAGAGGTTATGAAACCTCTTACCTCTTGTTCTTGTTCACGTTTAAAGAGATTATGAAACCTCTTGTCTCTTGTACAACCAACTCAATCAATTAAGGATCAAGACCATGTACCATTGCCATTTGCCATCACAACCATACATAAACAACAAGAGCACACGGACTCTTTTGTTATCACACAGCCAGGTCGCATCAAGAATCCTCATACCATAAGGTTTAGTTCTCATCAAATTATAAAGTTTAGTTATCATCAAAAAATATATGCAAGCCATATACAACAGAAATAAATATGTCCTCTTTTATATAGTAACCTGATCATGCTCTATTCCACATCGAGTAAGCTTGTGTTTGTAATTTATCCATTTAAACCATTTGGAAGCATGCTTGTTATGATAAAATATCATACTAATATTTGAAAAAAAAATGAGTACGAATGTGAATGCGAATATGATGTGAATGTTATGAATGGAAAACAGCAGCATTTTGTGAGGTTGGACTTCGGTCCCTTCTGCGGGATGGCGATATGTAATGCTGTGGAAGTAAAAGATCCCAAGGGACGGCGATACATAACACCCTGGTCAAAAACCTATTGATTCGGCTGGTTCATTCTATTGGACGGCGATACGTAACGCCACAGAAAACCCAGGGGGTGGCGATATGTAACGCCCCATATGGCAGGAGTCTAGGTGGGAGTTCGCTCTTGGGTCTACGCAGTACTCTCTCTTTCGTTCGTTGTGGTGTATGGGCCTCCTGTGTTTGCGGCAGCTGTTCGGTTCCATGAATAATGAAATGTGATAATGTGTAATTGCTCATTTACCATGATTTTTATGCATGCATGGGTATCTTATATGTTAGCTAAAGAATATGTATTTTTTTCATATGAGTTACCTTAAGTAGATGATAATGAATGGATTATGCTATTATTAACATCTGAATTATGTATATAATTTGGCTATATAGATGCGAGTTAACCCCAATTTGTTTAGACTGCCTACTGAGCGTCACACTCACCCCTTTGTGACACACGTTTTCAGGAGACATAGTGAAGGAGGTCGAGGAGGAGGCTGCGACCGAGGAGTAGTGCTAGTCCATACATCGTCTGGGTAGGCTATGGAGGATTATTTCTCTTATATGTATGGTTATGGGGTGATGAGCATGTGTGGGCTCATGTTTATTTTTGGAACAGTACACATGTACTCTTCTTTGGAAATTATGAATGGATGAGAAGCTATTTATATTTCATGTAATTGTGATTTCTCTCTCTCTCTCATGCGGGCGTATGCATGTTTTTATATTTGTGCTTCCGCGATACGTACGACGTAATGTCTCGAGGTCCGATGAAAGAAAAGAAAAAAATATATGTCCATAAATTGGGAATCGGATCTTGGGGTGGTACAACAAAAATGTACCAAGACCTAAAAAGGAACTTTTGGTGGCCCAACATGAATATAGAAATAGCGGACTTTGTATTACGTTGCCTCACTTGTCAACAAGTTAAGGTGGAACACCAAAAGCCCGCTGGTAAGCTACATCCCTTAGAGATTCCCTGGTGGGAGTGGGAAACTATAGGGATGGATTTCATCATGGGTCTACCTAAGACAAGAGGTGGACATGATGGTATATGGGTGATCATAGACCGATTGACTAAATCTGTACACATTCTACCTATATAAAGTCAATGGTCTATGGATATTCTTGCAGTCTTGTACATGAAGGAGATTGTCAAACTACATGGTGTCCCGGTTACCATTATTTCAGATCGAGACCCTCGATTCACATCTCAATTCTGGAAGGGTCTACAACATTCATTGGGGACACGACTCAATTTTAGCACTGCATTCCACCCACAAACTGATGGTCAAACTAAAAGGACAAATCAAGTGGTGGAAGATATGCTCAGGGCATGTGTTATTGATTTTGGTGAGAGTTGCACGATCACTTGTCTCTAGTGAAATTTGCCTACAACAATAGCCACCAAAATAGCATACAAATGGCACCATTTGAGGCACTGTATGGGAGAAGCTGCCACTCGCCAATATGCTGGAATGAAGTTGGAGAAAGATAACTTCTAGGTCCTAAAATCATTCGAGATACTACCGACAAGATAAAGCTTATTCGAGAAAGACTCCATATGGCTCGAGATAGATAAAAATCTTATGCAGATAATAGAAGACGCGATCTGGAATTTCAAGTAGGAGACCATGTGTTTCTCAAATTTTCTCCAGGTCGAGGTATTCGAAGGTTTGGCATTAAAGGCAAGCTCACTCCGATGTAGACATGCCAAAATTGACATCATTTTGAGTATATCTGGATATCGCAATGCGATGCCCCAATTTGACCCTCAAATCGACTTATTTGAGTGATTTTTCTCATTTTTCTTGAATCTTCAACTTTCCCAAACTATTCCACATGTTTTCCTATTTTTTTGAGATTTTTCTCTTTTTTTTCCAGGCCTTTTCTAGTTAATGGCAGCCTCTAAGTCGCCATTTAATGGGCGCCCCTGACCTGGGCGCCCATTACTTTGAATGGCGCCCATGACCTAGGCGCCCATTCCAATTGGCGCCCAGGTCAGGGGCGCCCATTCCAGCTGGGCCAATTTTTGGCAGTTTTTGAAATTGTTTGAATTGATGACACTCCGGAAAGTCGCCAATTGTTAAATAGCGACCGTTCGGAAGGTCGCCAATTCTTTTCTTCATATTTTGAGCCAAAGTCGGATTATTTTTGACTACACGACTGTCTGGAAGGTCGCCATTTGATAAATGGGTGCCCGGGCGGAAAGTCGCCAATTTTCTTGCCATATTTTGACCTTTTAGCTCCGTTAGAAACACGTATTAATTTCTAATTGGCGACCGCCTGATGGGCGCCAATTCTTTTCAAATTTTGGAAAGTCTTAACCCGTCTTCAAATACCTTGGAATTAGTGACACTTTTATCTGTCGTCCTTTTAAATAGTGACCATCTGTCTGGTCGCCAATTCTTCCAGAATTTTAAACTCTGGCAAAACCTCCTTCTTACTCTGTTTTGATCCCCTTTTTCACTTGGGAAAGGATCCTAATGATTTCTAAGGCTAATGGGATATTTAGGCAATGTATATCTTCTTCCAAATCCAACTTAAACATGATTTCCTAATTTCTCTTGGATTAAACTCCAAATTTCAGCCCTATAAATAGGACCCTTCTCTCCCTTGTGTGAGAGGCATCAATCTTAATCTAAGGGGAGGTGTAGCTGGTTTGAAGGCTCAAGGAGGAGACTCCTATGTACCTTAAAGCTTCATCCATGGAGTTCCTCTTCCTCCCTTGAAGATTTGGAGCCTCTTCATCCTTAGAGCGTCTTCCTCTCTTGGAGGATTAAATCAATAATCCTTTCCTTCTCTCTTCTTTTATTTTTATCTAGCATTGCATGCATCATTATTCTATCTCTTTCTTTCATCTTAACATCTCAATATTGAGATCTCCATATTGAGCACTCTAGCACACCTCCCAATTGTGCAACACTTGCACATCTCCTTATTTTTCATCATACATCATCATTTCCTACCCTTTGCATAGGGGTTTAAGGGCCAACACCCAACAAGGTGTGTTCATACTCATGCTTTTCATATTGTTTATCTTAAGAACTTGATGCTACACACTATTATTTTCTAATTAATATCTTTTTCTTGTTGGTGTTTTCTTTATTTTGTAAGGGTAATCAAGTCAAAGAAGAACTCTCTTCATCGGCCGGCCGATAGGAAGAAAAGGTGCACTCACAATCTCCCCCGCACTTCAAGGCATTTATTTATGATCCCTCCTTTGCTTTATCATTATATTCTTTTGAGATAACACCTCTGGCAATCACACTCCATTAGCATCCACGCATGCTCTCTTTTGATCCCCTTTTCTATCCCTTTCCCCATTCTTTTCATAACTTTATTCTTCTTCTTTCCTTAGTGGATTTTCCAAAATCTACAAATTGACGATCACGGTGGGACCACCATTATTTTTCTTTGATTACTCTTCCACTTTTGCACCCACGGTGCAACTCCCTTTGTGCTCCATGTAGCACTTTTCTTTTTGTTTTATCACTTGTGCACCGCGTGCACATCCCCCTCTCCTTATGTGATTGCTAACTTGTTGGTTTTTGGAAAATTCCACTTTCTTATCTCTCCATCTTTAAAAAAAAAATTGGATGCCATGCTTCATGTTATGTTGATTGCCTTGATTTGTATGGCCATGTGAGTGTTTTACCTTATCTTTCATTGGTTTGGCTCATATCATTGTTCATACTTTCTTTTCTTTGTCTTTTGCATTAGCACTTGCATATAGGGCATTTGGCCTCGGAGACCTCCTCTCCCTACACCTTTTAGGACCTCCTACCCCCTCTTAGTGAAGGAAGGACCCTCCATTGAGCATTCTGTCTCATTGGACCGAAAATTCCTAAATCAAACCTTCATAAGTCCCAGCACCCGTGGATTCTCTCATGGATGCCGAGCAGGTTGTACCTTGAAGTTCCCCGGGTTTAGTTGGCATATACGTGGTGAGAGAGTGGACCTCATTGGCATTGAAGAAAATCACATTGAAACTAGGTTCTTACCTTGTGTGAATCATATCAAATTTTGTCAAAATCATCTAATTCACCAAGGTTTAACTAAAAATCAAGCGTAAACATCAACTTGTTTGATACCTTTGCAACATTGCCTTGATTAAAAATTGTTTGTTTGCATAATGTTTCGCTTTGATGATAAAACCAACATGTTAAATCAATCATATGTTCATGAGGATGATAAACCTAGTACATCATAAATCCTCAGTTCTATAGTTCTCACAATAATTCTTCCAAGGGACCACCTCCCCATTCCTATGGTCTTGCCTGACCCACGGGCAATTCTCACTCTTATGGCCTCATGCATCCATCGCGAGCCGCCATTCCCCCGGATCCGTCTCCTCCCCACGATGAGAAGGTTTCCCAAGTCTTGCATGCATTAGATCATCTCACCCCTCAACAAATCCAAGCCCTTAAGGCTATTATTGAGGGTGCATTTTCTCCTTCTCATCCTCCTTCCAATCCCTCATGGTGGCCCATCACCCACCTACTTCTATTCACACTCCCACTCGGGTGGCCCATCACCCACCTCCCTCTCCTATAAACACTCCCGTTCGGGTGGCCCATCATCCACCTCCCTCTATTCCTCCTCCTCAACGGCCCCAAGGCCTTTATGTTCCTTGCAACCTGGCCCATCCGGGTCCTTTTGTGGGTCGGCCCATTAACCCTCCTCCACGGCTTTTACATCATTCTTCCCCTCCAAGGCCATCATGCCAACCTTCCGCTTCACATGTTACATCCCTCCAACAAACCTTTCTTGATAAAATCGCTTCAATGGAGGAACAATTGAAGAGGGTCACAAGTCCGTGGCCCGCTCCTCCTCATCCTCCTCAAGTCAATCCTCTTCATGCTTTTATGATGATGGAAAAAGATTGGAAGGAGAGGAGAGATAATGGCATCATAAATTCAAGTGAACAAGATGAGCCAGCAATTTTCAATGATCAAGTGGACGCCGTCTGCCCTCCACCACCTATATATCCCGCTCAGTCATGTGGCCCTCCGCCTCTACCTCCGCTTTCACATAACCCTCCATAAAATCCTCCACATTACATTCCTCCATTGCCCATTATTATGCCTCCACCACGGCGTCCGCTTGAGTTACATGATGATGAAGAATTGGAGACGGAATGTGCACAAGGTGAAGATTTTCAAGAGGCACCCACTCTGAGTTTCCTTCGCTTTCTTCTCCCTCCACTACAACAAGAAGAACCACCTGCTCAGGATGAAGCCACTGTTCCTACTCCCATTTATGAAATCAATTGGTGTTACGATGATGGGTCAATACTCCAATCGCCTGCATCGACGCACCATGACCCTTCTTCTACCCTTAAAGCCTCTCACACCAAAATCTGACGTTTTCTCTGAACTAAACATCCTTTTTGTACACTTCCAAATACCATACCATTAATTTCCGCTAAGTCATCCGGGCCCTCCAATGATTCCCCTCCAACCATTTTGCCTCCATCAACAACTTCACCTTCCACCAAGCCAACCAAGCTTGCCGCTTCTCCTATTTCCAAACCAATCAACTCTCCATTGCCGCCACCTCGGCCTTCTATTATCCAAAAGCCAATCCTTCCTAACCCTCCACCCAGCCTTTCACCTACACCCATGGCTAATCCTGAGCAGGATCCACCTCCTTGTGCACTCGAGCCAACCCCATCCGCTTCCGAACAAGGGGAGGAGCTTGCCGCATTCCAACCTCCACTTTTACCCACCCTTCCATCAACGCCATCCACTAAACCTTCATTATGCATTAAGCTTACCACCTCCATCTCGCCATCCACCCCCCCTCAGAGTGGGTGTATTTCTACAAGTATTTGTGCCGAGAATAATCAAGATCCGGGTATATTTGAAAGGTCTTCACCAAATCTCACCATGAAAAATTCTCAAAAGTAGATGCCATGTCGGCCCAATGCCATTGTCAAAATCACTTTACTCATTGGTCGACATTCTTTTGACGCTCTCAATACCCCTCACTCCATTATTATACAACTTCCTAAGTGGTTCTCTTCATACATTACTATAACACACTCTACTGTTGATGAGAGCACTCGAGCATTGATTCCATCCTTTGAGCCGTTTGGTCGGGCACGTTCTTCACCATGAAGGGGTGGACCTTCTTTTGCTAAGGGCCATTCCGCCAATTTGCCCACTTCTTATTCTATTCTATCCAACACAACTTCCTCCTTATGGGCCACTCACGGGGCGAGAAGGAGACTTCATTCCTCGCACTCCCTGCATCCTTTGCATTCCATGCATCCATCACATTCATTGCATCTCATGCATTTGCATTTATCCTTCTTTCTCGGGTTTCCAAATCCATATCTTCCCCGTCTTCCGGAACCTCTGGACTTATCGGGACATCGCGTCCCTCCTCATCTCCTACTTCCGAAACCTCCGGATTTCTCACTGGTTCTCCTTGGGAAACACAGTGTAGATTATGAAAAATCCACTTAAAGGAAAAGAAGAATAATATGGAAAATATAAGGGGATGAATGGGAGCATGCGTAGGATGCTAAGGGGAATGTGATCGCCAGAGGGGTTACCTCAAAGAAGAAAAGAATGATCGCATGTACCTTATGTTGAGCGGGTGAGATTGTGGATCCTTTCTTCCTCCTTCTATCGGCCGGCCGATGAAGGGGGTTCTTAGCTTTGATTACCTTGTAAGAACACACAAAACAAGCAAAGATATGGATTACCCAAAAGGGTGTAGTATCAACGTTCTAAGAATATGAAATCAATCAAATTGAGCATGAACACACCTTGTGTGTTTTGATTTTTTAAAACCCCTAAGAGGAACAACAAGGTTTGAAAAATATGGATGAATATGCTAATGCAACAAGATAGATATGATGTGGGATCTAGCAAAGAGCTAGAAGAGAAGGATGTGTGATAATGATGATATGAAAACCAACTAAATAATTAAAGAGAGGGATCCTTTCTGCTGTGCGTGCAGCAGTGAAGGGGAGAAAGAGCTTCAATATGCAAGAGGGATAGCAGAGGATCGTCCGTAGAAAGGAATCCGCCAGGAAGAAGAGCTTGGATAAATCACCTGCAATCAAAGAAACACTCTTCACTCTGTTAACTATGTATGTTTCTCTCTGCCTTTTGCTCCTTTTCCTCTCTTGCCCCTCTTGCCTCTCTCGCGCGAGGGGCACTACAGGGGGTATTTATAGGGCCAAATATCCTTGCAAAATAAGGATTAAAATAAGGTAATGATCCTCCATCAAGAAATGCTCTTCCCAGTCGAACACAAGGTTTAAAATGGGGAAAGAATCATTACTGGAAAGAAGGAGTCAAAATGGACACGGAATTGAAAATGACGACCCCTTTGAGGGAGTCAATTAAAAATGACGCCATGACCAAAGGCGTTAATTAAAATAACGACGTCCATAACGTCGTCAATTCCTGGATTTAATTATAGAAACAATTAACTTTCCTTATTTAAAATGATGAATTGACGCCGGGCATACGGACGTCAAATAATAAACGCCTTCAAGCGAGACGTCAATTCTTCAATTTTCATTTTATTTGTGATTCGTAATTTGCAGTAAATCCAAAAAATGACGCCCGTATTGGTAGTCATCCATTTTAAAAGAGGCGCCCATGGCCAGGCCGTCAATTTAAAAGACGGCCCTACTTAAGGCGTCAATTCCATTCAATCAATGAAAAAAAAGGCAAGAAATCACAATTAATTCATGAAAAAAAAGAAAAACTTCATATTAAATCAATATTGAAGTCCGCTTTGGGGCGTCATATGGTGACATGGGATTTACTCAACATAGCATCAATTTTGACGTGTCTACAGCTGCCCCACCTTGGCGTCTGCTTTGCAAGGGAGTGAGACGGAATGAAGCGAAAGTGAAACAAGTGGAATGAGGTGGAACGTACTGATAAGTAGATGTCAAGGTGTGATGTGACACGCTTTCGACACTAAGCGTTTGAAAATCTTTCCAAGATTCTGAATAAAACAACTCCGGATGATTCCAAGAAAGCATCGATTAGCTGGATAAAGGAGACTAAACTAGATAAATAAAATGTGCGTGAGGGCACGACATGGAGGCACCATTGGAGAGCGGTTACCAGCCAATGTGGACGTGCTACAACCAAGGTGGGCTTGCAAAAAAGTAAAGTGAGTTGAGATAAAGATCCAGCAAAGGGATGATTTCCAAGGGACCAGCCTGAGCAGCTTCAAGGAGAATAAAGTACTCGATTTGGAATGGAATATCTTATGTCAACTCAATTAAGAGTGAGCGTCCTTCATTATTGGTGTAATATGAAAATTTTCAGCATTAAGCTCAAAGTCCTACATGATGTATGCTGTGCTAAAAGAAAAAATAAAACAAACTAAAATAAAAGATAATCAAGGATAATATTGTTAAGCCATCTAGATTTGGTCAAGAATCCAGATCTCTGAGCTGATACTAAGCCGAAGCCCGTTTGTCCACGCATCAACTTAGAAAGTGGAACCATCATCCCAAACCTTGAATGACTCAACGGCCTATCCGTGTGATCAAGAGTCCCCTAGAATTATCACTGTTTTTGATGAAGGGGAACTCAAATTACGGGTTCATCAAAACCACAAGGTTCTTGATATGCTATAATAACGTAGATACCTTATAGTAATAATGCATACAGGAATGCATACAGGAAGATGGTGATAACATGAGCATGTAGGAACTGAGAAATGAGGTGCAGTCACCGTGGGGCTTGGATGTTGAGGCCCAGCTGATGGGACCAAGAGCTTCATTAGCCATAATATAAAGATGCATAAAGCATACTCAACAACATTGATTTGAATTTGAGAATTTTTGGATCTATTTGGAACTTTTTTCTTTTTTTTAGAGAATATTTTTGGAATTTTGAGAATTTTTTTTGAATTTTTATTTGAGTTTGGAATTTATTTGAATTTTTATTGGAATTTTCAGAATTTTTTTTGAATTTTTATTGGAATTTTGAGAATTTTTTTTGAATTTTTATTGAAATTTTGAGATTTTTTTTGAATTTTTATTGGAATTTGGAGATTTATTTTTATTGGATTTTTTTGAATTTATTTTTATTGGAATTTTTGGAATTTATTTGAGTTTTTATTGGATTTTTGGAATTTATTTGAATTTTTATTGGATTTTTGGAATTATGCAATGTACAGACTTAGGAATGTATAGACTTAGCAATGTATAGACTTAGCAATGTATGGACTTGGCATGTACAGACTTAGCAGTGTATGGACTTATGAAATGTATAGACTTGGTGAAGAGAATGTGGATGTATAGACTTGGTGAAGAGAATGTGGATGTATAGACTTGGATGGATGAAATGTATAAACTTGCATGGATGAAATGTATAGAGTTAGAGAATGTATAGAGTTAGGGAATGGAATGACTTAGAGAATGTATAGATTTCAGAATGGAGTGACTTTGGACGTACAGACTTTGAGAATGGAACGTATGGACTTGGGTGAGTGCAATGTACAGACTTGTGAAGGGAATGCTTAGAGTGTATAGACTTGTGAAGAATGTGCAGACTTGTGAAGGGAATACTTAGAGTTTATAGACTTTAGAATGGAGTGTATAGACTTTAGAACTTTGCAACCATGATGCTTAAACTTATGCAAATACTTTCCAGCTTGCACAACCTGCACTTCTGCACTTCAAAGCTCAAAAGATTATTAGCACAAAATATGATCATAAGTGCTTGATATAAACAGCACTTAAGTTCATGAGAAATTAAGATATTAGAAAGCAGCTCAAAAACATAAGCTCAAGAAATGACGACCCTTCTGGTCGGCGTCAAAACAATAAAGGACGACGTGCTCTGAGGCGTTAATTGCACTAAAGGTTTAACTTGGAATAAGAATGCAAATGACGCCCTCACTGGAGGCGCGGGATAAATGACGACCCTAAAGATGTCGTCAATTGAACAAATGACGCCACAAAGCACATCGTTAATTAGCTATTTTCATTTCCTGCTCGGAGTTAAACTTCCAGCAAATCGTTTTATTCAAACACAAACCATGCTACCCGTTAACGTTCAAAACACTATAAATAGGGCAACTACTGGTGTTTCCAAACATCAGATCATCGAAGCCATAGCACCGAAGCCATCTTCTGTAGACAGACAGACAGAAGAACTAGTAGAAGAATTAGCAGCAGAAGAAAAACAGAGCAGAACAAGTAACACTATTAGAAGGATGAACCAGTTAATGCAGCAGAGGCTTTCCAAGAGGTGAAGGATTAGTTTTCCAAAGATTTGTGAAGTGTCGGGCCACATTAGTGGAAAAATTGCTAAAGACCAAGTAAGTGTTCTTATTATTATAGCTTTTATTTTGTTCTGTCTTTCTTTCTTTTTTGAATTTCTGATGTTATTCTCTTTTCCTTCTTTCTTCTTTTATGTTTTATGTTTTCAGGATTACCCCATTATTCCTGGTCCAAGAAGATTTCTGAAAATCAAATGGCTTCCATTATTGCTTTCAAAACTTTCATTAGATATGAAATCTTTCCTTTCTAGATGGAACCTCCTTGGCCTCATCACCCATGCCACTCATTATAATGACATTCACTTAGATTGGGCTTCAATCGGAGCTCTTATAGAATTATGGCACCCTCATACTCACACATTCCTCTTCCCAACCTTTGAAGCTACCATACTCCTAGAAGAAGTGGAGATGCTCTTGGGTTTGAAAAGGATGAAGCAAGGAGAAGAATCAAGGATGGCTCCTATGACCAAGCCCATGACATGCTCATGAGTCTTGTCCAAAGTCCAAATTTGGTGAATCAAATGAAGGCCAATAAGGGAATCAACCTTTTGAAGTTGGCTTCATGGGTATATAAAAACATGGACAAGGTTCAAGAAGATGAAGATCTTTTGGAGAGAGTGATGAAAGGGTTTGTCATATGTGTAGCGGGAGCTTTGTTATTCCCTTCATTGGAAGACCATTTAGAGGAGCGACACCTAAGTGCTATAGCTAGCACGTGGGAGGGAAAAAGAATAGGTGGGGCAATATTAGCCAACCTATACAACGGGCTCACTTCGGCTTCACTAGGACGGCCCCTATTTGGGTCAATGCTTCTTCTAGCTTGTTGGATAGATTTCCACTTTAAATTTGATCCATGTCAAGCAAACCAAATGGCCTCCAAAATCTTCTCCAAGAGCCCACTTCGGTATATGACAGACTCATTGGGCCTATGTGAAAGGGTGGCCAATAGAGTTCCCAAGCTCAAGAAGAGGAATGAATGGAGGGATTACTTCAAATCAATGCCTAAGAGCAAGTTCACATGTACACCAGGTTTTCTCAAAACCCAAGAACTTCGCTCAAGGTTATCCTCCGGCATCGAGCTCCGCTTAATTGGTGGGACCGACTTCTTCCTTTACAATGCACACCGGTGCCTCCCACAACTCGGGCTTCCTCGACATCTCTTAGAAGAACCTTCTCACCTTCCTCCAATCAAGAGAAGAGAACTATGCTCAAATGGAGATCATGAAGAAATCAAGACCATAATGGCTCAATAGAAGGTGGGACTTCTTCACAGATCCAAGACTCATGTTGAAGAAGAAGAAGATAAATGTAAAGCTTATGTACTGGCTCTCAAAAAGATAAGGCCCACAGTGGCTTAGAGAATGTAATCATGATTTCTTTTAATGAAATAAAAATTATGTTCTTATTTGAGCCAAGACAATGAATTAAAATGATCATCTCTTCCAATTTATGCAATTCTGTCTGATAAAAATGAGTTTCGGGCTTTCTGTTCTTAATAGCGCCTCCATCAACGGTGTCTCTTTATGAAACCACGACTCAGCTAATGCTGTCCATTACATTTCAAAACCATAATTGACGACCAACCGTACTGGTGTTTCTTAATTAACGTCTTTATAGAAGGCGTTACTCAATTCAAAATTTCAAATTATCTTCAAAATAATTCCTTAATTTCTCAGAAAACACGCCTTTTCTCACGTCGCGTATTCAAAAATGGACGCCCGTTCTGGTCGTCGTCAAATTAAAAGGGGCAATAATAACGCCCACTCACATCAATCAGTTCCCATTAATGCGCCTGACGATGATTACAAATTCCCATGCAAATAACAAATGACGCCCAACCTCAGGGCGTCAAATCTAAAAGCCACGCCTTTCATCAAAGCGTCAATTTACCAATTCACGACACCTATCAGGGCGCTAATTATTCTCCACCGTTAAACCCCACTTTCCCCCTTTCTTCTCCTTCCTTCGTTCATTTCTCCTTTCCTTTCTGCAAAACCCTAACCGCAACCCACGTTTCTCTCTCTCCCATTCTCACTCTCTCTACTCTCTCTCCCTATGGCTGGCGGCGCTCTCAAATGGCAGAGGGTGTCTACCCCGACCGTGGTGGACCTGGAAGAAGAGCCGGCTGTGGAAGAGCTTCCTCCCGCTGAAGAGGATGGAGAAGAAGAAGACGAAGGAGATGAAGGTGAAGAGGGAGAAGATGAGGAAGACGATGGAGAAGACGAAGAAGAGGGAGAAGGTGAAGAGGGAGAAGATGAGGAAGACGATGGAGAAGACGAAGAAGAGGGAGAAGGTGACGAGGGAGAGGATGGCGACGGAGAATAAGAAGGAGGAGAAGAAGAAGGAAGAGAGGAACCACCGGCGGCGGTGACGGCACCTCCTCAGCCCGGGAAACTCCGGCGACCACGCCAACCCCGGCAGCCCCTCCGTGGAGGGTTAATTAGGCCTAAACGACAAAAGGTAAGCCCCATGCCTCATTTTCCCATTTTATTTTCATTTTTATTTTCATTTTCTTTCATTTCCATAGCTCTCGGGAGAGGGAAAACCAGTGACTAAGAAAAATGACGCCCCCAAGGGTGTCGTCAATTTAAGTAACGTCTCGGAACGGGTCGTCAATTCCAATTATATATATATTTTGAAAATAATTAATCGCATGAAAACCACGCCCTGCAGCATGTCGTTATTTTTAAATTCTATCATGTTTTACCATCATGCTGATATTTCCCTGTGATTTTATTAAATTTAAAATGCGTGTGTCTTTGTTTATTTCAATTTCGCACATTAACTACCTTAGGAAAACCACGCCCCCCATCGGGGCGTTAATTCAATAAACAACGATCAACAGCGTGGTCGTCAATTAAAAATTTCCAGAATTTCTTTTCGGGCCAAAATTATTCATTCTGAACAACGTCCCCTACAGGGGCGTTAATTAAACAACTGACGACCCAGGGATGGGCGTCAGTTCAAAAATCTCTGAGGATTTAGGAAATTAGTTTCTAAACAACGCCTCCCATAGGGGCGTCCTTTAAATAAACAACGACCCAAGCTGGGTCGTCAATTCAATGATCGCATAGTAACACCGGGACCCATTGAGAAATAACGTCGCCCTCAGGGGTGTCAATTATAAAAACCACGACCCAATGTAGGTCATCAATTAACCAAACAGCACATATCTCACCAAATGAACTTAAATGAATTTCCACATAAAAACTTAAGCAAAAAATTCTTTTATATGCATGCAGGGGTTGATGAGGATGCGGATTTCTTGGGTCCAGGTCCGGGCAGCGTATTACGGCCTCCCCGAGTTCCAGAGAGCTAGGATAGATGCCATGGGGTTTGGGGCTTTCTTGAGTATTGAGCCAGTGAGATTAGACCTACCCTTGATCCAGGTTTTGAGAGAGAGGTGGGATAGGTCTAGCCGGGCATTTCTGATGCCGTGGGGTCACATGGTTCCTAGCCTAGAGGATGTCACTAGGATTATCGGGCTGAGGGTAGATGGAGAGGCGGTGAGCGGGATCACCCTACCTGATTATAGTGAGCTTACTTAGAGGCTACTAGGGCTAGAGACGGTGTACGAGACACCGAGCGAGTGTAGGACCATCTTCCGCACTGACCTTACCATAGCTATGGGATTGGGGGACTCTAGGAAGAGATCCAAGGAGTCCTTAGAGCAGTTTTCACAGAGGTTGATAGATGGTGCTAGGGCTGCCTACTGCCAGGACCCAGCCGACAGGGAGAGAGCAGACAGAGACTTGAGGAGATTTATATTCTTGATGCTCGAGAGGCTGCTGCTCGGCACGAAGGGTGATGTCATCAACTGTCGCTTCCTGGGGATACTCGAGGACTTGGAGGGAGTTGGTAGGTACGCCTGGGGAGCAGCGCTACTGGCGCACTTGATAGCCGACCTGTCCACGGGGACAGGTCGAGAGACGATAGTCAGTGGCTTTTTACCTTTTCTTCAGGTATGCATTTTTTTTCTTTGTTTTGTGTTAGAATGCGCATGCATATGAATGCTTAGCTAATGTGATGCATGAATGCAGATATGGAGCCACTTGTACATGTCGATGGGGCGTGTCGACCAGTGACCTGGAGATGAGGGATCTTTCCCTCTAGCACGGTGCTGGCTACCAGTGGTGATCGGAGCCCCACTCGCCTACTAGTTGCGAGTGTTACGACGGGAGTTCCAAGACTTTCCCGCCTCACTGGTATGTATGTTTGATATGATGCAATTTTTATATGTTTTATTATAGAATGTGATATGATATGATGGATGATTGATATGCGTGCTTGTGAATGCAGGTGAGGTGGAGGCCCTATGAGGGTATGACCGATGAGGGCCAGCCCTGGGTCGTAGCGGGCCGATCTCGTTTCGGGCATGAGCTTTGGGTTCATTGCCTGAACGAGATTGAGCTGCTACGGCTTAGGCTGGTGATGAGGACCCTTGACCTACACCAGGAGTGGATCGAGGTAGGAGAGCCGCGGGGGATAGGCAAGAAGACGCGCGGTCGCACGAAGGTGATCGACTAGAGGGTGCGGTTCTCCGACCAGTATGCAGACTGGCAGCGTGGCGGGACCCGAGTCACTTCACAGGCGACGGACAGCTCCGAGTACCTCTGACGCTACTGGGAGGTCTACGCCGGCCGACCCCAGATGAGGGTCTTAGGGGTATGTATGAATGCACTTATTTCTAAATTAATGCAAATGCTTTGTATATCTATCATGTGACTAATATGTGGTGAATGCAGGATGCACGGGATATAGTGGCGATGGGCATGCAGACGCACCTCCATAGCTTGGAGGCCCAGTTGGCTGCCACACAGGCAGACCTCGAGACCCTGGTGAGTGTTTAAATTTTCTATATGCAAATGAAATTTTGAATTATTGATGATTAGCCACTGACAATCTTAATGAATGCAGCATGCCCAGCAGGGAGAAGCAGGGAGAGAGACAGGAGAGGCCTCTAGCTCGAGAGGGCCTAGTGCAGAGACGTCTGCACTAGCAGAGCAGCTGGCCGCTGCAGTGACGCGGGCCGAGGCAGTAGAGCGTGACCTCGCCTCACGGGTAAATTTTAAACTCAAACTTAACCTTGCATTAAATTAAATTATTTATGTGATATGATGATGAAAATTGTTGTTTACAGACTGAGGAGCTCCGGGCCGCTCTTACCTGCATCGCGGAGGGACAGCAGGCGATGGCCTCTCGGGTGAGTTATTTGTTTTCAGTTGTATATTACCTATTCCATGAATTATTGAATTGTGGAACTGATGATTTGTTTACCTGTTTCCAGACCTCGGAGCTACAGGCATCGCTTAGCCAGACTGCCCTGGCTGGGACAGAGTTGGCGATCCTCGAGCAACGGGTCGTAGAGCTGGAGCGGGCCTTGAGGCGGCGAGAGGAGTTGCCTCAGGAAGTGGCGGAGCTGCGAGTCTGATGGGAATCGACACCGAGCCTGCACTTTTTCTTTTGCATTTATGTCCTTTTAGTTTGTGATTATATCCTTGGGAAAGTATGTATGCAAATGTAAGGCTTTATAAGCCAAGGAGTCATTCCCATAGATTATGTGGGTTTTTATGCAATTATGCAGTAGGACCAGCAAGGGGACCCTCAGCCCTTTCCCATTGGTCCATGTCACCTTGTGGGCCTGGTCAACCTTCCTAGGTGGACATCTAGAAGGGTGGGCTGGTCATATGGACACATGGGGTTAAATGGGTCAAGATTCCATGGTTGGCCACCTACCCCCATTCAACCTTCTACCCTTGGTCAAGGGGGCTCCCCTCTCCCCTTATTAGTTTATTAATTTTTGTGTGTTATTTACATTCAATCCAGACCATCTATCTCTCATCCCTAGATCTAAGGGTGGAGGTTAGATTTGGTTGAAAGCATATAAAACCATGTATTTTCATGTGAAAATTAAGGAAAAATCAGAAAATTTTGTGTGTAAGCCAAGAAGGCTCTTGCGCCCCAGCCCTCTCCCCCTGGTTTCCACTCCTCAAACCCCCCATTCTAGAGTGTTTCAATCTTCTATCTCCCCCTCTCAACCTCTGATCTTCATTGGTGCCGCCGCCGCCGCCGTTCGTGCCGCCTTCGAGCCGTCGCGAATCCGTCTTTGGTTTTCTGTCCTGTCGGACAGAGGTGTCTTCCCGAAATTCCTGATACCAGCCACGGTCTCTTAGTGGTTTGTAATTTTTATGGTGTGTTACTATCTTCCATCCAATCATTCAAAAAAAACTTCAGGTCGAAAATCCTTTGTTTGATATTTTTGCAATTTCGGTCTTCAATCACTCCCAGATCTGTCCTGTCTCTGTCTACAGTGACAGTAGCTCTAAGTTTCCCATCTCCGACCTTCTTTTTTATTTTTTTAGGGCTAACAATTTTACTGGGAGTTTTCTCTATCATCCCCTACATCCACTATTTTTCTTGATTTTTGATCCTCCCTCTATCCATTTTTCAAAATTCGTGTTCTATCTCTGTTGCAGTACTTTCAGCCAAGTTCCAGATCCGACCACCTTCCAGTTCAAAAATCAAAAAATATCACAGCCACCTCCAAACCTTTCATAAAAACTATGTCCGTTTTCCTAGCTTGATTTCCTACAACTTTTCTGAAGACCATCACTTTATATTCGGACGTTCACATATCGGTCAAAGGCAATTCTCAGACAAGTTCTCTGCAGATCTGAGAATCCGGTCACTGTACAAAAGCAACTCAAAAATTCATTAAGGCCAAAATCCTTGCAGATCCAGACCAGATCTTTAGGCCTAGATTGAAGGATTTGAAGTTAGCTTTCCAAAGACGCCAGTTTCGTGTCAATCCGACATCGAGGCTGATCGCCGCGTCCATTCTCGCCGGGACGCGCGCTGAAACCCAGAAGCTGCAGATCCGTGGCCGGTTGTTCCGACCGGTGCCGATCGGAGCCGCCCGGCCTCCGGCCAGTGAACCAGCGCTCCTCCACTCCAGGGAGCACCCTTCCAGGCATCCTCCACTACAGCAGTGCCATCGGGTCCCACACAGACCCTCCGGACAGCACGTGGGCTCCACCGTCACTAGTTCGGGTGTTACCGAATCAACGAGGGAAGCCGCCTGTCAACCCGAATTCGGTCCTCCCGGACCCCATTGTGTAGCCCTCTACCTCCCTGCGTGGAGTGGGCAGCGACTTGTATTACTGTAATATTGTGTAGTATTGTTCCGGGAGTACGAGTTTCGGCCGGGACCGTCTTCCCCACGCCGAGCGCGTGGAGGTATCGTATTCGCTCCTTGCTTGGCATTTCGCTTATTTTCATATATCCTTTATATGCCGCTGCTAGAGAGCATGTTTTAGAACCTCGCTTGCTATATATTTTCATATCACCGCTGCTGCGAGAGAGAGCGTGACCGTCCCGTGACCCGATCCGGGCACACGAGAGAGCCGACCACCCTAGCTCAATGTCGGTTTCTCAATCGTGCACGTCCGACGCTTCCCTCGTTAAGGGACAATCGCGAGCTTGTCGTATCCGTGGTCTCGTCCCGCATCAATTTGGTATCAGAGACAAGTTGAGTCTAGGGTGTCTAGAAACAAAAAAAAAGTAAATAAAAAGAGTGTCATTTACATCTAACCATTAGTCGGTTTAAGTCGAGTCTAGGATCATCACATTTCTAAAACAAAAAAAAGAGTGTTTTTAAATGGCATTTCATCCCGATAATTCGGTATATCAAAAGGTGTTGTCCGAACGTTAGGCTACGCCTATCGGGAAGGCCGCACACTTGCGCGAGTGACCTTCGGGTCGATTACCTCCGCCACGTACCGGATATTGGCTTAGGTCTAGGTGCATCATATTAGTGTGTGTTTGCATTAGTCGGTGTTTCCTTATCCGTGTCGTTGCATGCCCACTCGGTGAGGTACCCAATACCATCGCCCTTCCCCTATGGCTAACCCACGAGATGGCGCCTCGGGAGACTTCCACTCTCTACACGAGGCGGTGATGGCCATTATGACTAGGTTGGACCAATCCGATGCTAACTTTTGAACTTTCTCCGATAATATGGATGGTCGCCTTAGAGCCATGGAGGGACGCATGGAGACCTCTGACAGGTCAGTCCAAGACCTCGTTGGGCGGTTAGATAGGATGTCACACGGGGACCCTCTTGGAGCAGCCCAAGGCCCACCCGCACCTCCTCCCACGGTGGCCCAAGTCCAACCCGCTCCCATGGCCCAAGTCCAGGCCGCTCCCGTGGCCCAAAACCAGCCACCACAGGCTCCTCCACCCGCCCATCCTCGGGTTCCCAAACTACCGCACCATGACCTTGGTCTCGAGGACTATGGGTCCGACAATACCTATGAGGGGTATGGTCAACGCCGTTGTGGTTTTCAGCCACAACGAGATGAGGATGATGATAGGGTCCTTAGGACCGTGCGAGCGGACCCTCCCTCTTTTTACGGGTCTTTGGATCCGAAAGTCTACCTAGATTGGGAGTTCGGCATGGACCATTATTTTGAATGGTATGATATGTCGGAGCGCCGAAGGGTCCGATTTGCCACCATGAAGCTCATGGGGCAGGCGCAAACCTATTGGAAGAATGTAGAGAGCCTGCTACTTCAGCGGCTAGAACCCCCGATTGACACATGGGCCGAGATGAAGAATAAACTTCAGAAAAAGTACCTTCCTCCTACATACCGCCAGCGACTCATCGATAGATGGCAAAGTCTTAGCCAGGGAGATCGGTCCGTCTCCGGATACATCGCGAAGTTTGATGAGTACTTTCTACGATGTGGTGTCACGGAGGAGAGTATCATGCCTGTTTCCCACTTTCGACGTGGTTTGCGGCCACATTATCAGTATGAGCTTTTCCGCCGCAATGCCAAGACGTTGGAAGAGGCATACCAGGTTGCTCTCGAGATGGAGCAATTTGAGGGAGAGTTCGAGTCTAGCCATCGGTTGGGCCCCACCCCTCTTCGTAGTACCGAGCCCCGTCACTCCATAGGCCCACATCAGCGGCCTCCCATGGCTCGACCTCAGGAGCCCACCTGTCAGGAGCACTTCGCTCCACGGCCTTGCCCTCCTCCACCCCAAGATCTATTTCCACCCCAACCACTGGCACCCGTTGCCCGTCCCTCGGCTCCTATAGCCCATCCTCTAGCACCGGCACCCCCTCCACTATTGTCCAAGGCACCTACATCTCCCCCATGGCTGCCTACACCCCCTACCCGACGGGATGATAAGGGTAAGGCCCCTTTTATAGGAGAGAGTAGTCGGTCGAGAGTGCAGTGTTTCCACTGTCACGGGTTTGGCCACATTGCCAGCGAGTGTCCCGCTCGCACTACCCTAGCCCTAGGTGTTGGAGAATCCGTACCTCTCGAGCTTGAGTATGTCAATTACGTGGCCGATGAGGCACTAGCCGATGAGTACTATGCCATGAGGGGGGAAGAGTTGGACGGCTATCCGGCCGCCCAAGATGCCGCCACCTAGTGGGCTTGATGTCACCACCTTAGTCTAGAGTCGTGCATAAGTCAGTGTGTTTTTTTTCTTGTGTGGTTTGTTTGTGTGGTGTGTTTTGAGTCGATTGTTTGTGTGTAGTGCATAGTGCGTCTGCATGTGTCTTGTGCTAGCTCGTTGTCGTTCTCATATGAGTAAGAGGCGATTGGACTCACTCGATGAGTATGGGATCGGTTCTATATCTACACCCGGATCTAGTCATCTATAGGGACTCAGCGGTGATTCCTAGTGAGTCTTCGAGCTGCTCCCTTCCCTTTTGAGAGTGCCCCACCCAGAGTGTCCACCTTTAGCCTATAGCAGTCCGTGTATATCGAGTATATATGGAATGAGTAGGTGACGATCACTTGGAGTGGAGCGTACCCGTGTTACTTGGCACGGTGACGGATCCGCCGGAGTACTCGAGCATCCCTACTCCTACTCGACGAGGTCGAGTTCCTCCCACCCGGGGAGAGTTGATGGGAATCGACACCGAGCCTGTACTTTTTCTTTTGCATTTATGTCCTTTTAGTTTATGTTTATATCCTTGGGAAAGTATGTACGCAAATGTAAGGCTTTATAAGCCAAGGAGTCATTCCCATAGATTGTGTGGGTTTTTATGCAATTATGCAATAGGACCAGCAAGGGGGCCCTCAGCCCTTTTCCATTGGTCCATGTCACCTTGTGGGCCTGGTCAACCTTCCTAGGTGGACATCTAGAAGGGTGGGCTGGTCATATGGACACATGGGGTTAAATGGGTCAAGATTCCATGGTTGGCCACCTACCCCCATTCAACCTTCTACCCTTGGTCAAGGGGGCTCCCCTCTCCCCTTATTAGTTTATTAATTTTTGTGTGTTATTTACATTCAATCCAGACCATCTATCTCTCATCCCTAGATCTAAGGGTGGAGGTTAGATTTGGTTGAAAGCATATAAAACCATGTATTTTCATGTGAAAATTAAGGAAAAATCAGAAAATTTTGTGTGTAAGCCAAGAAGGCTCTTGCGCCCCAGCCCTCTCCCCCTGGTTTCCACTCCTCAAACCCCCCATTCTAGAGTGTTTCAATCTTCTATCTCCCCCTCTCAACCTCTGATCTTCATTGGTGCCGCCGCCGCCGCCATTCGTGCCGCCTTCGAGCCGTCGCGAATCCGTCTTTGGTTTTCTATCCTGCCGGACAGAGGTGTCTTCCCGAAATTCCTGATACCAGCCACGGTCTCTTAGTGGTTTGTAATTTTTATGGTGTGTTACTATCTTCCATCCAATCATTCAAAAAAAACTTCAGGTCGAAAATCCTTTGTTTGATATTTTTGCAATTTCGGTCTTCAATCACTCCCAGATCTGTCCTGTCTCTGTCTACAGTGACAGTAGCTCTAAGTTTCCCATCTCCGACCTTCTTTTTTATTTTTTTAGGGCTAACAATTTTACTGGGAGTTTTCTCTATCATCCCCTACATCCACCATTTTTCTTGATTTTTGATCCGCTCTCTATCCATTTTTCAAAATTCGTGTTCTATCTCTGCTACAGTGCTTTCAGCCAAGTTCCATATCCGATCTCCTTCCAGTTCAAAAATTAAAACAAATCACAGCCACCTCCCAACCTATCATAAAAACTATGTCCGTTTTCCTAGATTGATTTCCTACAACTTTGCGGAAGACCACCACTTCAGATTCGGACGTTCACATATCGGTCAAAGGTAGTTCTCAGACAAGTTCTCTGCAAATCTGAAAATCCGGTCACTGTACAACAGCAACTCAAAAATTTATTAAGGCCAAGATCTGTGCAGATCCAGACCAGATCTCTAGGCCTAGATTTAAGGATTTGAAGTTAGCTTTCCAAAGGCGCTAGTTTCCTGTCGATCCGACATCGAGGCTAATCGTCGCGTCCGTTCTCACCGGGACGCGCGCTGAAGCCCAGAAGCTGCAGATCCGTGGCCGGTTGTTCCGACCGGTGCTGATCGGAGCTGCCCGACCTCCGGCTGGTGAACCAGCGCGCCTCCACTCCAGGGAGCGCCCTTCCAGGCATCCTCCACTACAGCGGTGCCATCGGGTCCCACACGTCCCCTCCGGACAGCACGTGGGCCCCACCGTCACTAGTTCGGGTGTTGCCGAATCAACGCGAGAAACCGCCCGTCAACCCGAATTCGGTCCTCCCGGACCCCATTGTGTAGCCCTTTACCTCCCTGCGTGGAGTGGGCAGCGACTTGTATTGCTGTAATATTGTGTAGTATTATTCCGGGAGTACGAGTTTCGGCCGGGACTGTCTTCCCTACGCTGAGCGCGTGGAGGTATCGTATTCGCTCCTTGCTTGGCATTTCACTTATTTTCATATATGCTTTATATGCCGCTGCTAGAGAGCATGTTTTAGGACCTACCTTGCTATATATTTTCATATCACCGCTGCTGCGAGAGAGAGCGTGACCGTCCCGTGACCCGATCCGGGCACACGAGAGAGCCGACCACCCTAGCTCACTGCCAGTTTCTCAACCGTGCACGTCCGACGCTTCCCTCGTTAAGGGACAATCGCAAGCTTCTCGTGTCCGTGGTCTCGTCCCGCATCAGAGTCGCCCTCGAGATGGAGCGGAGAGAGCGTGCTCGGGAGCGCGAGGAGCACCAGGCGGAGCGTGCTCGGCACCGTGAGCAGCACCAGGCAGAGCGTGTCCGGGACCGCGAGCAGCACCAGGCGGAGCGTGCTCGGGATCGAGAGGAGCGGTCAGCTTACGAGCGGGAGCTTACAGCCTTGAGGGCCCATCTAGCCGTTACACAGGAGCGGCTACGAGTGACCGAGGAGCGGCTTCAGTGAGGCTAGGAGCGGGCGTGAGCTGCGGGGTACAGCGTCGCCAGCTCTACTTTCGTGGCAGGTTCCTCTCTCCGGTAGAGGAGCGAGGCAGTGGAGCCAGCTCGAGCTCCAGCTACTTCCTGAGGGTCCATGCCCCCTCCACCAACGCCTCGTCGGGAGGACGAGAGTGAGGCAGAGAGTAGGAGAGAGGAGGGTGGAGGCGAGAGCTGAGAGACTTACTTATACTCCTCCACCCTCACACCTGTACTCAGATAGTTATGTATATATATATGAGATTGAAATTTTTGTTACCTGAGCACTTGTGTAGTTGTGTACTTGTATCTTATTTTCCTTCTCACCTTTTCTTTTGCCCTGTGCTTGTAGTTCACACTTGAACAAACAGGTTAATCCATCTGTTCGACTTGGTCCCTTGCTCAATGAGTAAGGGATGTCTTAACTGTGACCTTGATAACGGGTCAAGGGGCCAAGCCTTTAATCAATGAAGGCAAATGATAGATATAAAATGCGCCATGCAAGCAAGCAAATGCTAACTGGAAATAAAAGATGCAACCTGGCATATGAGAAACAAAGGGCTTGAAATTCCACAATTTTTTTGTTATTATTTTTATATGTACTTTTTTGTTGAATTTTTGTTTTTTTGAAAGTTACACTTAATTTTGAAAAGGATGCCTATTTGAAAATTTTTGTTTTGGAGGCGAGTATAGTATAGGGCTTTGAAACCTTAACCATCATAATCTAAAATTCATTAGACTTTCTCAAGAGACTTAACAAAAGAGTCAACGTGACTTATATTTAGCCTTTTACTCATATTCTCTCGCAGCCCATCCTTCTTAGTCGGTCTTCGCCATTCTTCGAGTTTACAACCCACCATGGAGGGAGAAATGAAGAATGATTAAGGAAGCTCACGAAAGATTTTCAAGAATGGGACACGCTCCTCCCCTGCCCTATTGCCTGTTGGGATTCGGTCTTCGGCTTAGGAAAATTTTGTTGCTCTTTTTGCCCTTATTCATGCATGCTTACGACCAAGGTTTTCCTTGTGGGGACTTTGCCCTCTTGTCATGCTTTCTTTTATCATAACTTCCTTTCCTTTTCTTTTTTTCGAAAATGATAAAGACCTAATTGTACTTGGGCTTTAAGCATTTTGTTCCCTTTTGGGCCCTGACTTCCACCTACTAGGGCGGCAGGCAGGCTTGGTTAGTAACCCCTAACTTGTATTCCCTCTCGTGAGCCGAAAGGAAGAGAATAGGTAAGGCTTTTACATTCTTAGTTTGGGTCGGACTTTCCTCTAATTTCGGGCTGCTCGAGCTTAAGAATAAAGCGTGTAGTGTGTGCATGAATTGACCCAAGAGTTAAACTGTCGAGACTGAAGAATGAATTAAGGATTTTGATTTTTTCAGCATCGTGGCCCACGTACCATACCAGCCTCAAAGATTTTTTTTCTACTTGTTTTTCTCTCTTTTTATTGCTTTTTGTTTTTCTTCTTTTTGTTTCTTTTGTTTTTCTTCTTTTTTTTTGGGTTCAGGGGTAGTATTTATTCAAATAGAGACCATTCCAAGGGTGAGTTAGTTCTTCGCCTTCAACATTAATCAATTTATAAGCATTGCCAGGATAAACATCTTTTATAACAAAAGGACCTTCCCAATTAGGTTGGAGTTTTGAACGAGGTCCACCAGGTTTTACAAAGATTCTTTTAATTACCATCTCACCGATTTTAAACTTTTTCTCAATTACTTTCTTTTGATAAAAACGTGAAAGCCTGTTTTGATAGATACGCGCATGCTCGGCGGTGGCCAAACGCTTCTCATCTAGGAGTTCCAACTGAGCAAGGAGGGATTCGCGATGCTCATCAATAGGGAGCTCCTTGTCCAATTGAACTCGCAGAGAAGGAATAAGAATCTCATAAGGAACTACCGCCTCCATTCCATAAGTTAGGGCGAAAGGGGTTTGCCCAGTAGGGGTACGAATGGAAGTACGATAGGCCCAAAGAGCTTCAACCAATTTTTCTGGCCAATCCGCAAATTTGTTAGCCTCACACGTTTTCTTAACAATTTTAATCAAGGTTTTGTTAGTTGCTTCTGCTTGGCCATTGCCCTGCGAATAATAAGGAGATGAATGATGCAATGCAATGTTATACCTGTTGCAGAGATCTTTAAGCTCCTGAGAGATGAATTGGGGTCCATTGTCGGTGACGATGGTACTTGGGATGCCAAACCTTGCGATGATGTTCTTCATTATAAACTTGCAAACAGTTGACGCTTTAATCTCCACGTAAGCTTCTGCTTCCGCCCACTTGGTGAAGTACTCCGTTACCGTGAGTATGAATGACTTTGGCTTTGTGAGGAGGGTCGGATCACCAAGAGGCCCAATGATATTAAAAGCCCACATGGAGAAAGGCCATGGGGAGGATACAGGATGGAGTGAAGAAGCAGGAGAATGAATTTTTTCGGCGTGTAGTTGGCACTTAACACACCTTCGAACATAGATAGAACAATCCTCTTCTAGAGTGGGCCAATAGAAGCCTAGCCTAAGGATCTTCTTAGCAAGCATCTGGCTATTGACATGACCACCACACACTCCCGAATGGGCCTCTTCCACAACCTTCCAAGATTCATCATCATCTAGGCATCTTAACAGAACTCCGGTGAGACCTCTTCTATAGAGCACACCTTCAATCAGGGTGTATCGCTGAGCAACCCTTCTAATGGCTTTCTTTTCTTCAGCCATGACTTCCTCAGGATATGATTGATCCTGGCAATACTTAGCAATTTCATAATACCACGACTTTTCTTCATCGTCCAATTCTTCCTCTAAGTCCAATAGCATGACCTCCTTATTCCAAATGATCCTGCCTTGCTCAACCTTCCTAAGCACCTCCTCCTTAAACCTAAGGAAAGTGGGATCTTGAATAGCGGGAGTGAGTCGCTTGTGAACAATGATGGAGTGGGAATCCTTTTCGGGGAGGAAAACTAAGGAAGATGCGAGAGAAGCAAGAGCATCAGCTAAAATGTTATGGTCACGAGGGACGTGAACGAAGATTAATTTGGTGAAAAGCTTGGTATAAGCAGAGGTCAATTCCTGATAGGGTTTGAGTTTAGGATTGAGCGTGCGACACTTGGAGAGCACTTGGCGAAATAAGCTGACTATCACCTACAATTCGTAATTGGGTAACTGTAACACCCCGTATAAAAAAATAAAAAAAACAATTATTATTAATAATATTTTCTAAATAAAAAAAATTATATTAGATAAACCCTATGGGAAGCTTAAGTAAGGAGTTGGAACATGGATCTATCATATGTAAATGTTATTTACTTAACAAATAGCTTCCTAGTGTAGTTGGTTAAGTGACTTGCCTTTAAACCTAATGACCAGGGTTCAAATCCTAGCATCCACCATTTTATATGTTTTGTGCCAATAATTATAGGCTACTTGCACCGACACAGGGCCACAAGGCCCTATAATTTAGCTTACATGACCACAAACAAACATGCGTTGGCATATGTCCTCTTCTCAGACATGAACAGCCCGTTTGAGCTGGCATCACACTGAGATGCGAATTATGTAGCATCTTATCCCCTCGTGACTATCCCAAAACACTATAATACTCCCTATATCCAGACTCCCTTCATTCTTCCAAAGGGTTGCTGCTGCAGAGAAGGGGGAGCCTCCGACGTTGCAGAAGAAAGCTGCCCTTATACCTGAGGTAGGTGTTCTCAATTTTTAACTAAACTAGTAGCTAATCTAGACAGTTAGTCTTAGTCTCATCTCCATGCGATTTTTCATATTTATACAACATGTGTTAGCCTCGTAGTTAACATGCAATAGCTTAAATCTGGAACACCTAGATAATTAACATGTATTAGCGTTATTAACTAATCTATTAACAACATATAGCATGTTAAATGTCGACACTTCCATGACACCCACTTACATATATATATATATATATATATGACAGCAAGTGTTGACAGTTCCATGACACATGTGTCGACACTTCCATGACACATGTGTCGAACTTCATAGCATGTACATACGTGAACACATAAGTAACTCATGTGTCGACACAGGTGTCGACACCGGTGTTGACACCGGTGTTGACACAGGTGTTGACACACAATACTTACATGAACATATAAACATGTGTCGACACAGGTGTCGACACCGGTGTTGACACCGGTGTTGACACAGGTGTCGACACACAATACTTACATGAACATATAAACTTCATGTGTCGACATAGGTGTCGACACCGGTGTTGACACTGGTGTTGACACAGGTGTCGACACATAATACTTACGTGAACATATAAGCACATGTGTCGACACCGGTATTGACACCGGTGTTGACACAAGTGTCGACACATAATATATGTGAACTGATTACCCGCAGAGAATCTCATGTGTCGACACATGTGTCGACACCGGTGTCGACACAGGTGTCGACACACAAAACATTGTAATACGGACTGTACAACAGAGACCAAAAATGAATAGTAAGTGTCGACACTAGTGTCGACACATGCAGTGAACTCAATGAAAAACACCGTAAAGCCTCTTAACAAGTGAAATAAAGTATGAACAATTTATGAACCTCCATTATACCTCTATTAACAGTATATATATATAACACCTGCATATGCAAGTGTGCATATATATACCCGACACCTTAAATAAATAAATATATATATATATATATATACTCCCATTAATTGTATATACAAAGCACCTTCATTATATATGTATATAAATTCATATATATACTTTCATTAATTGTATATACAAAACACCTTCATTATATATTGTTAGACAAGAATATATATATATTTTTAGAATGAAATTATTTTTTTTTTGAAAAAAAAATCTAATTTTCACCACATTAGTTTATACATACTAAAAATTATCTCCACCATGTTAAAACTATTTCCAGCATTTTAAAAGTGACTTCCAATATGATAGAATTATTTTATACATATTAAGATATAAAAATTATTTTCAGTATGTTAAAATCTATTTAAAGCTATTTTTGTGCATATAAAACTTACTTTCCTATTAAATAAAGTAAGAAATTGATGCATGAAAATTACTTCCAGCATGATAACATTTCTTCCAGTATGGTAAAATTATTCCAGCATGTTATAATTATTTTTGGCATGTTATAGTTATTTTCAGTGTATTAAAACTATTTTTCAGCATGATAATTCTATTTTCCTATCAAATAATTAGCAAATAAATGTAGAAAAATAAATTTTTGCATGATAAAATTATGTTGTTATCAGAAAATTTCTGTAATCAGCATGGCAACCATATCTTATCATAATATCAGTAAGTTAATTAATTTTAGCATGTTAATAATTAATTTTAGCATGTTAATAATTAATTTTCAGCATGTAAAAAAATTAAATCCAGCATGAAATATTTATTTTTATCACCTTACCAGTAAAATAACATATGAAACTCATTCTTAACATGTTAATATCATTTTTAGCAAGTTAGAACTATATTCAACATAAAAACTTATTTTCATAATTAATTTCTGATTATTATAATAAATCATCATTTTGGCTAACTCATATATGTATATCGGACAGAAGATATACATACCTATAACCTCCATTATATTGGATAGAATTCTATAATCGGATATATATATATACATATACATATTGGATAAAAATAATATATATATAACTAATATCGACATTTGTCAACACCAGCAAGTTAGTCTCAAACTCCTATTGTCATTAGCATGTATCGAACGTTACGGGTTTTACTCCTAGTTCGTCCCTACATAACGATACGCCTTGGATTCTATTCTATAATCCACCTTATAAACATCATACTGGGTCAATCCTTGAAATTTCATATTGGCTATAAATGAGAGTGGATGTCGACAAACACGACCAATGCTGTGCATATAGGGCCCGGTCTGGTCCTGGGAGGAGCACCCGAAGGTACTTGTGCCCATGGGAGTTTATTGACCACGGTGTTTGGCGTTGCACCGGAGTACTTGCTTGCTAGACTTTAGGCATTCCACTCATTCCCGTGATATTACTTGATTGATTGACTTGAGACCCGCAGAAGGGTAAAAGTGTTTACTTGAATGCATTATAAATAGCCAATTCCAGTTATACATGCTTGAAACTACTTTTCTTACAATTGCTAGCTTGATTAACATGTTGCTATTCCAGTTATTACTTCTCAGTTATCACTGGCCTGATATCATTTGCTATCACTTGCTACTGCTGCTTGAAATTGTGTAATCTATATACTCTCACTTTCTACTCCTATCGATTTTACGATTCTTTGATATCTATCTGTCTGCATGCATAGTTTACCTACATTAAATGAATGGGTAATTCACTTAAAGCATGTTAGAACTTGAGATGTAAATCCTACTGAGCGATTCGCTCATCTAGTTGTTTTCTAACCTTTTCAGGTAGTTCGGATATCAGCCAGAACTCGGAAGGGAATGAGTCTGAGTGATGAGTGTAGAAATGGAGTTATCATGTTGTCTTGTTAATTGTGGTGTAGTAATTATGTCATTTGTATCCAGTTATGTCAGATGTCAGTTGTATTAGTCTAATTTATTAGAACTATAATAAGGGCTTGAAGCCTAGTAGTCGGACTCGAGAAATGTGTGTAATTATCATTTGGTTAGTGGTAACAATTATCATCTCGGATTATTTGTATTAATTTCAAGTTAAATCTTAGTTATTTGCGCACCTTATTAACTATCAAAATGAAGAATTCCGTCGAATAGCTAGCTCGCTTTGGTTCTATATAAAACTGTCGCGCCACGGGTAAGCTTCCGCGCTTGGGACGTGACAGTAACACCAAATTGATGAGCGGCCTCTAGTCCGGCCAGAAGAGCCTCATATTCAGCTATGTTATTTGTAACTGGAAATGCAAGCTGAGAGGCGAGTGGAATAGTGATACCCTCCGGTGATAGAAGAACAATGCCAATCCTTTTTCCTTTTGAATTCAAAGCTCCATAAAAATGTAACGTCCATATTGAGTCGGACTGATTGACGGACATTAGTTCCTCATCTGGAAACTCTGAGCAAACAGAGTCAAATCTAGGGAGAGGATGATGAGCAAGATGTTCTGCTATGGCATAGCCTTTAATCACTTTTTGCTGAATGTAGATGATGTCAAACTGAGAAAGCAAGCTTTGCCATCGTGCTAATCGATCGGTGAGAACAGATTTTTCAAGAAGGAACTTGATTGGATTCATACGAGCAATGAGATGAACCTCGTGAGCTAGAAAATAATGCTTGAGTTTCTGAACTACCCAGACTAAAGCTGCACAAGTCTTCTCTATGGTTGAGTACCTCTGCTCATAGGGGTTAAGAAGTTTTGACAAGTAGTAGGCTGCCCTCTCTTTTCCTTCTTCATCAACTTGGGCTAGGACAGCGCCTACAGAGTCATCCAGGACAGCAATATAAAGAATAAGCGGTTTGCCTGGAACCGGCGGCCTCAGGACAGGAGGATTTGATAGATAATCCTTCAATCCGTCAAAAGCTGCCTAACACTTGTCATCCCAAAGAAACTTGACTCCCGGCTTGGCAAGCTCGTAGAACGGCCTACATCTTTGTGAATGCTGGGAAACAAATCGGCGAATAAATTGCAACCTCCCGATTAATCCCTGAACTTCCTTCAAATTCCTGGGAGGAGGCATTTCTCTTATGGCCTTCGCCTTATTGGGATCAATCTCAAACCCCTCTTACTTACAATGAATCCAAGCAACTTCCCTGATGAGACACCAAATACGCACTTCTTAGGGTTCATTTTCAATTGATACTCTCGTGCCCTTTGCAAGACTTTGGTTAGAACCCCGGGATGCTCAATCCCCGTTCTTGATTTCACTACCAGGTCATCAACATACACCTCAATATAAATGTGGATCATATCATGAAAAATAGCCATCATGGCCCTCTGATAGGTGGCTCCAGCGTTCTTAAGTCCAAATGGCATGACCACATAGCAATAAGTTCCCCATGGCGTAGTAAACAATGTTTTCTCTTGATCCTCCTCAGCCAAGCGAATCTGATTATAACCCGAAAAGTCATCCATAAAGGAGAGAGTCTCATATCCTGCCGTGTTGTCAATCAAGACATCAATATGAGGGAGGGGGAAGTCGTCTTTAGGACACGCGCGGTTGAGGTCCCGAAAGTCTATGCAAATTCGAACCTTTCCATCTTTCTTCATGACTGGGACAATGTTAGCCACCCAATTGGGATAGAGGACAACTCTAACAAATCTAGCCTTATGAAGCTTATCGACCTCTTCTTTCATTTTTAATGCCATATTAGGGTGGAAACATCGCAATCGCTGCTTGATTGGAATGGACCCTGGCTTAAGTGTAAGTCGATGTTTGACGAGCGCAGGGTCTAGTCCAGGCATATCTTCATAACTCCACGCAAACGTGTCCTTGTATTCTTGAAGTACCAAAATAAGCGCCTCCTCTTCGGTGGGCGGTAAGTTCTTACTAATGAGGACAAACCTAGGGTCTTCTTCAGTACCCAGATTTATTTCTTTGGTATGCTCTTCTACTGAGGCTGATGGTTCATCAAATCTCCTCATACCACTGGCAAAAGCATCAGCCTCGTCCTCATATTCTTCATATCCTTCATCCCCCTCTTCAATAGGGTCTTCATCATTCATAATCTCATAAACCCCAAAACCCTCATTAAAAGCATAGGTATCCTCATATTCTATCTCTGGCAGGATAATCGGATTCTCCACAAATTTGGGAAGCGTTAAACAAGCCTGACATCTTCTAGCTAACTCCAACAAGAATCTACGGGGAATCTGCTTACCCTTGGATCTCTTATGTGAAACTACCCCATGATTTTGAACACTAGAAGAGAAAGAACAACTAGACTGATCACTAGAATTCAATAAAGATGAAGGAGGAGAGGAAAAGCTGGTACAGGAGGTGATACAGACGAAGTCCCCTCACCGGAGGGATAGGGGAGGTCACTTAATGAATCTGGGAAGAGCGGCCCCGGGATCAGGACACACTCAGGAAGTAGATAGGAGGTCTCCTCAATGTAGATGGATTGGGAAGTTTGAATTTTGGCATTTTTTTTCATTTTCAAGGAGAAAGCAATGAGAGGGTAAAATAGGGGGGAGTGTTGAAATTGACAGATCGTCAAAGGATTGGGTGAATGATGACCCACGCGGGGGTGTAATGGAGAGTTTTGAAAATTGCTCGAGGAGCAAGGGAGGGATCGGAAGAGAAACTTGAAGTGAATTCGGAGAAAACTTTATTAAGACCGCGGGCGGTCTGGGAATATATGAGAAAAACACTTGATCAATTAAACGGACAACAGCCGTTGGATGAATAGATTTGGTAAAGAAAATGCCGGCCCACAGCCTGTCTGTATTGAAGCCTTCCTCGAATGGCACATCAGGCTCCCTAGTATCTGTATAGTTGCTCAGAAGCTGCCTCTTGTCTGTAATTACTGCTGGCTTCTCAATTAGCTCGTGAATCAACGGTGGCCATTCTGGATCAGTCGGCATGAAGAGACGACTTAGGGCAGTGGAGATATCATTCATGTCAAACCATCTTTACCAGTCACATTCAGGATCATCAATCTTTCTCCGCTTGTCTGGCCTTAATGACTCCAATGCTTTATATGTGGCTAACGGCACTATATGGCGAGCAAACTGCCGTGCATGCACATCTTGGCAATCCAGCATAGAAGTAATTACCGTTGTCTGCTCATCATCATTTTGAATACCCCCTGTTACAAAATGTGTCTGTAGGGTCCATGTGAGAGGTTGCCGGTCCGTTTTGAGAGTGAAAGTCATGACGGCCCACAGCTCTTTTTCATCCTTGTTTGGTGCTTTGTACCCTAGGCCACCTCGGGGAGTCATCTTTTGAGGCTTGACAGGCTTGACTCTCCCTTGAAGATTGACACCCAGGCCTTTGCCAGTTCTATACCCCATTTTCATCAGAATGTTCCATCCTGGCGTATTCATCAAACCTTTCTTCTTCTTGCTTGTGGACGGTTGTGGTAGCATTTGAGTGGTAGGAGGGGTTAAAGGGGATGATTTTACCAAATCTTGCCGCAGATCGGCAACATCCAAAACTGAAAGCAAAGGCCTATTGGAAGGCCACATAGAAGGCACTGATGTTGCAGAATGTATGTCTTCGGTCGGCAGGATGGGCATGCTAGTGACTTTAATGATGCGCCCTTTGTGTGGAAACTTTATACATTGATGATTTGTCGAAGGCACAGCATCAAGTTCTTGAATGTACGGGCGACCCAAAATTCCATTAAAGGTCGGGTCCATGTCCAGAATATGGAAATCTACTGTGACCGAGACTGGCCCCAAACCAACTTTTAAAGTGATCATTCCCAATGGCGGCTTTCTAGTGTTGTCATAAGCAGTGACGGTAATTGTGGATGGCCTGATCTGACTTTCTGGGATGCCACACATTTTCAAAGTGCTTGGCGGCAGAACATTAATGGATGCCCCAGTATCAACCAAACATTATTTCACGGCTATCTTATTGATATCAATGGTGATGCACAGTGCATACTTCCTGGCTGGCTGCGGAGCCAATTCATGTTCATAAAAAGTGATGGCCGGCTGATTGTTAGCTGGATTTAAAACAGTGGAGACTTGTTCGCCTGGAATATCTTCACTCACCATTACTCTTTGTAGATATTGTTTAAAAGCTTGCTGATGTGTGGTAGACCTCTTGATTAATTCCAAGATAGAAATACGGGCCGATGTTCTGTCCAAATGCTTCAATAAATCATATTCCGTGCCCGGTGTAGAATCTTGTTCTTGTTCTCCTTGCTCTTGTGTTAGCTCCTGCTCCCGCTGGGGAAACACTCGGTGAAACATCCGTCCGCTACGGAGCACCATTGTTCTTGGAGCCTCTGTCGGGCTTGGAGTGGGTAAAGGGGTGGAGGAAGTAGAGGGAGTAGTGTTGGGTGTAGGTGCAGGAATGGTGAGAGGAGGGGTTCTTATAAGAGGCCTCGCCAGCTGGGGGTTATCAGAATGTGGTGACGGGGATTGGGTAACAAGGAGGGGCCTTGGAATCATAGCAGTGGTAGCTGGAGGTGGAACGGGAGGAGCGACGGCTGCCGGCGAGTGGCGGATAAGGGGAGGTCTATTTGGTGGAGGATTTTGGGGTGATGGAGAATTTGTGGATTGGCGTACAAGAAGAGGTCGTGAAGGGATAAGATTGGCATTGAGTGGCCCTGAAGAACGTATGAGGGGACGTTGTGGTTGGGAAGGAAGGATAGGCTGGTGCCTTCTTAACAATGATGGAGGTTGTGGTGGGTTGGAATTTTGGTTAATAGCCCCGACAGAGGCATTTTCATTATGCCAAATTTGCCCTCTCTCCACTTCATGGATTGAGGTGACAAGTTCACTTGTTGATTTGGAACCGGGTGCTCCGGTAGCGGATTATTAACAATCCCCATATTGGGTTGGGGTGCAGGAGCCTGTTGTTGTTGGAAGGCTTGTTGTTGTTGACCTTGCTGCTGATGCTGTTGAGCTGATGGTTGCCGAGGAGGCCTTCGGGTCTTTAGAGTAGCAATAACTTTCCTCATCTCATCCTAGTCAATCTCACCTTGGTCATTCATGTCATGTATGTAATCCTTGAAATGAAAGCAATGATCAATATTGTGCCCTGGCTGTCGGTGAAAGACGCAATACCGGGAGGTGTCTACATGTTGCGGCCATATTGCTCTTTCCTTCGGCAATGTGAGCAGGTTGGTGGCCATGAGGGCATTAAAGATGTCTAATAAGCTTTCAGGTAGAGGGGAGTATTGTGCCCTTCGAGGACCCAATGGCCTTCTGGATTGTTGAAATTGTTGCGGTGCATAATTGGCCGGTGGGGGCATTTGGTGATATTGTAGGGTTTGATTTTGTGGAGTAAAGTGAGGTTGTTGTTGAGGAGGTGGAGGAGGCCGTAAGGTCTGAGGAGGGTTGTTATTTGGCTGGTGGACTTGACTCTGGAAGGCGGGCTGTTGTGGTGACGGCCCTTGGTTCGGAGGGTGGCGGAAGAGTGTGGAATTGCCGAATGCGCCCACCAGCTCGTTTGTAACGGTACCTTCGGTGGTCGCACTAGTATTGCCAATGTTGACATTCCTCTTTATCACCTTCGGCCTTGGCTCGAACATGCCCATAATTGGTGAATCTTTCATTTGTGTCTGTATATATCTAGCTCTTTCATAGAGCTCCTCCATAGTGCTTAATTTGTTCATGGCCAAAATATGACGGAATTACGGAGTGGAGTTTGATATTATCATCTTGACTTGTTCCGTCTTCGACAATGTGTCTTTCAATTTCTCGGCCATGGCCCTCCACCTATCAGCAAATGAGATGAAGTCCTCCTCGAGCTTCATCTTCTCAGCAACCAAATCTGTAACAGACAAGGAGGGACCCACACGGTCCTTATACTTCTGTATGAACTTCCGTTGAACTATATCAAAATCGCCGGCATCAGCCGGCTCCAGAGAATAAAACCATTCTAGAGCTGGGCCATCCAAAGACCGTGTAAAGAGATAAGCCAACGAATTCTTATTATCTTGCCAAAATGATGCTTCATACATAAAGTCCTTCAAGTGGATGTTCGGGTTGCCCGTGCCATTATACCGTCGGAAATTCGGCATTTCAGACGGTGGTAGATGAAAAATCGGCATAGGGGGAAGCATGATCTCAGGAGCAATCTTGGATGCAGTGACCCTCTTAAGTTGTTCCTCCATACTAGCCATCTTTTGGAGGAGAAGAGCATGGCTATTAGACTCGGCTGGGGCCTGATGAAAAGAGTGTTGGTTTGTCATAGGCCTTCTTAAAATTTGGGAAACAAGGGGTTGTTGAGGCCTAGCAACGGAGTGACTTGCCGGTTGGGCCGGCATAGTCATAACAGGGGTTGATGGGCGCGAGGGCACCCTAGGGACGACCGCTGGGTCGTTGGGGGAATTAACAAAGTGGCCACCCATGGCCTGGGGAGGGTTAGAAGATGACGGGATGAACTTTCCCTTTAGAAGGGCGGCTTGAGCTGCCTGACGCTAGGAATCATCCAGCTGAGCAATAGCCTTAAGAAACTCATTAAAATTAAAAGAAGGGGAAGTGTCCCCGGGAGTATTCTGAGTAGTAGGTTGGGCCTAGGAAGAAGGCTCAACCTCCAAAGTAGTAGTGGTGGCATCCACCATGTGGACCTGATTAGAAGGAGAATGGTAGTTTTCCTCATAATAAACAGAATCCTGAGAAGGAATCTCATAGAACGGATCAGAGTGACCTTCCTCGTAACCGTCATAAGTGTACCTGTAGTTGGCCATATTGATAATTTTACCTGAACGCAATTTCATTCTTAAGGAGAGAGAAATAAATTTTTAGTAATGAGATATAATCAATGAATATCACCTTCTCAAGCAAAAGAAACACACAAGTTGTAATGAGCGCAAACTTTTAAGATCTCTTTTAAAAATTATGGTGAGTTCAATATTGGGTTCTCTCTTTTGAAGATGGATCCTGGTTGAAAATTCAGGTATAATCTCCGGGTTTTTAGATTGTTCTCTCTCCTTTCGAACGTGTGGGTCAACTATACTCCGGGTACTTCGATGGTACAACCAGCCTGGCGTCCGTGAGGGAATCCACGGGTGCGAGGACTTACAGAGGCTTGGCTTAGGAATTCCCGATCCAAAGAGACGGAATGCACAATGAAGGGTCCTTCCTTTACCAAGAGGGGTGTAACTCCTAAAAAGTGTAGGGAGAGGAGGTCTCCCAAACCGTATGCAGAGATGAATGCAAACAGGTAGTATCAAACACCAGATATATAATCAGTCAAGTAAACAGACAGAATGAGCAGTTCTGTGGGCACAGAACAAAAAGACTACCCAGGGCAGGTCGCTAAATGAATAAACAGCGCCTGGATTGCAGGTGCTAATTACTGCGAACAGTGGAAATGACACCTCTGGGCAGGGGCGTGAAGCACTGTAAACAATATTCAGGAAATAACCAAACCACCAATAATGAAGAAAATGATGCCTTGATCTAAGGCGTCCAATGAGCAAATGACGCCCGAGAATTGGGTCGTCAAAACAAATACACAGTGATCGAGCAACGGCAGAGTGAACAGTAACAATGCAAATGACGCCTCGCTGTAAGGCGTTTTATGAAGAAATGACGCCTTTGTAAAAGGCGTGAATTATAAAATGACGGCAGCAGGGAGGGCGTTATTTCAGTTCAAAGAACCGACAGCCCTGGCAATCAGACAGAAATCAGAAATCACAAACAAAGGCTAATCAGTGGAGGTGTGCACGCGGTGCACAATGGGGAGTGTGCTACGTGGAGCACAAGGGAGGGACACGCGAGGGTGTCAAAGGAGGGGCACCGAGGGCGCCAATGGGAGGGTGCTACGTGGAGCACAATGGAGGGGTACGCGAGGGTACCAAAGGAGGGACACGCGAGGGTGTCAATGGGAGGGTGCTACGTGGAGCACAATGGAGGGACACGCGAGTGTGTCAATGGGAGGGACACGCGAGGGTGTCAATGGGAGGGGCACGGGAGGGCGCCGAAGGGAGTGTGCTACGTGGAGCACATGGGAGGGGTAATCAAACTAAAAATACAAGAGGTCCCACCGTGATCGCCAATTTGTAGATTATGAAAAATCCACTTAAAGGAAAAGAAGAATAATATGGAAAATATAAGGGGATGAATGGGAGCATGCGTAGGATGCTAAGGGGAATGTGATCGCCAGAGGGGTTACCTCAAAGAAGAAAAGAATGATCGCATGTACCTTGTGTTGAGCGGGTGAGATTGTGGATCCTTTCTTCCTCCTTCTATCGACCGGCCGATGAAGGGGGTTCTTAGCTTTGATTACCTTGTAAGAACACACAAAACAAGCAAAGATATGGATTACCCAAAAGGGTGTAGTATCAATGTTCTAAGAATATGAAATCAATCAAATTGAGCATGAACACACCTTGTGTGTTTTGATTTTTAAAACCCCTAAGAGGAGCAACAAGGTTTGAAAAATATGGATGAATATGCTAATGCAACAAGATAGATATGATGTGGGATCTAGCAAAGAGCTAGAAGGGAAGGATGCGTGATAATGATGATATGAAAACCAACTAAATAATTAAAGAGAGGGATCCTTTCTGCTATGCGTGCAGCAGTGAAGGGGAGAAAGAGCTTCAATATGCAAGAGGGGTAGCAGAGGATCGTCCGTAGAAAGGAATCCGCCAGGAAGAAGAGCTTGGATAAATCACCTGCAATCAAAGAAACACTCTTCTCTCTGTTAACTCTGTATGTTTCTCTCTGCCTTTTGCTCCTTTTCCTCTCTTGCCTCTCTTGCCTCTCTCGCGCGAGGGGCACTGTGGGGGGTATTTATAGGGCCAAATATCCTTGCAAAACAAGGATTAAAACAAGGTAATGATCCTCCATCAAGAAATACTCTTCCCAGTCGAACACAAGGTTTAAAATGGGGAAAGAATCATTACTGGAAAGAAGGAGTCAAAACGGAGACGGAATTGAAAATGACGACCCCTTTGAGGGCGTCAATTAAAAATGACGCCACGACCAAAGGCGTTAATTAAAATAACGACGTCCATAACGTCGTCAATTCCTGGATTTAATTATAGAAACAATTAACTTTCCTTATTTAAAATGATGAACTGACGCCGGGCATACGGACGTCAAATAATAAACGCCTTCAAGCGAGACGTCAATTCTTCAATTTTCATTTTATTTGCGATCCGTAATTTGCAGTAAATCCAGAAAATGACGCCCGTATTGGTAGTCGTCCATTTTAAAAGAGGCGCCCGTGGCCAGGCCGTCAATTTAAAAGACGCCCCTACTTAAGGCGTCAATTCCATTCAATCAATGAAAAAAAGGGCAAGAAATCACAATTAATTCATGAAAAATAGAAAAACTTCATATTAAATCAATATTGAAGTTCGCTTTGGGGCGTCACATGGTGACATGAGATTTACTCAACATAGCATCAATTTTGGCGTGTCTACACACAGCCCATGGTGTCTTCCTCCTCCGAAACCTCCAGATCTTCCCCATTCTATCCCTCTTAATTCATCTCTATCTCCTGATATTTCCATAGTTTTCCTCTCTTTTGCCAGGGCATCACGCCCTCTCCAATTTGCTCTCTCTGGAATCTCTGAACTTTCTACCTTTTCTCCTAGGGCATTGCACCCTTCCTTCTCATATTCTTCTGGAACTTCCGGACTTACTAGGACATCACGTCCCTCCTCATCACTTGCCTCTGGAACCTCCAGACCTTCCTCTCTTCCAAGGGTTGTTGCACCCCTGTGGTTTTGATGATGCCAAACACTATGACTCATCTAAGCATGATGTCATATGTGTTGATGCTGCATTTATGTGGTTTTAATGATGTCATGATATTAGTATGGTTTAATGATGCCAAACATTGATGGATGTGATACATTGCATTTTTACTGACATAATTTCTCTTAAGATGATCTGATTATAGGTAGAAGATGTGTGTTGAATTCTCCACAGAACAAGCTCAGAGAATAAGGCAAAAGGTTAAGTCAAAGTCATGAAGAAAATAGTGAAGCTGAAAGAGCAGGTTAACATACTCTGACTGAGCAAGTGTATCAGGTGGATGCAGCTAGGCGCTGCCTCGATGCAGTGCTAGTCATAGAAGCAAATATGAAGAGATTGCCTCGACGCAGTAATGGGCTGCCTCGGTGCACCTTAAGGAAGAATTCTACCTCGATGCATCTACAGCACATGCCTCGATGAGATCAACTAAGAATTGAAGTCTACACATCAGGATGATGCACTGGAAGCAGCAATTGATTAGGTCGATGCATCTAAAAATTGAAGTCCATGTCTGTATGTTGAGGAGAGAAAGGTCGAAGCACCCTGCATCTACACATGCATCAGGTCGATGCATTTTAAATCTTCACCATGATCTGGCTGATGCAGCTAAGTACTACCTCGACACATTGATGGTAAAAGAAGCCAACTCTAAGACACTGCCTCGATGCAGTAGTATCAGCTAATAACACTCAGGTCGGTGCACATCAGCATTCCTTGATCAGGCAGGTCGGTGCACTAAAGCATTTCATAAGCAAGGTCAACGCACCTCAGTTATGATCGGAACAAAGGTCGGTGCAGCTATTTCAAGTCTACTATAAGGTCGAAGCAGCTGAAGATGCTATGCCTATAAGGTCGATGCATCTCAACACATCTCGACAACACAAGGTCGATGCAGCAAATTTCAAATCTGCTAGTAAGGTCGATGCAGATGTTCATACGCTAAAAAGTCTGAAGATCCGAACTCCATGTTATTAACTTAAAACTGGACCCGATTGGGAAGCTCGCTCCAGAGATAAAGTGGCACATGATCCAAGAAGATCTGACACACTTTTTTAGAGTTTTTTAGAGGAAGAATATTCCATAGCTAGCTGGACCAATGAGATTTTACAAGCTATTTGCCTCATCCATTTCTGGAGGCTCTGCTCTATATAAAGCTGCCCCATCCTCTAAAGAAAAATGACAAGAGGGGACTGAAGCTGTTGCCATTACTGATTGGAGAGGGGGATTCCTGCAGCCCACTCAAAGAGTAAAACCAACTAGGCCCAACAAGGCCCAACGAGGCAAGCTCGCCCAAGTGACAGCCCACAGGGCCCACTCGAAAAAGCCCAATAAAACAATGCTCGAGGAAACAACTCTCCTAGGCGGCCCCAAGGCTCGGAGAGCCCGAGCCTTGGTCAGGTCACAGGAAGACCCGCGCACGAGCTATCCCTCCGCACGAAGGGGGGAAGCGGTAGCCAGTCTATCCGACCCATCTCCTCACCGAGCTAGGCCTATCGCCCGATAGGGCCGGCCCCCCTAAGCTCGGTACGACCGATAAAATGTTCATCACTGCAGCCGTTAGAGTCCACAGCGGGCCGAACACTAAGAAGTCCAGGAGCTCCGGCTTCCCCGCGAGGATAACGCCCCCACGATGAGGCCATAAAAGCCCATGACGAGGACGTAACCTCCACCGGAGACCTCTCAGCTTGTAGGACTCCAGAGGGCAGCGCACTATTTAAACCTGGGATACCCTCCTGCGAAAGGTAAGTCTAAAAAGGGCATTGTTCCACCCCCAACTCCTGAGCAAGGATCACTTCACCCCATTGGTGGAGAGGGATCTCGCGCCTTCACCTTCTCCTCCCTATCGCTGCTCCCACCATTGCTCTACTGACATGAGCGTTGGAGGGTTTTGCCCCAGGGAATCCCCCTGTGCCCTCTGACCCGTTTCCCTATCTTACAGTTCATTAACTTGGTGATTACCAGCCAGCTCAGGAACCAGCGTGAGATTTTGCCTCTTCATCTAGCGCCGTCTGTGGGAAACGCACGAAGAGCCAACATGGTGAGAAGGAGCTCAGGGAGGAGGTCCGCCGGCGAAAAGGGTAAGGCCATGGCAGCAGCAGGGGATGGACCTTCCAGGGCCTCACAGAACCCTCCCTCCAACGCCAGCATCCCTACCGACGGACCACCACCACCCCCCCCCCCGCGGCGGCGGGGCTACCCCCCTACGGTGGCGCCGAAGCCTTCCAGGCCCTCAACGCCAAACTGGATGTCCTCGTGGAGCTCATGAAGACCCAAGCGGCCAGGGATGCAAGGTCCCGCGTCCCGTCAGGGAGCCCCCCCCCCCCCGCAGGAGTACGTCCCAGCACACAGCTGGGGGCCGCTTCACCCTCCGCGGCCAGCAGCTCATCCGTAACAGGGTCGGAGGACCCTCGCAAGCTCCACCTCCGGAGCAAGAGGCCTCCTCCACGCCAAGGAAAGGAAGGCAGGGGACGCAACGGCCAGATCCAGAAGCCGATGTTCCCGGAGACCGCCAAGGCGCCCCCCCTAGCCTCGCGGCACGACAACAACCGGAGTTATCCCTCCGGCTGTGAGATTTTGAAATGCACTTCACTGAGCAGGAGCACGCCCTTCGCGCCCTACAGAAGGCCTCTTCCCCGGAAGACGAGGAGAAATCCCCGTTCTCCGAGTATATCTTGAAGGCAGAGGTATCTCCCAGAGCCCCCATACCAACCTTCAAGCTTTACGACGGCCAGGGCGACCCGGCCGACCATTACGATAGCTTCAACGCCCTGATGACTCTACACAGAGCGTCGGACCCCATCAAGTGCCAAGCATTTGTGACCACTCTGGTCCAGGGCGCTCAAGCGTGGTTCCGGGCTCTCGCCCCCGGATCCATCCGAGACTTCAAGCAGTTCGGGCGAGTCTTCAAGGAGAGCTTCACCGGAAGTGCCCCCCCAAGGTCGGTAGCGGGGCTCTTGGCCCTCAAACAGGCGCAAGGGGAAAGGCTCCAGGCTTACGTCCACCGATTTAAATTGGAAGCCCTCTGAATCCCCCGCCTGGATGTGGCCTCGGCCACAACCGCACTGACCGGGGGTACCCGGGATGAGAACCTCCACCGCGAACTCGTCCTCCACCCTCCCTCGACCCTTGCCGAGCTAGTGACTCTGGCTCTGCGCCACGCCGAGTGTGAAGAAGTGCTCAGCGCTTGCCGAGACTCAACCGGCTCGGGTCGGGAGGGGGACAAGAAGCGGGGTCCCGAGCCAAATCCTAGCTCGGGAAAGAAGCGAGACCGAGATGGAGAGCGCAAGCGGAAGTACGAGTGGTACACCACGTTAACCGCCCCGGTCTATGAAATCTATGAAGACGTCAAAGACTCGGGACTTCTCCGTCGGCCCGAGCCGATGAGGTCGAAGAACCGCAAGCGAGACAGACATTGTATATTCCACGGCGATCATGGGCATCACACCGGTGATTGCCACCAGCTCCAAGATGAAATCGAGCGCCTCATCCGCCTGGGGCACCTGGCTCGGTTCACTGCCAAGCGCAGAGAAGATCAAGGCGCCGCAGAGGAGATTGACAACGCCCCCCGAGGGGTCCACATCAACGTCATCTCTGGAGGAATAGCATTAGGAGGCGACAGCAGCCGTGGAAGGAAGCGTCATGCCGAGCGGGCGAGCCGAGCCCCAGAGCCACCCAAGGCCCCGCCCCAGGTCATAGTCTTCTCCGATCAAGACCTGGAGGGGCTGAGCACCCCGCACGATGACGCCCTCGTAATCTTGGCCACTATAAACCATTGTAACATAGATCAGATTCTTGTGGACAATGGAAGTGCCCCTGATGTGTTGTCTTATGACTGTTTCCTCAAAATGGGAGAGGGTCCATCCAAACTCCGCCCGATCCGGACGCCCCTCTGTGGGTTCAATGGCCTGGCCACTCTCCCCCAAGGAGCCCTAAGCCTGCCGGTTACCCTCGGCACCCCACCCAAAACCATTACGGTCATGGTAGACTTCATGGTGATCAAAGGGATGATAGCGTACAATGTCATTTTCGGCTGGGGAATCCTCAGCCGGATCAAGGCAGTACCATCTACCTATCACCAAAAAATGAAGTTCCCCACCAAGAACGGAGTAGGGGAAATCCGAGGTAACCAGGCCACGGCCCGAAGGTGCTACAACATCTCGGTGGAGGCCACGAGGCCGGACGGGAATAATAAGGGCCCCCGGGAAGTCGAGGAAAAATCCGCAGCTACTGAGCCAAGTGGCGAGTTGCTGATAATTTTCCTAAACGACGACCCGACCCTAGGAGTAAGGATCGAAGCCGACCTACCACCCGAGGAACAGCAGCAATATAAGAATTTTCTTTCTGAGTACATCCGAGTCTTCGCTTGGTCCGACGATCAGCTCCCTGGGATACCAGAGGAGACCGTGCTGCACCGACTCAACCTTAACCCCACCATGAAGCCCGTGCAACAGCGCCGAAGGAAGCACGCACCAGAGAAACAGACGATTATCAAGGCACAAGTCACCAAGGGGCAAGAGACTGGTCTTTTTAGACTGGTCCTGTACCCGACGTGGCTAGCCAATGTCGTCCTGGTACCAAAGGCTTCCGGCGAGTGGCGGATGTGCGTGGACTTCACCGACTTTAATAAGGCGATCCCTAAGGACTGCTATCCCTTGCCCAGCATCGACCAACTGGTCGACTCGACATCGGGCAACGAGATGCTCAGCTTCCTGGACGCCTATTCGGGTTACCATCAGATCAGAATGAATTCTGAAGACGTCGAGAAGACCGCCTTCATCACCGACTACGGCATGTTCTGCTATACCCAGATGCCTTTCGGGTTGAAGAACGCCGGAGCCACATACCAAAGACTGGTCAACCACATGTTTGAGGAGCAGCTAGGTCGGAACGTCGAGGCCTACATTGACGACATGCTCGTCAAGACCCCCAAGGCCCAGGACCACTTCACCGACCTCGCCGAAGCCTTCGGCGTCCTCCTGAAGTACAACATGAAGCTCAATCCTGCCAAGTGCGCCTTCGGAGTAAGATCTGGGAAGTTCCTGGGTTTCCTGGTCACTCAGCGTGGGATCGAAGCTAACCCCGACAAGGTCCAGGCCAACCTGGACATGCGCCCGCCCGCCTGCATCAAGGACGTCCAGCGTCTGAAAGGGCGTGTCGCCGCTCTCAGCCGTTTCTTATCCCGTGCGGCCGAACGATGCTTGCCCTTTTTTAAACTATTGAAGGGGCCCAAGTTGGCATCTGCTACGTTCGCATGGGATGAGGAATGCCAGAAATCATTCATTGAGCTTAAGGAGTTCTTGGCTTCGCCCCCGGTGCTCTCCAAGCCCGTACTGGGCGAAGCTTTGCTACTCTATCTCTCGGCGACGTCATCAACAGTCAGCTCGGTCCTAGTTAGAAATGACTCAAGAATCGAAAGACCAGTCTACTACACCAGCAAGGTGCTTAGTAAGGCCGAGAGGAGGTACCCCGCAACCGAGAAGCCCATGCTAGCACTGGTTACCTCCGCGAAACACCTCCGACCCTACTTCCAGGGGCACCCCATCACCGTGCTAACCGGCGAGCCGTTGAAGAAGATTTTGGCCCACCCCGAGGCCTCGGGGTGACTCGTCAAATGGGCCATTATGCTTGGGGCCTATGACATCTCGTATCGACCGCGCTCAGCTATAAAAGGTCAAGCGCTCGCCGACTTCATCGCCGAAAGCACCATCCCGACCGGAGAAAGACTACTGACCATGCCCGGGCCAACCTAGGAACTGTACGTCGACGGATCTTACAACTCAGTCGGTAGTGGTGCTGGGATCCTCCTAAGATCCCCCGAAGGAGTGGAGATACAGTACGCCTTGAAATTCAACTTTCAAGCGTCCAACAACGCTTCCGAGTACGAGGCCCTTATATCGGGAGCACGCATGGCCCGGTGGTTAGGGGCTGAGCAAGTCAGGATCCACACCGACTCTCAGCTGGTCGCAAGCCAGGTCAACGGTGAGTACGAAGCTCGAGAGGCACCCATGATCAAATACCTCCAGCTGGTCAGGCGCCTGGCCCAACAATTCGAGGGATTCGAGGTAGTCCGAATAGCCCGGGAAGAAAACTCCCGAGCGGACGCCCTCTCTCGATTGGCCTCCTCCCTAGACCCAGAAGGTACCCGATCGGTCCTCCTCGAAGAGCTAGAACGCCCGAGCATTGACTCGGAGCTCCTCGCTGTTGACTCGGCGGTACCGAGCGACTGGCGCACCCCCTACCTGTCTTGGCTTCGAGACTCCCAAGAGCCCTCTGACCCTCGGGAAGCACGCTGAATGAAGTACCAAGCCCGGCGCTTCGTCGTCCTAGACGACACACTCTACCGAAGGTCTTTCGCCGGCCCTCTCCTGAAGTGCCTCGGTCCGGACGAAGCCAGCCGAGCCATTCGAGAGGTTCATGAAGGCCTGTGCAGAGCGCACTCAGGGGCAAGGTCACTGGCCAGAATCCTGTTACGACAGGGGTACTGGTGGCCCACCCTGCAGCGCGACTGCTCGGCCTATGCTCAACAGTGCGACCGATACCAGCGGTTCGACCACTTGGTCCATCAGCCGGCTACAGAACTCGTCACCCTCGCCGAGCCTTATCCCTTCGCTCGGTGGGGGATCGACATTCTCGGACCATTCCCCACGGCTCAGTCCCAGAAAAAGTTCATCGTGTTCGCCATCGACTACTTCACTAAATGGATCGAGGCCGAAGCCATTGCAAGGATCACCGAGACAGTCGTCTGGAGTTTCGTCTGGAAATCGATCATTTGTCGCTTTGGCATCCCCCGAGTGATAGTGAGCGACAACGGTCGGCAATTCGATTCTCGATATTTCCGAGACAGATGCGCCGACCTAAACATCCGCAACCACTTCACTTTGGTCACCCACCCTCAGGCCAACGGGCTGGTCGAAAATGCCAATAAGACTATCTTGAAAGGCATAAAGACTAGACTCAGCAAAGCCAAGGGTAGTTGGCTCGAGGAATTGCCTAGCGTACTGTGGTCGCACCGAACGACTCCCAGGACGGCAACCGGTGAAAGTCCTTTTCAGTTGGTGTACGGCACTGAGGCCATCATTCCATTAGAGATCGCCAACCCGTCTCTCCGAGTCATCCGCTACTCTCCCGAGGAAAACAACCAAAAGTTACTCGAGAACCTCAACCTAGCCGATGAACTCCGGGATATTGCCAGCATCCGAGCGACGGAATACCAGCGACGCCTCACTCGATACTACAACGCCAGAGTCTGAAGCAGACACTTCCGACCGGGAGACTTCGTCCTCAGAAAAGCCGAAGCCTCTCGACCACTAGAGGCGGCGGGCAAGCTGTCCCCTAACTGGGAAGGCCCCTACCGAGTGGTCGAGACGCTCGGGAAAGGTGCGTACAGGTTAGCAACAATGGAAGGGGATCCCATTCCTCGGACATGGAACGCAGCCGCACTACGTAAATTCTATTTTTGAAATTGTACAACAAGAAGGACGAAATAAATTCCTTTCCATTCAAAACTATTGATACATAAGAAAGGCAAAGGCCAGTACATTGCATGACAAAAAGTAAGAAAATCCATCTAACACCACTACAAGGGGTCATCGCTCGGTTGACTCGATCTCGATCTCCTCGCGTCCAGCCACTGACTCTGCCTCGCGTAGAAACTGGCTCGGACAAGAGGGGGCCGATCTAGTTGGCTCAGATGACCCCCCGACAAAGGTGATAGAGGGACTGCAGAGAAGGTAGCCACCTTCTAAAGTCGGAGAAGGCTACCTTCCAAGTTGATGGAGGTTAGGGAGAAGGAGCACCGTGAAGACCCCTTCTTTCCCAACCTACCAACTCCTTGGAAGGGAACAGAGAGCAAGCAGCCTCCGAAGAGTGAAAGAAATGAAGAGCAGAAGAGGGAAAAAGAGGCTGTAGACGGAGGAAGGCTTCGGTGAGGAGGGAACTTAATGCGCCTCCCCCCCCCCCCCCCCATGCAGAGGGGGAGTGGCGGCAGGCATCCCTGATACCCCCATCCGTCCTCCACCTCGGTGCCCGCCCGGAAGCCACGCCAGAACTGAGAAAGGGCAAGAGTCGTGCCCTCGCACGTCGAAGCCCTCCCCAGATCCGCGCGGCGATGGTCGGACCCGTCTCAAATCCGCGCGGCGACCGTGGGACCCGTAAAACAAGCTGGGACGGCAAAAGGTCTCTGCTCCCCGTCGTCGGCGGCGTCACCCTCCGAAGGATCCTCCATGCTCCGAATGCAACGGCACAATGCAGAGTGAAGAAGAAGGAGTCAGGGAAGACTATTAGAGAAAATCCCAAGCGATAAAGAGGAAAGAGTGCCTTTCGGTCCTTCTTATAGGCCAAAGGAGGCTACGCGCCTTAAATGACTCCCCCCTCTAAAACACGCCAAAGGATTTCTCCCCTGAACAGTCACCCCCAACTCCTCATTTCCCGTCCTAGCAGGATTCACGAAGCGGCCTGGCATTCAAAGCGTGAGGGAACGGAAAGGCGTCCCATCAGAAGCCTACCGAATCAGCATGCGAAAACCATGCAGGACATATCGGCACTTTTCAACTACTTCAGATACGCCAGCCAAATCACGGCAAGGATGGCGATCAAACAAGTAAGTCATTTATTATCTCATAAAGAGGAAACTCTCTAAAGGAGGAAAGAGAGACAAACAAGAGAAAGGGGCAAAATACATCAGGCCTCGGGCCCACTTTGAAGCTCGGAAGCGACGGAAGTAGGCGCGTCACCCCCAGCACCTTCGATGACGGCCGACCCGGGCACTGACCTCGCCTGTGCGAGAACTGTCTCGGTCGCGAGCCCTCCCGAGGCGTCCGGAGTTGGTGACCCCACTGTAGAAGACCCCTCTGGATCTTCCCCGCTCGACGCAGAGGAGCTAGAAACCGACTCATCTGAGTCATAGACCTGGCCCGAAGGGAACTCGATCCCGGAGTCTCGATCGAAGGCGTAGTCCACCGCCCGATGATAACCCTGCTTAAACCCCTTTCCGGCGCCATGGCAAAGTGCTACCTCGTAATATGGTAGGGCGGCTCTCTCCAGGTCGGCTGAGTAAGCGTCCGAGCTTCTATATCGCTCGATCGCCTCCGCCTCGATCTGCTCCGTCCTTCCAACGAGCTCGACCCGAGCCCGCTCCGCCTCGGCCGCACGCTCCTCTGCTCCCGCCAGGCGTTCCTCTGCCGCAACCATCCCTCGCTCAGCCTCGCTCGACCGCCTCTCCGCCTGGACTCGGTCCGCCTTGGCCACGGAACGAAGGCGCTCCTCTACCTCCGCCCGGTCTAGTAACTCGGCCCGTTCGAGCTCCCAGCGACCGTCCAGCTCGAGGTGACGCAGACGCTCCTCTTCCAAGAGTTTGCCCTTCCTCTCGAGCGACTCCCGGGCCTTAGCTGACTGCTCAATCAGCGCCTCGGTTTCTAGCCGGCTCGCCCGTGCCAAGTCCCTGATCGCGGAGAACTCCCGTCGGAGCCCCTCATGCTCCTCGCTGAGGCGGGCCAGTTTCCTCTCGCACCCCCCGAGGGCCCAGGTGAGATTCTATCACTCCGCCTCCGTCCGAGCGTACGTCTCCGCCGTCAAGGCCGCCGACCGAGCCATGACTAGGCCGCCCTCCATGAGGACGTCGAGGACGCTGGAGGGGGAGTGGCGCTTGTCTCCCCCCCTCATCTTTGCAGCAACCTCTCGGTAAACCCGCTACAGGTCGCCCGAAACGTCGAGCCTTTCCAAAGCCTCCGGCATGGAGATACGCTCCCCACCGGACGCCCCGCCAGAAGGTTCGGCATGAGTGACGGGGCCGACCGCCCCGCGCGCCGCGGTCGGTTGGGGTTGCGACGCCTCCCCGAGCAAACCCCCAACCTCGATCGATGCCACAGGATTGACCGCACCAAGAACTTCGGGCACTTGGGGCTACGATGCCCTCGCGGGCGAACCCCCATCCCTATCTGTCTCGGCCCGCGCCTCTCCGCCCGAGACAGCGCCGACCTCGACCGGTCTCCCGGTCTCGACGCCGGCCGCTACAGCGCCGGCCCCCTCCAAACTCGGGGAGGGGAGAACCGACCCATCTCCGCCCTCTGAGGGGCCCCTGGTCTCTTCGGCCCCCTCTCGCCTGGTAGGTGGGGGAGCTGGCCCGGAAGGGTCAGCCCCACCTTGCCGCCGAGAGGGGAGCGCCGCCGAGCCAGAATCGCCCCCGGTAGCGGTAGGATGGCCGGCCTTCTTGGTCCGTTTATTGGCCTTCGCGGCTTCCCACAATTTTCCCTCCAGGGGATCCTTGCGCTTCGCCCCGCTTGACCGCGAAGATCCCTCGGAGGCCGCCCCCTTGCCCTTATCTCGGGCTTGGGAACGACCCGCGGGAGCGACAGGCTCATCCGCCGCCGAATCATCCCCAAGATCGACGACCTCTGTGACCTCTTCCAAGGGCTCCCGCCGGATGTCTGCAATGAAGAATAAGGTTCGGTTAGGAAACGAAAAGTCGACCCTCCGACCCCGCAGAAGAATCCGAAGAATGGTACCTGATGGGTTGAGCTGTGTAAGCAGATACCGCTCCACGTTCTCCAGCATCACCATCTCCTCAGTCGACCGGCGATTTGTCAACAAGAGAGCGGCGTTGATGGAAATCAAGCTAGCTGCCGCCAAAGCCGATCGATGAAGCTGCTGGGCTGGAGATTAATGCGCTACCTTTGGGTAGCGCGACCTGAAGAAGGCGCTAGGTTTCCCTAGCGCGTTCTCAGGCAGACGGTCAACTGCAGACGCCCCAACTACCCAGCCCTTGGAACTTGCAATGGCTTCAATGTTCGCTGTTTCCCACTGTTGTAATTGATGTTTAGTATCGTTTAAGCTTCCCCTTCCCCCTATATATGTACCCCATCTCGTTTGATTATGCAAAGAATGAAAAATGAATTGAAAGTATAGCATGGCTATCTCTCCCCCCCCCCAATCTTTGGAATCCCCTCCCTCCTCCCCTCTACAGGTGCGATGCCCACGTTCTTCCTCTAATCCTCCCCTCTTCCCTTTCACGGAGGCCGTTCGAAGATCCGGGTGCATCGGCTTTGAGAAGAGGCCGGGTGTGAGGCCCCATTCGGGCTCCGTTCTTCCTCCACCGACGATCGACGCCCTCCACCCTCGCCAATGACGTTGCTATGGCCACGACGGAGATTGGTTGCTCCGGTCCTGCGATGGGATCGGGTGTGATGCCCCAGCCAACACCCTACTGGTCCTAGCTCGCCCTGCCATGCCCCTTTCTCCCTCGTCGCCCACCCCCGCTCCCACCTTCACCAAGTTATCCTAGCTAGCAATAGGTTAGTTTAATCGATGTTTAGGGTCCCCTTGTTTTGTTTAAGATCCCCCCCCCCCCCCCCCGTGTCATACCCACTCTCCTATGTGCCCTCCCCTTGTGAATCACTCCCCCGAAGTCATCCACGAGCGCCCCTAAGTCCAACTTCATCGTCCGGCTGCTGTCTGAGAAGGCGCCATATCGTCCTAGCGCGATCTTCATGAAGGCGCTAGGAACCTATAGCGCGACAATGATCTGAAGGTTGAAGAAGGCCACCCCCTCCCAATCTTGTTTCACATCAAATGGTATCAGAGCTTAGGGAACCAGCCTGTTCTCACAGACTGGGATCTTGAGCTTCTAGGTTCGAGGACGAACCTTCCAAAGTAGAGGGGTTTGATGGAAATCAAGCTAGCTGCCGCCAAAGCCGATCAATGAAGCTGCTGGGCTGGAGATTAACGCGCTACCTTTGGGTAGCGCGACCTGAAGAAGGCGCTAGGTTTCCCTAGCGCGTTCTCAGGCAGACGGTCAACTGCAGACGCCCCAACTACCCAGCCCTTGGAACTTGCAATGGCTTCAATGTTCGCTATTTCCCACTGTTGTAATTGATGTTTAGTATCGTTTAAGCTTCCCCTTCCCCCTATATATGTACCCCATCTCGTTTGATTATGCAGAGAATGAAGAATTATTGAAAGTTTGCATCCACTTGAGTCTAACTCTCTCTCTCACTCTAATTCTCTCTCTCTCTCTCCTAGGGGCGAACCCCCTCTCTCTCCTCCCTATCTCTCTCTCTAGTTTGAACCCCCTCTCTCTCCTTACCCTTGCCACCTCACTTGCCACCTAAGCAAGTCTCTTCACCTCCCAAGACCCCATTACTTCACACCATTAATCACCCCTCCTCCCCAAGCACCCTTTCACCTTCCCAAGGCATCCCTCCCCCTTCCCTAAGCAACCTTCCACCTCCCAAGGACTCTTTCCCCTCCCCAAGAAGCCCCTTCACTTCCCTAGGTCGACCACCCCACTCCCCCATCCTTCCAAGTTCGCCCACCACCCATCCACCCCCATCCATTTGCCTAGGCCGCACCCTCCACCCACACACACACCCTTGCTGCGTCCACCCTCTTCACCACCCCTCCCTCTACAGATTTCGACCATTTCTCCCCTCCACATCCCTCTCCACACCACACAAGAGCCCCCCCCCCAAGCTCCACTTGGCCGCACCCCACCCACCTTCACTCACCAAAGAAGCCTTCTTCCCCTTCATACTAGCTTCAGCTTTGTGTGCAGGCCGACCTGCAGATCAACCTCCGGTGGTAGCGACGGTCACAGCTCCATCCTTGTGCTGCTGAGGTCGTGTCCTACATCCCTGGAAAGAGATCCAAGCCATCTTCGCAGGCGAGGTGGTTTCACCTCATTCTGAGATCGGAACTGCTGGCTAGAGCGATTCTCCCACAGTCGCGCAGGGAGGACTCCATCCAGCACCAGAACCGACAAGAATGAAGTGCCACGATCAACAAAGGCTGAACCAGGCTCAAGTTTCTTCATCAAATTTCTGCTCCTCTCTGTCCCCGTTCAGGATCAGGCGGCGGATCGGCATTCGGACACCGGAGGACAGAGATACAAATTTTCTCCCACGGCAGCGCGGGTCTGTCTCTGGCAGTCTACAGCGACCAGGCCCCCCTCTTCTGGGCACCACGACCAGCCACGGCATCGGATTGCAGCCCCGTCAACTCCTGCTGAGAGCCACCTCGACCACGGACGCTCCAGAGTTGGTCCCACTGCATTTGAGTTCCGGGAGTGACCGTGGCAGTTGGTCCTTCCAGCCCCTGTTCCTGGAACCAGTGCAGACCAGAGAGCTGCGGCCCCGTTGCAGAGTTCCTACCAGCCAGCGGCAACTTCCAGAAGCCCTGTCAAAATTTGCAGACATCCAGGGGCCCGTTACCGACAATTTGGCGCTGGTCCCGTGCCTTTCTGAGGATGGCAGCGGTCTCGGGGAATTCTACAGCACCGACTGGTCAACAGATCGAACTCCAGGCAGCACCCGGAGGCTCACTTCGGCTCCGTCCTTAATCCCCCCTTCTTCCCCCCTCCCCTTTTGCCTGGCCGGCTTACCACCCCACCCTGTGAGGTGGTAGTGTTTGGGATGTAAAATCATTAACCCCCACCCCTAGAACCCCCCTCCTGCGTGAGGTGTAGTTGTGTAATAAAATTCTCGCAGGTGAAGCTTCACCGACGCAGTGTGCGGGGAACACACTTCCCCGCTCGCCCTCGTCTCCGAGCGAAGTCGGCTTCCTCAAGCCGGCTAGGTGAGCCTCTAAAACTTTGCTCCCTCATTTCTGTTCATTTCATATCCGCATCACTAGTCCGCTGGTCGGTGAGGAGGAGAGCTCGATCCCGGATCCACCTTTGCCGTGTGGTCACCGTGGTTAGTGAGTGAGTGTCCTAGTGCCCCAAGGCACCCCGGCCGCCCGTGATTGTGGGCCTTCAACCTTTGGGAGGGACAACTTAGCAAGTGCTGGTCCTCTAAGCAGCTAGGGGCTAGAACCACTATCTCTACTCGGCATCACCGAGTCACCTAGGGGAATAGGGTGCGCGCGGTGTTCGGCGTTTTGTGCTTGATCTCCTACTTGTGTGCTCTTGCGAATTAGGTCCAAGGGTCTCATTTCACCTTGCTGCATTTTAGTGTCACATCAGGCGTACTCTTCCACGTCGATGAGGAACTCCTCCTGGTGCAGATTCGGATGGAAGTTGGGCATAACCTGGCACCTCCAGGACTCATCCACTGCTTCCGCCTTCACCCAGAAAAACTGCCTCTTCCACCCTTTGTGCGAAGAATCCTTCGCCGCTAGCGGAATACAACTCTGATTCCTGCGCGCCTGGATAAACTAGAAGCCTTTCTCCACCGACGGATGTGCCTTCAGCTCGAAGAAATAATGAAAAAGATCCAGCGACGGGGGAACCCCCTGCAGGCGGCAGAGGATCCGAAAGGCAGAAAGCAGGAGATACTAGTTGGCCACCAGCTGAACAGGCGCCAACACGAAAAAATTGAGAAGCTTCAAGATGAAAGGTTCAAAGGGGAGGCAGAATCCACTCTTCCACGTCAGGAGAAAAGTACAAATATGGCTCGTACGGCTGTACAAGCTCGTCTCGTATGGGGCAGCAGCTACAAAGCTATATCGGAGAGACAGGCGAAATCGATGCTCCAATTTCTTCACATCAGCCTCCCCCAACTCGCTGCGATTGGGGACGGGCTCCCGCCTCACCTGCTCGACTTTCGAGCGCAGATCTATCATCGAGCTGGAAGAAGAACCTTCACTAGAGCCCGAAGACTCCGGGGGAGAAGGAAGCTGCCGGATCGCCTCCGCGGTTACACGCGCCAGCTCCTCAAATGATGCCGCAAGAGCTTGCTCCCCCGCTGTATCTTCACGGTGCATCAAGGAGCCCCAGAAGCAGAGAAATGGAGGAAAGGCCAAAAACCATAAAAAGACTGGGAGGAACGAGCAGCGCCCTACGCCTATAAACCCTCGCGGGAGGCGGCGCGCCGTTTCAACCTCCGAGAAAAAGGGGGCCCCTTCATTTCAAATCCATTAGGATCATTATTACTACAGGCCTAGGCAACCGCTACACGTGGCTTCATCACGCCAACAGAATTCCACCCACCCGAGCCACGCCGGTCCAAAGCCTCGAAAAACTACTCAACCGAGCCTCCTTGGCTCGGGAATAGGAGGGGGACAAGTGGAGAGGGGGATTCCTGCAGCCCACTCAAAGAGCAGACCCAACTAGGCCAAGGCCCAACGAGGCAAGCTCGCCCAAGTGACAGCCCACAGGGCCCACTCGGAAAAGCCCAATAAAATAATGCTCGAGGAAATAACTCTCCTAGGCGGCCCCAAGGCTCGGAGAGCCCGAGCCTAGGTCAGGTCACAGGAAGACCCGCGCACGAGCTATCCCTCCGCACGAAGGGGGGAAGCGCTAGCCGGTCTATCTGACCCATCTCCTCACCGAGCTAGGCCTATCGCCCGATAGGGCCGGCCCCCCTAAGCTCGGTACGATCGATAAAATGTTCATCACTGTAGCCGTTAGAGTCCACAGCGGGCCGAACGCTAAGAAGTCCAGGAGCTCCGGCTTCCCCGCGAGGATAACGCCCCCACGATGAGGCCATAAAAGCCCACAACGAGGACGTAACTTCCACAAGAGACCTCTCAACTTGTAGGACTCCAGAGGGCGGCGCACTATTTAAACCTGGGATACCCTCCTGCGAAAGGTAAGTCAAAAAAGGGCATTGTTCCACCCCCAACTCCTGAGCAAGGATCACTTCACCCCATTGGTGGAGAGGGATCTCACGCCTTCACCTTCTCCTCCCTATCGCTGCTCCCACTATTGCTCTACTGACTTGAACGTCGGAGGGTTTTGCCCCAGGGAATCCCCCTGGGCCCTCTGACCCGTTTCCCTGTCTTGCAGTTCATTAACTTGGTGATTACCAGCCAGCTCAGGAACCAGCGCGAGATTTCGCCTCTTCACTGACGTTGAGAGAGGCCATCGTGAAAAGAAAAGAAAAAGAAGAGAGAGCCAAAGGGAAAAATCAGTGAGGAGAGTTCAAAGGAAAAGAGAGAGTGTGAAAAAGAAAACGGGAGTGATTATCGAAGAAGAGAAGGCATAGAAACTGAGAGAAAGAGCCGTAGTTGAGAAGAAGAGTGAGAGCAGTTCCAGATATCTAAATCGAAGGAGAATTTGAGAGCATCCGGAGCTATGTGGGAATGGATTTTATTCTCTTATTTATATTGATTTTTTTATTTATATGGATTTTTTTTATTTATTAGTTATTTTTATTAGGCGTGCCAGTCACCGGAGTGACAATTTATTATGCGCTCGATCTGACTCAGTCAGTTGATTATGATGTTCGTGTCGGGACTCGAAGTCCGTCATACCATGAAGGTTATGTCGTTAATTACGTGATGTGACACAACTAAGGGGTATGCAGCAAAATGGACACGGGTCCTTGGACCTATTCCGCAAGCACATACATAAAGCAACAAAGTACTAGATTGGACCGAATCACCGTCGCACACACACGAGCCCGGGTGACTTGATGATGCCAAGTGGAGATGATGGATCAAGGCCCTTGCTAGTAGAGTGCCAGCAGGTCTAGGGTTTCCCCCCCGAAGGTACGAGGCCCACACTTAAGGGGCTGGCCGGGTGCCAATTGGGGCACTAGGTCCCTCTCTCTCACAGCCCACGGTGACCGCTCGTAAGTGGAACACACGGGGTCGTGCGCTCTCTCTCTTGCTCAACGGAGCAACTCCATGGATATTAGATGAACAAGTACTAATAATGAAGCAAAGGTCAGAGCTTACCCCGGTTGGTTTGAAGAAACCAACCCCGTTCGGAGACGAGGGCGAACGAGGAAGTGTGGGTTCCCCGCACACTGCGCCGATGAAGCTTGACCCCTATTAAATAATTACAAGCACTATGCCTCACATAGGAGGGTGGACTTGGGGTGGGGATTTCAGTATTACAAATCAAACACTACCTCCGCACAGGGAGGGGCATTAAGCCAGCCAGGCGAGGAGGGGAGAGTCACTGAAACCCAAGAGAAGGAACCGATACGGAGTCTGCCTGCTCACTATGATAGGTGACAAACAGTCAGTGTTGAGGCAGTAGATCTCAGTCTAGAATTTTGTTGATGACGAGACTAGTGGGGAACTCTTCGTAACTGGAGCCAGAATGCCTCAGAATTTTGTTGAATTCTTTTGATGCCGAGGCTGGTCTTGGTGGAGGCTCGAACAGAGTGATAGAATCTGGGACTGGCAGCTTTAGATCTCCAACAGCAGGTTGCAGATAGTGCCCCAACAGCTTCCGGGCTCCAAATCATGAACCGCCAGGGTTGTTGGAACCATGGACGAGTCCTCTTCGCAAAAAAACTGACGGAGAAGCCGACTGATGCCGAAGAAGACTGGGGGAATCTGAATATTGGTGACAGGTCGATGCAGACTGTGGGAAGCAGATCCGTGTAGCCGAGGGATAAAAATGATAACTTTGGACCACGGATGCCGATTGAAGTTCTGGTTCTTGATTCTGAAAGTAGACTGGACGAGGAAGAGCTTTGTAGAAGAGCTCTTGGCCTGATTCTTTGGCAGTTCGTCATGGTACAGCTTCGATTCTGGTTCAGGTACTCTGCAGGGGCAGCTCTGCGCAGTCGGGGGAGATCGGACCTCCCGGGCAGCACGGAGCTTGGAAGGGGATGAGACCACCTCCGTTACGAAGCGGACTGGGAGAGCTTTCCGTCGATGTAGGCCACGCTCCCAGGAGCTCCAGGATGTGGTCGAGTGTGGCACTGCAACAGGAGGTCGTTCTACTGGGCTTCAACTGCACATAGATTTGGAGAGAAAGGGGGTGAAGGGGGGGTTTCTTTGGTGGAAGGGTGGGGAAAATGGTTGCTTTGGTGGTGGAGAATGGTTGGGAGGAGCTAGCAGGGGAGAGGTGGATGCGCAAGAGGCCTAGGAGGAGGTGGGGGCGCAAATGGTTTGGGGGAGTAGGGTGGGTCTTCCTTTGATTTGGGTGGAGGGTTAATTGGTGGTGTTAATGGTGGCCTAGGGAGGTGGAGGGGTTGCCTTGGGGAGGGGAAAGGTTACTTGGGAGAGGGGATTCTCTCTTGGGAAAATGAAGGGTTGTATGGGGAAGGGGAAGGGTTGCTTGGGAAGTGGGGGAAATTGAAGTGGAGTTAAGGGCCTTGGGAAGGTGAAGGGGTGGAAGGCTGATGTGGCAGATGAGGTGGCAAGGGTGGGAGGTGAAGGGGCAGGTGCGCCCAAGGGAGAGAGAGAGAGGAGGAGAGAGAGAGGGGTTCGCCCCCTTTAGAGAGAGAGAGAGAGAGAGAGAAGACAATGCTAGTGGGTAAATTTACTCAATACTTCATTAGCCTCTCCAAGAGGGGATTGGGGTCCTATTTATAGGAAACCCACAATTTACAAAAAGTCCTCAGATTTCGGACTAATGACAAATGACCAAGAAGGGAAGGGGGCGCCCATGGGCCAAGCCCAATGAAGTGGCCCATTAACCCACTATGCCACTTGATGATACATAGACTTAGATAGATGACTCATTATCTTAGGTACTTGACTCAATAAAAGGGAAAATTACATGGTTAAGACTCACAGAAAGAAATGAAAATTACATAGCAAGACTCAGAAAATCAAGATGAACATAATGGCGAGCATCATGACCCTTGGAGAAATGGGAAGTGGTAAACGATGACCCATCATACTCCCGGGGTGCAGAGAACTCGACTTTTTCGAGTAAAGATCCATTGTATGCAGAGGAAGCCACGGCAGGGTTGGTCCTTTCACCAAGTGAGGTAGCGCCCATACCCTTTGTTCCAGATGATAGTGACATGTTCATACAATATCCGCTCCAATTGCTCACGTTGGCCCCTCTGGGTTGGTGGAACTTTCTCACGGGTGGTGGCTCTCTCAAGGGGTGGAACAAGCTTGATTTCCTCACTAGGTGTCACCGTGGGACCCCTGTATGGCACCAAGTCAGCCACATCGAAGGGGTCCAAGAAAGTGGGCATCTTGGGATGGGTAAATTCCTCATTTCCTAGGTGGATGTCACCCATGGTCATGGCTCTCATAGTGTGGGCTAAGTTTTGGAATGGGTGGGTTAGGTTCGACATGGTGGGTGAGGGTAGGAGGGAGTGGGTGGTGAGTGCTGAGTACTCGGAAGCCCATAGGAAGTGGCCAAAAGGTTTGAGATGGGTTAAGGGGTGGGTGATGTGGAAGTGGGCTTTAATCCAAGTGAACGTCCTAGGGTCCCTAGTACACATAGGGAAGTGGGAATCATGAACCTGGTGGGACCTATCGTAATGCTCCTTGCAAAGGGACGAGGGGTAGGGAAAGATGTAGGAGGGCAAGGAGGTGGGTTGGTAAAGAAGGGCTAGTAGGAAGGGATCATGTGGATCTAGGAGGACTTGGGTTGAGGAGATTGAGGCTTCTTCCCATTCTAGACCTGGAGCACTCCAAAGCATACACTCCCTAGTGTGGGCTAGGCACTTGCCTCCTAATGGGGTAAGTACCAAAGCGGATTCCCTAGGTTGAGTGCCCTTTTCTTGTGGTAGGGGGGTGGTGTAAAACTCATCGGGCTCGGGTAGAAACAATACGAGCTCACTCATACCAGGACCCTTGGTGTAAATGGAGATGATGGACCTGATAGAGTGGTGTGAGAAACTAAGGTACCCCGTATCACTCACTCCTAAGGCCAGCATGTTTGTCACCTCAATTTGCCTTAGTATGTCTTTAATCAAGTCCCTCATGGCTCTTACAAAGCAAAACGAGTGATAGGTTGTGTGGAATGGTAGGGTGGGCTCGATTGGGTTATGGTTATCCATGGAGGGGCGCATGATGTGGAGGAGGAGGTCTTGCTTAAGCCACTCAATGAGGGGTTCCCCAAGAATCACAATTATCATGGAGGGAGGGGTGGGGGAACTTGGTTGGTCATCATGTACCTCATGAGGGAGGGTGTACCCAGTTAGGCTCGTTGTGGTCTCTTTGGATAAAGATGAGCCTTCTTGACCCAACCCTTGGCATTGGGCTTCATATTCTTCCTCCCAATCTAGGGGAGCCTCATATTCTTCGGTCACCTCCTTAAGTTCCTTTTGGAAAGGGGTGGGAGGAGGATTTGTGGAGGCTTGTGGGGTGTGGGTTTGATGGAGAACTTTGGGTTGGGGAATGGTGGCTGTCACGGGCCTCGGTGGAGGGGTGGACATGGGGTCCACGTGGGTTTGAATGGTGAGGGTGGAGTGAGCCATGATGCTTCTTCCACATGGGATGGGCACTTCTTGGCCTAACCCATGACATTGTGACTCGTATTCTTTTTCACAATCGGGGGAGGCCTCATGTACTTCAATTACAATCTTATCCCTTTGGGGTGTGGGGGTCTTACTCTCTAAGGGAATGGGAAGGTCTTTTGGGGATGGGGTGATGAAGGTTGGGGCATGGTGCACCCGGGGTGGTGAAGTTTGGACCCTAAGGGAGGTCTTGGTTTGACTGGGAGGGAAAGGGGGAGTGGGAGTGCTCCTTGGGTTATGGTTCTCAAGGTAGGAGTGGGAAGGTCGGGGAGCGTAGATCTTCCTAAGCTCGATCTTCATCTCTTCCCATTATCCTACGGGTTCTTGCCTCCAAATCCTTTTTAAGCCCACTATGCGTTCCCACTCCTTCTTGGCTTGTCCCCGAAGCCGCCCTGTGGCCCTGCGGACTCTAGCGTGTCCATAGACCCTAGTCCTATCAAAGTGTTTATCCATGGTAGCCTCCCACTTTAGGTAGGCATTAGGACTAGATCCGTCAAAACTAAGGTCCCCTTCTAGGATGATGTCCATGAGGAGGGGGTCAATCGGGCTCTTGGGGAAGGCCGTGTTGAGGGGACTTAACCAATGTGGAGTGTACATGATGATGCACTGGGTGGCCCGATAAAGACTCTAAATGCGAATGCGCCCTAGGACCAACTTGTAGAGAGACAAGTTGTGAACTTGCTCTGATACCACTTGATGTGACACAACTAAGGGGTATGCAGCAAAATGGACACAGGTCCTTGGACCTATTCCGCAAGCACAAACACAAAGCAACAAAGTACTAGATTGGACCGAATCACCGTCGCACACACACGAGCCCGGGTGACTTGATGATGCCAAGTGGAGATGATGGATCAAGGACCTTGCTGGTAGAGTGCCAGTAGGGCTGGGGTTGCCCTCCTGAAGGTACGAGGCCCACACTTAAGGGGCTGGCCGGGTGCCAATTGGGGCACTAGGTCCCCCTCTCTCACAGCCCACGGTGACCGCTCGTAAGTGGAACACACGGGGTCGGGCGCTCTCTCTCTTGCTCAACGGAGCAACTCCATGGATATTAGATGAACAATTACTAATAATGAAGCAAAGGTTAGAGCTTACCGGTTGGTTTGAAGAAACCAACCCCATTCGGAGACGAGGGCGAGCGGGGAAGTGTGGGTTCCCCGCACACTGCGCCGATGAAGCTTGACCCCTGTTAAATAATTACAAGCACTACGCCTTACACAGGAGGGTGGACTTGGGGTGGGGATTTCAGTATTACAAATCAAACACTACCTCCGCACAGGGAGGGGCGTTAAGCCAGCCAGGCAAGGAGGGGAGAGTCACTGAAACCCAAGAGAAGGAACCGATACCGAGTCTGCCTGCTCGCTGTGAAAGGTGATAGACTGTCAGTGTTGAGGCCGTAGATCTCAGTCCAGAATTTTTCTGATGACGAGACCAACGGGGAACTCTTCGTAAATGGAGCCAGAATGCCTCAAAATTTTGTTGAATTCTTTTGATGCCGAGGCTGGTCTCGGAGGAGGCTCGAACAGAGTGATAGAATCTGGGACTGACAGCTTCAGATCTCCAACAGCAGGTTGCAGATAGTGCCCCGATAGCTTCCGGACTTCGAATCACAAACCGCCGGGGTTGTTGCAACCGTGGACGAGTCCTCTTCGCAAAAAAACTAACGGGGAAGCAGACTGATGCCGAAGAAGACTGGGGGACTCTGAATAGTGGTGACAGGTCGATGCAGACTGTGGGAAGCAGATCTGTATAGCCGAGGGAGAAAAATGATAACATTGGCCCACGGATGCCGATCGAAGTTCTGCTTCTTGATTCTGAAAGTAGACTGGACGAGGAAGAGCTTTGTAGAAGAGCTCTTGGCCTGATTCTTCCGCAGCTCATCATGGTACAGCTTCTATTCTGGTTCAGGTACTCTGTAGGGGCAGCTCTGCGCAGTCGGGGGGATCGGACCTCCCGGGCAGCACGGAGCTTGGAAGGGGATGAGACCACCTCCGTTGCGAAGCGGACTGGGAGATCTTTCCGTCAATGTAGACCACACCCCCAGGAGCTCCGGGATGTGGTCGAGGGTGCCACTGCAACAGGAGGTCGTTCTGCTGGGCTTCAACTGCACACAGATTTGGAGAGAAAGGGGGTGAAGGGGGGGTTTCTTTGGTGGAAGGGTGGGGAAAATGGTTGCTTTGGTGGTGGAGAATGGTTGGGAGGAGGCAAGGGGAGGTGAGGGAGGAGGGTGGGGGCGGAGCTAGCAGGGGAGAGGGTGGATGCGCAAGAGGCCTAGGAGGAGGTGGGGGCGCAAATGGTTTGGGGGAGTGGGGTGGGTCTTCCTTTGATTTGGGTGGAGGGTTAATTGGTGGTGTTAATGGTGGCCTAGGGAGGTGGAGGGCTTGCCTTGGGGAGGGGAAAGGTTACTTGGGAGAGGGGATTCTCTCTTGGGAAAATGAAGGGTTGTATGGGGAAGGGGAAGGGTTGCTTGGGAAGTGGGGGAAATTAAAGTGGAGTTAAGGGCCTTGGGAAGGTGAAGGGGTGGAAGGCTGATGTGGCAATGAGGAGGCAAGGGTGGGACGTGAAGGGGCAGGTGCGCCCAAGGGAGAGAGAGAGAGAGGAGGAGAGAGAGAGGGGTTCGCCCCCTTTAGAGAGAGAGAGAGAGAGAGAGGTAGAGAGAGAGAGAGAAGACAATGCTAGTGGGTAAATTTACTCAATACTTCATTAGCCTCTCTAAGAGGGGATTGGGGTCCTATTTATAGGAAACCCACAATTTACAAAAAGTCCTCACATTTTGGACTAATGACAAATGACCAAGAAGGGAAGGGGGCGCCCATGGGCCAAGCCCAATGAAGTGGCCCATTAACCCACTAGGCCACTTGATGATACATAGACTTAGATAGATGACTCACTATCTTAGGTACTTGACTCAATCAAAGGGAAAATTGCATGGTTAAGACTCACAGAAAGAAATGAAAATTACATAGCAAGACTCAGAAAATCAAGATGAACATAACGGCGAGCATCAAGACCCTTGGAGAAATGGGAAGTGGTAAGCGATGTCCCCATCATACTCCCGGGGTGCAGAGAACTAGACTTTTTCGAGTAAAGATCCATCATATGCGGAGGAAGCCACGGTAGGGTTGCCCTCAAGTCTACCAAAGGTAGCTGGTCCTTTCACCAAGTGACGTAGCGCCCATACCCTTTGCTCCAGATGATAGTGACCTGTTCATACAATATCCGCTCCAATTGCTCACGTTGGCCCCTCTGGGTTGGTAGAACTTTCTCACGGGTGGTGGCTCTCTCAAGGGGTGGAACAAGCTTGATTTCCTCTCTTGGTGTCACCGTGGGACCCCTGTATGGCACCAAGTCAGCCACATTGAATGTGGGACTTACTCCGTACTCCTCGAAGAGGTCCAACACGTAAGCATTTGTGCTGATCCACCTCAAAACCTGGAAGGGACCTGATCCACGCGACCTCAGTTTGGAGACATTCCCAGGGAATAGTCTCTCGGTTCTCACCATCACAAAGTAACCTACACGAAATTCCTGGTGGCGTCGGTGGGAATCGGCCGATTTCTTATACACCTTATTGCTTTTATTGATGTGTTTGCGGATGGTGCCATGCAGTGTCATGAATGACGATCCCCTAGAGATGAAGGGAGGGCCCGGACAACCAAATGCAGTCCTATCAAGTGCTAGATTGGTTTTGACGGTCTTAGGAGGAACAAGGCATCCATGAATTGACCTATCATGCTTAGAAGCCATGTGGACCTTGATGCACTTAGGTGGACCGGGGCAGCCACAAGTGGCCCTATCATGCATGATATGGATTAAGAGTGGGGGAGGACCAGCTTGTCCAAATGTAAACCTGTCGTGCACTGGACCTAGTGTGTATGTGACACAAATGACGTGACTAGTCTTACCACATGATGCAAAATGTTGTGACACATGCATTCCTATCACGATGGTCCCATCTTTAAGTGGGGGTTGATTTGGGGGTTTCCACTCATGGGGGTCAAAGGGGTCTAAGAAAGTGGACATCTTGGGATGGGTAAATTCCTCATTTCCTAGGTGGATGTCACCCATGGTCATGGCTCTCATAGTGTGGGCTAAGTTTTGGAATTGGTGGGTTAGGTTCGACATGGTGGGTGAGGGTAGGAGGGAGTGGGTGGTGAGTGATGAGTACTCGGAAGCCCATAGGAAGTGGCCAAAAGGTTCGAGATGGGTTAAGGGGTGGGTGATGTGGAAGTGGGCTTTAATCCAAGTGAACGTCCTAGGGTCCCTAGTACACATAGGGAAGTGGGAATCATGAACCTGGTGGGACCTATCGTAATGCTCCTTGCAAAGGGACGAGGGGTAGGGAAAGATGTAGGAGGGCAAGGAGGTGGGTTGGTAAAGAAGGGCTAGTGGGAAGGGATCATGTGGATCTAGGAGGACTTGGGTTGAGGAGATTGAGGCTTCTTCCCATCCTAGACCTGGAGCACTTCAAAGCATACACTCCCTAGTGTGGGCTAGGCACTTGTCTCCTAATGGGGTAAGTACCAAAGCGGATTCCCTAGGTTGAGTGCCCTTTTCTTGTGGTAGGGGGTGGTGTAAAACTCATCGGGCTCGGGTAGAAACAATGCGAGCTCACTCATACCAGGACCCTTGGTGTAAATGGAGATGATGGACCTGATAGAGTGGTGTGAGAAACTAAGGTACCCCGTATCACTCACTCCTAAGGTCAGCATGTTTGTCACCTCTATTTGCCTTAGTATGCCTTTAATCAAGTCCCTCATGGCTCCTACAAAGCAAAACGAATGATAGGTTGTGTGGAATGGTAGGGTGGGCTCGATTGGGTTATGGTTATCCATGGAGGGGCGCATGATGTGGAGGAGGAGGTCTTGCTTAAGCCACTCAATGAGGGGTTCCCCAAGAATCATAATTCTCATGGAGGGAGGGGTGGGGGAACTTAGTTGGTCATCATGTAACTCATGAGGGAGGGTGTACCCAGTTAGGGTTGTTGTGGTCTCTTTGGATAAAGATGAGCCTTCTTGACCCAACCCTTGGCATTGGGCTTCATATTCTTCCTCCCAATCTAGGGGAGCCTCATATTCTTTGGTCACCTCCTTAAGTTCCTTTTGGAAAGGGGTGGGAGGAGGATTTGTGGGGTGATGGTTTGATGGAGAACTTTGGGTTGGGGAATGGTGGCTGTCACAGGCCTCGGTGGAGGGGTGGACATGGGGTCCACGTGGGTTTGAATGGTGAGGGTGGAGTGAGCCATGATGCTTCTTCCACATGGGATGGGAACTTCTCGGCCTAACCCATGACATTGTGACTCGTATTCTTTTTCACAATCGGGGGAAGCCTCATGTACTTCAATTACAATCTTATCCCTTTGGGGTGTGGGGGTCTTACTCTCTAAGGGAATGGGAAGGTCTTTTGGGGATAGGGTGATGAAGGTTGGGGCATGGTGCACCCGGGGTGGTGAAGTTTGGACCCTAAGGGAGGTCTTGGTTTGACTGGGAGGGAAAGGGGGAGTGGGAGTGCTCCTCGGGTTGTGGTTCTCAAGGTAGGAGTGGGAAGGTCGGGGAGCGTAGATCTTCCTAAGCTCGATCTTCATCCCTTCCCATGATCCTACGGGTTCTTGCCTCCAAATCCTTCTTAAGCCCACTATGCATTCCCACTCCTTCTTGGCTTGTCCCCGAAGCTGCCCTGTGGCCCTGCGGACTCTAGCGTGTCCATAGACCCTAGTCCTATCAAAGTGTTTATCCATGGTAGCCTCCCACTTTAGGTAGGCATTAGGACTAGATCCTTCAAAACAAAGGTCCCCTTCTAGGATGATGTCCATGAGGAGGGGGTCAATCAGGCTCTTGGGGAAGGCCGTGTTGAGGGGACTTAAACAATGTGGAGTGTACATGATGATGCACTGGGTGGCCCGATAAAGACTCTAAATGCGAATGCGCCCTAGGACCAACTTGTAGAGAGACAAGTTGTGAACTTGCTCTGATACCACTTGATGTGACACAACTAAGGGATATGCAGCAAAATGGACATGGGTCCTTGGACCTATTCCGCAAGCACAAACACAAAGCAACAAAGTACTAGATTGAACCGAATCGCCGTCGCACACACACGAGCCCGGGTGACTTGATGATGCCAAGTGGAGATGATGGATCAAGGCCCTTGCTGGTAGAGTGCCAGCAGGGCTAGGGTTGCCCTCCCGAAGGTACGAGGCCCACACTTAAGGGGCTGGCCGGGTGCCAATTGGGGCACTAGGTCCCTCTCTCTCACAGCCCACGGTGACCGCTCGTAAGTGGAACACACGGGGTCGGGCGCTCTCTCTCTTGCTCAACGGACAAACTCCACGGATATTAGATGAACAAGTACTAATAATGAAGCAAATGTCAGAGCTTACCCCGGTTGGTTTGAAGAAACCAACCCCCTTTAGAGACGAGGGCGAGCGGGGAAGTGTGGGTTCCCCGCTCACTGTGCCGATGAAGCTTGACCCTTGTTAAATAATTACAATCACTACGCCTTACACAGGAGGGTGGACATGGGGTGGGGATTTCAGTATTACAAATCAAACACTACCTCCGCACTGGGAGGGGCGTTAAGCCAGCCAGGCGAGGAGGGGAGAGTCACTGAAACCCAAGAGAAGGATCCGATACCGAGTCTGCCTGCTCGCTGTGATAGGTGATAGACCGTCAATGTTGAGTCCGTAGATCTCAGTCCAGAATTTTTATGATGATGAGACCAGTGGGGAACTCTTCGTAAATGGAGCCAGAATGCCTCAAAATTTTGTTGAATTCTTTTGATGCCAAGGCTGGTCTTGGTGGAGGCTCGAACAGAGTGACAGAATCTGGGACTGGCAGCTTCAAATCTCCAACAGCAGGTTGCAGATAGTGCCCCGATAGCTTCCGGACTCCGAATCACAAACCGCTAGGGTTGTTGGAACCGTGGACGAGTCCTCTTCACAACAAAACTGACGGGGAAGCCGACTGATGCCGAAGAAGACTGGGGGACTCTGAATAGTGGTGACAGGTCGATGCAGACTGTGGGAAGTAGATCCGTATAGCCGAGGGATAAAAATGATAACTTTGGCCCACGGATGCCGATTGAAGTTCTGCTTCTTGATTCTGAAAGTAGACTGGACGAGGAAGAGCTTTGTAGAAGAGCTCTTGGCCTGATTCTTCTGCAGCTCATCGTGGTACAGCTTCTATTCTAGTTCAGGTACTCTACATGGGCAGCTCTGTGCAGTCGGGGGAGATCGAATCTCCCGGGCAGCATGGAGCTCGGAAGGCGATGAGACCACCGCCGTTGCGAAGCTGACTGAGAGAGCTTTCCGTCGATGTAGGCCACACCCCCAGGAGCTCCGGGTTGTGGTTGAGGGCGGCTCTGCAACAGGAGCTCGTTCTGCAGGGCTTCAACTGCACATAGATTTGGAGAGTAAGGGGGTGAAGGGGGGGTTTCTTTGGTGGAAGGGTGGGGAAAATGGTTCCTTTAGTGGTGGAGAATGGTTGGGAGGAGGCAAGGGGAGGTGAGGGAGGAGGGTGGGGGCGAAGCTAGCAGGGGAGAGGGTGGATGCGCAAGAGGCCTAGGAGGAGGTGGGGGTGCAAATGGTTTGGGGGAGTGGGGTGGGTCTTCCTTTGATTTGGGTGGTGGGTTAATTGGTGGCCTAGGGAGGTGGAGGGGTTGCCTTGGGGAGGGGAAAGGTTACTTGGGAGAGGGGATTCTCTCTTGGGAAAATGTAGGGTTGTATGGGGAAGGGGAAGGGTTGCTTGGGAAGTGGGGGAATTTGAAGTGGAGTTAAGGGCCTTCGGAAGGTGAAGGGGTGGAAGGCTGATGTGGCAGATGAGGTGGCAAGGGTGGGAGGTGAAGGGGCAGGTGCGCCCAAGGGAGAGAGAGAGGAGGAGGAGAGAGAGAGGGGTTCGCCCCCTTTAGAGAGAGAGAGAGAGAGGTAGAGAGAGAGCTAGACAGAGAGAGAAGACAATGCTAGTGGGTAAATTTACTCAATACTTCATTAGCCTCTCCAAGAGGGGATTGGGGTCCTATTTATAGGAAACCCACAATTTACAAAAAGTCCTCACATTTTGGACTAATGACAAATGACCAAGAAGGGAAGGGGGCGTCCATGGGCCAAGCCCAATGAAGTGGCCCATTAACCCACTAGGCCACTTGATGATACATAGACTTAGATAGATGACTCACTATTTTAGGTACTTGACTCAATAAAAGGGAAAATTACATGGTTAAGACTCACAGAAAGAAATGAAAATTACATAGCAAGACTCAGAAAATCAAGATGAACATAATGGCGAGCATCAGGACCCTTGGAGAAATGGGAAGTGGTAAGCGATGTCCCCATCATTACGTCCTCTAAGAAAGAGGACAACCCTTGATTAATTGCCAAGAGAGGATGCCCTTGGGGCAAGGCAAGATAAGACTACGATGTTGACTTCATTCGTGTGATGTGAAACACGTGTGGATAATCATGTGATGTAAGGTGTGATAATAATGTACGGAATAAATTAGGCAGCATATCCCCTTATCTTAGTCTATGCCAAGTGGGAATATAGGTCATCCATCCACGGAATGCCGAGATGGAAGCCAAAGGAAAGATGGGTGTAGCCCGAGATCCAAGAGGATCTGAATGTGACGAGACAATGTCCACTATCATGGTATTTGTTAATATCCCCTTAAGAAACCATTGGAGGACATGCAGTGGCAGGACTGCAAGGGTCAACAGGGTTAGCAGAAAATAATGCGGTCAAACGGTATAATGTGAGGGATAAAACCCTGTTGATCTAGCTCCCTTAGACTTGGATAGAGAAACATGATTTCCCATGATATGATGAAGGTTGGCAGGGAGGCTGATGAGGTTAGGACATTAGATTTAGACTGAGTTTAAGGCTCATTAAGGTTGCTGGGAAGTTGGGTGTTTGAATGGTAGTTTGTGTTAAGATGAACAGGTGCGAATAGGGATCAGCGCGAAGGCAAACCGGCGATGGGATCTCGGCGCGGTATGCCTGGGTGCGGCAGTGAGCATAAGGGGTATCGGCGTGGTGTATGCTGGCGCGACGGCTTCGGCGCGGCCCTTACCCGGCACGGGACTCGCGCCGAGAGAGGGCTGCGCCGGGAGGCTATATGGCGCCGTAGAAAAGGGTTTATTTAGGTTTTCTGAGAGCTTTGTGAGGTTATGGGTCTGATGGGTTCTATTGAGGGGACTTTTGTGTTCAATAAGGGTTTCATGGGCTCATCAACGGTGATGTTCAAGTAAGTTAGAGGTGGGGATAGACTCATCCACATAGGGTCCAGGGAGACCGTGTAACCATAATGATTATGTCCCCTTCTTACAGTGAACAAAGAGCCGTAAGATAGCCTCATCCCTTGTTTGTCATTGAGTCATCCTTAGTTGGGTAGAAAGCAGAAATGGTATCCACTTCACAGCGTCCGCTGTAATAGTATTCCTTGAGGGTGAATCCCAACCCTGGGTGTTATGATACACGCCTCATTTCTTTATCCAGGCTAGGGGGATACCACAGTTTCTGGAATGCTTCTTTCTTCTTGCGAGGCTGGCCAGAGGGGATGTGCTACTTCTGGAACATCTTGGCTATTCGACTCGTTATAAATGTCAACCCCTGTATGGGCACTGACGGGTCTTCTATATCTTCAGGTAGATGGAAATCAGTATCCTCCTGTGTAGGGTGCTCCTCAGCTGTGTAGAACAAGCTGCTGGGGACATCTATCTGTGCCACCTCCCAAGCTTTGAAAGGCTCGACAGTAACATTATCCAGACCGAGAATTGGCTTGGTAAGGACCTCCGGGATCCCGATGTGGTCGTGCTGCTGGTTGACCTTAACTTCATTAGCTTCGGGGTAGATGGCGGGAGGTGCTACCCGGCCCACATTCCCGGTGACAGTGATGTGCGAGACCGTCTTGGGATTAACATATCCACGTGGCGGCGGAGGGAACTATTCGGCTCCGGAGGTGCTTTTTGTTGTGCTAAGAGAGGTCTTGGCTTCAAGGGCCTTCTGTGACCATTCTGCATATAGAGGGGCATCCGCCAAGTGGCACTCGAACACTTCGAACGGGTGGAGATCAGCAAATACTCTTTCCTCCTTCCCTTCCAGGTTATATTTGATGCACTGGTGGAGCGTGGAAGGTACCACCATGTTCTCGTGTAGCCAGGGGCGGCCAAGAAGCGCCTTGTACGAGGTGCGAGAATCGATGACATGAAACTGCACCTTTATGACAAAGTCTGCTGGAGTGAGTGTGAACTCCGCTACTCCTAGCGACACCTCACACTTTTGGTTGAAGCTAGCAATACGCATATCCCCGACTTTTTGGAGAGGCAGGTTGAAGTAGTGCCTCTCATATATCCTGTAGGGCAGGATGTTGACAGCCGCCCCGGGATCCACCAGGTATCTGTTCAACTCCCAGCCATTTAGATGCCCCCTCATATACAGAGGTCTGTTGTGGCTGGTAGTGGGGAGCAACATGTCCTCTTGAGTGAAGGTCATGCTGGCTTCCGGTAGTGCCTCAGCTAGGCAGGCTTCATATCGAGCAGGCATCTGCAAAGCAGTAATAATCGCCTGTCGGGTCTCTTCACTCAGAGAGAGGATTTCCCAGATAATAAATCTTGCCGGGAGCTTTTTTAATATCTTGACCACCCGACTTTCTGCTCGGACATTGGATAGCTTCATTTCTTCTGTCCACCTGGGTTTGGAAGAGTCTTGGACTATGGCCCCTGACGGGCCTACCTCATCAGACTCGAAAACGGCACCCTTCTGCTCGGGGTCGTCTCCTTGCTGTCCCTCATTGGCTGCTGCCGGGCGAGCTTCTGCTTCCTCCGGCAATTCGGAAGATTGCTGGAGTTGCATGTGAATGCCCCCAGTTGTTGTTTTGACCTCCAGGCGTAGCTGCTTCCCCTTTGACATCTTCACAAATTCTAGGAAGGAAGGAGCGGGAGTGCTGCCCCCACTCTGGTTGTATAGACCTGTCGGAGGAGGGATTTGGACTCCCCTAACCTCCGGAGGGGGTATTTTATAGGGTTGTTCCCCCCTGAAGATAATGTTGTGGTTGGCGGGCGGTTGACACCCCCATCGTCGGCCTGACCAGGTTGATTGTGCAGCAGTCGCGGCTTCGGCCTGACTTTCCTTGGCGGCGGGTGTGAAGCATATCTCTTCTTCATCTTCCTCACCAGGCAAATTGAATAGAGCAGAGAGGGTGTTGCAGGAAAGGATTATGCCTTTTGTAGCCTTCCTGGACCTTCTTTTTTTTCTTCATCTTCTTTTCTTTTCTTCGGCTGGCGCTTGCCCCCAGAACAGGCTGCCATCCTTGTCTGATGCTTTGTCAGCTTCCTCTTCCTGTTTCAGTGAAAGCTGTTCTATCTCCTGCCACGGGACACGATCTCGTACTCGTAAAGGTTCTAGCTCGGGCTGTACATACTCATCCAGCCCATTTATGTAGTCCTGTAGCCGCCGAGCTTCTGGGATAATTTCCTTGACTGTCGGCAACGGAGTATGCCTCCTCTAGTTATGGGTAGGTATTCTAATGACTATGGGTGGATTGGTCCACACCGGTGTTGCCACTGGCAAAGGGGGTCGTGGTGTGATGCCACGAATATGTGTCCCCACTGTAGGGCGAGACATGCCCTTCTTCTTAGTTCTTGTAGGGACTTGTTGTCATCCCTCTTGTTCTTTCATTGGGGCCAGAAAGCAAGCTTCATAGGTGTGCTGAGTACTGGCTTCTGTGGTCTCCTCAGGCAACGCTTGATATAGAGAGATCATGTTGACTGCAGCCCTTCTTATAGGCGTCGCATGTGGTTGTGGAGGGTCAACCTTGTACTCCCCCAACTCTATTTCTTCTTTCCTCACCATGCCTTCGATAATATCCTTGAAAACATAACAGTCTTCAATCGGATGTCCCAGCATCTTGTGGTAAGGGCAAAATCTTGGGCTATCTCTTCTCTTCAGGTCCTCTGACCTTTTTGGCTCAGGCAGGGTGATCTTATCATACTGGGTAACCCAATCAAACAAGATCCTGGTCTTTTCCTTCGGAAAAGAGTAGGCCTTCTTCATCTTGTCCCAGAGTGATGGGCCTTCTTTGCCATCTTTGGTCTTAGCAGGCTGAGGAACATCTGTCTTTTTGCCTTTGCTTTTTGTTGTTCAAACGCCTTGATATCAAAGGCGTTCACTTCTTTAGGTGCCTGGCGCCGCTCTACTGCCTTGCCCTTTTGTGCAGTGGCAATATTTGACGTCGGGGCAGGTTTCGCCAGGAAGGCTTCTACCTCGGCCACAACATTATTTAGGCGGTCGAACGGCCGAATTTCCATGCCAATCATCTTTTCCAGCACCTCTCTCCTGAGGTTCTGCTTGCAAGTATGTACATCGTTCTCCTGGTGCGGGGGCTGCTTGCATCTCATTCTGAGATTCCTCCACCTCTTGATGTAGTCAAGGGTCGTCTCATCTGCCCTCTGTCTTGTTGAATAGAGTTCAGCCACTGTGACCTCCCTCTCTGTGACATGAAATCTTTCTCTGAACTTCCTCTGCATGTCTGACCAGTCGCTGATCGACCCAGCCGGGAGGCTGGAGTACCATTCCAATGCGAGCCCTATGAGTAAGGACCCAAAAAATTTCAACAAATATGACTCGTCGGGGGCCAGGTCACCCATGACGGTCATGTAGTAGGCAACATGTTCCTTTGGGGATCCCTTCCCGTTGAACTTGTCGAATTTTGGCGGCTTGCTAATCCCAGGAGGGAGCCGCTTAGCAGCATGATGTGACGGGTATGGGACCCTATACACATCAAATGCGACATAGTCACCTTCATTTCTTTCAGCGAGCTTCAGCTCGATCATTCTTTCCACCATCATCTTGCTCATGACGGTCGGATCAACCGGTTCTGGGTAGAAATGTGCCGATTGCAAGTAGGGGGTGACCAGGGTGGTCACCTGCAGAGGAGGACGCAGTAATGGAGGCGTCTGGTGCATCTGTGGTAGTACCAGCGGCATCAGCGGCTGTGGTGGGCATTGCTGAGTTGTTGCCAAGCTCGGTCTGCCGGCTGAGGCGGGGTGTAGAGTGGTGGGAAGTCATTTTGGTTGACGTCTCCCCGTGATGACTCGGCCTGCATATTAGGCTGCTTGGAGGCCAAAGACTGTTCTGTCTTCTCCATCAATTGCTTCTTCAGTTGCTCTATCTCTTGGCGGTACCTTTGGAGTATCATTAGTATGGTCAGATCCATTGCTGCAGTGCTAGGGATGGTGTCTGTCATCTCGCCAGGTGCACCCTCAGGCAAGATGTCAAGCAAGGCATCTTCTTCTTCTTCTGTCGTCACCACATTTGCGGTGAGAATAACAGCCTTATCATGTTGTTGGAGGTGAGGCAGGGTTTGATTTCCCTTGGTTGCCGCCAACTTTTCTTTTGCGGCTTCCGCCCTTTGAGTACTCGGCCCCGGCCTTCCAGCCAACTGGGCCAGCTCCTAAGGCTCCTCAGGCAATCTTCCATAGCGGCCAGACACCCCAGCCATGTTGCAGGTGAAAATATGCATCCTTCTTCTCTGCCTGCAAACCCTCCTTTTGACATTTTTCAGGAAGATGAGCCTTTCAAATACAGAGACCCTTCTCCCTTCCCCCTGGTGGGGAGTGGCCTCATCGGCTTGAATATCCAAGCCGTCTTCATACCCATTGTCATCGACCGATGACATCATTCTTATGTCTTCTTCTTCTTCCATTGCCATTGATGAGCAATGATCTTCTTCAGCCACGGCTACCTGTAACACCCGTTGTTGGCCCAAAGAGGGGTTGCCTAATCCCCTAAAATATCTTCTGACCATATTGGTCATTCCTTCTTGCCCTCGGCCCGGATGCAGGGTCAGGGATAGTTGTTGACCTCCCATCGGAGGGATGTAAGCAAGTCGAGCTCTTTCGGCAGTCTGCTGAAATCTTCCTCCCACAGCGGGGATGTTGGCCTGTCGGGCGCAGGCCCTAAAGCTTCCACGGTGTGGAGGGTCCACAACCGTCTCTTCCTTCTTCGGGGCAAGGCCCCTCTGCTTGTTCTTATCTGCTCCGGTAAATCTAGAGCGGTGTTGGACTGGTGCATCTTGGTAGGCAGGTTGGACCTTCTTGGGGACCCAAACCTACTTGAATCTTCTCGGCTCGGGAGCCAACCTTCTCTGGCCATGGTGGCCAACTTCTTCCTCCTCGTCTCTCCTTCCGGAAAGAGCCTGATAAGAGTTGTGGACAGGCACTGCGGTGATCACCCGATCCGAGCTTACTCGAGCTTTACGTCCATCTAAAAAGACGCGGACTCCCCCGATCAGCATAGACTTACCGGACATGGAGAGACGTCCGGTCACAGCAGCAGCAGCCTTCCTTCGGAGGTTCCAGTGTCGGCGCCTCTCGAAATTCTTGGCAGGGACGAGGTGGGCCCCGTGAGCGATATGGTGCACCATGCAGTTGGCGACTTGAATCGGGCTCGTGGGCGAGCCAGCACAGTGTCGAGCCCCTGGGGCCTCGACCTTCTCTGCAATCTTCTCCTCTATAGGCTCTAAGGGTTCCGTCTGTAGCATGTCGGCAAACGCCAACCCCAAGAAGTTGGGGAAGCCTACAGTTGGCGGGAAGTAGCTGAAAACCATGGGCACCGCCAGGTACCCGTGTTCAGCGTGGCCGGCGACGATCGCGGGGCCGAAGTCAAGACCGATGAGTCCCGATGATGCCATCGTTCACCTGAGATAAGTAGACAAACAGTCAGTATTCTTGGGGGAAGCCCCTGAAGGCATCCCCTCTTGGCAAAGACATGAAGGGAGACTTAGGTCTCACCGGGCATGTCGGACTTGTGAGAACGGATTTTATTCTCTTATTTATATTGATTTTTTTTATTTATATGGATTTATTTATTTATTAGTTATTTTTATTAGGTGTGCCAGTCACCGGAGTGACAATTTTTTATGCGCTCGATCTGACTCAGTCAGTCGATTATGATGTTCGTGTCAGGACTCGGAGTCTGTCATACCATGAAGGTTATGACGTTAATTACGTCCTCTAAGAAAGAGGACAACCCTTGATTAATTACCAAGAGAGGATGCCCCAGGGGCAAGACAAGATAAGACTACGATGCTGACTTCATTCGCGTGATGTGAAACACGTGTGAATAATCATGCGATGCAAGGTGTGATAATAATGTACAGAATAAATCCGGCAGCATATCCCCTTATCTTAGTCTATGCCAAGTGGGAATATAGGTCATCCACCCACGGAGTACCGAGATAGAAGCCAAAGGAAAGATGGGCGTAGCCCGAGATCAAGGAGGATCTGAATTTGACGGGACAATGTCCACTGTCATGGTATTTGTTAATATCCCCTTAAGAAACTATTGGAGGACATGCAGTGGCAGGACTCCAAGGGTCAACAGGGTTAGCAGAAAACAATGCGGTCAAACGGTATAATGTGAGAGATAAAACCATGTTGATCTAGCTCCCTTAGACTTGGATAGAGAAACATGATTCCCCATGATATGATGAAGGTTGGCAGGGAGGCTGATGAGGTTAGGACATTAGATTTAGACTGAGTTTAAGGCTCATTAAGGTTGCTGGGAAGTTGGGTGTTTGAATGGTAGTTTGTGTTAAGATGAACAGGTGCGAATAGGGATCGGCGCGAAGGCAAACCAGCGCGATGGGATCTCGGCGCGGTATGCCTCGGTGCGGCAGTGAGCATAAGGGGTATCGGCGTGGTGTATGCTGGTGCGACGGCTTCGGCACGGCCCTCACCCGGCACGGGACTCGCACCGAGAGAGGGCTGCGTCGGGAGGCTATATGGCGCCGTAGAAAAGGGTTTCTTTAGGTTTTCTGTGAGCTTTGTGAGGTTATGGGTCTGATGGGTTCTATTGAGGGGACTTTTGTGTTCAATAAGGGTTTCATGGGCTCATCAATGGTGATGTTCAGGTAAGTTAGAGGTGGGGATAGACTCATCCACATAGGGTCCAGGGAGACCGTGTAACCATAATGATTATGTCCCCTTCTTACAGTGAACAAAGAGCCGTAAGATAGCCTTTCTCAGGGCCTTTGCCACACCCAACGGGGGTCGATTCCTCGGTTTAATGAAAACATCACACGATTCGATAAAGTAAAGATCGTGAATGAATTTCGACAGCATCTCCCCTTGTTTTGGACTGTGCCAAAAGGGGAGTATAGGTCATCCATCCATGAAGTGCCGAGATGGAAGCCAAAGGAGAGATGGGCATAGCCCGAGATCCAAAGGGATCACAATCCGATGGGACGATGTCCACTCATCGTGATCGTGGTATTTATTAATATCCCTTTCGAGAGGCCATAGGAGAGCATGCAGTGGCAGAACTCCATAGGCCAATAGGGATGGGCGTATCCCGAGATCCAAAAGGATCACAATCCGATGGGATGATGTCCACTCATCGTGATCGTGGTATTTATTAATATCCCTTTCGAGAGGCCATAGGAGAGCATGCAGTGGCAGAACTCCATAGGCCAATAGGGTTGCAGAGTGTGGGGGGGGGTTAACCCCATTGATTTAGCTCCCATGAAGGTTGAATGAAGGCTATTGTTCCTCCTCGGGGTGATAGGGTCTTGTAACAATGCACCATAGGGCTCAGAATTGTTGAGGGCATCGGCACGAGGCTATCGGCACGGATGAAGGTCGGCGTGACAAGGAAGACGGGTCTCGGCGCGCTGGAGGGGGAATGCCCAATCGGCGCGGGAAGCATTCGATGTGGAACTGGCGCCGAGGGAGGGCCGCATCGAGAGGCCGTTAAGGTGCCGACAGAAGGCTTTTGAGGGTTTTCCAAAGCCAAGGGTTTTTAGGGGTTTGAAGAGGTTTTGAGCTGAGGATTTTAGAGGTCTATTTGAGGATTCAAAAGTGTTCTATTCAAGGATTTTTGAAGTGCTTTACCTAAGGGTTTGAGAGGTTCTATTCAAGCACTTTCAAGGGGTTTTATTCAGGATTTAAGATGGCCAAAAAGGAAAGAAATCACTCCGAGGAGATGGGGGGCTTTCACTCTGGAGCCTCACTGGGAGCCCCGTTATCGCTTGAATCACACGAGCCTTGACTTGGGTGTATCCCTCACCATTTCACAAATGAGAAACCATGAGATGAACTGTCTCAGGCTCTCAATGCGATTGTGAGGTTGGGAAGAAATACAGTAGAGACACACTTAGTAGATCTGAAGGATGTATATACGATAGAATCGAATCCGTTCGCAGCAGCTATCGAATACGGTGAATTTCAGAGGCAGAGCGAGAGAGGGAGAAAGAAAGAAAGGGCAAACTTCAGCATCTCATAATTCTATTTCATCCAAACAGAACACATGCATTCAGCACGGAAGAAAATCAGACTACGAAGATTTAAACACAGACGATACCCCTTGACAACAGGGTTACATTGGCATTTGATGCGCCTGAAAGAACAACATTCGGAAACAGACCGAAAGAAAGGAGAACAAATTCAAATAGAAATGGGGAATGGAATAATATAGCCCCCTAGGGCATTTGACAAGCCACCCCACCTTGAATCTTCTCCTCCGAACTTCTGCAACTCTTTCTCTCTTCAGATCCTTTAGCAGGCTCTCGGGCTCTCTTTCTCTATCTGTTGACACCTATTTTTTGCCGATAAGTTGAGTCGTTTCTCTTACTCCCATTTATTGATGCCTCGAGTTGTCCATCACTCGCTGGACTATTTTCTGGCACGTTCTGGGCCAATTTTATGGATAGCCTCCCTCCCTGGCTAGGTCCGAGTTGATTCAGGGCTTAATGGGCCTTGGTTTTGGTTGATTGAGCTTTTCTATAAATTTCAAATGCCCATATACATGTGCGGTCAACCTCATGAAATGGGTATGTTGATTCAGGGCTTAATGGGCCTTAGTTTTGGTTGATTGAGCTTTTCTATAAATTTCAAACGCCCATATACATGTGTGGTCAACCTCATGAAATGGGTATGTTGATTCAGGGCTTACTGGGCCTTGGTTTTGGTTGATTGAGCTTTTCTATGAATTTCAAACGCCCATATACATGTGCGGCCAACCTCCAGCCGTTCAACAATTTGTGTAGTTGATATTGGGCCGTTCAAACATTTAGTGGGTATATTGGTTAATTCTCTGAATTATCACCGACAAGCATATATACGGCCTAGTCATAGCCGCATAAGTCCATTGTGCGGTATATTCTGAGCAGTCTATCTCCCAAGAGTCCTAATGATGGTTGACTTTTCAGATAATTACCTATTTATCTTCTTATTGGGATTTATCACCGACAGGCTTGGGCGGTTTCCCAAGAGCCGTGCAACAAAGAAAGAGTCTAGCGGCGAATTTACCAGTCAATTCAGTGGATAAAATAATTATCTTATGAATTATTTGAATTTCCACCAACAGGGATGGACGGCCCATGTCTAGCTGCTCATCATTTGTACGGTCTATCGTGAGACTGTTTATCCCCTCGGACCAGAAAGTAGTTAAGGTTTTTTCCTATCATTCGTGGTTTTTCTCCCAAACTTTCTCCGATGATTTCTCCGTGAATCCTTAACCATTTTGAGTGCCGTTTCTTCCAGATGAAAGATAATTGAATTATCTTCATCTTTTATTTGATAATCTCGACCTGAAAATGGCCAGAAACTCTAATTTCGAGCTAAGACTTTAGGTGCTCTATAAATAGACCCTAAGGTCCCGCTTTGAAAAAGGGGGGGAGATTTTTTTGGTCGACGGTGAAGCCCTGCCAAATCTTTGAGCGACCTAGCACCAGGGAGGGAGGCCTTCTACGTCCATATAGGCCTCCGGTTCAGGGAGTAGTCTTATTTCGAGTCATTAGTACATTTAGTCTCGGTGTTATCTCTTGTTTGCATGCATCACTTTCTCCACGTTTCTTCTACGATTTTCTCATTCTCATGCATCATTCACACACTCTCCTATGCTTTTTGATGCCCCCAGGGTTTAAAAATCCCCAGGTATCCCCCATTCCATTTAGTCATGTTCATTTCCGTCTGTTTGAGCATTTACTCCACTTTCTAGTTCTAACTTAGGTTTTCTTTTATGTTCTACACGTGGTTTTGCAGGTCAGCAACACACTAGCACGAGGCCCATCCTTTCCGACCGGCCGGAAAGGGTGGAGGTTGGACTCTTACAACTTCTGGCGTGGTGGCCTTGTGCGGTTCCCAACTGTCCGTTCAAGGAGACGTGCGGTGGTATCTGGACCGTTCTTCTTCTCACTACGGTTGGGTCGGAGCCGTTCATCTGCCAGAAGTTCTTTATCCCGCGTCCTCTATAGCGCCTTTAGACGGCCTGTCGTGTGGCCGCTCATCCTTACAGGCAGTTCCTCCTGAGTCGTACATCCTCTCGGCGCTGCTCTTAGGGCGAGTACCTCTTCCCCTTTCCAAGATACGGCGTGTTCATCACGTTCAGCATCTTGGTGGCGATCACACACACTCCACACCCTTCCTCTTGTTATTTACTTATTGCTTAATTCTTCACATTACACTAGTAAAGAAGGGGTTGGAAGGGTCATCAAAAGGGAAAGAGAAGGAAAAACACGTCAACACCCCATTTTTTGGCGATCACGGTGGGACATCTAGTGCCCATCGTGTTAGTGGTTTGCTGACCCGCCTATTTGCATGGTTAGTTCCCCGTTTCTTGAGTTGTTTCAGGTTGTTGGCTGGTTTCCTGGTTTTAAGGTTGCTGGTAGTTGTGCGGTTCTGACAGAGCCGTTCATCATCTTGAGAGACGAGGAATCAGCCGCTCTTCTCTACTTACAGTGCTGATTATTCTGCGAGCCTGCTGCATTCAGCAGTCTACATTTGCCCGTCCAACTCTTCATACGGCTAGATCTCAGCCGCCCATCCTGCTGGCTCAGGTACGTCTCTATTTTTGCACTTGAAGGGGCGTGATCTCGTGCTTGCTCTCAGCTGGGAAGGTGATCACCGGGAAGTGAACTGCATAGAAAGGGAAACGGATCAGGGGTCCAGGGATGTTTCCCTGGGGAAAATCCTCCGATGCTTAAGTCAGTAGAGCACTGGTGGAAGATAGGGAGGGTGGTAGAAAGAGGTGCGCGAGATCCCCCAACACCAAGGTGGTGAAGTGGTTCCTGCTCAGGGGTTTTTAGGCGTGTATTGCCCTTACCTTTCACTGGAGGGAATCCCTGGTTTATATAGCGTGCTCATCTTATGAGTCCCGTAAGCTGAGGAGTTTCAGGCGAGAGTTACGTCCTCATCATGGGATCGTTACGTCCTCATCGTGGGATCGTTAAGTCCTCATCGTGGGCTTTTCATGGCCTTGAGGGATCATGGATCCTTTATCCTCGTTAACTCCTATTCATAAAGGGCTCTTCAACGGCTGCGTGGATAAGCACTCGTCAGTTGGTCCGAGCATAAAAGGTGCCAGCCCTGTCCGGGCGATAGGCATAGCTCGGACGGAATCAGGTCAGAGTGGGCGCAGGGCGCTTGCCTCTATCCCGGTGAAGGGATAACTCGGGCATGGGTCCTCCTCCGTTCTGACGCTCGGGCCTTCCGAGCCTAAGAGCCGCCAAGGAAGGGGGGATCCCGAGTAATCTTTATTGGGCTTTTTAGCCTAAGTGGGCCCCATGGGGCTATCACTTCGATGAGCTGAGCCTCATTCGGTCCTGACGGGCCTAGTTTGGCTGCTCTTATATGGGCTACAGAAATCCCCCTCTCCACTTGTCCCCCTCCTACTCCCGAGCTTTAGTAAGCTCGGAAGAGTAGCTGTTTTGGGGTTTTGGACCAGCGTGGCTCAGGTGGGTGGAGATCTGGCGGTGTTAGTAAGCCACGTGTCGTGGTCACCTGGTCCCGTGTTAATGATGATCCTAACAGATTTGAACTTAAGGGGCCCCCTTTCTCGGAGGTCAGAACAACGCGCCGCCTCCCGCGTGTGGATATAGGCGTTGGGTGCTTGTTGTCATTCCAGACTCCCTCCATCTTTAGGGTTTTGGCTCTCCTCCGTTCTTTGCTTTTGGGGCTCTTCGATGTGCCGTGAGGGCGCGACGGAAGAGCAGAGGCTTGCAGCGGCATTCAAGGAGTTGGCGGAGATAACCGTGGAGGCAGTCCGGCGGCTTCCTCCTCCCCCGGAATCTTCAGAGTCTCGAGATCACCTTTCCTTAGAGTCTTCTCCGGATTCCATGGCGGACCAGCGCACGGAGGCTGAGGAGTGGGAGGACGAGCCAGTGGCGAGGGCGCCGGTTCCAGACTGTAGTGAACTGGGGGAGGCGGATGTGAGGAGGTTGGAGCACCAGTATCGCCTGCCCCACAAGTTCAGTTTTGCCACAGCTTTTCCATATGAGACGAGCCTGGACTCTCGTACAGGCCACATCTGTATGTTTCTTCTATCGTGGAAGGGTGGATTCCACCTTCCTTTCGAACCTTTCATTCTTCAGCTCATCAATTTTTTCATGTTGGCGCCCATTCAGTTGGTAGCCAACTCTTATCTCCTTCTTTCCACCTTCCGCATTCTCTGCCACTAGTGTGGGGTTCCTACTTCTATGGACCTCTTTCACTATTTTTTTGAGTTGAAAGCACACCCTTCGGCTGGGAAGGGCTTCTACTTCATCCAGGCGAGGCGGAATAGGAGTTGCATCTCCCTGGCGGCGAAGGATTCTTCCCATAAGGGGTGGAAGACTCAATTCTTCTGGGTGGGGAATTGTTCAGTGGAGGAAACCTGGAGGTGCCCAGTAATCCCCAATTTCCACCCAAATATCCCTCCCAGGCAGGATGAGTTCCCTCCACATGTGGAGAAATACGCAGCCATCTTGCTGAAGCACCGCCAATCCACCGAAGAGCTGGTTACTCCAGAGAATATCGAGCGGTGTCTTCTTACGCGGCTGCATCCGTCGGGATTAGGTGCCACAAACTAGATTCTCCTTTGGATGTGGGGGTCATCTTTCTTTTCCTGAATATGTCTTCTTTTTCATGCAGACACTAGGCGGGAAGCTCTGAAGGAGGCCGCCGAGGTGATCGAGCTTGGTGATGACTCGGCTGCTAATGAGCCGGCTGCTCCCGCGGGTCGTTCCCGAACCAGAGATAAGGGCAAGGGAGCGGCCCAGGGCGAATCCTCTAGACTGCGGGGGTCCAAGCGCAAGGACCCTGTGGAGGGTATGATCCGGGCCGCTGCGAGGGCCAGGAAGCGGGCCAAGAAGGCCGGGGTCGTGCCCGCGGTTGAGGGCGACCTTGTCGCGGCTCGCCCCTCCGCCGAGCATGATGGGGCCGACCCTACCGGGCAAGCTCTCCCACCCGCCGAGCAAGAGGGGGCCGAGGAGGTTGGGGTTGCCCATGTGGGCGGCGACGATGCAGGCTCAGTTCCTCCTTCGGCCGGGACCGAGGGGGCCGAGGATGCTCCTGCAACTGGCAACGGTGCCCACCCAGCTCTCCCCTGGGCAGGAACCGAGGGGGCCGTGGCCGAAGTGGGGGACGCTGGGACCATGGCCGAGGCTGGCACTTCAGGCGGTGGTGCAGGTGCCGAGTCGGTCCAGGTTGAGAGGCCGCAGGAAAATCCAGTCAGGGTGCGAGGGGCGACCGAGGCTAGGGCTCGATCCGAGCTATACGGTGGGGCGCTGGGCGATGGGAGATTCTCCATTCTGGCAGCCTTGGAGAGGCTGGATATCTCGGGCCCCCTGCACCAAGTATGTCGCGGTATATCCACGATGGTGAGGGCGGGAGGTAGGCAGCACTCCCCGTCCACGGCTCTCGCCGGGGTTATGGAGGGCGGCCTGGCCCTGGCCCAGATGGGGGCTGCTCTGGCGGAAGCGTACGCTCAATCTGAGTGGGAGCAAGCGAACCTAGCCTGGACCCTCGGTGGGTTGGATAGGAGGTTGGCTCGGCTCGTCGAAGAGCATGATGGGCTTCGACGGGAGCTTTCCTCAATCATGGAGCTGGTACGGTCGAGCAAAGTGGAGACCCGGGCGCTAGCCGAACAGCTAGACAAGGCCCGTGAATCGCTCGAGAGGAAGAACCGGCTTCTCGAAGAGGAGCGCCTAGCACGCGTTGAGCTGGACGGCCGGTGGGAGACCGAGCATGCCGAGCTAGTAGACCGAGCGGAGGAAGCCAAGCATCTTCGGCGGGAGGCCGAGGCTGATCGGGTTGAGGCGGAGAAGCAGGTGGCGGAGGCCGCAGAGCGGACGGCAGCCGAGGTGGAGCGGAGGAAGGCCGAGCTCGCTGGTAGGGTGGGATCGTCCGGGGCGGAGGCTCTCGAACAGTACAAGAGCTCAGAGGCCTACCGGGTCGACCTTAAGGAGGCTACCCTCCCCTACTACGAGCTAGGACTTCACCGGGGCATCCGCAAGGGATTCAAGCAGGGCCATACCGGGCCGTCTATTACGCCAAGGAGCAGGCATCTGGGGTAGTTGACTTCCCGTCCGGGCAATGTTATGACTCAGACTTATCATCCTCCAGTTCCTCTGCTTCGGCACAGGATGAAGAGGATCGGGGGGGCTCATCATTCGAGGAGTTGCCAACTTCGGATGCCTCTGGAGGGCATGCGATCGAGACAGTTCCCACACCGGTGGGGTCAGTGCCAGGGTCGACCGTCGCCGAGGATGCTGGGGGCAGACCGCTCGAGCCCTCTACTTTCGAGCCTCGGGGTGGGCCGGAGGTTTGATGTATCTGCTTCGCTTCCTCTTTTTGTATGCCTTTTTCCTTTTTGAAGGAAAAAATTTCCTCTTTTATGTAGAAATAAATAAGGCAATAGCGTTATGATGGAGACTTATCTGTTCCGTATCACCATTGCCGTATCTTGTTCAGCGTATCTGCAGTGTTTTGAAAGAGCCGATACTTTCTGCGTGGATCTTGCCTGATGGTTGGGTGAGCGTCTGATAGGGTGTCTTTCCATTTTCTCATGCTTTGAATGCCTGGCCGCTTCGTGTGTCCCGCTGGGGCGGAAGACGAGAAGTTTGAGGTGACCGTTCGTATGGAGAAATCCCTTTGGCATGTTTTCGAGGAGAGAATCATTTAAGGCAAATAGTCTCCCTTTGCCTATAAAAGGTCTAAAGGGCGTCTGTTCCTCTCCACCGCTTAGGGGTTTCCCTGATAGTCTTTCCTCATTCCTTCTTCACGTGGCGTTGTGCCGTTGCATCAGTAGCATGGAAGATGCTCCCGAAGGTGAGGCTGCCGACGATGGGGGGCAAAGAGTTCTCGCTGCTTCGAATTTGAAGAGGGTTCGACGGTCGTCGAACGGAATTGAAGAGGGTTCGACATGTAGAGGCACGTCGTCTTCCCTTTATCAGTTCCAGCGGAGCTTGCAGGGGGGGCGAGATGGAGGATGGATGGGGGCATTAGACATCCTAGCCGCCCATCCCTTCCTGCTCGCTTCACGGAGGGGAGGAGGAAGCCAACTAAGCTCCCTCCTTTCCGGGCCTTCCCCTGCCTCCTCGTCCAGCTATGCTGGTTTCTTTCTCCCCCCCGCAGCCTCTTTTTCCCTCTTCTGCCCTGCTCCTCCATTCTTTCACTCTTCGGAGGGTGCCTGCACCCTCTTTCTTCCAAAGAGTTGGTAGGTTGGCGGGGAAGATGCTTTCATATGCATTCCCTCTCCCCCTTCTCTTCCAAGTTCAACTTGGAAGGTAGTCTTCTCTTTCCTAATCCCTCTGTCACCTTTGTCTCGAGCTACCCGAGCCAACGGGGTCGACTATCCTTTATCCGAGCCAGTTTCTACACGAGGCAGAGTCAGTGGCTGGACCCAGGAAGGTCATCCGAGTCAGCCGAGCGATGGGCTCATACGACGGCGCCAGATGGGTTTTTTGCTTTTTTGACATGTATTTTCTTGGCTTCGGCCTTCCTGATGTACAAGAGGGTTTTTTGAATAAAAGAAAGGAGCCTTTTGTTTTATCTCATGTCGTTTGCACAATACTCAGTACTCAGAAGTAGAACTTGCGTAATGTATTCGCGTTCCAGGTCCGAGGGATGAGCTCTCCTTCCATCGTGGATAGATGGTATGCTCCTTTTCCGAGCGTCTCGACCACTCGGTAGGGGCCTTCCCAATTAGGGGATAACTTGCCCGCCGCCTCAAGTGGTCGAGAGGCTTCAGCTTTTCTGAGGATGAAGTCTCCCGGCTGAAAGTGTCTATCTCGGACTTTGGCGTTGTAGCATCGAGTGAGGAAGCGTCGATATTCTATTGCTCTGATGCTGGCAATCTCTCGGACTTCATCTACTCGGTCGAGGTTTTCGAGCAGTTTCTGGTCGTTTGCCTCGGATGAGAAGCAGACAACTCGGAGGGAGGGGTTGCCAATTTCCAACGGGATCACGGCTTCGGTGCCGTATACCAGCTGAAAGGGGCTTTCACCGGTTGCCGTTCTGGGAGTCGTTCTGTGTGACCAAAGTACGTTCGGTAGTTCCTCAAGCCAGCTGCCCTTGGCTTTGCCGAGTCTAGTCTTGATGCCTTTTAAGATAGTCTTATTGGCATTTTCGACCAGCCCGTTAGCCTGAGGGTGGGCGACCGAAGTGAAGTGATTGCGAATGTTAAGGTCGGTGCACCTGTTTCGAAAATAACGAGAATCAAATTGCCGACTGTTATCACTTACTATCACCCGGGGGATGCCGTAACGACAGATGATCGACTTCCAGACGAAATTCCAGATGACTGTCTCGGTGATCCTTGCTGTGGCTTCGGCCTCGATCCACTTAGTGAAGTAATCGATGGCAACGATGATGAACTTCTTTTGGGCCTGGGCCGTGGGGAACAGCCCGAGGATGTCGATTCCCCAGCGAGCGAAAGGATAAGGTTCGGCTAAGGTGACGAGCTCCGTTGCTGGCTGATGGACCAAGTGGTCGAAACGCTGGCAGCGGTCACAGTGTTGTGTGTAGGCTGAGCAGTCGCGCTGTAGGGTGGGCCACCAATAACCTTGTCGTAGCAAGATCCTGGCGAACGACCTTCCCCCTAAATGCGCTCCGCACAGACCTTCGTGAACTTCTTCGATCGCTCAGTTGGCTTCGTCGGCGCTGAGGCACTTCAAGAGAGGGCCAGAGAAGGATCTCCAGTAGAGAGCGCCATCCAGAGTGACGAATTGCCAAGCTTAGTACTTCAACCTTCGGGCTTCCTGAGGGTCGGGAGGCTCCTGAGAGTCTGGAAGCCACGATAGATAGGGGGTACGCCAGTCGCTTGGGGAGGCCGAGTCAATAGCTAGGAGCTCCGAATCGATGCTCGGTCGCTCTAGCTCTTCGAGAAGGACCGATCGAGTACCCTCGGGGTCAAGAGAGGAGGCCAGCCGAGAGAGGGCGTCCGCTCGGGAGTTTTCCTCTCGAGCTATTCAGACTACCTCAAAACTCTCAAACTGTTGTGCCACGGTCTTGACCAGTTGGAGGTATTTGATCATCGATGCTTCTCAAGCTTCATAATCATCGTTGACCTGGCTAGCGACCAGTTGGGAGTCAGTGTGGATCCTGACTCGCTCAGCCCCCAATCACCGGGCCATGCGGGCTCCCGATATGAGGGCCTCATACTCGAAAGCGTTGTTAGATGCTTAGAAGTTGAACTTCAGGGAGTACTGTAACTCTGCTCCTTCGGGGGATTTCAGGAGAATCCCGGCGCCGCTCCCGGCCGAGTTGGAAGATCCGTCGACGAACAGTTCCCAGGTCGGCCCGGGCGCGGACGGAGATCTATCTTCAGTCGGAATGGTGCTTTCGGCGATGAAGTCCGCGAGCGCCTGGCCTTTGACAGTCGAGCGAGGCCGATACGATATATCGTAGGCCCCGAGCATGATGGCCCACTTGATGAGGCATCCCGAGGCTTCAGGGTGAGCAAGGATCCTCTTCAATGGTTCACCGGTCAGCACAGTGATGGAGTGCCCTTGGAAATAGGGTCGGAGGCGCTTGGCCGAGGTAACCAGCGCTAGCACGAGTTTCTTGGTTGCGGGGTACCTTTTCTCAGCCTCATTGAGCACCTTGCTGGTGTAGTAGACTGGTCTCTCGATTCTCGGGTAATTTCTGACTAGGACCGAGCTAACTGTGGATGGAGTTGCCGAGAGATAGAGATACAATGCTTCACCTGGGACAGGCTTGGAAAGCACTGGGGGCGAAGCCAGGAACTCCTTAAGCTCGGTGAACGCTCTTTGGCATTCCTCGTCCCACGTGAATGTAGCAGATGCCAATTTAGGCCCCCTCAACAGCTTGAAGAAGGGTAGGCATCGTTCAACCGTGTGGGACAAGAATCTGCTGAGCGCAGCAACGCGCCCGGTAAGGCGTTGAACATCTTTGACGCAGGTGGGTGGGCGCATGTCCAGGATGGCCTGGACCTTGTCGGGGTTGGCCTCGATCCCACGCTGGGTGACTAAGAAGCCCAGGAATTTCCCGGACCTTACTCCGAAGGTGCACTTGGTAGAATTGAGCTTCATGTTGTACTTCAGGAGGGTGTCAAAGGCTTCCGCTAGGTCGGTGAAGTGGTCCTCGGCCTTGGGGGTCTTTACGAGCATGTTGTCGATATAGGCCTCGACGTTCCGACCGAGCTGTCCCTCGAACATATGATTGACCAGCCTCTAGTACGTGGCTCCAGCGTTCTTCAACCCGAAAGGCATCCGGGTGTAGCAGTGTACGCCGAAGTCAGTGATAAAGGCGGTCTTCTCGATGTCTTCGGGGTGCATCCTGATCTGATGGTAACCTGAATAGTCATCCAGGAAGCTGAGTATCTCGTTGCCCAAGGTTGAGTCAACCAGTTGGTCGATGCTCGGCAAGGGATAGCAGTCCTTTGGGGTAGCCTTGTTCAAGTCGGTGAAGTCCACGCACATCCGCCACTTTCCCTAAGCTTTTAGTACCAAGACGACGTTAGCCAGCCACTTCGGGTACAGGACCGATCTAAAAAGGCCAGTCTTTTGCCCCTTGGTGACTTGCTCTTTAATAATCGCCTGCTTCTCTGGCACGTACTTCCTTCTACGTTGCTGCACAGGCTTCATGGCTGGGTCGAGGTTGAGCTTATGCATCACCGTCTCCTCCGGTATCCCGGGGAGTTGATCATGAGACCATGCAAAGACCCGGATGTACGCGGAAAGAAACTTCTTGTATTGCTGTTGCACCTCAGATGTTAGGTCTGATCCGATCTTTACTCCTAGGGTCGGGTCATCGTTTAGGAAAACCGCTAGCAATTCGCCTCCAGGTTCGGCGGTTACGGATTTTTTCTCGACTTCCCGGGGGCCCTTGTTCTTCCCGTCCGGCCTTGTGGCTTCAATCGACATATTGTAGCACCTTCTGGCCATGGCCTGGTTGCCTCGGACTTCCCCCAACCCATTTTTGGTGGGGAACTTCATCTTTTGGTGATAGGTAGAAGGCACCGCTTTTGTTCAGCTGAGGATTCCCCGGCCAAAGATTGCGTTGTATGCTATCATACCTTTGATCACTATGAAGTCCACTATGAGGATTCCTCGGCACTTGATGGTGTCGGACGCACCGTGAAGGGTCATCAGGGCGTCGATGCTGTCGAAGTGGTCGGCCGGGTCACCCTGGCCGTCGTAGGGCTTGAAGGTCAGGATGGAGGCTCTGGGAGACACCTCTGCCTTCAAGATATGGTCGGAGAACGGGGATCTCCCCTCGTCCTCTGGTGGAGAGGTCTTCTGCAGGGCTCGTAGGGCGCGCTCCTGCTCTGTGAAATGCCTCTCGAATTCTCACAGTCGTAGGGATAGCTCCGGCTGCCGCTACGCCGTAGGGCTGAGGGGGCGTGATGGCAGGCTGTCCTGGCACTCCCTGGGGACTTCGGTATCTTGGGGGGGGGGGGGGACGGCGTGCCCCATGCCTACCCCATTTCGGCGTGGAGGAAGCCTCTTGCTCCAGAGGGGGGGCTTGCGAGGGTCCTCCGGTTCTGTTGCGGATAAGCTGCTACCCTCGGAGAGTGAAGCGGCCTCCGGTGGTGTGCTGGGACACGTTCTCACGGGGAGGGCTCTCCGGAGGGGCGTGTGACCTTCCATCCCTGGCCACCTGGGTCCTCATGAGTTCCACGAGGACGTCCAGTTTCATGTTGAGGGCTTGGAAGGCGTCCGCGCCGCCGTTAAGCAGTAGCCCTGCCGCCGCGGGGGGAGGGGGCGGCAGCCCTACCTCGGGGGGAGGGGGCAGTCCGTCGGCGGGAGTGCTGGCCCCGGAGGGGGGGTTTTGGGAGGCTTGAGAGGGGCCTCCCCCGGCCGCAACCATGGCCTTTCCCCTGTCACCGACGGACCTCCTCCCTGAACTTCTTCTCACCATACTGGCTCTTTAGTCGTTTCCCACAGACGGCGCCAGATGAAGGGGCGTGATCTCGCGCTTGTCCTGAGCTGGGAAGATGATCACTGGGAAGTGATCTGCAGAGAAAAGGAAACGGATTAGGGGGCCCAGGGATGGTTCCCTGGGGAAAACCCTCCGATGCTTAAGTCAGTAGAGCACGGGTGGAAGATAGGGAGGGAGGTAGAAAGAGGTGCACGATATCCCCCAACACCAAGGTGGTGAAGTGGTTCCTACTCAGGGGTTTTTAGGCGTGTATTGCCATTACCTTTCACTGGAGGGAATCCCTGGTTTATATAGCGTGCTCACCTTATGAGTCCCGTAAGCTGAGGAGTTTCAAGCGGGAGTTACGTCCTCATCATGGGATCGTTACGTCCTCATCGTGGGCTCTTCATGGCCTTGAGGGATCATGGATGCTTTCTCCTCGTAAACTCCTACTCATAAAGGGCTCTTCAACGGCTGCGTGGATAAGCACTCGTCAGTTGGTCCGAGCATAAAAGGTGCCAGCCCTGTCCGGGCGATAGGCATAGCTCGGACGGAATCAGGTCGGAGTGGGCACAGGGTGCTTGCCTCTATCCCGGTGAAGGGATAACTCGGGCATGGGTCCTCCTCCAATCTGACGCTCGGGCCTTGACGGGATCGTCATTGACATCGGACTTGATCTTCCGTCTTAAAATATTTGTAATTTTTTTTTACATAAGGGTCTTTGAAGTTTGTCTTTTGATATCCCTAAGTGTCTTTAAGGGAGTTATAATGAGTCTTAGGTGTCTTTTCATATTTCTAGACATTAAAGAGTCTTAGAGTTTTTAAGAGAGTTATAATGAGTCATAGGTGTCTTTTCATATTTCTAGGCATTAAAGAGTCTTAGAGTTTTTAAGAGAGTTATAATGAGTCATAGGTGTCTTTTCATATTTCTAGACATTAAAGAGTCTTAGAGTTTGTCCTTTGATCTTCTTTGTGAAGTCTATAAAAAGAGTCTTGTAGTCCTTATTTGAAGCAATAGAATGAAGAAAAAATCATTTTAGCTATGGCTATGAGTGTTCTTCCAGAGTTTTGGAACCCCGGGTGAGAGGCCCAACCCCACTTCGCCTCGCCATGGAGGTCGTCCATGAAGCTCCGGTGCATCGTCTTCGAGAAGAGGACGGGTGTGAAGCCCCATCGAAGCTCCACGATCTTCCTCCTTCACCGTTCAACCGCCGTCGTCGTCCATCACCACCGCCACCACTGCCGTGGCAACTGCAACACCTGCAACCGCCATCACCGTAGAGAAGAATTGAAGAGCACGACTGCGTCGTCCCTGAGATGGGGATGGGTGTGAAGCCCCGGCTGAGCTCCTCCGTTCTTCTCTAGTCACCTCACATTTCTGCTCTCCGACTGACAGTTTGAAGTCCTTCCTCGACCTCGTCTCACATCAAATGGTATCAGAGCAAGTCATCCGGTTTGTCCCAACAAGCCAGGGTCCTACGATTCGAGATTCGAGATTCGAGGTTCGAGGTCGAACCTTCTCCAAGCGGAGGGGTTTGATGGGATCGTCATCGACATCGGACTTGATCTTCCGTCTTAAAATATTTGTATTTTTTTTTACATAAGGGTCTTTGAAGTTTGTCTTTTGATATCCCTAAGTGTCTTTAAGGGAGTTATAATGAGTCTTAGGTGTCTTTTCATATTTCTAGACATTAAAGAGTCTTAGAGTTTTTAAGAGAGTTATAATGAGTCATAGGTGTCTTTTCATATTTCTAGGCATTAAAGAGTCTTAGAGTTTTTAAGAGAGTTATAATGAGTCATAGGTGTCTTTTCATATTTCTAGACATTAAAGAGTCTTAGAGTTTGTCCTTTGATCTTCTTTGTGAAGTCTATAAAAAGAGTCTTGTAGTCCTTATTTGAAGCAATAGAATGAAGAAAAAATCAGTTTAGCTATGGCTATGAGTGTTCTTCCAGATTTTTGGAACCCCAGGTGAGAGGCCCAACCCCACTTCGCCTCGCCATGGAGGTCGTCCGTGAAGCTCCGGTGCATCGTCTTCGAGAAGAGGACGGGTGTGAAGCCCCATCGAAGCTCCACGATCTTCCTCCTTCACCGTTCAACCGCCGTCGTCGTCCATCACCACCGCCACCACCGCCTGCCAACTGCAACACCTGCAACCGCCATCACCGCAGAGAAGAATTGAAGAGCACGACTGCGTCGTCCCTGAGATGGGGATGGGTGTGAAGCCCCGGCCGAGCTCCTCCGTTCTTCTCTAGTCACCTCGCATTTCTGCTCTCCGGCTGACAGTTTGAAGTCCTTCCTCGACCTCGTCTCACATCAAAAGATTTGACGGGATCATCATCGACATCGGACTTGATCTTCCGTCTTAAAATATTTGTAATTTTTTTTTACATAAGGGTCTTTGAAGTTTGTCTTTTGATATCCCTAAGTGTCTTTAAGGGAGTTATAATGAGTCTTAGGTGTCTTTTCATATTTCTAGACATTAAAGAGTCTTAGAGTTTTTAAGAGAGTTATAATGAGTCATAGGTGTCTTTTCATATTTCTAGGCATTAAAGAGTCTTAGAGTTTTTAAGAGAGTTATAATGAGTCATAGGTGTCTTTTCATATTTCTAGACATTAAAGAGTCTTAGAGTTTGTCCTTTGATCTTCTTTGTGAAGTCTATAAAAAGAGTCTTGTAGTCCTTATTTGAAGCAATAGAATGAAGAAAAAACCAGTTTAGCTATGGCTATGAGTGTTCTTCCATATTTTTGGAACCCCGGGTGAGAGGCCCAACCCCAATTCGCCTCGCCATGGAGGTCGTCCGTGAAGCTCCGGTGCATCGTCTTCGAGAAGAGGACGGGTGTGAAGCCCCATCGAAGCTCCACGATCTTCCTCCTTCACCGTTCAACCGCCGTCATCGTCCATCACCACCGCCACCACCGCCGTGCCAACTGCAACGCCTGCAACCGCCATCACCGCAGAGAAGAATTGAAGAGCGCGACTGCGTCGTCCCTGAGATGGGGATGGGTGTGAGGCCCCGGCCGAGCTCCTCCGTTCTTCTCTAGTCACCTCGCCTTTCTACTCTCCGGCTGACAGTTTGAAGTCCTTCCTCGACCTCGTCTCACATCAAATGGTATCAGAGCAAGTCATCCGGTTTGTCCCAACAAGCCGGGGTCCTGCGATTCGAGATTCGAGGTTTGAGGTCGAACCTTCTCCAAGCGGAGGGGTTTGACGGGATCGTCATCGACATCGGACTTGATCTTCCGTCTTAAAATATTTGTATTTTTTTTTTACATAAGGGTCTTTGAAGTTTGTCTTTTGATATCCCTAAGTGTCTTTAAGGGAGTTATAATGAGTCTTAGGTGTCTTTTCATATTTCTAGACATTAAAGAGTCTTAGAGTTTTTAAGAGAGTTATAATGAGTCATAGGTGTCTTTTCATATTTCTAGGCATTAAAGAGTCTTAGAGTTTTTAAGAGAGTTATAATGAGTCATAGGTGTCTTTTCATATTTCTAGACATTAAAGAGTCTTAGAGTTTGTCCTTTGATCTTCTTTGTGAAGTCTATAAAAAGAGTCTTGTAGTCCTTATTTGAAGCAATAGAATGAAGAAAAAACCAGTTTAGCTATGGCTATGAGTGTTCTTCCATATTTTTGGAACCCCGGGTGAGAGGCCCAACCCCAATTCGCCTCGCCATGAAGGTTGTCCGTGAAGCTCCGGTGCATCATCTTCGAGAAGAGGACGGGTGTGAAGCCCCATCGAAGCTCCACGATCTTCCTCCTTCACCGTTCAACCGCCGTCATCGTCCATCACCACCGCCACCACCGCCGTGCCAACTGCAACACCTGCAACCGCCATCACCGCAGAGAAGAATTGAAGAGCGCGACTGCGTCGTCCCTGAGATGGGGATGGGTGTGAGTCCCCGGCAGAGCTCCTCCGTTCTTCTCTAGTCACCTCGCCTTTCTGCTCTCCGGCTGACAGTTTGAAGTCCTTCCTCGACCTCGTCTCACATCAGGCCTTCCGAGCCTAAGGGCCGCCGAGGAAGGGGGGATCCCGAGTAATCTTTATTGGGCTTTTTAGCCTAAGTGGGCCCCGTGGGGCTGTCACTTGGATGAGCTGAGCCTCGTTTGGTCCTGACGGGCCTAGTTTGGCTGCTCTTATATGGGCTACAGAAATCCCCCTCTCCAGCACTGTTGGCTTTACTGGCGTTATGCGGTTGATACAGGTACGTCCGAGATTTTGAACGGCTGTTGATAGACCAGTTCATCGAGGTACACCCCCGTTTTAACATTCTGTGTTTTGTGTTTTTCATGTTGTTACTCCCTGCTGTTGAACGGTCCACTCAGGACCGTCAACCTCCCTATGCGGTCTTACAGAGACCGTCCTTGTCTTGCTATAGTGCACTCGAGCCTCATTTTCATTGCCATGCTATATTATCTTCATGATATTTGGTGCTGATCGTCGATCTCCCCCTACTGTCATTATATGTGTGCATCATTGCTAGTCCTCCTTGTTATTCATATTTGTTCATTGATTGTTAGTTTCTAGGCTAGACTCTTTGCATGCACTCCGGTGCGCATAGGATTCATGCATATTTATCATCTGTAGTTGCATTCCTACCAAGGTAGGGTTTCCTCTCGTCTCCATACTCCTTGGAGCCGACTAGGGGACCTTGCCAAGGACCTCCGTAAGTCCCCGTGAGCCGTGGATTCTCGCACGGACGCCGGGCAGGTTGTACCACACCATCCCTTAGTCTAGGGTTCTGCATCCACGAGAGAGAGAGAGTCCCTTAGAGTCACCCAGTTTCCTATTCTTACCCTGGTTAGGTACCTTGTGGTGAGTGAATTCACATTTTAATTAATCCACTGAGGTCCTAAAGAGGAACTTATAAAATCTTCGTGCATCATTTATAACCTAGTTGTTTAATGCGTTGATTCTTCCCTCATCTCTCCCATCCATTGTGTGTTGCAGTATCATCATTCTCCTCATTTTGTTAGATTAGGCTCATTTGGTCTAGTTCATCTTTGTGTGGCTCCATTTAGTTGCATTTGTATTCCTTTGAAATTCTTGACTGTATAAAGTCTCCACCCTCTCCATGGAGCATTTTCCCCCTGTATCTCATTCCTATTCTTCTCTACCATCTTATCCCCGAGTGGATTCCTCTTCCCATGCGGGCCCATCTCCTTATTCCTCCACTGGACCCTATCCATTTAACGGGCCTTCTTGTCCCGCCCATGCTGCTACTAGCCCAATCAATTCTCGTCCCCACATACATAATCCTTCCAGGCCCATGCATTCCTACATTCCCGGAATGGGCTTGTCTTCACCTCAGGCTGGATCCCCTTATTTGGCCCATCAACATTATCCTGGTTTAAATTCATCCTATCTTGCTCAGGCTAGCCCATATCCTTCTCGAACTCTTCCTACCAAGGAGATGATCGCTCAGGCCCAACGTCAGCTTGATGAATTACAACGCCGAATCAATCCCCAAACTTCTTTGGATATCCAATTCGCCTTTCAAGGTCTTCAACTCCCACCACGTTCGCAAATTCCGGCTTATCGTCGCTATGGTGGAGTCAGTGACACCTACGTGCATTTGAAGCAGTTCTTATATGAGTCGGCCCAGTTCCGACATGACCAATGCTTGATGGCCTATTTGTTTGGTCTATCTTTAGAGGGCTCGACTAAGGATTGGTTCTTCACGTTACCGCAAGAGCAGATGATAAATTTTCAAGTTATACAAGAAAAATTCGTTCAGCTATACCGAGACCAGGTTGGGCCTAGGTATTCCATGGTGGATTTGGCCCAAGAGAAGATGAAGCCTGACGAGGAATTCCCCACGTTTTCCGACTGCTGGCGTTGTCTAGCCACGTAAGTTCCTGGGCATATTCTGGAGTGCGAACAAATCAAGATGGTTATTTCTAATGCATCGCCTGAGTTTAGATGCATCTTAGCCCTGAATGATATCACTTCCTGGCAACAACTCTACAGCCGAGCCCGCTTCATTAGCCAACAACTCCTAGTTTCCCTTGACCACGAGTCTCCTTCACCTTCGCCTTCCACATACCCCTTCTCTTCACCATCCCCCACAAGTCATCACTCCACTACATATCCCTCCATGAGTCGACCTTCCGCTCCCACACACCCATATACCTCCACTACCTTCTCATACCCCTCGGCACCTACCTTGCCCGAAGCGGGCTCCTTACTCTCAGTTGTCGGAATCTCTTGCAGATGTTTTCAGGGCTTTGATGGCGACCCATGCGTTGCAACTCCCTCTGATTATGCCTTTCCAACCCGCGGTCGGGAATTTGCTCCATTTCTGTGAGTTTCATCGTCAACAGGGGCATTTGATTGAGGACTGCCACGAGTTCCGAGAACTTGTTTACAGCTTGGAAGATAAGAAGATGATTGATTGGGCTGTCATGCGCCAATTTATTATAGATCTTCACAAGCAGCAGTAGCAAGCCCCGCCTAGGCAGCCGTCTCCGTCTCAAGACCAGGGGCATCCCTGTGATTCTTCAGTTGATGAAGCATCCGCTCCATTATCTATCCCCTCTCCTATCCCATTTCTATCATCTACCCAAGCCTCTGCTCAGGTCAGTACAAACTCTTCTCTTTCACCCTCCATTTCCACCACCGCTTCTACTCCCAACGGCGCTCGACATGTTGTACCGACACGTCGGAGATGGGCGCCACGACCTGCCACCTCTTTTGCCTCGCCACCACCTTCTCCACCCCCATTTTCACTGCCTCCATTGGCCACATCTCCATCATCGTCTTCTCCATTATCCCCATTGCCGTCACCACCACCGTCTTCATCGCCTCCTCTCACAACGATCCCTGTTCCATCACCTTCACAACCATCCCCGCTACCGATACCACAAGCTACCCCTACGCCCACACCCCCGCCATTGCCTTCATCTCCACCCACACCACCATCTTCACCTTTGCCTTCTCCTACACCTCCACCCTCTAAACCTTTACCCCCACCAGAGCCCATCATCGCCGTTATCTCTCCGCCGCTCACATTGCCTTCACCCACACCCGCCAAGCCTTCTCCACCTATCTCTACCCCACGGAGCGGGTGCGCGCTACCTCTGGTACCCCTCGCGTCTAGTCCCCGGGGAGATAAAGTGCCGAGTCAGGCTTTGATTATGCATTACAAGCTTCAAGACTTCATTTGCCGCATGCCGGTCCGAGTCCTGGTCCCTAGCTATTCTAGGGATAATGAGCCTGCACTTGCTATGAAGACGGTTGCTAAGGAGAGTTCCTGTGCAATTGCGCCAGTTTCTTCAAAAGCGAGGCCGGTGGCAATCTCTTTGCTCGCCGGAGAATTCACTATTGATGTTGTTATCACCTCTCGCCTGATTGCTATTCAGTTCACTGGCCCAGAAGAACTTTCCACTCGGGTTGTGCTAACCTACACGGCTGCCAAAAGTTTAATGTGTTCAGCACTCAAGGGGCAATTGGCCGTGTCTTCTACATTTTCCAAGGACATTCTGCACGTCTTATGTAATCTTCCTCGGTTTATAGGTGAATCAGCCACGTCAACACCACGCATCACCCTCCCTCAGTTCTGTCCTACGCTTCTATCAAGGGAGTTATGCTTCATGCCCGATTACCGAGTAGAGTTGCCAAATCTTATGCTTCTAGTGTCGAATGACAAAACTCCACTGCTTCTTGATGTTCATCCCAAGGAGTTGACTGTTCTGGAATGTCTTTCTATGGTTGGCACCGTACAGCTAGGGGCAACTGTCCCAATGAAGCTACATATCCATGACCAGGCCAGGCCGTCTGCCAGATGGGCCCGTTATTTAAGAAAACAATGCAAGACAAGAAGCCCGAAGGCCCGAGTCCGTGCCAGGCGGAGTTGTTGCAAGCAGGTTTCTGCCAAGAAGAGGCGGCGGCATAAGTTCAAGGGCCAATAACCCTGTATTCAGGAGCTCACTTCCTCCTCTCCTTCTTCCGCCCATTCATCTTTTCTTCTGCTCAGTTCTTATCCTTGGGTGGTGTACCTTCCACCACCTGACTATGTTTCTACCATCTTATCATGTCCTCACCATTCTAGGTCCCAGCTTATGTCTTCCTCTTCCCCTGATCCAGGGGCATCTTCTAGTTTTCCTCCCCGGATACGTCCGGATTCTGCTTCTCACCATTTTCTTTCCCTGACCCTGTTGGGGATTCCTCATGCTTCTTCCCCAACCATGTCGGGTGATTACTGATGGGGACATCGCTTACCACTTCCCATTTCTCCAAGGGTCCTGATGCTCGCCATTATGTTCATCTTGATTTTCTGAGTCTAGCTATGTAATTTTCATATCTTTCTTGAGTCATTTTGATGTAATTTCCCCTTTGTTTTGAGTCAAGTCCCTAGGTTATTATGTTATGTGTCTAATTTCATGTTCATCATGTTGGGATTGAGTGGCTTTTGGGCCCATTTAGATGGGCCTGGCCCAGGGGCGCCCTTTCCCTTCCCCAGCTCCTTCGGTTATCTGTTATTAGTACTTTTCTCAGGGACTTTTTGTAAAAGTTGGGATTCCTATAAATAGGACCCCAATCCCCACTTGGAGAAGCTAATGAAGTATTGAAGAAAGTTTAGCCACTTGAATTGTCTTCCTCTCTCTCTCTAGCTCTCTCTCTACAGGGGGCAAACCCCTTTCTCTCTCCTCTTCTCTCTCTCTCTCTCCCTTGGGCGAACCTGCCCCTTCACCTTCCCCCCCCCCTTGCCACGTCATCAGCCACCTCACTCCCCCACCCTTTCACCTCCCCAAGAGCCATAACTCCCCTTAATACCTCCACTTCCTCAAGCAACCCTTCCCATTCCCCATACACCCTTTCACCTTCCCAAGGGAGACTCCCTTCTCCTAGGCACCCCTCCCCATCCCCAAAGCAACCCCTTCCCATTCCCCAGACCACCATTAAACCCTTCCATTAACCCACCACCCAAATCAAGAGGAGCCCTCCCCATTTCCCCAAGTGACTTGCGCCCCCCATCTCCTCACCTCCTCCCCCCTTGGCCATTTGCGCACCCACCCCTCCCCCTGCTAGCTCCGCCTCTGGCCTCCTCCCTCACCACCTCTTTCCACCTCCCGAACCCCTCCCCACCACCAAAGGACCCATATCCCCTACCCCCGTCCACCAAAGAAACCACCCCTCCACCATTTCTCTCTTCCATTCTGCGTGCAGCTGAAGACCAGCAGATCAACAGCCTGTTGCAGCGCCGCCTCAGGTCCCATCCCGGATCTCCTGGGGGTGTGGCCTACATCGACAGAAAGCTCTCCTAGTCAGCTTCGCAACGGCGATAATCTCCTTCCCTTCCAAGCTCCGTGCTGCCCGAGAGGTCCGATCTCCCCCGACTGTACAGAGCTGCCCCTGCAGAGTACCTGAACCAGAATAGGAGCTGTACCACGACGAACCACGGAAGAATCAGGCCAAGAGTTCTTCTGCAAAGTTCTTCCTCATCCAGTCTATTTTCAGAATCAAGAATCATAACTTCGATCGGCGTCCGTGAGCCAAAGTTATCATTTTTCTCCCTCGGCTACATGGATCTGCTTCCCACAGTCTGCATCGACCTATCACCACCATTCATAGTCCCCCAGTCTTCTCCTGCATCATTCGGCTTCCCCGTCAGTTTTGTTGCGAAGAGGACTCGTCCACGGTTCCAGAAACTTTAGCGGTTTGTGATACGGAGTCCAGAAGCTGTCGGCGCACTCTCTGCAACCTGCTGTTGGAGATCTGAAGCTGCCAATCCCAGATTATGTCACTCTGTTCGATCCCCCACCAAGACCAGCCTCGGCATCAGAAGAATTCAAAAAACTTCTGAGGCATTCTGGCTCTAGTTACGAAGAGTTCCCCGCTGGTCTCGTCATCAGCAAAATTCCAGACTGATATCTACGGCCTCAAAACTGACTGTCTGTCACCTATCACAGTGAGCAGGCAGACTCGGTAGCGGTTCCTTCTCTTGGGTTTCAGTGACTCTCCCCTCCCCGCCTGGCTGGCTTAACGCCCCTCCCTGTGCGGAGGTAGTGTTTGATTTGTAATACTGAAATCCCCACCACAAGTCCACCCTCCTGTGTGAGGCGTAGTGATTGTAACTAATTAACAGGATCAAGCCTCATCGGCGCAGTGTGCGGGGAACCCACACTTCCCCGCTCGCCCTCGTCTCCGAACGGGGTTGGTTTCTTCAAACCAACCAGGGTAAGCTCTAAACTTTGCTCCATCATTAGTACTTGTTCAGCTAATATCAGTGGTATTGCTCCGTTGAGCAAGAGCGTGAGCGCCTGACCTCGTGTGATCCACTTACGAGCGGTCACAGTGGGTTGCGGGAGAGAGGGACCTAGTACCCCAATTGGCACCCGGCCAGCCCCTTAAGTGTGGGCCTCATACCTTCGGGAGGGCAACCCAAGCCCTGCTGGCACTCTACCAGCAATGGCCTTGATCCATCATCTCCACTTGGCATCATCAAGTCACCCGGGCTCGTGTGTGTGCGACGGCGATTCGGTCCAATCTAGTACTTTGTTGCTTTGTGTTTGTGCTTGCGGAATAGGTCCAAGGACCCGTGTCCATTTTGCTACATACCCCTTAGTTGTGTCACATCAAGTGGTATCAGAGCAAGTTCACAACTTGTCTCTCTACAAGTTGGTCCTTGGGCGCATTCGCATTTAGAGTCTTTATCGGGCCACCCAGTGCATCATCATGTACACTCCACATTGGTTAAGTCCCCTCAACACGGCCTTCCCCAAGAGCCTGATTGACCCCCTCCTCATGGACATCATCCTAGAAGGGGACCTTAGTTTTGACGGATCTAGTCCTAATGCCTACCTTAAGTGGGAGGCTACCATAGATAAACATTTTGATAGGACTAGGGTCTATGGACACGCTAGAGTCCGTAGGGCCACAGGGCGGCTTCAGGGACAAGCCAAGAAGGAGTGGGAACGCATAGTGGGCTTAAGAAGGATTTGGAGGCAAGAACCCGTAGGATCATGGGAAGAGATGAAGATCGAGCTTAGGAAGATCTACGCTCCCCGACCTTCCCACTCCTACCTTCAAAACCATAACTCGAGGAGCACTCCCACTCCCCCTTTCCCTCCCAGTCAACCCAAGACCTCCCTTAGGGTCTAAACTTCACCACCCCGGGTGCACCATGCCCCAACCTTCATCACCCCATCCCCAAAAGACCTTCCCATTCCCTTAGAGAGTAAGACCCCCACACCCCAAAAGGATAAGATTGTAATTGAAGTACATGAGGCCTCCCCCGATTGTGAAAAAGAATACGAGTCATAATGTCATGGGTTAGGCCGAGAAGTGCCCATCCCATGTGGAAGAAGCAGCATGGCTCACTCCACCCTCACCATTCAAACCCACGTGGACCCCATGTCCACCCCTCCACCGAGGCCCGTGACAGCCACCATTCCCCAACCCAAAGTTCTCCATCAAACCCACACCCCACAAGCCTCCACAAATCCTCCTCCCACCCCTTTCCAAAAGGAACTTAAGGAGGTGACCGAAGAATATGAGGCTCCCCTAGATTGGGAGGAAGAATATGAAGCCCAATGCCAAGGGTTGGGTCAAGAAGGCTCATCTTTATCCAAAGAGACCACAACAAGCCTAACTGGGTACACCCTCCCTCATGAGTTACATGATGACCAACCAAGTTCCCCCACCCCTCCCTCCATGAGAATTGTGATTCTTGGGGAACCCCTCATTGAGTGGCTTAAGCAAGACCTCCTCCTCCACATCATGCGCCCCTCCATGGATAACCATAACCCAATCGAGCCCACCCTACCATTCCACACAACCTATCATTCGTTTTGTTTTGTAGGAGCCATGAGGGACTTTATTAAAGGCATACTAAGGCAAATAGAGGTGACAAACATGCTGGCCTTAGGAGTGAGTGATACGGGGTACCTTAGTTTCTTACACCCCTCTATCAGGACCATCATCTCCATTTACACCAAGGGTCCTGGCATGAGTGAGCTCGTATTGTTTCTACCCGAGCCCGATGAGTTTTACACCACCCCCCTACCACAAGAAAAGGGCACTCAACCTAGGGAATCCGCTTTGGTACTTACCCCATTAGGAGACAAGTGCCTAGCCCACACTAGGGAGTGTATGCTTTGGAGTGCTCCAGGTCTAGGATGGGAAGAAGCCTCAATCTCCTCAACCCAAGTCCTCCAAGATCCACATGATCCCTTCCCACTAGCCCTTCTTTACCAACCCACCTCCTTGCCCTCCTACATCTTTCCCTACCCCTCGTCCCTTTGCAAGGAGCATTACGATAGGTCCCACCAGGTTCATGATTCCCACTTCCCTATGTGTACTAGGGACCCTAGGATGTTCACTTGGATTAAATCTCACCTCCACATCACCCACCCCTTAACCCATCTCGAACCTTTGGCCACTTCCTATGGGCTTCTGAGTACTCATCACTCACCACCCACTCCCTCCTACCCTCACCCACCATGTCGAACCTAACCCACCCATTCCAAAACTTAGCCCACACTATGAGAGCCATGACCATGGGTGACATCCACCTAGGAAATGAGGAATTGACCCATCCCAAGATGTCCACTTTCTTGGACCCCTTCGACCCCCATGAGTGAAAACCCCCAAATCAACCCCCACATAAAGATGGGACCATCGTGATAGGAATGCATGTGTCACAACATTTTTCATCATGTGGTAAGGCTACTCACGTCATTTGTGTCACATACACACTAGGTCCAGTGCACGAGAGGTTTACATTTGGACAAACTGGTCCTCCCCCACTCTTCATCCATCTCATGTATGATAGGGCAACTTGTGGCTGCCCCGGTCCACCTAAGTGCATCAAGGTCCACATGGCTTCTAAGCATGATAGGTCAATTCATGGATGCCCTGGTCCTCCTAAGACCGTCAAAACCAATCTAACACTTGATAGGACTGCATTTGGTTGTCCGGGCCCTCCCTTCATCTCTAGGGGATCATCATTCATGACACTGCATGGCACCATCCGCAAACACATTAACAAAAGCAATGAGGTGTATAAGAAATTGGCCGATTCCCACCGACGCCACCAGGAATTTCGTATAGGTAACTTTGTGATGGTGAGAATTGAGAGACTTTTCCCTAGGAATGTCTCCAAACTGGGGTCGCATGGATCAGGTCCCTTCCAGGTTCTGAGGCAGATCGGCACAAATGCTTACATGTTGGACCTCCCCGAGGAGTACGGAGTAAGTCCCACATTCAACGTGGCTGACTTGGTGCCATATAGGGGTCCCACGGTGACACCTAGTGAGGAAATTGAGCTTGCTCCACCCCTTGAGAGAGCCACCACCCATGAGAGAGTTCCACCAGCCTAGAGGGGCCAACGTGAGCAATTGGAGCGGATATTGTATGAACAGGTCACTGTCATCTGGAGCAAAGGGTATGGGCACTACCTCGCTTGGTGAAAGGACCAGCTACCTTTGGTGGACTTGAGGGCAACCCCACCGTGGCTTCCTCCGCATACGATGGATCTTTACTCGATAGAGTCGAGTTCTCTGCACCCCGGGAGTATGATGGGGACATCGCTTACCACTTCCCATTTCTCCAAGGGTCCTGATGCTCGCCATTATGTTCATCTTGATTTTCTGAGTCTAGCTATGTAATTTTCATATCTTTCTTGAGTCATTTTGATGTAATTTCCCCTTTGTTTTGAGTCAGGTCCCTAGGTTATTATGTTATGTGTCTAATTTCATGTTCATCATGTTGGGATTGAGTGGCTTCTGGGCCCATTTAGATGGGCCTGGCCCAGGGGCGCCCTTTCCCTTCCCCAGCTCCTTCGGTTATCTGTTATTAGTACTTTTCTCAGGGACTTTTTGTAAAAGTTGGGATTCCTATAAATAGGACCCCAATCCCCACTTGGAGAAGCTAATGAAGTATTGAAGAAAGTTTAGCCACTTGAATTGTCTTCCTCTCTCTCTCTCTAGCTCTCTCTACCTCTCTCTCTCTCTACAGGGGGTGAACCCCTTTCTCTGTCCTCTTCTCTCTCTCCTCTCCCTTGGGCGAACCTGCCCCTTCACCTCCCCCCCCTCTTGCCACATCATCAGCCACCTCACTCCCCCACCCTTTCACCTCCCCAAGAGCCATAACTCCCCTTAATACCTCCACTTCCCCAAGCAACCCTTCCCATTCCCCATACACCCTTTCACCTTCCCAAGGGAGACTCCCTTCTCCTAGGCACCCCTCCCCATCCCCAAAGCAACCCCTTCCCATTCCCTAGACCACCATTAAACCCTTCCATTAACCCACCACCCAAATCAAGAGGAGCCCTCCCCATTCCCCCAAGTGACTTGCGCCCCCCATCTCCTCACCTCCTCCCCCCTTGGCCATTTGCGCACCCACCCCTCCCCCTGCCAGCTCCGCCTCTGGCCTCCTCCCTCACCACCTCTTTCCACCTCCCGAACCCCTCCCCACCACCAAAGGACCCATATCCTCTACCCCCGTCCACCAAAGAAACCACCCCTCCACCATTTCTCTCTTCCATTCTGCATGCAGCTGAAGACCAGCAGATCAACAGCCTATTGCAGCACCGCCTCAGGCCCTATCCCAAATCTCCTGGGAGCGTGACCTACATCAACGGAATTCTCTCCCAGTCAGCTTCGCAACGGCGGTGGTCTCATCCCCTTCCGAGCTCCGTGCTGCCCAGGAGGTCCGATCTCCCCCGACTGCGCAGAGCTGCCCCTGCAGAGTACCTGAACCAGAATAGGAGCTGTACCACGACGAACCACGGAAGAATCAGGCCAAGAGTTCTTCTGCAAAGTTCTTTCTTGTCCAGTATGTTTTCAGAATCAAGAAGCAGAACTTTGATCGGCATCCGTGAGCCAAAGTTATCATTTTTCTTCCTTGGCTACACGGATCTGCTTCCCACAGTCTGCATCGACCTGTCACCACCATTCAGAGTCCCCCAATCTTCTCCGGCATCATTCGGCTTCCCTGTCTATTTTTTTGCGAAGAAAACTCGTCCACGGTTCCAGAAACTCTGGCGGTTCGTGATTCGGAGTCCGGAAGCTTTGGGGGCGCTCTCTGCAACCTGCTGTTGGAGATCTGAAGCTGCCAGTCCCAGATTCTGTCACTCTGTTCAAGCCCCCACCAAGACCAGCCTCGGCATTAGAAGAATTCAAAAAAATTCTGAGGCATTCTGGCTCCCGTTACGAAGAGTTCCCCGCTGGTCTCGTCATCAGAAAAATTCTAGACTGAGATCTAAGGCCTAAACACTGACTGTCTGTCACCTATCACAGTGAGCAGGCAGACTCGGTATCGGTTCCTTCTCTTGGGTTTCAGTGACTCTCCCCTCCCCGCCTGGCTGGCTTAACGCCCCTCCCTGTGCGGAGGTAGTGTTTGATTTGTAATACTGAAATCCCCACCCCAAGTCCACCCTCCTGTGTGAGGCATAGTGATTGTAACTAATAAACAGGATCAAGCCTCATCGGCGTAGTGTGCGGGGAACCCACACTTCCCCGCTCGCCCTCGTCTTCGAACGGGGTTGGTTTCTTCAAACCAACCAGGGTAAGCTCTAAACTTTGCTCCATCATTAGTACTTGTTCAGCTAATATCCGTGGTATTGCTCTGTTGAGCAAGAGCGTGAGCGCCCGACCCCGTGTGATCCACTTACGAGCGGTCACAGTGGGTTGCGTGAGAGAGGGACCTAGTGCCCCAATTGGCACCCGGCCAGCCCCTTAAGTGTGGGCCTCGTACCTTCGGGAGGGCAACCCAAGCCCTGCTGGCACTCTACCAACAAGGGCCTTGATCCATCATCTCCACTTGACATCATCAAGTCACCCGGGCTTGTGTGTGTGCGACGGCGAATCAGCCCCAATCTAGTACTTTAGTGCTTTGTGATTGTGCTTGCGGAATAGGTCCAAGGGTCCGTGTCCCATTGCTGCATCCACCCTAGTTGTGTCACATCAATTACCCTTTTCTTTCCCCAACCATGTCAGGTGACCATCGTTCTTCTTCCCCGACCATGTCGGGTGATTACCCTTTTCTTTCCCCGACCTTGTCGGGTGGTCCTCACTCTTCTCCCCCGACCATGTCGGGTGTCTATCATTTTCTTTCCCTGACCTTGCCGGGTGATTCTCATTCTCCTTCCCCGACCCTGTCGGGTGAGTCTAATTCCTTTTCTCTGACCACGTTGGATGATCACTCCTCTTCCCCCTTATCTTTGCCACAATCTTTTTATGGTTCGTCTATTCTTTCTGTCTCACCCTTTCAGGGTCATCACCCTTTTTCTTGCTATTTTTGAGGCTTTAGCCCACCTTGATCTCAATTAATCCCTTGTTATTATGTACTTGGTTCCTTGTTATCAGGGCCTCAGTACCTTAACGAGGGAGTTCTAGCCTTCATCTCTCTTCCTTTTATCTCTTCTTCGTCCAGTATGATGTCTGCCACTCCTCTATGTAGAGGAATCTAATCCTTTGCTCTCATTTCATCCTTCATCCTGACACGCAAGGAATGCAAAGTTCGTGCTCCTCAAAGCTTGATGATCGAAATCGCTTCAGGAGGCCGGTTTCCACGCCAAGGATTTGCAAAGGTATCTTTGATTTTGTGCCGGAACATGTTATCATTGCTATTACTCTGTTATTTCTACACGCGCTTATAATGTTGGTTCCTTAAAACATGGTTGAGTGGTCTTAGGCTTTAGTTAGTTTGCTTAGTCAAATGAGACGCTTCTGCAGCATCTTTGGCTGGTGATAGCTCCGTGTTAGGAGTCTAGTTTCTTTCCCTGGTTGTTGAGGGTGACCTTTAAATATGGGTTTTCACACACTATACGGCGAGCCGTAGCCGATCTCTCTAGTGCAACATCGTTGCTGCTTTGGCCATACTTTGGGTTTACACAAAGGCCTTTTCTCTTCTCTGCTCGGCCAAGTGCAGGAGCAAGAGATTGATGGATGAGATGACTAGCCTGGGCGCTCCCTAATACGAGAGAGGTCTCAAATAGGGGCAGCCTTGACCCTCAAAAGTGAGCTTACATGCTATATCTGGCCAAAAAGGGCTATCAAAATGAGAAAATAATTCAATGCAAAATTATGAATCAAAGGCATGGCAAGAGTGACAGTACTATTCCCCGCGGGATGTCATGAGCCTGGTCGCATGCGTGCCTAATAAATATGGGTCTAAAAATTAAAGACACAAAGCCCCGCCGCAACATGCTATCTCTTTGAGGGGTAGTGCCCTGGAAGGAATTCAAGTCCTGATATCTCTCATCCTGCATAAAGCTTGTCTCCAATTTTTCTTCTATTTCTCCTTCTTAGGCTGGGTTGTGTCCCGAGTATGGCCTTAGTGGGGGCACCTGTAGCAACCCTGGTAAAATCTTAAAAGATTAAAACAAAGATAAAGGCCCAACTCATATACACTTAAAACATATACCAATTAGGCCAAAAGTAAATAATGCCTCTTAGAAGGTCGCCATTTAATTGAAGACTATAAAACAGGCGCTAATTCATTAATTGACGCCCCTTTGACAGGCGTCATATAAAGAAATTGAAGACTGTTTAAAAAGACGTCATTTTTAATTAACGCCCCAACCTTAGGCATCATTTTCAAACTAAACCTGTTAGTGTTTGGTTCGAACAAGGATGTTATCCGGGTAAGTTTTGATTAGGAAAGGATCAACACGTGGATGTTTAAGTTTAATCAGGAGTCTACGTAGGAAGTTTCAACTCCAATCAAACTCCTAGAACCCATTAGGATTCTTTCCCCTATAAATACCATCCCCTCCATCGAACCCATGTTGACCCTATTTTCCAAAAGACGTCCTGCTGCTACTCCTCTGCCGTGGAAGTTCTTCTTCATTTTCTTCCTTTTCCTTTTGCTGCCAATACTGTGAAGAGAGGAAGCCGTCTTCTGCTTCTTCGACAGTGCTTCACGTATTGCTGTGGAGAAGCATAAAGCTTCTTCTTCCGAAGGTTGCTTCTGCCGTGGGTGTACGTAAAGAACATGAAGTTCTTCATCCTTTCTTCTTCTTCCTTGCTGCACAGAGGATTGAAGGCCGTTGCTTTCTGCTACCGTAATTGTTGCTGCTGTTGTTGAAGCTAGAAGAACAAGCTGCTGTGTCTTCTTCCTTCTACACGGTTACTCTGTTTGAAACAGGGTATCGTTTGTGATCAAATCTTGATGCGGGATGAGACCACGGACACGACAAGCTCGTGACTGTCCCTTAACGAGGGAAGCGTCGGACGTGCGCGGTTGAGAAACCGGCAATGAGCTAGGGTGATCGGCTCTCTCGTGTGCCCGGATCGGGTCACGGGACGGTCTCGCACTCTCTCGCAGCAGCGGTAATGAATAGATAAAGCGAGCTAGATATCCCTACACATGCTCTCTAGTAGCGGCATAAACAAATATATATGAAGTAAGTAAAATGCCAAGTAAGGGAGTGAATGCGATACCTCCACACGCTCGACGTGGGGGAAGACGGACCCGGCCGAAGTCGTACTCCCGGGACAGTTAATACATAAAGATTACAGCAATGAGTTACAGCCCACTCCACGCAGGGAGGTAAAGGGCTACACAATGGGGTCCGGGAGGACCGAATTCGGGTTGACGGGCGGCTTCTCGCGCTATTTCGGCAACACCTGAATACGTGACGGTGGGGCCCATGTGCTGTCCGGAGGGGCCGTGTGGGACCCGGTGGTACCGCTGTAGTGGAGGATGCCTGGAAGGGCGCTCCCTGGAGTGGGGGCGCGCTGGTTCGCCGGCCGGAGGCCGGGCGGCTCCGATCTGCACCGGTCGGAATAACCGGCCATGGGCTGCAACTTCTGGTTTTCAGTACGCGTCTCGGCGAGAACGGGCGCTGCGATCAGCCCCGATGTCGGATCGACACGAGACTGGCGCCATTGGAAAGCTAACTTCAAATCCTTTAATCTATGTCTAAAGATTTGGCCTAGATCTGCACAGATCTAGACTTATGAAATTTCAAGTTCCTGTTGTACAGTTCCTGAAATCTCAGGTCAGCAGAGAACTTTCCCGTGGATTGCCTTTGACCACGAGGTAGACGTCCGAATCTGGGGTTGTATTCTTCATAAAAGTTGTGGGAAATCAAGCTACAAAATCAGGACTATTTTTTGATCTGGATTTGGGGAAGGCTACTAGTTTCTATGATTTTTGCACTATCCGTGGGTCGGATCTGGAATCTGGCTGACAACACTGTAGCTGAGGAAGAACGCAAATTTCTCAAAATAGATAGAAGGCTGATAAAAAATTATGAAAATTTGTAGATGTAGGAGATGATAGACAGAACTCCCAGTAAAATTGGGAGATCTAACAAAAATCAAAAGGGTAGTCGAAGGTGGAGAACTCAGAGGGTCTCTCACTGTAGATAGAAACCTGGCAGATCTGGGATGACAGGTTGGACGAAAATGTAAAAATACTAAACGATGGAATTTTGGCGTCAAAATTTAGGTGGATCTTGGGATACAAGGGCAGAACACACCATAAAAATTCAGATCAATCCAAGCTCGTGGCTGAGATAGACAATTCTTGGAAGCTGCTGTGGTCGGACGAAGACAGAACTACAGAGGCGGCTCGATGGCGGCACGAACGGCGGCGGCGGCGGCGGCGGCACAAACGATCACCGGAGGTTGAGAGGGGATGATAGAAGGTAGAATCACTCTAGAACTTGAGGTTGGAGGAGAGGAACCAGAGGGGAGAGGGCTGGGGGCGCACCAAGCTCTTGGCCATTCAACAAAAATTCTGATTTTTCATTGAATTTCACATGAAAATACAAGCTTATATATGGTTTACATCAAATGCAATGTGGACCCTTGGATCTAGGGAAGGGGAATCAAGGGCTGGGATTAAGTGTGAATCACACACAAAAATTAATAATCTAATAAGGGGAGAGGGGCGCCCCCTTGACCATATAGTAGAAGGTTGAATGGGGGTAGGTGGCCAACCATGGAATCTTGACCCATTTAACCCCATGTGTCCATATGACCAGCCCACCATTCTAGATGTCCACCTAGGATAGTTGACCAGTCCCACAACGTGACATGGACCAATGGGAGAGGGCGGAGGGCCCCCTTGATGGTCCTACTGATAAATTACATAGAAATCCACACAATCCGTGGGAATGACGCATTGGCTTATAAAGTCGTATAATTGCGCCTATACTTTCCCAAGGATATAAACACAAACTAAAAGGACATAAATGTAATATGAAAAGGTACTGGCTCGGTGTCGATTCCCATCAAATCTTCATATATATTCTTCACGTTCCATCGACCAGATCATCACCAAGGTAGGTTTTCTCAAGACTTAGCAAAATCCTATAATTACTAAATGATTACATGCATATAGGTCTAAAGGAGTTACAGATTTCGTTTTCCAGAATGAATTTTCTTCGTTTACTGCATGAATGAAATTGACGACCCAAGATAGGGCATCATTTAAAATCAACGACCGTGCAAATAGTTGTCTTTTTTTCTGGATAGTTAATAATTGTACAATGTTTAAAATTTAATAACTATGAAATCTTGCATGTACACTAATGCATGACTGTGTCCATAAATTCCTGTTATTTTTCCCTATCTGTTCATGTCTTTAGAATCTTGATCAGACATACTCCAAAAATCATGTGTCTATATCATATGACAAAGAATTAGCGACCCAGATTAGGTCGTCAATTGAATGAACGCCCCTGTAAACAAGCGCCAATTTAGTGATAAACTGTGAAATTATAGAAATGGTTACAATATTCCTGGATATTGAAATGACGACATATACCCTACCCTTTAATTTATTATATGACGCCCCTGACTATGGCGCTGTTTACTGAATTGAAGCCTTCATGAAAGGCGTCATTTTTATAATAATCAAAATTAGAAAATGTTTATAGATATTAATCTAGATGTAACGACTGCATGAACAGTCGTCATTTATTGAACTGACGACCCTGACAAGGGCGCCAATTCATAAAATGAAGACTTAAGCTCAGGCGCCATTTGACTGATTCCTGATTTTTCGTGGTTTTTATATATAACCCTTGTTAATGGGTTATGCATATCGGCACTATATTCCATTCCGTGAATATAGTCCCATATTTTCTTGTTTTTTTATCGATTACCCACTAATTCTCGGTGATAGATGAACTCTCCATAGGACATTCCGTTCCTTTGGACCAGTGACTTTATCATAGAGACCTCCGTAAGACTCCGCTAGTCTTGGATTCCCTCAAGGCAGCCGAGCTGGTTGTACCCTTAAAACCTATGTCACTATTTGATTACCATGTCACTCTAAAGAAACATGGTATACCGGCCCTCATGACTTACTAAGAGGATGTCATGAGAATACTCTAAATTAATGGAATGGGTAACCATGCCATTAGTGTTCTTATGAATTAGGTGCCATACTTGTGGACCTCAATTCTATCTAGCTTATCATGTCCAAGGACGAGCGACCATCGCTATATGAGCGCTTATTCTTATTATCCTGGCACCCAATGAGGGAGCCGATTCCACCTAGTTTTATCGTTAATCGTGGTTGTACCGTTATTGTTGTCTTTATACATCATGTTCAATCCTTGAAATTCTATTCCACAAGATCTACCATAAAGTCCCTACAAGCTTATTCCATTGAAACTCTATATTGGCTATAACCATAGTGGATGTCGAAAAATACACGATCAATGCCTGCGCATATAAGGGCCCGATCTGGTCCTGGGAGGAGCACCCGAAAGTATTAGTGCCCATGGGAGTTGTAATGATCACGGTGTGGCATTGCATCGAAGTGCATGACTAACTTGATTAGACATTTCACAATCTCATACTCGACTTGACTTGACATGACTTGCGTGACATTGAAAGGGTATTTATATACTTGCTTGAAACGTGATAGCCAATTCCCGACATGACATGATGAATATACTTGCTTGAATATCTTGACATTTATTGATATAAGTTCTTGAAAGACATGCTAGTTCACTCAATTATCTCTTATACTCTCTCTCTCTCTCTTGTCGTTTTACGTAAACATGCATAGCTTTATTGCATTCATGTAACATGTAATTTACTTAAAGCAAGCTAGCTCTTGAGATATAATTCCTACTGAGCATTCACTCATCCAGTGTTTTCCCCTATTTTTCAGGTAAGTCCGATGACGAGACTCAATCGGATGGGGAAGGTCAAGAGTGAAGAGATTAGAGCTCTCCGTCTATCCAAGCATCTACTAATCTTATCTTTCTATATTTTTGAGTCAATCGTTGTACTTTTCCCTTTATTGAGTCTTAGCACTTTCATTAAGTGGAAGCACTTTTAAGGTTGTGATTGAATAAAGGATTGGGTTATCTTTACTTTTGCGTACTATGTCTTTGTGTTGAATACACTAACGCTCTGATTGACATGATCGATATAAACTCATCACGCATCTCCGAGTTCCTTCCGCACTCGGGACGTGACAGTTTTTGTGATATCAGAGCCTAGGATATTCAATTCCTAGGAAACCCAAGTCCAAGGATAGGTTTAAAACCTTTAACCGGTGAGATTTGGTAGAACCAAGGGTTAAGTTAACTTAGAATCAAAACCTTTGAACCTAATCACATATTAATATAGTTATTGTAATTGTAGGACAATGGCTGCCGAATGTGCCCGGTGGCACAACATGCAACGCACTCTGCAAGGCATGACCCAGGCACTTCAACAGGTGGCACAAGGAGGTGCACATCGTGGAGCAGGAAATCTCCACCAAAGCTTCAAGAACATGAACCCTCCTAAGTTCATGGGATCCACTGATCCGGATGACGCTGAGCATTGGATCCAGGAGACCGAACGTATCTTTCGAGTTATGCAATGCACGGACCAAGAGAAGGTCTTGTTAGCAACGTTTCAATTGGAAAGGGACGCCCGCTGCTGGTGGGAGTCGGTAGAAGCCACATTAGATCAAGGACAAGTTACTTGGGAAGAATTTGTTGAATATTTCAACAATAAATATTTCTCAGACCGAGTCCAGGAGAAGAAGGCCGCCGAGTTCGCCGCACTTAAACAACGATCCTTGTCGGTGGTTGAGTTTGAGGCACAATTCTCGAGGTTATCCCGGTACGCTAAGTATTTAGTTAGTACCGAGAAAATGAAAGCTAGAAGGTTTCTAAATGGGCTCAAGCCCCAGTTTATCACACAACTCGCCCCGATGGACATACAAGTCTATTCGGAGATGGTACGACGAGCCCAGCTACTGGAGGGTGCCACGAAACTATCTGATAGGATCCGTGGGAGAGACAAGAAGGAGCATGTTACTAGCTCCGGCACTTTCAAACCCAATTTCAACAAGAAAAGCCCAAGTAATGGAGGAGAGTCTTCTTAGGAGAAGAAAGTCAAAAAGATTAACAAGCTGTTCTCCATCACCACCACACCTTCTAAAGTGGTGTGTAAACACTGTGACAAGGCCGGACATAAGGCCGAAGAATGTTGGAGGAAACTTGGAGCGTGTCTCCGTTGTGGGAGCTGTGATCATCAGATTCCCGACTGTCCCTTACTCAATGATCAAGCCGGTGACGGGAGGCGCCCGGTGACAAAGAATGCACGTCTCCAAGCTATTAAGGAAACAGAACAAGATGAAGGCGGACTAGTGGAAGGTACATTGAAAGTTTGTTCCAATCTGATTATTCACTTTCTTCAACTCCATTGCACAGTGGCATTCACAATCTGATTGAGCAGGCATTTGCTAACTTCTTTTGGGGGTCTTCCCCTCTTGGCAAAAAGAGACATTGGAAATCTTGGCAGGCACTATGTAAGCCTCAATCCAAGGGTGGCCTTGGTATCAATTCCCTTAGGCTCATGGAAATTGCACTTTGGGTAAAAATGTTATGGCATGCTATTCACTCTAATTCTTTATGGGATACTTACTTTAGAGCCAAGTATTTGCGCCACTGTCACATCAGAGACGCCAACTTTAGAAACATGAAGGGTTTTGCTAGAAGAAGCTGGTTGAAGGCCAAGGAGTATATTCTTCAATTTAAGAAGGTTATTATTGGTAATGGTTTAAATACCAATTTTTGGCATGATAATTGGCTGGGCCATCAATGCTTAGATACTTATGTCCCTGATGCTCTCATTCCTAACCCAAAAGCATCAGTTCGAGATGTCCTTCTTAACCCTTCTTCTGAAGAAGCTGTCCTGCTGAATACAATGATTCCAAACAGTATACAGCAAGCTATCAGATCTGTGAATTTGAATCAGGAAACAGATTTGGATGTATGGAGTTTATCTCCCTCTGGTCAGTGTACAGTAGCTTCAATTTACAAGTCTATGGCAAATAGTCATATTCAGTCTGATATCCCTTGGAGCCGATTGTGGTCTAATTGGGTCCCAACTAAAATATCAGTCCACTTATGGAAGATTATGAATAACTGTTTACCGACTGATGATAATATTCAAAGAGTGGGTGTTGTCCTTTGCTCCAAATGCTCTTGCTGCAGGCAACCGCAGGTGGAAGACCCTAATCATTTGTTTCTGTATAGTGAAATAGCAAGGCATGTCTGGACTGCTTTAACAGCTGCAAGATTACACTTTGAAGGCCGCACTACTAGGGAATTAATCCTGAACTCCATCTGCCACTTTCAGCCAGGTTCGGCTTATGGTCTTTTCTCTCTTGCCTCTGTTGGTTTTGGAATGTGGGATATTTGGAAGGCCAGAAACTCCATCAAATATGATGATAAATCTTTCACTAATTCCAATATCACCCATCATATTATATCCCAAGTGAAGATGGTCTACTCGATTGCTGCTCTAAAGGAATCGAAATGCACCAATCGGAAAATCTTGGAACAATTAGGAATCAGAATTCAAGATCCCTGCAGACAACAGCTGAAGATTGTGAAATGGCTTTGCCCTCCTTGGCCTTCTCTAAAATTAAATTCTGATGGTGCATGCAAACAATCTAGAGACACTGGAGGAGGTGGAATTATCAGGGATTCAAGAGGTAAGGTCGTCCTGGCCTTCTCTCACTTCTATGGTCAATCTAACAGTTTAATTGCGAAAGCTCGTGCATTACTTGATGGCATCAAATATTTGAAGACAGTGGACAACAAACCAGCTCTCATTGAATGTGATTCCCTCACCCTTGTCCAGATTATCAAGAAGGAAACTCATTGTCCCTGGTCCATTCTCAGCTATGTCAGGGATATCTGGAGCCTCTTATCTCAGCTTGATTCTATTTCTCATATATTCAAAGAAGGTAATACAGTAGCGGATTTACTTGCCTCTTTAGCTTGCACCAATAAATGTAATTCTTTCTATTCTTTAAGTGAGCTCCCTTCTATTATAAAAGGTGTTGCTCGGCTGGACTCACTAGGCTTGCCTAGTATTAGACTGATGTAATTCTTTATTCTTCATCAATGGAATATAATTTGCCTCCTAGTGGTTTGATGGTGGAGTGGTTTTCTCCTTACCTCTGGTAAGGGGTGCACTCTCCCACTGACCCCTAGGTTAGGTTTTTCTATTAAAAAAAAATATTAAAAGTTTGTTCCAAGTCTGCATATGTCTTATTTGATACTGGTGCCTTGCATTCTTTTATTTCTAAGAAGTTTGCTAATCCATTACCCATGGAACCGGAATGGATGAAATTAGTTCTTTCAACTCCTCTCGGAAGCGAAGTTGACCTTACTCACCATTATCAAAACTGTGAAGTATTGGTAAAGGGAAGAAATCTTCCTATCGACCTCATATGTTTAGACCTAAAGGAATATGATGTCATATTAGGAGCCGATTGGCTATCCAAATATCAGGCAGTTGTGGATTTCCGTAATAGCAAAGTTACTTTCAAAGACTTTCTAGAACTGGTCTACACTAGCCCTAAGAGTCGGAGCAAGTCGTCTCTTATTTCGGCTCTCCGAGCTAGCAAGCTAATAAGGAATGGATGTGTATCCTTCCTTGCGTTTGTCACTATTAAGGAGACTAAGATAGAAGACATCCATGTTGTGCAAGAATTTCGGACGTGTTTCCGGAAGATTTGTCTGGATTACCTCCACAAAGAGAAGTGGCCTTCACCATCGATTTGGTCCCTGGTGCTGGTCCAGTTTCTAAGGCACCATATAGGATGTCCCCTGCCAAACTCAAGGAGTTAAAAGAACAATTGATGGAACTTCTTAAGAAGGGTTTTATCAGACCAAGCACTTCCCCCTGGGGAGCACATGTACTATTTGTAAAGAAGAAAGATGGATCCATGAGGTTATGCATCGACTATCGACAGTTGAATCACCTTACTATCAAGAATAAATATCCACTGCCGAGAATCGATGAACTGTTTGATCAAATATCTGGATCCAAGTACTTCTCGAAGATTGATCTCAGATCGGGATATCACCAACTAAGGATCAAAGATGAGGACATTTATAAGACCGCGTTCAGAAGCAGGTATGGGCACTATGAATTTGTTGTTATGCCTTTTGGACTAACAAATGCCCCTACTGCCTTTATGTAGTTGATGAATAGTATATTCAGGCCTCATCTAGATCAATTCATAGTGGTTTTTTTTGATGATATACTGATCTATTCAAAGACCAAGGAAGAACATGAGGAGCATTTGAGGGTTACATTACAGATATTGAGGATGAATCAGTTATATGCAAAGCTCAGTAAATGTGAATTCTGGTTAGAAGAGGTAGCTTTCTTGGGTCATGTTATATCGAAGGACGGTTTATCCGTAGATCCATCAAAGGTTGAAGCTGTACGGAATTGGGAAAGACCGACCAACGCTAGCGAGATCCGAAGTTTTCTGGGTCTTGCAGGTTATTATCGACGATTCATTAAGGATTTCTCCAAGATAGCCGTACCACTCACAAGGCTAACTCGCAAGGAGATCCATTATGAATGGAGCAAGGAATGTGAAAGAAGCTTTCAAGCTCTCAAAGATCACCTAACTACTGCCCCGGTCTTAGCTTTACCAATTGAAGGCATGAAATTTGAAGTATACACCGATGCATCTGGCATTGGCCTCGGATGTGTTTTAATGCAACAAGGGAAAGTTATAGCCTACTCTTCTCGCCAATTGAAGAAGCACGAGGAGAACTACCCAGTCCATGACTTAGAATTGGCTGCGGTAGTGTTTGCGCTGAAGATATGGAGACATTACTTATACGGAGTGATACTCCGATCACAAGAGTCTCAAGTATCTTTTCTCTCAAAAGGAATTGAATATGAGGCAAAGACGTTGGCTAGAATATCTCAAGGACTTCGACTTCACTATACAATATCATCCTGGAAAGGGTAATCCTATAGCCGATGCCCTCAGTCGAAAGCCGAGAGCACTATTGGCCAATTGTATGATTCAGGAGTGGAAGTTGCTAGAACAATTCTCTAAACTTAATATCAGCATAGACAAGGACAGTAGGTGTGTCACATTATCCCATATGAGCATACAGCCATATTTGCTATCCGAAATACAAGGACTTCAAGATAGTGACCCCGTACTAGTGGAAATCAAGGGCAAAATGGAAGAACAACCTGATTTCAAGATAGCCTCGGATGGAAGATTGATGTTCAGGAATAGAACATGTATACCGGATTGTCCAGAGCTAAAGAAAAAAATCTTAGATGAAGCTCACAGATCAAGGTACACGATTCATCTAGGGTCTACCAAAATGTACCAAGATTTAAAAATGACATTCTGGTGGCCCAATATGAAAAGAGAAGTAGCAAACTTTGTGTCTCGCTGTCTCACGTGTCAACAAGTCAAGGCAGAACACCAAAAGCCTATCGGTAAGCTACATCCTCTAGATATTCCCAAATGGAAGTGGGAGGATATCAGTATGGACTTCATTATGGGTCTGTCTAAATCAAAAGGAGGACATGATGGAATATGGGTTATCATCGACAGATTGACCAAATCGGCACGCTTCTTGCCAATCAAGAGTCGATGGTCAGTTGATGTTCTTGCTGCATTATACATTAAGGAGATAGTCAGGTTACATGGAGTACCTATCTCAATTGTGTCTGATCGAGACCCACGATTCACTTCACACTTCTGGAAGGGTCTACAACATTCACTGGGAACGAGACTTAACTTTAGTACAGCTTTTCATCCTCAAACGGATGGTCAGACCGAGAGAACCAATCAGGTAGTTGAAGATATACTCAGAGCTTGCATCATTGATTTTGGTGGAAGCTGGCATGATCACTTGCCTTTGGTTGAATTTGCATACAATAACAGCTACGAGGCAAGTATACAAATGGCACCTTTCGAAGCTTTATACGGAAGGAGTTGTCGATCGCCTTTGTGCTAGGACGAAGTTGGCGAGAAACAACTATTAGGTCCAGACATGGTAAGGGATACCACTGAAAAGATTTAGTTGATTAGAGAAAGACTTCAAGTTGCTCAGTCTAGACAGAAGGCTTATGCTGACACAAGAAGAAGAGATCTCGAATTCCAAGTCGGAGATCATGTATTTCTCAAGATATCACCTGGACGTGGGATAAGGAGATTTGGTGTTAAGGGCAACCTTACACCAAGGTTTATCGGACCTTTTGAGATACTAGAAAGAGTTGGCGATGTTGCTTACTGCATCGCTTTACCTCCTCAATTGTCTGAAGTTCATAATGTATTTCACGTATCCATGTTGAAGAAGTATGTGCACGATCCGTCACATGTCATTGATCATGGAGACTTGGTGATTCAAAGGGATCTCACGTATGAACAAAAGCCCATGAAGATCCTCGATCACGAGGTAAGAACATTAAGGAACAAAGTTATTCCCATGGTCAAGGTACAATGGAGTAAAAGCTCAGAACATGAAGCAACATGGGAGATCGAGGAGTCTATGAGGAAACGATTCTCAGAATTGTTCTAAAAAGGTATGTACCCTACACTCTCCACGTCTATATATGATTGAATTTGGGGACCAAATTCAAGTGGGGGAGGGTGTAGCAACCCTGGTAAAATCTTAAAAGATTAAAACAAAGATAAAGGCCCAACTCATATACACTTAAAACATATACCAATTATGCCAAAAGTAAATAACGCCTCTTAGAAGGTCGTCATTTAATTGAAGACTATAAAACAGGCGCTAATTCATTAATTGACGCCCCTTTGACAAGCGTCATATAAAGAAATTGAAGACTGTTTAAAAAGGCGTCATTTTTAATTAACGCCCCAACCTTAGGCGTCATTTTCAAACTAAACCTGTTAGTGTTTGGTTCGAACAAGGATGTTACTCGGGTAAGTTTTGATTAGGAAAGGATCAACACGTGGATGTTTAAGTTTAATCAGGAGTCTACATAGGAAGTTTCAACTCCAATCAAACTCCTAGAACCCATTAGGATTCTTTCCCCTATAAATACCATCCCCTCCATCGAACCCATGTTGACCCTATTTGCCAAAAGGCGTCCTGCTGCTACTTCTCTGCCGTGGAAGTTCTTCTTCGTTTTCTTCCTTTTCCTCTTGCTGCCAATACTGTGAAGAGAGGAAGCTGTCTTATGCTTCTTCGACAGTGCTTCAAGTATTGATGTGGAGAAGCATAAAGCTTCTTCTTCCGAAGGTTGCTTCTGCCGTGGGTGTACGTAAAGAACGTGAAGTTCTTCATCCTTTCTTCTTCTTTCTTGCTGTACAGAGGATTGAAGGCCGTTGCTTTCTACTACCGTAACTGCTCCTACTGTTGTTGAAGCTAGAAGAGCAAGCTGTTGTGTCTTCTTCCTTCTACGCGGTTACTCTGTTTCAAACAGGGTATCGTTTGTGATCAAATCTTCATATATATTCTTCACGTTCCATCGACCAGATCATCACCAAGGTAGGTTTTCTCAATACTTAGCAAAATCCTATAATTACTAAATGATTACATGCATATAGGTCTAAAGGAGTTACAGATTTAATTTTCCAGAATGAATTTTCTTCGTTTACTGCATGAATGAAATTGACGACCCAAGATAGGGCGTCATTTAAAATCAACGACCGTGCAAACAGTCGTCTTTTTTTCTGGATAGTTAATAATTGTATAATGTTTAAACTTTAATAACTATGAACTCTTGCATGTAAACTAATGCATGACTGTGTCCATAAATCCCTGCTATTTTTCCCTATCTGTTCATGTCTTTAGAATCTTGATCAGACATACTCCAAAAATCATGTGTCTGTATCATATGACAAAGAATTAGCGACCCAGATTAGGTCGTCAATTGAATGAACGCCCCTGTAAACAGGCGCCAATTTAGTGATAAACTGTGAAATTATAGAAATGGTTACAATATTCCTGGATATTGAAATGACGACATATACCCTACCCTTTAATTTGTTATATGACGCCCCTGACTATGGCGATGTTTACTGAATTGAAGCCTTCATGAAAGGCATCATTTTTATAATAATCAAAATTGGAAAATATTTATAGATATTAATCTGGATGTAACGACTGAGTGAACAGTCGTCATTTATTGAACTGACGACCCTGACAAAGGCGTCAATTCATAAAATGAAGACTTAAGCTCAGGCGCCATTTGACTGATTCCTGATTTTTCGTGATTTTTATATATAACCCTTGTTAATGGGTTATGCATATCGGCACTATATTCCATTCCGTGAATATAGTCCCATATTTTCTCGTTGTTTTATCGATTACCCACTAATTCTCGATGATAGATGAACTCTCCATAGGACATTACGTTCCTTTGGACCAGTGACTTTATCATAGAGACCTCCGTAAGACTCCGCTAGCCTTGGATTCCCTCAAGGTAGCCGAGCTGGTTGTACCCTTAAAACCTATGTCACTATTTGATTACCATGTCACTCTAAAGAAACATGGTATACCGGCCCTCATGACTTACTAAGAGGATGTCATGAGAATACTCTAAATTAATGGAATGGGAAACCATGCCATTAGTGTCCTTATGAATTAGGTGCCATACTTGTGGACCTCAATTCTATCTAGCTTATCATGTCCAAGGACGAGCGACCATCCCTATATAAGCGCTTATTCTTATTATCCTGGCACCCAATTAGGGAGCCGATTCCACCTAGTTTTATCGTTAATCGTGGTTGTACCGTTATTGTTGTCTTTATACATCATGTTCAATCCTTGAAATTCTATTCCACAAGATCTACCTTAAAGTCCCTACAAGCTTATTCCATTGAAACTCTTTATTGGCTATAACCATAGTGGATGTCTAAAAATACACGATCAATGCCTGCGCATATAAGGGCCCGATCTGGTCCTGGGAGGAGCACCCGAAAGTACTAGTGCCCATGGGAGTTGTAATGATCACGGTGTGGCATTACACCGAAGTGCATGACTAGGTTGATTAGACATTCCACAATCTCATACTCGACTTGACTTGACATGACTTGCGTGACCCGGAAAGGGTATTTATATACTTGCTTGAAACGTGATAGCCAATTCCCGACATGACATGATGAATATACTTGCTTGGATATCTTGACATTTATTGATATAAGTTCTTGAAAGACATGCTAGTTCACTCAATTATCTCTTATACTCTCTCTCTCTCTTGTCGTTTTACGTAAACATGCATAGCTTTATTGCATTCATGTAACATGTAATTTACTTAAAGCAAGCTAGCTCTTGAGATATAATTCCTACTGAGCGTTCGCTCATCTAGTGTTTTCCCCTATTTTTCAGGTAAGTCCGATGACGAGACTCAATCGGATGGGGAAGGTCAAGAGTGAAGAGATTAGAGCTCTCCGTCTATCCAAGCGTCTACTAATCTTATCTTTCTATATTTTTGAGTCAATCGTTGTACTTTTCCCTTTATTGAGTCTTAGCACTTTCATTAAGTAGAAGTACTTTTAAGGTTGTGATTGAATAAAGGATTGGGTTATCTTTACTTTTGTGCACTCTGTCTTTGTGTTGAATACACTAACGCTCTGATTGATATGATCGATATAAACTCGTCACGTGTCTCCGAGTTCCTTCCGCGCTCGGGGCGTGACAGCACCGTTCTTTAGAGATAGTTGGTTGTGGCGAGCCACCCTCACATGCACGCCCTTCTCAAGGGATGCCTTTGATGAAAGGGGTAGGGACGATGATCCCTGGCCAGTAGTTCGAGCATGTCTTTGGGTGCTGCAGATTGATATTGTCAAAATTTAAAAAAAATGAGATATGTCAAAGTTCCAAAAAAAATCAAATATTGTCAAAATTTAAAAAAAATCAAATATTATCAAAATTTCGAAAAAAAATCAAATATGTCAAAATTCCCCAAAAAAATCAAATGTTGTCAAAATTCCAAAAAAATCAAATATTGTCAAAATTTCTATAAAAAAATCAGATATGTCAAAAAAATATAAAAATTCAAATGCTTCAAAAATCCAGAAAAATCAAAAAAAATTACAAAAGGCCAAAAAAATGTCTCTTTTTTTTCTTTTTCATGCATTTGCATCTGTTTTAAGGACAGATATGTAATCTGTTTGCTAAGTGTGCATGTTGCAAGTACTCATGCGCTCCTTGCTATATCTTTATGCTCTACCTCCTGTCCACATTTTTGATCTGTTCTTTCCTTCTTCGATCCAATCTCTCGATCTATTCAGAAGCTCAACTTTTGTTTGCAATGATTATATCTATATGAGAGGGCTTTACCTCACGATTATGAACCAGGTGGTTCTGCTTCATTCTGATCTTGGGTTTCGATTGAAGTGGATATTTGTCTTATCTTTTATTCTGCCGTGTCCTTGTCACGTGTTCATGTCCCACCGTGTTGTCCCACACATGTTGTTTTATCCCTCACTGCATGTTGTTAGTCATCTAGTCATCCCTTTGTGTCCTGTTTCTTGTCCCGTGTGGTTATCCGTCATGTTCTTGTCACAACCGTGCGTTGTCCCACCGCGTTGTTGTCTTGCCACACCGTGTTCATGCTTGCATGTTGTCTGTTCATGCCCTTGCATATGTGCTCATTTGCCTTTGTTATGTTATGTTGCATTGTCTCCCATCTAATTTTCGCTATGTTTATACTTGCTTGTTAATCATGTTTATCTTATACATGAAAAGCCATAAAAATCTGAAAATTAAAAATCCAAGAAATATGTCGTTGCACCTGCATAGGTAAATCAGGTATGGCTCTCTATCCTTACATCCTTTATTGCATTACTATTTGGTACTATGCTATATTATCTCGAGAACCAGTTGATTATCTACGTGTTCCAAGATCTGATGTTCCCCTTTAACAAAAACGATGATGATCCAGGTTCACGTGTTTAATCTCCGGATAGGCCGTTGGGTTGGGAAAACCTAGGGAGGATGGTTCTATCATGCACGCCGTGGTTGCGGATAGTGTCTTGACTCTAAATCTCCCAGTCTGGCAATATTATTCTCGAATATTTTATATTTTAATCTTTCTTCGCATTCGTTTTAACGATTTCTTTTATTTTAGCCCAGCATGTATCATGCGCATCTTTTGAGCATTCATGACCCATGGTTTGCCTTCAAAATGTCCCATCAGTGATGGTTGACTGTGTGTTCAGTGTTTGGATAAGTGGAACAATTCCACTCTGAGTTGGAAGGTTCACTTTGGTCGATTCGCTTGGTTTGGTTGGTTAAGAGGTCCCCGTCTGGAGTTTTAGTCTGTTTCTTCATTTTTCGCTGCTTATTCCAGTCTCCTCATTGGTCCGAGGGATTGTGTCCCCCATGAGGTTGATAGTGTGTTTCCTTTTATTTTAGTTAGTTCCTCCAGACCCGTGTCGCTTTTAGTTTAATCATTCCTTGTGAGTCGTTCGGAGTTTTCCGGAATATTCTTATCGCTTGTTGGTAAAAATGGGTGTCTTTTGCCTTAACGCCCGCTTTTCGGTCCACTCCGCTTCATCTCCATGTTCCATTTCGCTTTCGCTTCACCTCCGCTCGCTCCCCTGTAAAGAGGACGTTAAGGAGGGACATCTGTTGACACCCGTTTTTTGCCGATAAGTTGAGTCGTTTCTCTTTCTCCCATTTATTGATGTCTTGAGTTGTCCATCACTCGTTGGACTATTTTCTGGCAAGTTCTGAGCCAATTTTATGGATAGCCTCCCTCCTGGCTAGGTCTAAGTTGATTCAGGGCTTAATGGCCCTTGGTTTTGGTTGATTGAGCTTTTCTATAAATTTCAAACGCCCATATACATGTCCGGTCAACCTCATGAAATGGGTATGTTGATTCAGGGCTTAATGGGCCTTGGTTTTGGTTGATTGAGCTTTTCTATAAATTTCAAACGCCCATATACATGTGCGGTCAACCTCATGAAATGGGTATGTTGATTTAGGGCTTAATGGGCCTTGGTTTTGGTTGATTGAGCTTTTCTATAAATTTCAAACGCCCATATACATGTGCGGTCAACCTCATGAAATGGGTATGTTGATTTAGGGCTTAATGGGCCTTGGTTTTGGTTGATTGAGCTTTTCTATGAATTTCAAACGCCCATATACATGTGCGGTCAACCTCTAGCCGTTCAACAATTTGTGCGGTTGATATTGGGCCGTTCAAATAGTTAGTGGGTATATTGGTTAATTCTCTGAATTATCACCGACAAGCATATATACGGCCTAGTCATAGCTGCATAAGTCTATTGTGCGGTATATTCTGAGCCGTCTATCTCCCAAGAGTCTTAACGCTGGTTGACTGTTCAGATAATTACCTATTTATCTTCTTATTTGGGATTTATCACCGACAGGCTTGGGCGGTTTCCCAAGAGCCGTGCAACTATGAAAGAGTCCAGCGGCTAATTTACCAGTCAGTTCAGTGGATAAATTAATTATCTCAGGATTTATTTGAATTTCACCGACAGGGATGGACGGCCCATGTCTAGCCGCTCATCATTTGTGCGGTCTATCGTGCGACCGTTTATCCCCTCGGACCAGAAAGTGGTTAAGGTTTTTTCCTATCATTTGTGGTTTTTCTCCCAAACTTTCTCCGATGATTTCTCCACGAATCCTTAACCATTTTGAGTGCCGTTTCTTCCAGATGAAAGATAATTGAATTATCTTCATCTTTTATTTGATAATCTTGACCTGAAAATGGCCAAAAACCCTAATTTTGAGCTAAGACTTTAGGTGATCTATATATAGACCCTGAGGTCCCGCTTTGAAAAGGGGGGGAGATTTTTCGGTCAACGGCGAAGCCCTGCCGAATCTTTGAGCGACCTAGCACAAGGGAGGGAGGCCTTCTACGTCCATATAGGCCTCCGATTCAGGGAGTAGTCTTATTTCGAGTCATTAGTACATTTAGTATCAGTGTTATCTCTTGTTTGCTTGCATCACTTTCTCCACGTTTCTTTCACGATTTTCTCATTCTCATGCATCATTCACACACTCTCCTATGCTTTTTGATGCCCCTAGGGGTTTAAAAATCCCCAGGTATCCCCCATTCCATTTAGTCATGTTCATTTCCGTCTGTTTGAGCATTTACTCTACTTTCTAGTTCTAACTTGGGTTTTCTTTTGTGTTCTACATGTGGTTTTGCAGGTCAGCAACACGCTAGCACGAGGCCCATCCTTTCCGGCCGGCCGGAAAGGGTGGAGGTTGGACTCATACAACTTCTGGCATGGTGGCCTTGCGCGGTTCCCAGCGATCTGTTCAAGGAGACGTGCGGTGGTATCTGGACCGTTCTTCTTCTCACTGCGATTGGGTCGGAGCCATTCATCTGCCAGAAGTTCTTTATCTCGTGTCCTCTGTAGCACCTTTAGATGGCCTGTCGTGCGGCCGCTCATCCTTACAGGCGGTTCCTCCTGAGCCGTACATCCTCTCAGTGCTACTCTTAAGGCGAGTACCTCTTCCCCTTTCCAAGATACAGCGTGTTCATCACGTTCGGCATCTTGGTAACGATCACACACACTCCACACCCTTCCCCTTGTTATTTACTTATTGCTTAGTTCTTCACATTACACTAGTAAAGAAGGGGTTGGAAGGGTCATCAAAAGGGAAAGAGTAGGAAAAACACGTCAGCACCCCATTTTGATGACGTGTTTTTCCTACTCGTCCCCTGGCACCCCAGGTGGCCGTCTCTAGAGCAGGAAACTTCTGGAAACCATCTGAAAGGCTTTCCGCCCCCAACTCCCAACGATTGCAAGTAGGAGCTTCGAAAAACAAGTGTGGGTTAGTCCCCGGCAAGATTGCATTAAAAAAACAATCTAAACAAGAAATCATAAAGAATCGGCCAGATTCTAGCTCACAACCCCCAAACATGCTATTTTTCCCAGAAATGAATCGAACCCCACTCTCTCACCCAAATCGACGCCGATCGGAAGGGAAATGCGAGCGGGGAGCTAGGGAATCCATCGCCCTACCTCGGCCGAGCTTTAACCCCAAATGCCCCTTCGAAAACCACCGCTGGAACCGCCATTCCTGCTCGCAAACCAGCAAACACGCCCACGCACGCAAGCCGCCTCCGTCACCACCCGAGCTCCACTCCCGAGCTGCCGTCTTCGCCCGAGCTCCACCCCCAATCCGCCGCTGCCGTAGATCGTCCTCCCACGCCCTCGCCGTTTGCAGTCGGTGGGAAGAGGAAGACGTCACGATCGATGCAAAAAGGAGAAGAACGAGGAAAGAGAGGAGCGGGGGGGCAGGTTTAACGGGAAAGAAAAGGGGTTTTAGGATTCCCCCAAAACCTCATAAAAACCAAAATTGCAAATATGCCCAATTCTCTCGTATAAAAGGCCAAAACACCCGTGGAAAAATCCTAAAAAGCCGCGGTTCGAACGAAATTCATATTCTGATAATTAAAAATTAATTCACCTTTAAAAATAAATACGAACTCCGAATTGCACCTTGATTACTAATCACCAAATTAATCCTACTAGCAATAAAATCTAAGATTTTAAGGAACGAAATTAAGCTAGTTTGGAGTTTAAAGATAAGGGATACCTCCAACTACTTCTTCACTAGCAGGCTCGGGTTCTATCGATGCTTAAAGTTTCCCTTGCCGCCGTAAGCACTTGTGATCCTTGGCTTGCTACCGTAGGAGATGACAACTCGCTATCTTATGGTCCTTACTCCCGCAGAGGAGACATGCTCCTGACTTCCACCAACACTCATTAAATTGATGACCACTATTATTACAGTAACGATACTTCTCTCCCTTCTTGAATTTCTTCCAACTTTGAGATCTGTTCTTACTACTAGATCTCTTTTCCCCGACTGTTGATTTGGAACTTCCACAATCGGTGGCTTGCTCCTTCTTACTCCTTCTTCCACTCTTCTCCCAGGCATCCTCTAATAATTCAACTCTTTTAACTAAGTCAGCATAAGCTTGAATATCTATTAGTGCCACTTGGGGAACAAAACAAGACCTATTCGTTTCCATCTTGACTAAAGTCTAGATTCCTGCAAAAATAACCACGGAAGTTGATTATCTTATTTCATTTAAAATTCACATATTTTTATCACTTAACCCAAATCTCTACTCAATCTCACTGGGTATTAACAGGAAATGGCATAGGTTATAAGTCTTAATACACCTAGCAACCTATACTTATGGCTAAGAACCTAGGGTTTAAACAACCTAGGCTCTGATACCACTTCTGTCACGCCCTGAATTGGTAGCAGCAGAAGCTACTCGGAAGGTGGCAGTGAACAGTCGAGTCAAGCATAGCTTTGGAGGGTAAACTACCACCAGGAAGTAACTTGTTAAAACTCAATTTTACAAGAGATTATTTATTAATAATACACTTGTTATTATAATTCTAGATGGCTAAATAGTACAATTTTAAGATTTAAAAGAAAAGACACGAAGTACAAGACTCTCAACTACAAGCTAGACTCAATTCACTGGAAAAGACTCGTGTCTTCTAATATAATAGCACTCGGCCACTCTTCCCCTTCCACAATGGTGTGCATTTCAACTTCCATACTACCTAAAAAATGTTTGAAGAAACTAGGTGAGCAAGAAGCTCAGTATGATTTATATCTCTATCGCCATGCATCTTTACGTGATTAACATGTTGATAATGTAAATTCGCTAATGCCGAGGAAACATAATAAATCATAGAATATGAATAGGATGATATAAGATGCAAGTAATTGGTGATCAAGTAAGTCAAGGTAATAAAAAGGAGAGCAAGTATAGAGTGAACAAGTAGAAATGTTAATATCTAATTGGCCATATCACGCAAGAGTGTACAAGTCAAGTATTCCAAGTGTTTCACGTGAGTCAAACAAGTGTAAGTATTTATGAGTGAGGTGAATGTCATAAATTAATCTAGCTAGATAGTACTTTGGTGCGATGCCACACCGGGTCAATAATAGCTTCCATGGGCACGAGTACTTTCAGGTGCTCCCCCTAGGACCAGATTGGGCCCTATTAATGCCAGGCATCGAGGTTTTGGATCAATGACCCAAGAATGTAAATATCTAGACATCCACATTAAAGTAATAATGATGGCCAAAGAAATTTAAGGTAAAGCTCATGAATTAAAGTAAGATATAGTAACATTTATCATTAAAGGAACAAGTAGTATAAGATTACAAGTAGTTGTAAGAGAAGTTCAAGGATGATTTAAGACATCATGTTTAACCTCATTAAGTCGATAAAGGAATTGGATTGCCGGACAAGGCACAATCAGTCCTTGCAGAAAACCTCGTAAAACAGGTTTATATCAAATTTTTTACAGTCGGATGCTTAGCTAGAAAACCAAAAAATCACAGACAGGTAAGAGGTGGGACAGTGGGAGGTTCTTGTCGCATTCGTGAGGTCCTAATTAAGTAATAACTTATCCACTTAAAGCATTTGCATGTGGACCTCTTTCCTTAGACACCGTTCTTCCTTGGAAATCTTGTTAATTACACGACTTGTCGAAAACACGGTAACACGATAACACGGAAATCGTTCAACTCGTATCGATCAAGATTATGTAACTAAACACATGCAGCTTTTAGATAATATCTACTCCATTTAACAAGCTAGAAAGATAATATAGTCATGGAGATCAAGGATATCATGAAGGTAATAAGAACTAGGAAGGAAATATGCTCATGGAATAGAATTATTATCCTCCATATACTTAACTTCATTGTGTGTGGATTTAAATGATATGCAACATAACATGATTTAGAACTTAAGATGTAACATATCTAGCATGATGGATGATATATTAGTTTGGTTGACAACATCAGCGTACGGTGATTAACCTGACACTCGGACACCTCGGGGGCTCACTGAGAAAGTGGTCAGCAGGAGGCCGCCATTTTCATAAGACGGTCTTGAGGGGACCGCTACCATAAAAGTAAATATATATAGTTTTTTTTAAAAAAATTCATATGAAGGCGTCCACCATAGAGGACACGTATAAAAGAAGGCGTCCATTGGTTATGACGCATCTAACATATATAGTTTTTGTTTTTTGAAAAATATCTCATGAAGGCGTCCACTCGAGGGGACGCGTATAAAAGAAGGCGTCCATGTACTTGACCCGTTCAGGAAAACATATTATTTTTTGAAAATGAGTACAAGAGGACGGTCTGTTGGGCGATCGCCTTCAGAAAACGGTTTCTGAAGCGATCGCCTTTAAAACTGAACCTTCTTCGGCGAACACGATGATACCCTTCAATAAAATACTTCTAGCATGCTTAATGCTCAATAAAAATTGGAAAAAATTGTACCAATAGAAAGATCACTTGAAAACACACAAGATGACATGAATTATTGAAGGTTTACCCTGAGAGAAACCTACCTTAGATCAAATTGAAGAGGAAGGAAAAACAGGACAAATGTCCTAGAGCTCTCTTTCTCCTTCAAATCACGCCCCCAAATCGCCCCCAATTTGTTTATTTTTTTTATTTTTTTATTTTTCAACTAAGTTTAATTTCATTACATAATAGATGAGAAGTGTGGTACAAAGAGGGGAAATAGAAATAGGGGGTAAGCAGCCCAAACTAAACAGGCGTATGGGTGAAATAAAAGAAGGGGGAGCAAAGCCCAAGAGACACGACAAAAAGAAAGAGAACCAGGAGACAGTCAATGGTCTCGATCCCGAGTGGAAGAGGTAGAGTTAGACCGTCGGTGGGAACGCCTTAGAGCACCGCCGTCTGTCCTCGAGGCCGGACGCGAGTGATCCATGCCGTAAGAGCCGAAGCGAGCATGGGCAGCGTGGAGGTCAAGGAACCGCTCACAAGGCTCCAACCCTGGGACGGTGAGCACCTGGATGATGGAGGGGAACTGGAGGACGCCGTCAAGAGACGGAGGGGGCTCCGTCAAGAGACGGAGGGGGCTCCTCCAGAGTAGGAGACACCGGGGCAAGGACCGAAGGCGGAGGGGGCTCCTCCAGAGTAGGAGACACCGGGGCAAGGACCGAAGGCGGAGGGGGAGAAGGCTCAGACGTCTCACTATTAACAGCTCACTTCAGAGCTTGTGCGAAGGAGGGCAATAGGTGGGGCAGCCGGGGAGGACTGCACAGCCGAGGCGACCGGTGATCCCACAACCAGGGAAGGGGAGGCATGAGCAGACCGGGCAGCAGGAGGAGACAAGGCAGCATCAATAGCATTTAGACCCGTGCCGAGGACAGGTGCTAGCGACCCAGTGGAGGAGATGATGTGTCGGAGGCCAACGCTAGAGCTTGGGTCTGCAAGAGCTGGTGGAGGCGGTTTGGATGAAGAGCCCGTGCAAAAGTTATCGAGAACAATAGAGAAACTAGAACCAGGAAGCCTAGAGGAAGATAGCTTCTCAAATTGCTGGTTGGGAGGAGCATCCGCGGTGGCAGGGACAGCGGCAGCGTCGGTGATAGTCGTGGACTGGCCAAGCGCATGTGAAGCTTCCACAGTGTCGACACCTGGATGGGGGTGTCGACACCTGGATGGGGGGTGTCGACACCTCCAGTAGTAGCCGGTAGAGCAGTGTCGACACCCGTAGAAGAGACTGGGAGGGGCCCAGCATCTACGATCTGAGGAGGCCCAGCAGCTGTGGGAGGGAGGCCGAGGTGGACCCCTTGGGGGGTAGGCTCGACCGATGGTGGAAAAGCTGGGGGAGCAGAGGGACGGGGGTCAACCCCTGGCAAGCCAAGCACCTCGGTAGAGGTCACCAAGGTAGGCGGAGTGGTCGACGAGGGCTGTACATGAATAGTAGAACGAGGAACCCCACCCGGGCAGAAGACGTCCTCTGCAGAAGAAGACGTGTCTACCCCAACTTGGGAATGGTCGACGCCACCAGTTGGAATGCCAGACGAAGAAGATGAGCCACGAGGAGTGGCGAGGGGGGCAACACCAACGGGAGGGCAGCAACAACCTGCTGGGAGGCACCAAGATCTACAAGATGGTCAGCATCCTGCGAGGCACCAAGGGTATGGGCAGACGTAGGTAGCCCCCCCATAGCAAAGGGCTCATAGACGCATGGCAGAGGCACAGGAGTGGGCATGGCGCCCACAGCACACGCAGGTGAAGAGGGCCCGACGCACGTAGCCTCCAGATGCACATCGATGGGTTCACCTGACATAGCAGGCAGAGGCAAGGAAATGCAAGATAGAGCATCACCAGCTGGCTGGGGGAATGTAGCAGGCACAAGCGGGGCTCCAGCAAAAGGGACTGCGGAGGGGGCTGGGGATTGGTCCCCCTTACTAACCATCTTCCAACCTTTGGCAGGCACCATGGGAGGGACACGTGCAGCAGCACCACGGGCAGGGCCCAGTCGACCAGGGCCATACTCAGACCCTGCAGGCGTTAGGGGCTTCTTGTTGCACTTCTCCACGAGGTGGCCAAGATATAGGCAGCCATGGAAGAAGAGTGGGGGGTCAGGGTAGACAATGGATTGCCAAGACCCACCACCCCCACAACCAACCCACACACGAGTAGGTAAGGGCTTGGAGACATCCAGTTGAATGCAAGCTCTAGCCGCATGAGCTTGGAGCATGCAAGTTGTGTTTCGGTCCACCTTGAGGACAACCCCAAGGCTCCCGGCGATGGAGCGAATCATAGCGTCATTGAAGAAATTAGTCGGGAGGCCAGGAAGCTCTAGCTAGACAGGCACAAGGGGAGAGTCATGGTCAGGGCAGAAATCAATAGACCACTTAGAGAACCTGAAGATCAGGCCATGGACATAAAGTGTTTCCTTGAGAAGGACCTAGAGGTAGTCCTCAGAATTCTGAAACTCAATTAGGAGATGCCAGCTATCAAGAGCGCTGACGAGGAAATCCTCCTTGAATGAAAACCTCCAAATCGCCCCCAATATCTCCCTCAACGTAACAAAAGTCTAAAGGGTGATTAGAGGGGCTTAGAGGGGCCTATTTATAGGAAAAACTTGACCAAAATAGTCAAGATTCCTTTTTCCAAAAATCAAACTTCTCCACTCCAAATTTAATGTTCTTGGAAGAAAATTTCAACTTTTCCAATAACCTAGCCTTAATTGGGTGGGAAAACGTGGGGAAAATGCCAAATCCTTGGTGGCTATGATGTGAGAGTTTGAATTTTGTGACAATCTTCTAGAAATTAGACTAATTTAATCATAAAAAGGAGTGTTTAACATGTGCTACAAATTTTAGCCCTATTTAACACTTTTTAGCCCATTAACCCATAATCCAGCCCATTATGAGTTATCCAATAGCCCAATTGTTAATCATAATCCATTCTAGGGAATTTAAGTTCATCTCCAATAATTTTTCTGAAATTTAAAATGTTTAGTTTCAATTTATTTCAAGAGAATTCAATTATTAAATATATTTATGCTTGAAAAATACAATATCATCATTAAGTTAAGAAATTATCACTGTTTGATAAATATAATATTAAAGCAATTATCTCTATAATAAAATCAAAATCTTTTAGTTATTTGATATATTTAACATTAAGGAACTATCGCATTTGCAATTACCTAATCTAATTTAGTTCTTTAAAACTCAATTTCATTTCTAAATCAAAATTTTCAATCCTTTTACCTATTTTATATATACAAAGATCTTAATTATTTAACCTAATTATTTAGAATTTAACCCGCTTATCCAAATTAGAATTTTAGATGTTAGAGGTTCAATTTTTAAGAGATTAATTCCTTCTTTTAAACCCATCAAACTTTTAATTACTAGCCCTTTTCCTAATCAGAAATTTTATTTCACTTATTGAAACTACCTCTTATTTGTTCATAAAATTATATTCATTTAATTATATTTTTATTTTAATTCGGGTTACTACAGGTGATGCCAACGTATGGAGTGAACGGTAGCAGTTGAAGCTTTGGGGGATCAATGCCTCCATGATGTCTCAGGAGAAAGGCGCATGGAAGTTGGAGTCATTGGCGATCAACCCTTTGGTCCATGCTGCCTAGAGAATATCATCCAAGTAGCGGACCTTGCAATCTAGGTCACGCTCAACTTCCTCCCAGCGTTGTAATTGTTGCGCCATCTCAAGGTTGGAGTGTAGCGGGCTTGCAGGATGCCGGGAGGGTTGGCTGTGCGGGTGGAGGGTGTGAGCGGCGGAGAGGAGTGAAGGTTAACGCACTCGACGTGAGTCTACCATTGTTGGTGCACCCCCGTTCTGGGGAGGTGCTGTTGGAGCACGGCCCTACTCCGCCTGCCAGTTGAGGAGGCCTTGGTACGCCTCCGTCAACGTCTGTATCTAGCGGTGCATCTCCACTAGCTCGTTCGCAGTGAGATCTTGTGGAGTAGAGCCGTGAGATGGGTGCGAGAAGGAATAAGCTTCTTGGGGAGCCAGCCAGGAGCCTAAGACCCCCTGACAGTTGCTAGTGTTGCGGTAGTTCCCATGGGGTGCCATGGCTTTCTACTCATTTCTCACATACGATGCCAAAAAGTGTAGAAGATAAAAAGTGTTAGCTCCGTCTCGTACTACACCTTTAAGATTTATTTGATAGGAAGAGCGACCGGCTACCCCGAGGAAACTTGCAACCACTAGAAGGAGCCATGCAAGTGATCCCAGGGGACAACCCTCCGATGCTTAAGTCAGAACTGGGTGAGGGAGCAAAGAGGAAGCTAGAGAAAGAAAGAGTCGAGAGCCTGAAGAGAGATGATAGTGCTCAGCGATGTAGGGAGTACTCGGCAACATAGCTTGAGTCTGGGGAACTCGGTGGAGGACTCTGATCTTACCTTTTCTCAGTATTGTTCAAGCTCTTGGTAGTAGATGTGTGTGTAGGTCCTCTCCCTTCTAGGTCCATATGGGGGCCTATTTATATCAGTTGCAATGGCGTCGCCTCTTCCCCGACTTACTGGTGGCACGGTTAGTGGAGCGGTGTCCTGCTTGATCGTGAGGAAAGTCCATTATCCACTCACCCGTTCTCTAAGGAAGGGCATCGTGGTAAACATCTCAAAGATGTGGGCGTGATTTAGCGCTTGTCGGGATAAGACCCGTAATGGCAGTCTCAACGTTCATTCGTTGGCGAGTCTCACGGTGTCCAAAACACATGTATGCGGAGATCATGCCTGTAGGTCGGCCAGTTCTAGATGGCCTCGATTGGGCCGCGTTTCATGACTGCTGGTCGGCCGGCGACGACCGCTATGGGCATGGTGACTCTAGACCATTAATGGGCCTGACATCATTGGGTCGTGCTGTGTAACGACCCAGAACCCGGATATCGGGAGGACCCGATACCACTTGGACACTAAGACGCCACCCAAGAGCGGTAAAGCTTCGAAGGGTTGAAAAGGATGTTGCGGGAATGTACGGAAATCTAAAATAAGTGCAGAACAGACAGAACTGAAATTTAAAGTTTTCTTTATATACAAATTTACATAATTTACATGATTACTACCTAAGCATCAGTCCAAAAGTACAAGTCCCAGAAGTACAACTCAACAAAAGAAGAGTACAAAGCCTTGGGGCATACCCCAGCTGACAAACGCTGGCAACGCTAAGACTGCCCACCAAAACCACGCGAGAAAATCTGAAGACTGCTGCGCTTCACCATAAAACAAAGGGGTGAGTCTCATTTCATTGACTCAGTAGGAGTCCCGCTGATCCCTACCTCGCAGCAAAATCACAACTAAACAAGTGATCACTGTTGTGCCCCTGTGTGGTTTTGATGATGACTGACACACCATGAGTCACACTGAGGTGTGCTAATTAATATAGATGACTGATTGACTGCTTGAATATCTGATTGTTTGCTTGAATAGTTAATTCATAAATATGGCTAGATTGGGTTAACGTAGTGGCTAATTGTTTGTTCATGCATTACTCTATTTGTCAAGTGTATACATCAGTCAGCATTGCACTTTGTTCACGAAGTCTATACACTACTGGATGTTCATGTCTGCACATTGGTGCTTTTCCCTATGTTCTGGCCAAGTCTTTACAGCCTCATTCTTACCTTCGTTCAAAGCCAAAGTCTACACAACGCCCTTCATTGAAAGTCTACATTCGCTGCAGAGCTCACTGTCAAGTCTGTACATTGGGTTCACATCTTCAAGTCTGTACATTGGGTTCACATCTTCAAGTCTGTACAGCCGTTTGCATTGGATTTAAAGTCTATACATTGCACTATTCCTTTCATCTTCGTGCTGTTCATGATCACTACACTTCGTGTTGTTTCCCCTCATAACACGAAAAGATTTCGTGTCGTCTGAGCTTACAACACTTTGTGTTGATTTCCATGCTTGACAGGAAAACTTGTGTGAGGTATACTTCGTGTTGTTCTATCCTTGTCGTCCTTGTCTTCAAGTCGCTTTTCTTGCGTCTTTAAGTCTTCTTACGTTTCACTTCGTGTTGTTTTCGTATTTTCCTATTTAGTTCTGTCTTCGTGTTGTTTTTCTGACCCAGTGTATTTTTTTGCTTTGAGACCACACCTCGTGTTGGTTTCAGCTCTTCGTCTTCGTGTTGGTTTCTGTTCTCGTCTTCGTGTCGTTGTCAGTCCGTGTCGTTTCACCTCGTGATGTTCTCATCGTCTTCGTGTTGTTTTCAACTCGTGACGGTTTCTGACATCTGTCTCCATGTCGTACTTACTTCGTGTCGGTTACTGTTGTTTCTGTGTCTTCGTGTCATTTTTGTTCCATTGCGTGCAGAACATTGCAGCACCTCGTGTTACTTTCTGTGCCACCTCGTGTCGTTTCTGTATGAACCTCGTGTCGCTTCTCTCTGTCCTCTAGTTGCATCTCGTGTCATCTTTTATGTCTGCTTGTTTAGACTTCGTGTCTTTCTCGCCTTGACCACACTTCGTGTTGCTTTACGTAGACCTAGTGTCTTGCTTGTTTGCAACCACTTCGTGTTGGTTTCTGTTGTCAGCCCGTGTTGTCCTCGTGTTGTTTTTGCATTCATAACCTCGTGTTTGTCTAGTATTTGTGTCTTTTTGTTGTTGTTTTATTTTCGTGTCTTCGTGTTGCCTTTCCTAGACCTCGTGTCTCTTTTGTTTTATAACCTCACTCCGTGTCATTTTCTTCGTTGTGTCTGATCTGTTACAGTGTATCTCGTGTCGTTCTTTTATTATCTCGTATAGTAGTCACGTCGTGTTGTTATTATATACCTCATGTAGTTTTTGGTTTTTGTGGCCATACAGCGTGTTAATGGATTTAATCTCATTACAGGTCCGAGGAAGAACATTCCACACACGTCTGGGCAGCACGTGATCCGAGGCTGGAATGAAGCCTGCTGAGAGACTGCCACGTGGTCCTAATATTTAGGGCTGAAAGTGTGGAGGCTACAAGACGGGGCTGCCGCTGCTGCTGCTCCTGCCATATATATATATGAACCTTCTTCCACAAAAGATGGTAGATCGAATGGGCGAAAGGTGAAGTCCATACAGAGAGCCACGATCCAGACAGAGAAGAAGATAAGGAAAAGAAGAAGAGAAAGAGAGTGAGAAACAGAAAGAAAGAGAGATTGAGTAAGAGATCGATATAGCAGAGTGTGAAGAGAAGAAGAGGAAGAAGAATAGAGAAGAAGAGATAGCTAGAGTGATAGAAGCTTCAACTGAAGATTTGTTCCTGCTGGACCGTGGATCAGATCCAGGCTAGCCAGCTCCTGCGAGAGCCACATTTGTTTTTATCTTTTCAGCTTTCTGTTGCTGATTTCGTTTTCCTTTTAAACTATCCATTTGCTATTTTTCCGATTCTCTGTAAGAGAGGTCGGGGTCCCTCCTGTTGGTTCAGGAGAAGGGAGATCGCTATCTCCGGTTGCACGTAGCTGGGTGCTACTTGTGGGTTCCCTCTGGTTAGAGGAAGGGAGGCTCGTCCTCCGGTTCTGGGCTTGTAGGTTTCAAGTCCAGGGGTCCCTCCGGTTGGGAGGAAGAGAGGTCCTAGACCTCTGGTTTGCAGGTGACGTAGTGTCACTTGTGCTTCCCTCTGGAGTTCAGAGGAAGAGAGACTTGGGTCTCTAGGTTCCCCTCCGGTTTGGAGGAAGGGAGGATTGGTCCTCCAGTTCTAGTCTTGTGGGTTGCAAGACTAGGTGTTCCCTCCGGTCTGGAGGAAGAGAGACTTGCATCTCTGGTTTGCTAGTGACTGGTGTCACTAGTGGTTCTCTCCGGTTGGGAGGAAGAGGGGAGGTTGTTCCCCTGGTCAAGCTGTTTGGCAGCATTTGTTGCAAACTGAGTCTGCTGTTTCTAGCGTGAGCTAGTGAAGCCACACTCGGTTGAGTGTGGGGTGGATGTAGGTTTGGAGGACCGAACCACCTAAAACCCCTTGTGCATTGTGGTTTGGTTTATCTGCTTTTGCTTCCGCTAGATGATTGCATAGGGGCGCTCTAAGCGTTTGGCTTCTGGTTGAGCAGAAGTGTTGATTAGTTTTCTTAGAATATTTTAACCTGTCAAGAGAGCGAATTTCCAGTTGAGCTTCAGATTGTCGAATCTGTCTTGTTATTATTCTAGTTTTAAATTGGGTGAAGTTTTTTTTTTAACGGGTTATATTCATTCACCCCCCCTCTGAATACTACACCGAACCTAACAATTGGTATCAGAGCGGTTCTCTGATTGATCAGATCCAACGATCTGCAGAGGATCCTATTGTCCCTTGGTGCATTTCTGACTTTACTCTTTGCTGCATAAATCTACTTGCCAATCTAATCCCTGGGTTCTCCACCGGTTTACAATGGTTCTAACTTTAATTCATGGGTTAGCAGTCTACACAATTATGTGGATTTGATGGATCCGGATCTGTGGAAGTTAATTTCACATGGTCCTCATAGACTTCCAAAGGAAGAGTCCAAATGGACTAAAAGTGATAGATTAAGAAATGGAGAGTATCAGAAAGTTTTGAGATTAATGAAAAAAGCTATTGACAAGGCTCTACATTCTCGTTTTTATGACTGCAGGTCTGCAAAGGACATTCTGGATCAGTTGAAACTAGTTCAGAGGATGAATGAGGACAGCTATCTGATGACTGATAAGAGTGACCATAGCAGTGAACAAGATGAATTTGAAGATGCTGTGGAGGTAAACCCTTTCGAGAATTTCACTTTAGATGACTGGGAAGATGCATATGCTAATCTGTTACACTCCCATGAAAAAATGAGTAAGAGGTATAGAAGACTGAAAAAGAAGCTGGAAAAACTAGGAGGTGAAAATCTTGAAACTCTGAAAACTGAAAATGAAATATTCAGAAGACAGATAACAGAGTGTGATTCTATTAGTTCAGACTTAGATCATTTCAAATCTGAAAAACAATCTCTTATGAAACAAGTTGCTCTACACAAAAAGGAGCGTCAAGAGTTTGTGTGTGAAATTACTGAACTAAAGGAAAGGCTTAGCTTAGTTGATCAGGCTCACAACAATGATATTGTTCAAAATAAAAAATTGGTGAGAGAATTAGAATGTGTCAACTCTGAATTGGAAAAAATGAAATCTGCAAATGAAATACTCAATAATCAGCTCAAGGAATTTGAACTCAAATCAACAAATCTCGAAAAAGAAAATATATTGATTTCTGAAAAACTAGAGGCTGATAGAGTAACAAATTCAGAGATTCAGAAAAATCTTGACAAATTTCAATCTGAAAAACAACAAGAAATGTTTTATGAATGTCAGTCTTCAACAGATAAATGGGTGTTTGATGATGAACTCCTAGAGCAGAACAGCAAACTGAAAGAGGAAATCAATGAGTTGAAACACCTAAACACACAGCTGACAGATAGGCTAATGATAATTGAAAAAGGCAAGAGTGTAAGTGTGGATAGTTCTGATAGGTTGATGAATGCTGAACAAGAAATTGAGAGCCTAAAAACCATCAACCTAATGTTAAATGGAAATGTCAGTTGCAGTGAACAGAAAATAGCTGGATATGAGCTTACTATCACATCCCTTCAACAAGAAGTTGATGAACTTTACAAGTCCCTATCTGAAGCTGACAAGGAAATAGAATTAAAACAGGAAGTAGAAAAACTCAAAAGCCTGAATGATGCCTTGCATCAACAAGTAATTTCCTGTGAAACAGATTTGTCCACATATGAGGCTAAAATTGCTAATTTGAATTCTGAGATTAAAGATTTGAAAAATTCTCTATCAAAATTTGTCAAAGGTAAGGACAATCTGAATAAGCTTCTTGGAAAGAGTGATAACTTTGAGAGAAAGGGATTGGGCTATAGTCCGACAAATAAAAGGAGTAATGGGAATAAAACATCCACTGTTTTTGTTAAAGCTTCCAATCAGAACACAACCTCTGCTCCTTCTGTCTTCCAATTCACTGCACAAAAATCCACTGTGAAACCCAAAACTGTGGAACAAACTCAAAAACTGAAAAAGAGTGAAATTTCACAGAAGAAGGATAAAGACACTCCTCTTGCAATAAGAAAGGCTACACACAATTCACATGATCTCACACACACTCATATTAAAAAGGGGTCATGTTATTATTGTGGGAAAGGAGGTCACATAATGGAAGACTGCAGATTGATGTTAAAGGATGAGCATGCTAGTGGAACTTTACATTCAAGAAATCTCTCTGATAGAAACCATGCTACTAGGAAGCCTGATGCTTCATGTTATTATTGTGGGAAGCATGGTCATCTCATGAATGAATGTTTTATCATGAAAGAAGATAATAAACTACATGCCAGGTCTTCCATGCACTTTTATGATCCATGTGGATCTAAACACAATTCTAGTCAGCACATTGTGTGCTTCAATTGTAATAAGCCTGGGCACAAGGCTGCTGAGTGCTGGTTTAGATCTACTTCGGGTAAAAATAGTTTTCATAGAAGAAATTCTTTTGCATGCTCCCACTGTGGGAAAAATGGGCATACAGTCAAGGACTGTTGGTATGTTCAAAAGAACTATGTTAAACCCCATTTTGTCAAATTCCTTGCAAAACCTTTTGTGAAAATTTCATGCTATAACTGTGGGAAGCCAGGCCATAAATCTGCTGAATGTTGGATGGTTAAGAACAAGCATCAAACTGCTCATGCATATAACAGAAAATCTTATGAACATGTTTATAAACATCACCCTGCTGTTAACATGTATCATAATAACCAAAAACCAGCCATTTCATGTAGATACTGTGGAAAAGTTGGACATTCTATGGATGACTGTTCACTGATGAAATTGGATGATAATCTTGCTATGAAAATGTTTAGAATACCTGTTAGAGCTAACGCAGGACCCAAAGCTGCTTGGGTCCCTGCAGGATCAAGATGATCAAATAATCTGCAGGTGTGCCTTGGACTGAGGAACAAAGAGGGATAAAGTAAACCAAGGCACCCAAGATGATAAAGCCCCATTCAGGTAAATTCTGAAAACTTTGTATTCTGAGTTGTGTGATCTGAATGCACTGCAGATCATGATATTTCTTTTGCGCATTGTCTAACTGAAACTAATTGGAAAAATCTGAAATGCTCATGAAAATGATTGAGTTTACTTCTAAATGAATTTGCACACAAATGCCATGATGAATGATATGCCAAACTCCTTGTATGTTGAATTGCACTATGATGCATGACCACTTTGGTATATCAAATGGTAAGCTACTACAGGGCAGAGGAAATCTGTCTGGAAGTTCTTACTTTGTGTGAGATGGTCTTTCAGACCAAGTTCTCCACCTAGTACCATGGGTCATATCTCCTCATAGGGCAGTCTGAATGAGCATAAACCTTGAAATCATGTTTCAATGCTTTGATTGCATATCAGAGAATGTCCGCATCTTCATGTGAATATTTTTGCTTCATGCCCGTGCATACATATAGTTAATTGCATTGCATTTCATTACATTGAAAATGCCGAAAAGATACATTGAATGCATACATTTAGGGGGAGCATTATTCATACATCTGAATTCACTCAACTGTCTTGAGATTTACTGCATAGCATGTTAAATCAGTTGTTGCATAATCATTCATCATCTACATTGTCTGCATGACATATAGGATGATTCAGCATTTTTAGTTAGAGGGAATCATTGCATAGCATATCACTTCTTTGAAAAATCAAAAAAAAAGGAAGGGAAATGTCACTGCATATAGATAGGGGGAGCATGCTTAATCCGTTCTTCTCCAGCTATATGATTCATCTTGTCATATCTGAGGTGTCAGTGATTCCATCATTTAAAGTGGTATCAAATGATTTCTTGACTACTTCTGAAGTTGTTCATAATCTGAATGCTTACCTTATTGGTATCTGTTTGTGTCTCCTAAATCTGCTGAATGAGAGCTTTTCCTCTATTCAAGTCAACTTTGAATATCTTTGCTCAAGAGCAGCTCATTTGCTACAATTCCTCAGAATCATGTTGTTTAGTGAATATTCTCACTTGAATTACTCTGCTGAGATATGAAGTAAACCTTCAGCCTGAATACTACTTCATAAAAGTTAAAATACCTTTAATGAGGAACCTTCCATTATACATGCTTAAGAACATTTGTTAACTGGAAGTGGTTTAAGTCTTATGTACTCTTGTTTGGTTACAAGAAACTTAAAAATATATGTTTCAACCTCTTAATAAACTTGAACTGTCTGCTTCATGTAAATTCATGTAAGACTTTCTGAAATCTGAAAAGTTGATATCTATGTCTACGTTGACTGAGATATATAGTGTATGTGGTTGTTCCTAAACAACTAACTAGTTCTGAATCCTTGTTAAGAAAAAGTATGGACAGAGCAATGACTGTGGCTACTGAGAAACCTGTCCAAAGGATTGTGTCATGAAGTACCATGGTTAACTCTGTTTAAAGAGATGATTGGAAATTATTGTGAAAATATGGTAGAGCAATGGCATAGTTGTATTGAGTAACTGGGGAGTCTGGCCTCTGATCAAGGTGTATCCTCACGCCAAAGATACTTTTAATGATACCTCTGTTCTCTAAAATGGGAGAAACAATACGGTTGTCACACTGAGTAACTGGGGATTATGACCTCTGATCAAGGTGTCTCTCCACGTCAAAAGGTGTTGATAAACCAAAATTGTTCATTAAAGAAAGATTTGAACAAGTGTAAATCAAATTCTGAAAGAACAAGTAAAATTCAGGAGCATTCACTTGTGTCTCCTTTAGAGCTGTCATGGAAAGTAAACTAATTAAGATAGAAGTTGGTTGAACTAGAATCTTATATGAGCTTGTAGTTCCTTTTTTATTAAGTGTTGGTTCAGATATGAGTACAATTTCTTTTGAAAATTTTAGTTTACATCATTCTTAAACCATATCTGACAATCAAGGTTTCATAAGCTTTTATGATGGAGGAATCCAGAACTTAAGACTTTGATTTTATGAAGTTGGTATCTTGCTGAAAAAGTTCATTATCTCAATTTTCACAAATCGTTGAATCTGCTCATCCTATTGCCCTTTATCACTGTGATTTGATTCAGACTGGTCGTCACATATGAGAGTTGTTGTCTCTGGATAACCAGAGTTCATCCTTGTAGATTTCTCTTGCATCAAGGATCATAGGGTGGAATTCTCTGGTCTGTTTGAGAGTCTACATGCATAAGGGGGCAATGTGCTAGATTGTCTGATCGTGTTATTTGTCTGCATTAGCTCTATATCTTCTGCCATGTCAAAGGGGGAGTATTGTTGCATATGCATAACTGCATAAGTTGTTTGACTAAGGGGGAGAATTGTTTTTAATTGCTTCTGATATTGTGTTGCCATCTTCTGTTGAACTATCTTGAGTGTCTCATATGACATCTCTGGTTTATTCGTTTTGCTAAAGTAAAAGAGGCAGCTTAGTAAAAAGGGGGAGTTTTTGCTAATTACTTTTTGCTGAAGGCAAAGGGGGAGAAGAATCTAATCTGAGATCTGAGTCAGTGTAACTCATAGTGTTGCCATCATCAAAAAGGGGGAGATTGTTGTGCCCCTGTGTGGTTTTGATGATGACTGACACACCATGAGTCACACTGAGGTGTGCTAATTAATAAAGATGACTGATTGACTGCTTGAATATCTGATTGTTTGCTTGAATAGTTAATTCATGAATATGGCTAGATTGGGTTAACGTAGTGGCTAATTGTTTGTTCATGCATTACTCTATTTGTCAAGTGTATACATCAGTCAGCATTGCACTTTGTTCACGAAGTCTATACACTGCTGGATGTTCATGTCTGCACATTGGTGCTTTTCCCTACGTTCTGGCCAAGTCTTTACAGCCTCATTCTTACCTTCGTTCAAAGCCAAAGTCTACACAACGTCCTTCATTGAAAGTCTACATTCGCTGCAGAGCTCACTGTCAAGTCTGTACATTGGGTTCACATCTTCAAGTCTGTACATTGGGTTCACATCTTCAAGTCTGTACAGCCGTTTGCATTGGATTTAAAGTCTATACATTGCACTGTTCCTTTCATCTTCGTGCTGTTCATGATCACTACACTTCGTGTTGTTTCCCCTCACTAACACGAAAAGATTTCGTGTCGTCTGAGCTTACAACACTTTGTGTTGATTTCCATGCTTGACAGGAAAACTTGTGTGAGGTATACTTCGTGTTGTTCTATCCTTGTCGTCCTTGTCTTCAAGTCATTTTTCTTGCGTCTTTGAGTCTTCTTACGTTTCACTTCGTGTTGTTTTCGTATTTTCCTATTTAGTTCTATCTTCGTGTTGTTTTTCTGACCCAGTGTATTTTTTTGCTTTGAGACCACACCTCGTGTTGGTTTCAACTCTTCGTCTTCGTGTTGGTTTCTATTCTCGTCTTCGTGTCATTGTCAGTCCGTGTCGTTTCACCTCGTGCTGTTCTCATCGTCTTCGTGTTGTTTTCAACTCGTGACGGTTCCTGACATCTGTCTCCATGTCGTACTTACTTCGTGTCGGTTACTGTTGTTTCTGTGTCTTCGTGTCGTTTTTGTTCCACTGCGTGCAGAACATTGCAGCACCTCGTGTTGCTTTCTGTGCCACCTCGTGTCGTTTCTGTATGAACCTCATGTCGCTTCTCTCTGTCCTCTAGTTGCATCTCATGTCATCTTTTATGTCTACTTGTTTAGACTTCGTGTCTTTCTCGCCTTGACCACACTTCGTGTTGCTTTACGTAGACCTAGTGTCTTGCTTGTTTGCAACCACTTCGTGTCGGTTTCTGTTGTCAGCTCGTGTTGTCCTCGTGTTGTTTTTGCATTCATAACCTCGTGTTTGTCTAGTATTTGTGTCTTTTTGTTGTTATTTTATTTTCGTGTCTTTGTGTTGCCTTTCCTAGACCTCGTGTCTCTTTTGTTTTATAACCTCACTCCGTGTCGTTTTCTTCGTTGTGTCTGATCTGTTACAGTGTATCTCGTGTCGTTCTTTTATTATCTCGTATAGTAGTCACGTCGTGTTGTTATTATATACCTCATGCAGTTTTTGGTTTTTGTGGCCATACAGCGTGTTAATGGATTTAATCTCATTACAGGTCCGAGGAAGAACATTCCACACACGTCTGGGTAGCACGTGATCCGAGGCTGGAATGAAGCCTGCTGAGAGACTGCCACGTGGTTCTAATATTTAGGGCTGAAAGTGTGGAGGCCACAAGATGGGGCTGCCGCTGCTGCTGCTCCTGCCATATACATATATGAACCTTCTTCCACAAAAGATGGTAGATCGAATGGGCGAAAGGTGAAGTTCATACAGAGAGCCACGATCCAGACAGAGAAGAAGATAAGGAAAAGAAGAAGAGAAAGAGAGTGAGAAAGAGAAAGAAAGAGAGATTGAGTAAGAGATCGATATAGCAGAGTGTGAAGAGAAGAAGAGGAAGAAGAATAGAGAAGAAGAGATAGCTAGAGTGATAGAAGCTTCAACTGAAGATTTGTTCCTGCTGGACCGTGGATCAGATCCAGGCCAGCCAGCTCCTGCGAGAGCCACATTTGTTTTTGTCTTTTCAGCTTTCTGTTGCTGATTTCATTTTCCTTTTAAACTATCCATTTGCTATTTTTCCGATTCTCTGTAAGAGAGGTCGGGGTCCCTCCTGTTGGTTCAGGAGAAGGGAGATCGCTATCTCCGGTTGCACGTAGCTGGGTGCTACTTGTGGGTTCCCTCTGGTTAGAGGAAGGGAGGCTCGTCCTCCGGTTCTGGGCTTGTAGGTTTCAAGTCCTGGGGTCCCTCCGGTTGGGAGGAAGAGAGGTCCTAGACCTCTGGTTTGCAGGTGACGTAGTGTCACTTGTGCTTCCCTCTGGAGTTCAGAGGAAGAGAGACTTGGGTCTCTAGGTTCCCCTCCGGTTTGGAGGAAGGGAGGATTGGTCCTCTGGTTCTAGTCTTGTGGGTTGCAAGACTAGGTGTTCCCTCCGATCTGGAGGAAGAGAGACTTGCGTCTCTGGTTTGCTAGTGACTGGTGTCACTAGTGGCTCTCTCCGGTTGGGAGGAAGAGGGGAGGTTGTTCCCCTGGTCAAGCTGTTTGGCAGCATTTGTTGCAGACTGAGTCTGCTGTTTCTAGCGTGAGCTAGTGAAGCCACACTCGGTTGAGTGTGGGGTGGATGTAGGTCTGGAGGACCGAACCACCTAAAACCCCTTGTGCATTGTGGTTTGGTTTATCTGCTTTTGCTTCCGCTAGATGATTGCATAGGGGCGCTCTAAGCGTTTGGCTTCTGGTTGAGCAGAAGTGTTGATTAGTTTTCTTAGAATATTTTAATCTGTCAAGAGAGCGAATTTCCAGTTGAGCTTCAGATTGTCAAATCTGTCTTGTTATTATTCTAGTTTTAAATTGGGTGAAGTTTTTTTTTAACGGATTATATTCATTCACCCCCCCTCTGAATACTGCACCGAACCTAACAATCACAACAAATAAAAATAATGGCATAATAGCAATATCAAGTAATAAGAACAGTGCAAGAATATCTATAATTGAACAATTAACCAACACAACTGAAAATAAATACCCATGAAGCATATATATATATATATATATATATATATATATATATATATTCCAAACCAGATAATCAAATACAAGAATAATTCAATTTACCATTAGAGTCAAATTTCTATATTCCAAGTGACAGGAGAAGTAATCCACTGGAAGCAAGACCAGACGCGTCCACTGACGACTTACACTGCACCTCAGGTGTCTACCACTCCCTTGGAATGCGGCAACTGAGACACCATAATAGGAACCAAAGAGCAAGAACTAATCAGGGTCACGCAAATTAGCGTGGGTCCAATGTCCCTGACCACGTGTGCACACACAGACTCAAGGCCTTGAGCCAGGCCTCTATCTAGTTTTCCCCCCAGTGGACTCTACTGCAAGGCAAGGGGACCCACGGAAACTAGCCTAGAAACCGTACACCGGGACTGCCTCGCCACCTCTCCTAGGTGGGCCGACACTAAGGTCGTCAGGGTACGACTAGTGGGTCAGTCACATAAGAATGAGGAACTAACTCAAATGGGTTATAAATATACAACGAAAATCATTTCGTATGTGACATAATCGACGGGGATGGCATGAAACATGAGGCAAGTTGATCGGGCTTAAAACCAAAACAGGCTCTAGACGCGGTTAAGTCAAAACCGTGGCTGCATGGACACGGTTCTTTCGAGACAGCGACTGTGCAGAAGCGGTTTCCCCAAAACTGCGACAATTCACCGCCTTACCCCCGATAGAACAACCCAGAAGTGGTTTCTGTGGAACCGCGACTGCTCCGAGAGACATAGCCACAGTTTAGCGGCGACTGCAACCGGTTCGACAGTTCTGAAAAATGCCCTAACAGTTTAAAACCTATCCCAAATCATTCAAAACGAAGGGATTGCATGAAAAACACATGCTCCCTGGTATCATACACCATTTCCATGCAATTTAAACTCCAAAAACATACTAAATAGAGCATTAAACGTAATCTAACTATTAAGGTTTGCAAGAACTATAACCCACATGGAATTTCTAAGCAAAATAGCCATTTTAGCATGCATTTAACAGTTCAAAATGATGGGAAAACGTGAGAAGATGAGGTAGAATCCATCCCCCCACCTCGAATCGCGAAACCAAGCCATTTAACGCGTCAAAACCTTCCCTACGCTGGAGGGAAGATGATCACCACACGAACCACTAATCTCCCGGCCTCACGAGCACTCCACCGTCGCACCAAGCTCGTCGAGGTCTCCTCCTCCAAGCCGCCTGCGGCCGGGTGGAGCAGGACGCCGAGAGAACGAGGGATAGAATGAGAGGGATGTGAGAAGGGATAGGGAGAACCGTGGGAGTGGTTCTCCCCACCGTGCGTAGATATTAGGATTCATTTTTTTGTTTAATAAATTTTTTATTTCAAAAAGCCCTTAAAGAAGGTAATATCATAATAATACCCTCAAATTCCATATAATCTCTATATAAGTGGGTTATTAAGCTTATAACTCACCTAAAAAGCCCTCAAAAACCAACCAAATTCCCAAAAGTTTTCCTATTTCTAAACCTGATAAGAATCCAGACTTCGCGGGTCTTACAGTCCCTCCCCCCTAATAAAATTTCATCCTCGAAATTTAGGAATACAAGAGAAGGTACGAGGAGAAACTCACCCAAACGATTAAGGTTCTTCAAATCATGAAACCTCCATTACAAACTCCACACAGCTCTACTAAAGACACTACTAAACTAAAGGCAAAACTCAAATACTTCCAGATATCTAACCTAAGTCCTAGCATTATGAGCCTACCACGCTACCGTTGTGCCACTCTGATACAGGACACCGCACTCACAAGGATTCATAGGCACAAATTAAATTAAATAGAATACCACAAAATTCAAGAGAGATGCACTCCAAGCATCAATCATTAACTCAAAACCATACATACCATATGATAAGATACCTTCTCACAGCATCGAGAATCTAGCCTCACCATATCCAAAATCGGTGCAGTTACTGAGGCAGCACCCCAGGATAACCACACGCCAAAAGCCTTGCCTGAGTGTACCTTCTGGGACGAACACCCACGCCTACGCGATAAAATATTTTACGCCTCCACTACCATCAGACCATGCTAAGAAGACGGCCGAGGACACTCACGGCGATAGTGTCCCGCCTGACCACATCCATAGCACTTGCGAAAAGGGCATTGGCTCGCAATGTGGCCCACCTGAGCACACGCAAAACAACTCTTGACTGCAACAAATTCTGGGCAAACCTGATTGAGGTGGGGACCACCACATCTCTGACACTGATCTCCCTGAACTTCAAGCCCTTGTTGTGGTACCTAATCCACTAGTTAAAGTACACTCTCAGTCGAAGCCTGCCGCTGTGCCTACCGCCTATTCTGACGGCGCCAAAGATTTCTCATCCTCCTGATCCTCTACCTTCGATTTTCTCTCCGAGGTTGTCTAAGAGCAGGTGAAAGGGATCTAGATAACACTGCTTGCTGAACGGGAAGCTATTGTGGGTCACCCTGATGAAGTTGTGCCATCCGGGCCTACTCCTGAATCCTCAGAAAATCCATGTCCAAGATTGCCGCAGTCTGAAAAGCCATTTCCAAGTTACTCACACTAGCCATCATAAGAGTATGACGGATCTCTGACCTCAACCCTGCGATGAATTGCTGGGTCAGCATCACTTGATTCACCATGATAGGTGGTGTGAACCTGCTCAGCTCCCAAAATCTGGCCTAATAAATGGCAACTGGAAATCCCTCCTGCCGTAATGCCAGAAATTGAGACGACCGCAAGAAGAATTCAGCCGGTCCCGGTACCTCTAGAACTACAGCCGCGAGAAAGAGTGGTATTTCAACGTGCTCTACTTGAGCCCTAGCTGCTTGCTCCACCGGAGGCCGTACCTCCTCCCTCTGGGCCATACAGACCTTAAATATATAAAATAAACAATTCAGACAGAATCTCAAATAACCCTAGCCAACAGTTGAGTGTACGAGACTTCTGGACTGGTAAACACTACATTTATTCTACAATCCCATACACCACCGCAACACTGCTCTGATACCATCTGTAACGACCCAGAACCCAGATATCTGGAGGACCCGATACCACTTGGACCCTGAGACGCCACCCAAGAGCGGTAAAGCTCCGAAGGGTTGAAAAAGATGTTGCGGGAATGTACAGAAATCTAAAATAAGTGCAGAAATGATAGAACTGAAATTTAAAGTTTTCTTTATATACAAATTTACATAATTTACATGATTGCTACCTAAGCATCAGTCCAAAAGCACAAGTCCCAGAAGTACAACTCAACAAAAGAAGAGTACAAAGCCTTGGGACATACCCCGACTGACAAATGCTGGCAACGCCAAGACTGCCCAACAAACCAGGCAGGAAAATCTGAAGACTGCTGCGCTTCACCTGAAAACAAAGGGGTGAGCCTCATTTCATTGACTCAGTAGGGGTCCCGCAGATCCCTACCTCGCAGCAAAACTACAACTAAATAAGTGATCACAACAAATAAAATAATGGCATAATAGCAATATCAAGTAATAAGAATGGGTACGTGTAGGAATATCTATAATTGAACAATTAACCAACACAATTGAAGATAAATACCCATGAAGTATATATATATATATATTCCAAACCAGATAATCAAATACAAGAATAATTCAATTTCCCATTAGAGTCAAATTTCTATATTCCAAGTGACAAGAGAAGTAATCCACTAGAAGCAAGACCAGACGCGTCCACTGACAACTTACACTGCACCTCGGGTGCCTACCACTCGCTTGGAACACGGCAACTGAGACATCGTTACAGGAACCAAAGAACAAGAACTAGTCAGGGTCACGCTCATCAGCGCGGGTCCAATGCCCCTGACCACGTGTGCACAGATAGACTCAATGCCTTGAGCCAGGTCTCTAGCTAGTCCCCCCCCCAATAGACTCTCCTGCAAGGCAAGGGGGCCCACAGAAACAAGCCTAGAAATCATACACCGGGACTGCCCCGCCACTTCTCCTAGGTGGGCCGACACTAAGGTCGTCAGGCTACGACTAGTGGGTCAGTCACATAGGAATGAGGAACTAACTCAAATGGGTTATAAATATACAACGGAAATCATTTCGTATGTGACATAATCGACGGGGATGGCACAAAACATGAGGCAAGTTGATTTGGCTTAAAACCAAAATAGGCTCCCAAACGCGGTTAAGTCAAAACCGCGGCTGCATGGACGCAGTTCTTTCGAGACCGCGGCCGTGCAGAAGCGGTTTCCTTGAAACCGCGGCCATTCACCACCTTACCTCCGATAGAACAACCCAGAAGCAGTTTCTGTGAAACCGCCACCGCACCAAGAGATAGAGCGGCGGTTTAGCGATGACCGTGATCGGTCCAGTAGTTCCGAAAATTGCCCTAATAGTTTAAAACCCATCCCAAATCGTTCAAAACGAAGGGATTACATGAAAAACTCCCGCTCCCTATTATCATACACCATTTCCATGCAATTTAAACTCTAAAAACATACTAAATGGAGCATTAAACATAATCTAACTATTAAGGTTTGCAAGAACTATAAACCACATGGAATTTCTAAGCAAAATAGTTGTTTTAGCATGCATTTAGCAGTTCAAAATGATGGGAAAATGTGAGAGGATGAGGTAGAATCCATCCCCCCGCCTCGAATCACGAAACCAAGCCGTTCAACGCATCAAAACCTTCCCTACGTCGGAGGGAAGACGATCACCACTTGAACCACTAATCTCCTGGCCTCACGTGCACTCCACCGTCGCACCAAGCTCGCCGAGGTCTCCTCCTCCAATCCGCCAGCAGGCAGGTGGAGCAAGACGCCGAGAGAATGAGGGAGAGAATGAGAGGGACGTGAGAAGGGAGAGGTTCTCCCCACCGTGCGTAGATATTTGGATTCATTTTTTTTGGTTAATAAATTTTTTATTTCAAAAAGTTCTTAAAGAAAGCATCATAATAATACCCTTAAATTCCATATAATCTCTATATAAGTGGGTTATTAAGCATATAACTCACCTAAAAAGCCCTCAAAAACCAACCAAATTTACAAGAGTTTTCCAATTTCTAAACCCGATAAGATTCCATACTTCGCGGGTCTTACATGCCGGGCCTGACGTATTTTCCCTTCTTCACTTTAAAATAAACTTAAGTTAACTGTTAGACTTCTTTGTTTACAAGCTTATGAGTGTACTTGTCATATTGAAGGAGCATTTCAAAAATATATTCGACTTACGAATCTTCTAGCATGTATTATATTTTAAAATGTTTTTATCATAGTGTTGGGTCCGGGGCAACGGCAATCAAGAGGGGAGGTGAATTGATTGGCCCTCTAAAAAATAATTTCCCAGTAATAAGATTAACAGATGAATGATGGATAGATAAACAATTAATTCCTATGCGCCTAGATGAACAAGGAACAAGATATAGCAATTTAGATTACGCTCTCAAAGCTCGCTCGCGTGTAATTGTTAATGATGTGAGTATGTGTGTGTACAGAACGTTGTGCCAAAACCACAAATAGCAAAGAATAATAATAGAGAAATTGCTAACCACAAGCAAACCACGAGGCACAAAGATTTTTAGGTGGTTCGGCCACACACCTTTGTGCGCCTACGTCCACCCCTCACCAAATCGGTGAGGATTCCACTATCTTGCAAAGACCCTTACAAGGCAGCACACACGGAGTGACGCTCCAACATACACGCAGGGCGACACCTCCACACACACACACGGGAGAAAACTCCCAACCACACACAGGGATAAATCCCCAAACATACACACGGAGTTCCTCCGCGCAGAATGACGCACACGCAATAACACAAACACTCGAAGATCAAATCTCCGAACACCCACACAAAATACTCTTTCAGAAATGGATGAAGTGTTCAGAAATGGATACAATAAGCCCAAAACAACTTCTAAAGACTGAAGCAAAGAACATATATGAAATGTAAAGCTCCCCCTTCTCAAAATGATACGGCTCTTCTTTGTTCGTTGGCGAATGATCACGAAGTTGACATCATCTTGTTCCTCTTCTCAATCCGCTCATCTTTTCCTTCTACCACGAGCGTTAAAGATGCATGGATCTAGATGATATCCCCTTCCCAAGAGCTTCTTCGTTGCTTTCCCCCTTTTTCTTCACCTACAAGATAGAACATGAGCACATTAGGGTTCATTCTTTCTCAAATTCGGAGTTAACATATATATACTACAAAGAGTGGACAAAAGACCCATAAACCCCTTCTATAGTGTGTTAAAAACACCCTCATATGTTTAGGAACCTTTTGGGGGTAATTTGGTAAAGTTTAAAGGTCAAAAGAATGGGTTTAGAAGACTTTCGAAACTCTCGTTCCAGAAAGGGTCGACTCTACATTTTCTGCAAGAAAAATAGCCCAGACAGAAGTTTGGCTGAGGGGGGTCGACCCCTGGGGTCAACCCCTCTGCTGGGGGATATAAAAAGTGAGGTTTCAGCCCCTTTAAGCCATAGAAGCCTAATGGTATAAATGAGACCAAAGTCCCTTGATTCCGGAAGAATTATTCTGATGGTTTGAACCTGCAAAATCATAGAAAAATTAAATTAGTATGGATTTGAAATTAAAATAACTTTCTCCTTTGTAACTACCATTTCTTAAATGAAAATTCACAATTCCAAATGTAGCTCAAACAAGAACATAATCTTCCCAATGTCATGATCTCAAGAGTAGGATTTGAGTTCAAGATATGAAAGGCTTGCACAATTACAAGTCTATCAATTTAACATTTCACCCAAGCCATGCATACTAACTTGTATCGACAAAACCAAAGATATGAAGTTATCATGCTACCATGAAAACCCAATCAAGCTATTTTCACACAATTCATCTTCTAGAAATTCTTTCACTCATATCAAATGAAGCTCAACGAAGTATACTGATATCATGATGAAGCTCATATTCAACTTGTCATTCCAAAGCTGTTAAACATCTGAAACTCCACAAGCATAGGGCAATTCCATACACCATAGCAAGAAAATAAGGGTGTTCAAGCACATGAACTTGGAAGCCACAACTAAAAAATCTTTTGACAAATAGTCAATAAACATTTTGTAATCATCAAAATCACACACTCAACAATCTCCCCCATTTTGATGATGACAAAATATTATGCATTATTGCTCTCTCCCCCTTTGACATAATCAGAAATGGGGATCATTATGGGAAATTCTTGATGGGAGCAAAACCATACGACATGAGACCAAAATGACAAGAAAACCAGAAGCACAAAATCAGAACAAATCAAAATCAGACTTGCAAACCTCAACAATGTAGATCCTTTAGTCATGAACTGAACTTATTGCAAACTTCAAGATGCCAAGTTTGAATGCAAAGACTGCACATGGAACATGCAAAATGCTATGCACATGACAGAATTGAATGAACATTCAATACTTTTTCACTGAGTGTTAAATGCACCTCTACACATAAACACTACCTCTCCCCCTTTGTCATTGACAAAAAAAAATCTTGAGGGGGGGGGGTTGAATGCAACTGATAGGAAGCAAGCATGCAAGCAATTTTTATAGACATGCAAATACACATATAGATAAGGTAGATCTCCCTTAGGGAGTGGGATATGAAAAGTGCAATAGATTCAAAAGCTAGAAGCATAGCATGAGTCAAAACTAAAGAAGTTGTGCATGTATAAAGAGTTCGTATAATCATGTATATAGACAAATTCACAATATATGCCCAAAACATAAACACCATGAAGTGCATGTGCTCAAAAGTGTGCAATGAATCTCAAATATAAGGATAAATAGAATTTCTAAATAACACTAACCGATGTCTTTTCACTCTACAATTTCATTTTGGATTCTCGACTATCGGTAGCTTCACACAACCCCTTTTTTTTTTGTTTTCAAAATGGACTTCACCGTTTGACGTGAGTCTCCTCATGTGTCTCAATGGAGATTCCCGGTTACTAGGATCTGTCACTCATTGTATTTTTCTTGTGGAATTTTATTTCACCATTTCACACAAGTTTTCGCATTTATTTCAGTGGGGATTCCTGGTTACTAGGATCCACAATCCACTTATTCACAATTTGTAGGGGCAGGTAGCTTTTTCCTCACGATTACTCCTAATGATCATGTCGAGCTTCTAGTATCATGTAAGTGCTAGAAAGAATTTTCAAAATCTTTATGGTTAAAAGACACTATACACAAGTTTTTCAAAGTGTAGGGGTTTTGTTTCAAGTATATATTGTGAATCATGCATAAGACATGAGATTTCTCCCCCTGAGTATATGCACTCATCGTATTAGATTTCTCCCCCTTAGTGTATGTCATGTAACACACCTAGATTGAATCAGTGCATCATTTATTTACCAAGGAGTGTAAGGCCTTAGAAACTTTCAAGAAAATGCTTTGTAAGCTATATGCAACCAAGCATGCAGGGATTTAACAATATACTCATGTAAGATGACATGCAAGCATACATGAGTCAGAATATGCAACATGTAGATGCCAGTGTATGCAAAAGTGTGAATGATATGCAAATGTTTCAATGATCTTTTTATGCAATTTTCAGAGCATATGAACATTTGATCTTATTCAAAAAATATGCAATCTATATACATGCTAATCGAAAAACCATTAAGTGCAAGAGATGAAAATTCACGAAACTGAACCATGAACTTTTGTTTCGAGCTTCTTCATGAAAGCCATTCAAACCCAAATCTTTAGAAAAGATCATTCAAGTAACAATGTTGCAGCAAATAGGGAACAACTCTGCAATTCAAAATTTTTTACCTTCTTGAAACAAGAATTTTTTCAGATTCAATTTAAAAGCAAAGCAAATCAAAAGCAAATTGATTTCATTCAGAATAAATGTTTCCTCATAAGCCAAAGATTTCAATTTCTAAATTTTTGTACTAGGTGGAGAACTTTGATCCGAGGATCACCTTACGCAGAGCGATAGCTTCCTGACAGACTTAATCTGTCATTTCACATATCACATTTGATATACCAAAAAGTCATTCAATGAAAGCTTGTATGGCTTGTGAAGAGATACAATTAAAACATAACAGAGTAACAGAGGGAAAGACATCAAAATCACCAAGATTGACAATAGTGAGAAGCAAGGTCGGGATTTTACCAAATGAGTGTGCCTTGTTCCTTTTTATTGGAACCCTTTCATTCTTTATTTTCTCAAGGCACACCTGCATAGAAATCAACATATTTGACAGATTTAGGCACCCAAGTCTTCTTAAATCCTTGGAGGTTAGTAGCATTACTACCAGAAATATTTTTTCACAGTTCCATTGCTTCCATATCATCATTCTTCATGATCCTGCAATCCTCAAGCACATGACCATAGTTTCCACAATAAAAGCAATGAGGAGGAGTAGCTCTAACAAAAGTCTTCCTTTCACGAGCAAAGGAGTTTTCAAAATCATTCAATCTCTTGTTTGCAAAAGATCTAGATTTAACAAAATTAAACCTAGCATTCAACCTAAAAGCATGAAAGTTATTATTTTTGATTGACCAACAATCTTTCATAACATGACCGTAGTTCCCACAATGAAAACAACAAGGAGATATGGGTCTACGGAATGATTTCTCATTATTTGCATGAGTTTTTCTAAACAAGTTTTTCTTATATGATGAAAATCTTTGAGCATAAAAAATATGTTTAACACTAAATGTTTTTTGAAAATTTGATTTAGCATTCATAGTATGAAAATCATCTTGTTGTTTTACAAAGCAATTTTTCATCATGTGGTCTAGCTTACCACAATAAAAGCAAGAAGCATTTCTTTATCTTTTGATACCATTTTTATCTTCACATGCAAGTTGGTCATCCATTTTCATGACATTACAATCACACATGACATGGCCAAACATTCCACGATAAAAGCATTCAACTTTAGATTTCAATTTCTATGATTTATTTGGCATGGAGGGTTTTGTGTTGACATTTTTCTTTTTCTCAAATCTGTTTTTAAAATTTTTCATTTGTGCAATAGGAGGAGGTGCCTTGGAAGTGCTAGGAATATTGGAGGCATGATCAAAAGAAGTTTTCAATTTTAATTCAAAAGACTTTTTGTTGACGGGGGTGTATCCAAGATCTTTTTAAAAATTCACCTTGACAACCAACACCTTATCCAAAATTTCTTTTCCCTTAACAAATCTTGACAAGTTATTTTTCAATTTTTACACCTCTTCTTCTAGAGTAGAAATGTGTAATTCGGCACTTGTCATTTTTCTTCGCATGCACAAACTTTATCATTCAACAAACAGTTCATAAATTTGAAATTCTCATTTTCTTCCTTGAGTTCCTTATTTTCAGCATTTATAGAGTTCGATTTTTATGTTAGTTTTTCAAGAACATTTTCAATTTCAACAAGCTTTGAACTCTTTGCAAGCAATCGTTTATTTTCATATTTCAACAACATATTTTCTTTTTCAAATTTATCAAGACTTTTCAAGCTACCTTCAAGCAAGAAAATCTGAATTAGCATGGCACTGTTTTTCTTTTTAAGTTCCTCATTTTCAGACATGATGCTCTTGCTATCAAGTTCGTTATCAAAAAGTTTTTCAAACATTTTCTCATCATCAAATAAGGAAGCTAGCTTACTTCTTAAGCATTCTTTTGTTTTCTCAAGCATTGAAATTTTAGACAACAAAGATTTGTTATTCTTACGCAAATCATGACATTCATTTTCAATTCCCATAGATGTATCAATTTTTCTAACTATTTCAAGCTCTTCATTCAAGCAAGAAATCTCTTCTGAAAACAATTCAACTTTGGATTCTAGAAGTTCATTTTGATTTTCTTGATTTTCAATTTGTGACTCTAACAAAGTGTAATTTTCACAAGAGGAATTGTCATGCACATTCTCACATGAAGCATATGTATACGTGAGATCATGGATCTTCTTTTTTAATGTTTTGTTTTTAGATTTGAATTCCTTACACTTGTCATACAAATCAACGTATGCTAATTGCCATTCTTCTATTGAAAGATCTTTGAAATCAGAATTTATCTCATCTGAATATTCTTCACCATGAACCATTAAGCACGGATCCATTACTTCTTCTTCATACTTTCACGCTAACTCGTCCCAAAGGTCTCTTACCGACCTGCACATTGGAATTTGAGAAAGTATATTAGACTCAATGGCATTCAGGAGAAAATTTAGTGCTCTAAGATTCATTACATTTCCCTTGACATGCATATCATCACATTTGTTATGTTTAGTAGGAAGTTTGTATGGACCTTCACTCATCACCTTCCAAACATTAGGTTCATGCAAACCAAGATAAACACACATCATATTTCTCCAAGAAATAAAATTACAACCATTAAAGCATAGAGGACAAGAAGTTAAATAGCTTTTGGCCATTTTGCTTAAGGTTGCCGTTGCCTAGGATTACTCTATAGATCGTGAGATCTCAAGACAAATAGAGCCGAGGCTCTGATACCAATTTTGGGTTCGGGGCAACGGCAATCAAGAGGGGGGGTGAATTGATTGGCCCTCTAAAAAATAATTTCCAAGTAATAAGATTAACATATGAACGATGGATAGATAAACAATTAATTCTTATGTGCCTAGATGAACAAGGAACAAGATATAGCAATTTGGATTATGCTCTCAAAGCTCGCTCGCGTGTGATTGTTAATGATGTGAGTATGTGTGTGTATGGAACACTATGCCAAAATCATAAATAGCGAAGAACAATAATAGAGGAATTGCTAACCACAAGTAAACCATGAGGCACAGAGATTTTTAGGTGGTTCGGCCACACACCTTTGTGCGCCTACGTCCACCCCTCACCAAACCGGCGAGGATTCCACTATCTTGCAAAGACCCTTACAAGACAGCAGACAAGGAGCGACGCTCCAACACACATGCACGGCGACGCCTGCACACACACACGGGAGAAAACTCCCAACCACACACGGGGATAAATCCCCAAACACACACGCGGAGTTCCTCCACTCAGAACGACGCACACGCGTCAACACAAACACTCGGAGATAAAATCTCCGAACACCCACACAAAATATTCTTTCAGAAATGGATGAAGTGTTCAGAAATGGATACAATAAGCCCAAAACAACTTTTAAAGACTGAACCAAAGAACATATATGAAATGTAAAGCTCCTCCTTCTCAAAATGACTTGGCTCTTCTTTGTTCGTAGATGAATGATTACGAAGTCGGCATCATCTTATTCCTCTCCTCGATCCGCTCATCTTTTCCTTCTACCACGAGCTTCAAAGATGCATGGATGTAGATGATATCCCCTTCTCAAGAGCTCCTTCGTTGCTTTCCCCCTTTTTCTTCACCTACAAGATAGAACATGAGCACATTATGGTTCATTCTTTCTCAAATTCGGAGTTAACATATATATACTACAAAGAGTGGGCAAAAGACCCATAAACCCCTTCTAAAGTGTGTTAAAAACACCCTCATATGTCTAGGAACCTTTCGGGGGTAATTTGGTAAAGTTTAAAGGTCAAAAGAATGGATTTAGAAGACTTTTGAAATTCCCAATCCGGAAAGGGTCGACCCCTGGGGTCGACCCCTTCAGCTGCTAGTTCTGTCTGTAGTGCAGACATCCCAGGCCACAGGGGGGGTCGACCCTAGGTGGTGGGGACACTAGACTAGGCAGTGGTTATCCCATCCCGTTCGTGTTTTCGTAGTGCTGACGATCTCTTCCATGTCGCCGCCACGTCAAATTTGGTATCAAAGCCCAACAACGGCGTCTCCATCAACCCCGACGTCCCCGTTGTTCCCCTCCACAACATTGGTACGTAAGAGAGGGAAAAAAGTGAAAGAGAAGGGGAGACAACGAAAAGAAAGGAAGAGTGAAAAAAAATTCTTGACCCTCCTTTCTTTCGGTTGCCAAAAGTTTAAAAGAAAAAAAACACAACATAAAGCATCTCTCTCGGTTGTGAGAGAATTGGAAAAAAAAGTGTTCACGAGGGGGGGGGGCATCGTCGCCCGTGCCCCCATTTAAAAAAAAGCCCCGGCCCCAAAGGCCTTCCTCGCCGCCGCGTCGCCCGCCCGCGCCTGTCGCCGCCCGCGCTTGCGCCCAAGGCTGGTCTCACCCACCTACACCCGTGCCCTTCACACCGCGCCTGCATGCGCCCGGTCCCGCCCGCATGCGCGTGCCTGCCAAGCCACGTACACTCGCGCCCGCCCCACGTGTGCCCGCCGCCTGTGTGCGCCTGCCCGTAACCGCGTGGCCACCCGCCCGTACCCGCCAGCGCCCGCGTGCCCGGCCGCGCCCACCCGCCTTGGCCGCTCTACCCGCGTGCGCTTGCCTTGGCTGACCGCCCACGCGTGCGCCCACCTTAGCTGACCGCCCGTGTGAGCCACGCCTTAATTTGGCCGCCCACCTCCTGCCGCATGGATTGACTTCTGGGAGGGAACAGTAGTGGAGAGAGAAGATCGAGAGAGGTGTAAAAAATTGTTGGAGTGTTTTAATATATATATATATATATAATATATCAGGTATATATCTATATATATATATATCAGTTAGCATTGTTCAATGTGGCACCCAAGTCCACTACGGCGGTGTAGATATATTTCTCCTCCCGTCCGTTTCCTCTAATGCCTTCCCAATGTCTATCCTATCATATTCAACATGAGAAGTGAACGAAGACAGAAGGAAATGGAGGAAATAAAAACCAGTGATCGCCACCAAGGCGCCGAACATGATGAACACGACGTACCTTGGAAAGAGGGAGAGACACTCGCCTGAGCTGCAGCGCTGGGAAGATGTACGGTTCAGGAGGAACCGCCTATAACATGCACGGTCTCACGATAGACCGTTCAAGAACGCTACAGAAATTGCGGGATGAAACGTTCCTGGCAGTTGAACGGCTCTATCACGACCGCAGGAAGATGAAGGACGGTACAGGATGCACCGCACGTCTTCTTGAACGGACAATAGAGAACCGCGCAAGACCACCAAGCCAGAAGTCACGAAGGGTCCAACCTCCACCCTCTCCAGTCGGCCAGAGGGGATGGGCCTCGTGCTAGGGATTGCTGACCTGCAAAACGAAGTGAAAACACAAAGAAACAACCCAAATCAGAACTGAAAAGTGTAGTAGATGCCAAAATAACAAGAAATGAACATGAATAAGTGGAAAGGGGGATACCTGGGAGATTTTAAACCCCTAGGGTGTCATAAACGTGGGTGGGTGTATGCATGGCAATGAAGATGAAGAAGAACGTGGGGAGAAAGTGTGAAAAGTGATGCATGCAATGAAAAAGAGGACAAGACGTATCAAACACACAAGACTTAAAAAAACTAGACTACTCCCTGAACCGGAGGCTTGTATGGACGTGGAAAGCCTCCCTCCTTGGTGCTAGGTCGCTCAAGAATGCGGCAGAGCTTCGCCGTCGACAAAAAATCTCCCCCCTTTTCAAACCCGGCCTTTAGGGTCTATTTATAGAGCACCTAAAGTCCTAGCTCGAAATTAGGGTTTAGAAGCATTTTCAGGTCGAGATAATCAAAGGAAATTCATAGATAATCAGATTATCTCCTATCCAGTCGAAATGGGACTCAAAATGGTTCATTATCCGCGGAGAAAATGACAAGAGAAGTTAGGGATAAAACCACGTATAGAGAGATAAAATCTATTGAAATTCAGGAATCGAACGGATGAACGGTCTTACGATAGACCGTTCAACGGGATGTGCGGTCATGTCCTGGCCGTCCAACCCCGTCGGTGGAAATTCAAAATAAATCATAAATAATCCAAATTATCCATCGAACTGACCGAAACCTTCGCCGTTAGACTCTCATAGATGAACGGCTCAGATGAGACCGTTCAAAGGTAAAGCGGCCAAAGACAAACCGTTCTAGCCTTGTCGGTGATAAATAGATTAATTAGATAATTATCTGAGAACACAACCAAGCGCAGGACTCTGAGAGATTACCATCCGCCCGTTCATCAAGTTGAACGGCCAGCATAGGACCGCATAAATGCCTATCGGTGGAAATTCAAAAAATTAACCAAAATATTCCAAAATAGATGGACGGTCCACAGTCAACCGCACATGGATTGGGCGGTCATGGATGAACCGTATATGTACATGGGTGTTGAAACCCATAGAAAAGCCCAATCAACCAAAACTAAGGCCCGTTAAGCCCTGAATTAAAACAAACCTAGCCAGGGAGGGAGGCTATCCATAAAACTGGCCCAAAACATGTCTGAAAACAACCCCAACGAGTGATGGACAACTCAAGGCATCAACAAATGGGGGTAAGAGGAACGACTCAACTTATTGGAAAAAAATGGGTGTCAACAGATGCCCCTCCTTAACGTCCTCTTTGCAGGGGAGCAAGCGGAGGTGAAGCGAAAGTGACATGGAACATGGAGATGAAGCGGAAATGCAGCGGATTGGACCGGAAAGCAGGCGTTAAGGTAAAACGACACCCGTTTTTACCAACAAGTGATGGGAATCTTCGGGAAAACTCTGAACCAAACGTAAGGGATGATTAAACCAAAAGTGACGCATGTCTGGAGGAACTAAACTAAATGAAACAAATCGACAAGACCAACCTCATGGGGGACACAATCCCGCGGTCCAATGAGGAGGCTAAAAGCAGGCAGCAAAAGTAAAGGAAACATGCTAAAGCTCTAGACGGGGACCTCTCAATCAACCAAACCAAGCGAATCGACCAAAGAGAACCTTCCAACTCATAGTGGAATTAGTTCCTCTTACTCAAACACTGAACGCACAGCTAACCATCACTGACGGGACATTCTTCAAGCATACCATGGGGCATGAAAGCTCAAAAGGATGCGTATGATGCATGCTGGGTTAAAATAAAAGAAATCGTTAAAATAAATGCAAAGAAAGATTAAAATATAAAATACTCGAGAATAATATTGCTAAGTTGGGAAAATCAGAGTCGAGATACCATCCACAACCACAGCGTGTAGGATAGAACCATCCTCCCCATGACATCCCAACCTAACGGCTAATCCGAAGGTGAAACACGTGAACCTAGATCATCATCATTTTTGTTAAAGGGGAACATCAAATCCTGGAATATGCAGATAACCAACTGGTTCTCGAGATAATATATTATAGTACTATATAATAATGCAATAAGGGTGATAAGGTTAAAAGGCCATACCTGACTTACCTGTGCAGGCGAAACAGCATTTTTAGATTTTCTTTTTCAGATTTTTTTATGGATTTTTATGAATAAGACAAACAAGATAAACATAGCGATTAACATAATGACAAACAACATGACATAACATGACAAATGGAAACGACACAACAAGATGAACAAGCACATAGGCAAAGGCATAAACATGTAATACATATGTATGAACATGGTGTGACGAGACAACAATCGACGGGACAACACATGGTTGGAATAAGAACATGACGGATCACACGGTTGGGACAACACCTGGAACATAGAGGGACGAATATCAACATATGCAAGACAACTATGTGGTAAGGAACAAAACAACGAGCGTGGGACAACACGGTGGGACACGGACATGAAACAAAGACACGGCGGGACAAAAGACATAAACAAAACACGCTCTTCAATCGAAACTCGAGATCAGAATGAAGAGGAACCGTCAGGTTCATAATCGTGAGGCAAAGCCCTCTCATAAAGATATGATTATTGCAAACAAAAGCTGGGAGGACATGAGCTTCAGAATATATCGAGAGATATGTAGAAGGAAACAGATTAGAAGATGTGAACATGAGGCAGAGCAAAAAGATATAGCAAGGAATGCCTGAGTACCTACAACCTGCACACTTAGCAAATAGATTACGTATCTATTCTCAAAATAAAATATAAAAGATAAATATTTTTAGATTTTGCAATTTTCTTGATTTTTTTAGATTTTAAAAATATTTGATTTTTTTTGTTTTGTTTGAACAATATTTCATTTTTTTATTTCATTCATTTTTTGTTTTATTTTTGACAATATCTCATTTTTTTGGATTTTTGATAATATTTCATTTTTTTATTTAGATTTTTGAAATAGCTAATTTTTTTAGATTTTTGACAATAGCAATCAGCAGCACCCAAAGATAAGCTCGAACTACTGGCCAGGGATCACCGTCCCTCCCCTCTCATTAAAGACTTCCCTTGAGCAGAGCGTGCATGTGAGGGTGGCTTACCACAACCAACTACCTCTAAAGAACGGTGCCCCTACTAAGGCCATACATGTGATACAACCCAGCCTAAGAGGGAGAAATAGAAGAAAAATGGGAGACAAGCTTTATGCAGGATGGGAGACATCAAGATTCGAATTCTTTCCAAGGCACCACCCCTCAAAGAGATAGGTCTGTTGTGCCGGGGCTTTGTGTCTTTGAATTTTAGACACATATTTATCAGGCACGCATGCGACCGAGCTCATGACGTCCCGCGGGGAACTGTACTACCACTCTTGCCATGCCTTTGATTCATAATTTTGCATTGATTTTCATATATGATTTTCATTTGATAGCCCTTATTGGCCAGATAAAGCATGAAAGCTCATTTTTCAAGGGTCAAGACTGCCCCTATTTGAGACCTCTCTCGTATTAGGGAGCGCCTAGGTTAGTTATCTCATCCATCCATCTCTTGCCCCTGCACTTGGCCGAGCAGAGAAGGGAAAAGGCCTTCGTTCATACCCAAAGTATGGCCAAAGCAACAACGGTGTTGCTCAAAGAGATCGGCTATGGCTCGCCGTGTAGTGTGTGAAAAATCCATGCCTAAAGGTCACCCTCAATAATCGAGGAAAGAAACTAGACTCCCAGCGCGGAGCTATCAACAGTCTAAGGATGCTACAAAAGCTAACTTTTTTATTTGACACAAAGTTAAGATCTAATTAAACAAAGATTCCTAAAGTCACTCAATCATGTTAAGGAACCAACATTATAAGTGCGTGCAGAAATAACAGAGTAATAGCAATGATAACATGTTTTGGCACAAAATCAAATATACCTTTGCAAGTCCATGGCGTGGAAACCGGCCTCCTGAAGTGATTTCGATCATCAAGCTTTGAGGAGTACGAACTTTGTTTTCCTTGCTTGTTAGGATAAAGGATGAAATGAGAGCAAAGGATTGGATTCCTCGACATAGAGGAGTGGCAGACATCATACTGGACGAAGAAAAGATAAAAAAGGAAGAGAGACGAGGGCTAGAACTCCCTCGTTAAGGCACTGAGGCCCTGATAACAAGGAACCAGATACAGAATAAGCAGGGATTAACTGAGATCAAGGCGGGCTAAAGCCTCGAAAATAGCAATAAAAGGGGTAAGAACCCTGAAAGGGTGAGGAGGAAAGAACAGAAAGACGATGAAAAGGTAACTATGAAGATAAGGTAGAAAGAGAAAGATCATCTGACGTGGTCGGAGGAAAGGAATAGCGATCACCCGACAGAGGCGGGGAAGAAAATGTATGAAGACCCGCAAGGTCGGGGAAAAGAAATGGAAACCACCCGACAAAGTCGGGGAAGGATCAGAAAAACCACCCGACAAGGTCGGGGAACGAGCATGAGGAATTCCCAACAAGGTCGGGGGAAAGAGACGAGAAGTGAAATCCAGGCGTACCCGGGGAGAAAAACTAGAAGATGCCCCAGATCAGGGGAAGAGGAGGACATAGGCCGATGCCTAGAATGGTAAGGATAGGAGAAGATGGTGGAAACATAGTCATGTGGTGGAAGGTACACCACCCAAGGATAAGAACTGAGCAGAAGAAAAGACGAATGGTCAGAAGAAGGAGAGAGGAAGTGGACCCCCAAGTGCGCAACTGACGGCCCTTGAACTTATGCCGTCGCCTCTTCTTAGCAGAAATCTTCTCGAAACAACGCCGCCTGGCGCGGACTCGGACCTTCGGGCTTCTTATCTTGCAATACTTTCTCAAATAACGGGCCCACCTGGCAGACGGCCTGGCCCGGCTGTGAACATGCAACTTCATCGGGGCGGCTGCCCCTAGCTGTGCGGTGCTAACCTCAGAAGGACATTCCAGAACAATTAACTCCTTGGGATGAGCATCAGGAAGCAATAGAGTTTTGTCATTCAGCACTAGAAGCATAAGATTCGGCAACTCCACTCGCCAATCGGGCATGAAGCACAACTCCCTTGCTAGAAGCGCAGGACGGAACTGAGGGAGGGTGATGCGCGGCGTTGACGTGGCCGATTCACCAATAAACCGAGGAAGATTACATAAGACGTGCAGAATGTCTTTGGAAAATGTAGAAGACACGGCCAATTGCCCCTTGAATGCTGAATTCATTAAACCTTCGGCGGCCGTGTGCGTTAGCACCATCCGGGCGGAAAACTCTTCTGGGCCAGTGAACTGAATAGTAATCAAGCGAGGGGTGATAACAACATCAATCGTGGATTCTTTCTGCGAGCAAAGAGACTGCCACCGGCCTCGCTTTAGAAGGAACTGGAACCAGTGCCAAGTAACCCTTCTCAACAACTGCCTTCATAACAAATGCAGGCTCCTTGTCCCCAAAACAGCCAAGGGCTAGGACTCGGATCGACATGCGGGAAATAACATCCTGGATCTTGAAATGCATGATTGAAACCTGGCTTGGCTCTTTATCTCCCTGGGGACTAGACCCGAGGGGCACCAAAGGTAGCGCGTACCTGCTCTGTGAAGTGGGAAGTGGTAGGGGGAGGTTTGAAGGGTGCGGGTGGCGTTAGCGCAAGTGATGAAGAAATACTGATGATGACGGGCATGAGTGGAGGTAAAGGCAAAAGTGGAGGTGTGGGTTTAGGGTCGGCCTGCTCGGGCTCAGAGGATGATGGCAAAAGAAGTGGCATCGGTCGCGGGGGATTGTTGTGAAGGCGACGGAATAGGGATTATTACGAGGGGAGGTGATGACGACGGTGGTGAGGGTAATGGGGATAATGGAGAAGGTGACGATGGAGATGTGGCCAATGAAGACGGTGAAGATGGGGGTGGAGAAGGTGGTGGCAAAGGGGGTGACGTGGTTGATGGAGATGGTGGAGGTGAAGGGGAAGGAGGTGAAGGTAGGGATGGGGAAGAAGGAGGAGAGGAAGGTAGTGGCGTAGTGAAGAAAAGTGGTGGGTGGTGGCGCTCTTCGGCGTATCTTTACAACACGTCGAGAGGCGTTGGGGATAGGAGTGGTGGTGGAAACTGAGGGTGAAGGAGAAGTTGCCCGAGCGGAGGCTAAGGGTAGGTAAAGGTGGTGGAGGAGATGGGATAGAGGAAGAAGTGGGTAACGGAGCAGGTATCTTATCAACTGAAGAAACACCAGGGTGTCCCTGGTCTTGACGTGGAGATGGTTGCCTAGGCGGCACGGCTTGTTGCTGTTGCTGCTTACTGCTGAGATCTGAAATAACTTGGTGTATGACAGCCCAATCAATCATCTTCTTGTCTTCCAAGTTGTGAACAAGTTCCCGGAACTCGGGGCAGTCCTCAATCAAATGCCCCTGTTGACGATGGAATTCACAAAACTGGAGAAAATTCCCGACCGCGGGTCGGCAAGGCATAACCAGAGGGAGCTGCAACGCATGGGTGGCCATCAAAGCCCTAAAAACATCTGTAAGAGATTCTGGCAACAAAGAGTGAGAAGCCCGCTTTGGGCAAGGCGGATGCCGAGGGGTATGAAAAGGTAGTGGGGATGGTAGCGGAGGTTGCGTAGGTAAGGGGGATTGCGTAGGCGAAGGTGGAGGGCTAGAATGATGTGGAGGCGTGGAGGGAGTGGGAATGTAATGGACGGCATCTACCCGCTCTGGGTGTAGTGTTTCCTTGACCGGAGGTGGAGGGGTGTGGGGAGATAAAATAGCGGAGGGCTGACTCGTGGAGGGTTGGTATGCGGTGGAGCACATGGAGGTATAGGGGTGTGGGGAGCGGAAGGCCGACTCGTGGAGGGATATGTAGTGGAGGGTTGACCCATGGTGGATGGGGAAGAGAAGGGGTATGTGGAAGGTGACGGTGGAGGAGACTCATGGTCAAAGGAAACTAGGAGTTGTTGGCTAATGAAGCGGGCTCGACTGTAAAGCTGTTGCCAGATGTAATATCATTCAGGGCTAAGATACATCTGAGCTCGGGCGTTGCATTAGAAATAACCATCTTGATCTGCTCGCCCTCGGAATATGCCCCGGGACTTGCGCAACTAGGCGACGCCAGCGGTCGACGAACGTGGAGAATTCCTCGCCGGGCGTCATCTTCGCTTGGGCCAGATCAACCATAGAATATCTGGGCCCAACCTGGTCCTGGTACTGCTGAATAAATCTGCTTGAGCGGCTTGAAAATTCATCATCTGCTCTTGCGGCAATGTGAAAGAACCAATCCTTGGCCGAGCCCTCTAAAGATAGGCCAAACAAATAGGCCATCAAGCGTTGATCATGCTGGAACTGGGCCGACTCATATAAGAACTCTTCAAATGCACGTAGGGGTCACCGACTCCACCATAGCGACGATAAGCCGGAATCTGTGACGTGGTGGAGTTGAAGACCTTGAAAGGCAAAAGGGATATCCAAAGAAGTCTGAGGATTGATTAGCGTTGCAATTCATCAAGCTGGCGTTGGGCCTGAGTGAACATCTCCTCGGTAGGAAGAGTCCGAGAAGGGTATGGGCCAGCTTGAGCAAGAGAGGATGAATTTAGACCAGGATAATGATGATGGGCCGGATAAGGGGATCCGGCCTGAGAAGAAGGAAAGCCCATTCCAGGAATGGAGGAATGCATGGGCTGGAAGAATTATGAAGGTGAAATGAGAATTGATTGGGCTAACAGTAGCACGGGCGGATAAGAAGGCCCGTTAACATAACAGGGTCCACTGGAGGAGTAAGGAGATGGGCCCGCATGGGAAGAGGAATCCACACGGGGGTAAGAAGATGGAGAAGTATAGGAATAAGGTATAGTGGAGAAGTGCTCCATGGGGAGAACGGAGACCTTATACAATGAATTTCAAATGAATACAAGGAGGGAAATGAACGCAGGACAAATGCAGCTAAATGGAGACACACGAAGATGAACTAGACCTAATGAGCCTAATCTGACAAAAAGATGCAAATGATGACACTGTGCAACATACAATGGAGGAGAGATATGAGAAAAGAATTAATCAATTACCCAAACAAATTCCAAATGATGCGCGAAGATTTCTTATAAGTTCTCTTTTAGGACCTTAATGGATTAATTAAAATGTGAATTCACTCAACCACAAGGTACCTAAACAGGGTGAGAATGGAGAGCTGGCAGATTCTAAAGAACTCTCTCTCGGACGAATGCAGACCCTAGACTAGGGGGTGATATGGTACAACATGCCCGGTGTCCGTGTGAGAATCCACGGCTCACGGGGACTTATGGAGGTCCTCGGCAAGGTCCCCTAGTCGGCTCCAAAGAATATGGAGACGAGAGGAAACCCTACCTCGGCAGGAATGCGACTAACTATGAATGAAATGCATGAATCCTATGCGACCGGAGTGCATGCAAAATCTAGCCTAGAAACTAACAAGCAATGATCAAATCAAATATGTAAGAGGTGAAAGCAAGTATACAACAATGATATAGGAGCAGGGGGAGATCAATAATCAGCACCAAGTATCATAAAAAGCATATAACGTGGCAATGAAAGAGAAGCACGGGTGCACTGTAGCATGACAAGGACGGTCTCTGTAAGACCGCTCAGGGAGATAGACGGTCTTTATACGACCGTATAATACAGGGAGTAACGACAAAATAACAGGCAAATCAGAGAACGATAGAATGACAGAGGAAGAAAACAGAAGCGTACCAGGTTGAACGGTCCACTAAAAACCGCGTCAGAACTAGAGCGGCCCTGAAACCACCGTATGACATGAATCCACCCAACGAAGCGCACCTGAGTCAGCACGATGGACGGGTGAAGACTAGGCCGTATAACTGATGAACGGGCGACAGGAGACCGCTCGAGACCGCAGGCTGGGGGGAGAAGTGGCACTGTCCGCAGAGAAGGGCGGGTGGAGTACGGCCGCACAATACTTGGACGGCACCTGGGGATCCGCACATGCTCCGGAGGACAGAGACCGCACCAAGATCAACCTGAAATCACTTCGAAAAGAGGACTAACAAAGCACAAGAAAGGGTCAGCAAATCACTAACACGATGGGCACTAGGTGTCCCACCGTGATCGCCACAAAAGAAGGGTGTAGATATATTTCTCCTCCCGTCCGTTTCCTCTAATGCCTTCCCAATGTCTATCCTATCATATTCAACATGAGAAGTGAACGAAGACAGAAGGAAAGGGAGGAAATAAAAACCTGTGATCGCCACCAAGGCGCCGAACGTGATGAACACGCCGTACCTTGAAAAGAGGGAGAGACACTCGCCTGACTTGTAGCGCTGGGAAGATGTACGGTTCAGGAGGAACCGCCTATAACATGCACGGTCTCACGATAGACCGTTCAAGAACGCTGCAGAAGTTGCGGGATGAAGCGCTCCTGGCAGTTGAACGGCTCTATCACGACCGCAGGAAGAAGAAGGACGGTCCAGGCTGCACCGCACGTCTTCTTGAACGGACAGTAGAGAACCGCGCAAGACCACCAAGCCAGAAGTCACAAAGGGTCCAACCTCCACCCTCTCCGGCCGGCCAGAGGGGATGGGCCTCGTGCTAGGGATTGCTGACCTGCAAAACAACGTGAAAACACAAAGAAACAACCCAAATCAGAACTAAAAAGTGTAGTAGATGCCAAAATAACAAGAAATGAACATGAATAAGTGGAAAGGGGGATACCTGGGGGATTTTAAACCCCTAGGGTGTCATAAACGTGGGTGGGTGTGTGCATGGCAATGAAGATGAAGAAAACGTGGGGAGAAAGTAGAAAAGTGATGCATGCAATGAAAAAGTGGACAAAACCAATCAAACACAAAGACTTAAAAACTAGACTACTCCCTGAACCGGAGGCTTATATGGACGTGGAAAGCCTCCCTCCTTGGTGCTAGGTCACTAAAGAATGTGGCAGGGCTTCACCGTCGACCAAAAATCTCCCCCCTTTTCAAACCTGGCCTTTAGGGTCTATTTATAGAGCACCTAAAGTCCTAGCTCGAAATTAGGGTTTAGAAGCATTTTCAGGTCGAGATAATCAAAGGAAATTCATAGATAATCAGATTATCTCCTATCCAGTCGAAACGGGACTCAAAATGGTTCATTATCCGCGGAGAAAATGACGGAGAAGTTGGGGATAAAACCACGGGTAAAGAGATAAAATCTGTTGAAATTCAGCAATCGAACGGATGAACGGTCTTACGATAGACAGTTCAACGGGATGTGCGGTCATGTCCTAGCCGTCCAACCCCGTCGATGGAAATTAAAAATAAATCATAAATAATCTAAATTATCCATCGAACTGACCGAAACCTTCGCCGTTGGACTCTCATAGATGAACGGCTCAGATGAGACCGTTCAAAGGTAAAGCGGCCAAAGACAAACCGTTCTAGCCTTGTCGGTGATAAATAGATTAATTGGATAATTATCTGAGAACACAACCAAGCGTAGGACTCTGAGAGATGAGCGGCTACCATCCGCCCGTTCATCAAGTTGAACGGCCAGCATAGGACCGCATGAATGCTTGTCGGTGGGAAATTCAAAAAATTAACCAAAATATTCCAAAATAGATTGACGGTCCACAGTCAACTGCACATGGATTGGGCGGCCATGGATGTACCGTACATGTACATGGGTGTTGAAACGCATAGAAAAGCCCAATCAACCAAAACTAAGGCACGTTAAGCCCTGAATTGAAACAAACCTAGCCAGGGAGGGAGGCTATCCATAAAACTGGCCCAAAACATGCCTGAAAATAGCCCCAACGAGTGATGGACAACTCGAGGCATCAACAAATGGGGGTAAGAGGAACGACTCAACTTATCAGAAAAAAATGGGTGTCAACAGGCGACTTGAGCAACGCCCGGGTCGCGTGGTCGTCGACTGGTGGTCCATGATTTGCGGAGCATGAGTGACCCTAAGTCTCCCTGCGCGGAGAAATTTTGAATTAATTTATTCCCTTGCACCGAAAAATTTAATTAAGTGGTTTTGTAATAATTGCACCTTCCCTGCGTGGAGTGAATTTGTTGTAACCATTCAAGCTTCGTCGACACCGTGCGGACACGCACGTCCCCACTCGCCTTCGTCTCAGGCTGGAGCTAGACTTTTCAGTTTAGCTAGGTGTGTGCTCCACTCATTTGCTCATTTAGTATCTTTATCAATTGCCGCGTGACGAAGTGAGAGAGAGCCCTATCCATGCAACCTGTCTCCTGAGTGCATCGATGTGGATGGAGAGATAGAGGGATTGTATGCGCCCATCCTTAAGCCCTAGAACTATCACATAAGGGCACCGTAATTAACAGGAGGTAGTTCTACAACTACTACGCCTACAGGCAAGCAACTCTACCTAGCCGGTCCAGACTGTTTCGACAATGGGATTTCTTGATGATTTTTTTAATTAAAAATAATTATTTTAGATTTATTTGGTTTATTTATGCGTCAATCAATCAATTAACTAATCGTAATTAACTGACTAATTGACTACGCAGGCGTGACAGTCACGTACGTGACGAGTTTATGGTGCGCTCATTCTGACCCGTATCGGGCGAGAGTGAGATTCGGTCGGGACCAGCAGTCCGCCATACCATAAAGGCTATGGCATTAATTACATCCCCCGCGAAGAGGGAAAACCTTTAATTAATTACCGAGATAATGGGATGTCGAGGCCGAAATAAAGAATGCAAAGGCTGCTGATGATCATGCAAGATGTTCTAATCTGTCATGCACAGTTCATTAGGGCGAAACCCTCAATACATGGCGGATGACTTAGGCCCGGAGACCATCATCACGCATAACAAGAGCTTCCTGTCGGGCGTTGCCCGGCTTTCCGCTAGTGCCATTTGATATACCAAGGGCTCGCGCACTCAAGCATACATTGATGCGATGCAAATGCTTAAACTCAATCATGGTGATGAAGCTATGAGACCGATTAATTCAGGTTTAGACAAACCGATTTATTTGGCTTATTGTTTACAGGGTTCATTTAATTCCATCATTAGCATTGGAGATCACCCCAGAGATGAGGAGAGCATCGAAACGACACAACGACGCGATTCGGAGCGAAATCGGAGCGGTACGCGTAGGTATAGAACTTGAAACGGCGCGGGGAGCGCGGGTAAAAGCCTAAAACGGCACCACTGGAACATAGGTACGATGGATGGGTTAAAACGACGTGACACCCATATGAACGCTAAACGGCGCGATGGCCAAATGGGGTTAAAACGACGCGATGGTCAGCTGAGGTTAATACGGCGCGCTTGCAAAAGGGGGCTAATACGGAGCGACCTGGGCACGCCGGATAGGGGCTCAATAAGTTTAAACAACTTACCTGTCTATTGTTAAAACGGCGCGAGGGGGGGCGCGCCTGAAACTGGCGCGCCGGATTCAGGCCGCGTCGGATTAGGGAGGCTTTAGGTTTATTCGAAATCGATTGAATCTTGCGCACATTTATTGAGACTTTGTTGATATTTTTAGAAGATTGGAAGATTTGTTTTGGCCTCAGAAGCACTGTAATCAAGGCAATTGTAGACTTATGTGAGGTTCCTACTCAAGCATAGTCTTTAATAGATGTATCAAAGCATAACAAGTGCAAATTCGACTAAGTTATCAGTCCAAATTTTGGCAGCACCTCCCCTGGTTTGGGGGGGTTACAGGGGCAAAGCGGAGACAGTCCCACGAATTAGGGGTACGCTCCTTTAAGGCCGGGAGTGCGAAGCGGTGACCGACGGACTTCATTGGAGAGGAAAGACCCCGAGGACTAGCCTGCTAGAGGTATCCAACTCCACGAGTCAAACTAATCAAGGTTTGGCTAAGATGAGAAATCACCTCGAGGGCCAGCCTACGAGAGGTGATCTTCTCACGGCCACCACCCCTCCCTCAAGAAGAAGGTGGATTTGATGTCGGGTCAACCCCGTTGATGTTCATTAGATGAGACATAGAATGCATACCATTAAAAGATATGACTCTATGGCACCACAATGATTGAAGTTGATGGGGAATATTCCCCTCCCCGGGCAGTGAACTCTTCGAGAAGATAAATCACTAAAGAGTGCTGTAACCGGAATACATTGGCTTATGGAGCGAACATTAGATGACCATATATGTACACCTTCAATGAAGAGGCAAGCTAGAAGGGGAGCCGGTAGACCGGACTTAAAACCCAGGGGTTGGCCAGCAGACTGAGCTCCTGGAAGAGGCACATGGTTGAATAGCTCGACAGCATCTCCAGTATGCACAGCTACATGATGGGAGCGGTGGAGACGTTCACTCTCCTAACCCTAAACCATGAACAGGGATGGACTGCGGAGCCACCTCCGGGGCAAAGGATGATGCAATGATAAGCATCCCTCCGGCCAGGGGGAACATCTGAGCACATTGACTCATTCACATCGTCTATATGACAGCGAAAGAACCCCGGGGAAGGGGACTATTGACATTGCCTCAAAGATCTGAGGCGTATTCAGCGGTGGAAAACCCAAATGAAAGATAGACTACAAGATAGCAGCAACACACCCTTTCATTCATTCAATCATATAGTGAAATACTACAATATATTTGGCCCGGCGTTGTCGCCTGAGACCGATTCCATTCCCGAAAATAAGAAAGAACAGAGAAACAAAGTCGACCAGAGAGAGGGGGAGTTTGAGGAATGCCCCGGGCTCATATCATCAGCCTTCGGGGTAATGCTCCGTGGAGCTACATTAGCAGAGAAAAAAAAGAGACTAGCAGAGGCAGACGCCGTCGGACTCGCCAACAAACCTTGGAACTTCGCAGCAGAGAATCGGAGGAAGCACATGGTATCGGAATGATACAGGCTCTCTGCTCCCCTTTCTTCTTCTCCAAGCTCTCTTCTCTCTCCTTTTTCTCTTCTGATGTTACTCTCTTCCTTCCTTCCTCTTTTTTGATGATCCTCCTCTCTTTTCGTTCTCGGACATGAGGCCCCCTTATATAGGAAACCTTCGAACGAGCTTAATCCGGCGCGGGGTTTAGCGCGCCGGTTTACAACCATTTCCTGTGCCAGATCCGAGTTAAACGGGGCGCGCCAATTTAGAAGGCTACCCAAGATTAAAAGGTTGCGCCGGATTTGAGGGGGGGCGCCGATTTAGCAGGAGCGCGCCGGATTCGAACCATTTGATCGCCTTAACCCGACACGGGTCCGATAACAAGCTTCGGACAGACCTCGGCGGTTGCTGCGACCTTTCGTCTCTTCGTGGTCTTGTCAGGGCATAGGAGATACTATAGACGAGACTTCTGGGCCGCCAAATGGCTGCTTTCAGAACTCGTGTACCTTAAGCTCGAACACACGGGTTTTCTACTGAAACGGCTCTCGGTATCACGGCTTGTACTGCTGGCTCGTCTCGACTTGCATTGGTAGCTCCCACGGGTAGTGATATGCCGCCCGGGGTGTTTCCGCCTTGACCGGGCGATCATCCGGCCGCCAATGGGCCCAATGTGCTGAGAAGCCGTACTTGTGCTGGGTAATCGGGGTCTTCTACTGACAGAACCTTCGATCCTTTGCTTTGAGGGGTCGAGGGCGTTCTTCCTCCTCAGGAGAGTCTTCATTGAGGTGGCGAGTCACCGGGTAGACCATCGTCCTTGGTCGGGCGACGGGTGTAGGGTAGCGGCACGACGGAGTCAATGCCGGATCATTAGGCAGGCTTGGTCGCGCTGCCGGTTGGTTGTGGATTCATCTTGACTCTCCCGAGGTGAAGTCCCCGGTGTTCATTCCAGGTGACTCGAGGCTCTAGCAACTTGGGAAGTCTTCAATATGTTGATCTTCATCATCTTCCATGCTTCAGTGGGTCGTATCATTCATCTTTACGGCTTGATCACCGTTGACCATATTTTGAGTGCCAACACCGGTCCTTTCGCAAAATCAAATTGACCCTTTGTGTATTGGCCACACCTTGCTAAATTTTGATCCCAAGGTTGCATCAATTAGGTCCGAGCTTGTGCATGCAACATTGGTCTAGGAATTCATCAGGCCGTCTAGAGCGCGTTTCAACACTACAACCACCCATGGCTCAGGATAGCGTGAATGCCATATTAGCCCAGCTCGAGCAGAATCTTACGGCCCAATTTGAAGCATCTATAGGCCAATTGCGAGCGGAGCTAGATGATAGGATCCGAGCCTTAGAGGATCATGTGAGGGGAGAGGAAGGAAGGATGAATGGTCGCGGAGATCCTGTCGCCAACCATAGAGAAGAGAGAGACCGAGCCCCCCTGAATTAGGCTCCTCGAGGTAGAGAGAAAGATGATCGTGCGTCTCGAGGAAGAGACCACGAAGATGAGGAGATCATCCTGAGGAACATCAAGATAGACGCTCCCAGTTTTGATGGGTCCCTAAATCCCGCCACATACCTTGATTGGGAGGTCGGGATGGACCAGTATTTTGATTGGCATCACCGCATGACCCCTTCTACAAGGGTGGGGTTTGCCAAGATGAAGCTCCTAGGTCAAGCCAAGACCTACTGGTGCAATGTTGAGAATCTCCTAGCAAGGAGACGAGAGGAGCACATCAACACATGGGAATAAATGAAGGAGAAATTGAGGGACAAGTATCTGCCACCCTCCTACAATCAGCGTCTTTTAGACCAATGGCAGAAACTCACCCAAGATGGGAAGTTTGTAGATGAATACATCGCCAAGTTCGATGAATTCTTCCTTCGGAGTCATGTCGTGGAGGATGCCTCTGTCACCCTCTCATGGTTTAGGGCTGGCCTACATGAGAGTATTCAGCGGAAACTATTCTTGCGAGAGGTTAACACCCTCGAGCACGCCTACCAGGTTGATCGAGATGTTGAGCAGTTTCAAAGGGTGGTCCCACTTCGGGTTTCCACCTACCGCCAACCTGAACCCCGAAACCCCATGACCCGCTATCCTGAGAGGCCTGGACCCTCCACTTCCTATGTCCCTACTGCTACCCCTCTTCGGGCAGTTGCCCCTGTGTTCCTTTCATATGGAACCCCTTACCTGCACCTGTTACTGTGCCCAGGCTGGAATACACTCCGCCAACTGATAGGAGGGATGACAAGGGAAAGGGAACCATCCCTAGCACCTCCCAACCGGTCCCTGTCTCAGGAGTTTGCTGCTTTAGATGCCATAACTTAGGGCATGTTGCCACCAATTGCCCCACCCGAGCCTTGGTTATCACTGACCCCCAGCCTGTGGAGCTTCCACCTCAGGAAGGAGAAGATATTAAGAGGTATAAGGCCGATCTTGACCTCATCGCCCAGTTTGAGGAAATGGACACGGGATTTGATGGCACGCATGTCGAGTACATGCATGTTGGAGATATTGTCAAGAGCTCTAGCCAAAGAAGATTGGGCGTAGTTCGCTGCATCTTAGCACACCCCCAGGAGGAGGACTGGCATCGAACCTCCATCTTCCAAACCTACATCATGGTAAAATCTCAACCCTGCAAGGTGATCTTTGACAACGGGAGCTGTATCAATGCAGTCTCTTCAGATTTTGTCTCCCGTCTAGATCTGCCTACGCACCCTCATCCTAGGCCATACAACGTGGCTTGGGTTGATGACACTTCTATCCCAGTCACCACTACATGCGTCATTCCCATCCAATTTCAGTCCTACCAAGGACAGATCTTATGCGATGTAGTGCCTATGAAGGTCTGAAGCATCATCTTAGGATGACTATGGATCTACGATGTAGATCTTACTACGTTTGGTCGATCCAATCAGTGTTCCGTCTCTCACAATGGGAAGAAGATTCAATTGTACCCGGCACCCCGAAAGGTGACCCCGAGAAAGAGCTCCACCTCCACCTCCACTGGAACCCCCAAGGTTTAGGAGAGTCCCCGAACTCCCAATGAAGGGAAACCTCCCATTCCCTCTTCTCCTGCACCTATCATACCTAAGGCCCCTAAGGTTGGTCACGACCTAGTTAGGCGCCTTAACTTCATAAATGTCCGAGAGCTAAACAGAGAGGTTGCGGAGGGTCCCCCTGTTTGGGCTGTTGTCGTTACCATCACACTCGAGGAGTCCCAAGTCTTAATCCCAACTGAAGTCCAAGCAATCCTATAGGATTTTTAAGACATCTTCCCTGAAGACTTGGCCTCTAGACTCCCTCCCATGCGTGATGTATAACACGCCATTGACCTTGTCCCTGGGTCCACCCTACCCAACCTTCCCTATTACAGACTGAACCCCAAGGAGCATGCTAAGCTCCAACGAATTCTTAAGGACCTTATTCAAAAGGGTTTCCTCAGGGTGAGCAAGAGTCCCTGTGCTATTCCAGCCTTGCTCACACCAAAAAAAGATTGCACCTAGCGGATGTGTGTTGACAGCTGCGCCATCAACAAAATCACTGTCAAGTATAGATTTCAAATTCCTCGTCTCGATGACATGCTTGACATAATGAGTGGAGCCACCATCTTTTCCAAAATTGACTTGAAAAGTGGCTACCATCAAGTCAGAATCTGACCAGGGGATGTGATGAGGGCATCACTCACGATTCCCTCTGGCTTGGCACCTCTCTCCCTCCCAGAGGCAGCTAGGGAGCAGCCCTTCTTCTGGATTAGACCTTAGTGCTTACCATTGGGTCATCTTGTTTTTTTCTCCTTTTTACTTGAGTCATAATCATGTAATTTGCCTTTTATTTGAGTCTTGTACCTAGGTTATCCAGTCATTTCCCTAAGTTCGAGTCTCATTAGGCTATGGTGCTTGCTATTGGGCCTATTTCTTTGGGCTAGGCCCATGGGCGCACCCCCCCTTCCTTGGTTATCTGTTAGTATGTTAAAAGTCAGGGTCTTATATGTAAAAGTGGGTTTTCTATAAATAGGACCCCAATCCCTCTTTTGAAGGTTAATGAAGTATTGTTGAAAATTGCCACTTAAGTGCTCTTCTCTCTCTCTCTCACTAGCTCTCTCTCTTCCTCTCTCTCTAGAGGGCGAACCCCACTCTCTCTCTCTCCCCCTCCCTTGGGCGAACTAGCCCCTTCACCTTCCCCTCCCCCTGCCACCTCAGCTGCCACCTCACCCTCCACCCTTTCACCTCCCCTACGCCACTTAATACCCCATTTACTCCCACCACTCCCCAAGCAACCCTTCCCCTTCCCCATACAACCTTCCATCTTCCCAAGAGGAATCCCCACTTCCCAAGCATCTCTCCACATCCCCAAGGCAGCCCCTTCCCATTCCCTAGACTACCATTAACCCTCCATTAACCCACCACTCCAAATCCAAAGGCAACATCCCCACTCCCCTAGACCATTTGCGCCCCCACCCCCATCCTTGGCCGCACCCCTCTCCCCTCCCCTCCACCTACCAGCTACGGCCATCTCACCCCCCCCTCCCTCTTGGATCTCTCCTCTCCCCCCTGCTCAACCCCTCTCATCACCCTAGAAGCATCCCACCCCACCCACCATCCACACCTCTCCACCTCCATTGCTAACCCCCACCTACCCCAACCAAGTTCTTCCGCCCCTCTCTTCCCCTTTGATCAGTCTGCAGGTGGCAGAGAAAGGGCTGTCTTGCAGAAGCTGTCACGGAGTCATACGGCGACCTATGAAGATGTACCATACATTGGTGGAAAGGTCGACCAGTCGGCTTCGCAGGCGAGGTGGTCTTATCCCATTCCGAGTTCGGGGCTGTCCGGGAGAGCCATTCTCCCCTTACTGCGCTGGACTCCCTCTGCAGAGTACCTGAACCCGGTTAGAAGCTGCACCATGACAAACGAAGAAGGATTCAGACTACGAGCTCTTCTAAAAAGTTCTTCTTCCTCAAGTTCTCTATCAGGATCAAGAAGTAGAACTGCTTTCGGGGTCCGGAGGATAGAGTTCTCGTTTTTCTCCCTCGGCAGTTCGGGTCTGCCTCCCACAGTCTACAGCGACCTACCCCCACTCTTATGAGCCTCCCCATCCTCACTGACATCAGAAGGCTTCCCCGTCAATTTTTCTGCGAAGAGGGCTCGACCACGGTTCCAGAAACTCTAGAGGCTTGTGATTCAGAGCTCGGGAGCGACCGGGGTAACTTCTGCAAGTCGTTGTTTGTATCAGGTAGTTCCTGCGGCCAGAATATGCCACCCTGTTCGAAGCTCGACCCGGACCAGCAGCTGCAGAAGTAGAAATCGTGAAAATTCTGGGTCATCCACGTACCAGATACGAAGATCCCCACGCTGGTCTCACCTCCGGAAAAATTCTGAAACACGATCTACAACCCCGGGACCGTCTAGCAGTCAGCCATCACAGCCTGCACGTGGAAACAGCCTCGGCTTCCCTCTTCCGTTCTCCGACGATTCTCCCGTCCCCGCCTGGCCGGCTTACCGCCCCTCCCTGCGTGGAGGTAGTGTTTGATTGTATTTGATCATCCCTTCCCCGAGGTCACCCTCCTACGCGAGGTGTAGTGGTTGTATTAAGTTGAACAGGTTGAAGCTTCATCGGCGCAGTGTGCGGGGACCCACACTTCCCCGCTCGCCCTCGTCTCCGACCGGAGTTAGTTTCCTCAAACCAGCCAGGTGAGCCTCTACCCTTGCTCATTTACTCCTGTTCATTTCATATCTGTGAAACTTATCTGCTGGTCGGTGAGAGAGTGCCCGATCTTGGAGCCACCACCCTTGTGTGGTCACCGTGGATGATAGTGAGCGAGTGACCTAGTGCCCCCAAGGCACCCGGCCGCCCTTGTTTGTGGGCTTCATATCCTCGGGAGGGACAACCTTAGCGGTGCTGGTCCTCTAGCCAGCCAGGTGCTTTCTCCACAATCTCAACTCGGCATCACCGAGTCACCCCGGGAAATGTGTGCGCGCGGTGTGACGGCGACTCTCAAGTTGCTCCCAATCTTGTGGTTGTGATTGTGAATTAAGTCCTAGGGATCAAATTTCTATTGCTACATATTGTGTCACATCAAATGGTATCAGAGCAAGTTTTAGACTTGTCTCTACAAGCCTAGGTCCTAGGGCAATTGCATTACCATCCCGTGTCGGTCACCTTGTCATTGTGCATGTCCACCCGTAGGGGTACCATATATAGGACCGATCCTTCTACTTCCGATCCACCTATGGATTCTAATTTCCAAGGCACCCAAAACATCCCTAGGCAAGCTCCCCAAGCTCCTATGGATCAACTTGAGGCTGCCATTCAAGCCCTCACGGAGCAAATGAATGGTTTTTCCACCCGATTAGAGAGATTAGAAGAAACTAGGGCCCCACCTAGGAATCATGTCCAAAGGGCTACTCCTCCGCGGGTTGAACATGAGAGGGAAGACCTAGAGAATGAGTGGTATCGTGAGCAAGAGAGAGCTCCACAACCTCGATACCATGAGAGGCGACCACGAGAGGATCCGGATGACTTCCTCTTAAGGATGATTAAAGTGGAAGCCCCGAATTTTGACGGGTCTCATAACCCTAGTGCCTATAAAGAATGGGAGCATGGCATGGACCAATACTTTGATTGGTACCCCATGTCCGAGGAGAGAAAGGTTAGGTTGGCTAAGATGCACCTTTTTAAGCTAGCTAAGACCTATTGGCTAAAGGTAGAAAGCCAAAGGAGAATCAGGCGTGAGGAACCCATTGACACTTGGATGGACATGAAAGTCCAGCTTAGGAGTAAATATCTTCCCAACTCCTATAGCCAACTTCTCCTTGATGAATGGCAAAGCCTTACCCAAGAGGGAAAGACCGTGGAAGAGTATGTTGAGAAATTTGACTCATATCTCTTAAGGTGTGGTGTCGTCGAAGAACCAGCCGTCACTTTATCCCGGTTTAGGAATGGTCTCCTTCCCCACATCAAACGGGAGCTTTTCATGAGGGAAGCTCATAGCCTTGAGGTTGCCTATCAAATAGCCCGTGATGTAGAAAGGTTTTCTATGAACCCAAGGTTTGCCCCTCCCCAAGGGCCCGGGACCCCGTCCCAACCTGCCTCCTCTGTTGAGAACACCTCCTCCCAGTGGGAGAACCCCCACTCGGCCCTACCCCCAGCCAACCAATCCTACCCCTACAAATGCCACTCCACCCAACCCTCCTCCTCGAAGGGAGGAAGCCTCCAAAGGGAAGACCCCAGGGAGTAGTACGATTAAATGTTATCAGTGCCATGGTTATGGCCACATAGCCTCCCAATGCCCTTCCAAGGGGTTGTCGAGCCTTGTTATTGAGGGCGGGCCTACCACATCCCAGGAAACCCATGAGGATACTGTTGAGGAGTACGAGGCTGCTTTAGGGTGGGAAGAGGAATACGAGGAGCAATTCTTTGAGGAAGGTGTAGAAGATGACCCCCACTCCACCCACCTAGGTGTGATAAGGTCCACCCTTACCCAACCTCAAGAGGACGACTGGCGGAGGACTTCCATTTTTCACACCTTCATCAAAATAGGGGACCATGTTAGGAAGGTCATCCTAGACAACGGAAGTTGTGTAAATGCCGTGTCCCCGGACACCGTCAAGCTCCTAGGGCTTACCCCAACACCCCACCCCAAACCCTATCGTGTATCATGGATAAACAACCATTCCCTACCCGTCAACACATGTTGTCTTATCCCCATCACCTTTTCATCCTACCAAGGACAAATATGGTGTGACATCATCCCTATGGCTGTAGGAAGCATCCTACTAGGGAGACCTTGGATATATGATGTTAATGCTACCATCTATGGGAAAATGAACACATGCACCTTTGAACACGAGGGGAAGACCATTCGCCTCAACCCTTCCCCACCCCGAAAGGAACCACCCTCCAAGGGAATTCTCCCTACACCACCCCAAAGCCCAGGGGTCTCATCACCCCCAACCCAACCAACAAGTCAACCGTCCACCCATGGGAGCCCCACCAAGGGCCTACACCTCATCACTAGACAAGAACTCGAGGAAGAGGTAGCTCTCGGAACACCCGCATACGCTGTAGTCATATGCCTCGGGGAACCCACCCCCTCCAACCCTCATCCCGTGGAAATCCACCCTCTCCTAGAAGAATTCAAGGATGTGTTCCCTGAAGAGCTCCCCGATCAACTGCCACCCATGAGGGATGTCCAACATGCTGTAGACCTTGTCCCAGGGGCCACCCTCCCAAACCTTCCCCACTATCGCCTCAACCCCACTGAGCATGCTGAATTGAGGAGACAAGTGGAGGAACTCATTAGAAAAGGCTTCCTCCGTCTTAGCAAAAGTCCTTGTGCTGTCCCAGCCCTCCTCACACCAAAGAAAGATGAGACATGGCGAATGTGTGTCGACAGCAGGGCCATCAACAAGATCACAGTTAAATATAGGTTTCCCATACCTAGACTTGACGATATGCTTGACATGCTAGCCGGAGCCACCATTTTTTCCAAAATAGATCTCAAAAGTGGCTACCATCAGGTTAGGATAAGGCCAGGGGATGAATGGAAAACTGCCTTTAAAACTAAAGATGGGCTCTATGAATGGCTAGTGATGCCTTTCGGGCTTTCAAATGCCCCGAGTACCTTCATGCGTCTCATGACGGAGGTCCTTAGACCTTACATAGGAGACTTCCTAGTGGTCTATTTCGACGATATCCTTATCTACAGCAAGACCAGGGAAGCCCACTGCAACCACCTTAGGCAAGTCTGCACTGTCCTTAGGAAAGAGAGTCTCTATGCCAATCCAGGAAAATGCCACTTCCTGACTGAGTCCATTACTTTCCTTGGGTATATGGTTTCCACTAAGGGAGTGTCCATGGACCCCGAGAAGGTCCGAGCTATCCTTGACTAGCCGGAACCCCGCACCCTCCATGAGGTTAGGAGTTTCATGGTTTGGCCACCTTTTACCGAAGATTCATCCGTGGGTTCAGCACAGTTACAGCCCTTATCACCGACTACCTTAAAAAGGGGACCTTTGTGTGGACCAAGTCGGCTTCTAGGGCCTTCCAGGAGCTCAAAGAGAGGATGACCCAAGCCCCAGTATTATGCCTCCCTGACTTCTCCAAAGTCTTTGAGGTAACTTGTGATGCTTCTGGGGTAGGAATCGGCGGAATCCTCAGCCAAGAAGGACACCCAGTAGCCTACTTTAGTGAGAAGCTGTGTGACGCCAGGTTGAAATACTCTACCTATGACAAGGAATTCTATGCGGTGGTGCAATCCCTCCGCCATTGGAGGCACTACCTCTTGCCCAAGGAATTTGTCATATTCTCCGACCATAAGGCCCTAAAATACCTCAACTCCCAGCAGAAACTGCATGCCCGGCATGCCCGATGGGTCGAGTACATCCAGGCCTACACATTTGTGATCAAACATAAGGCCGGAAGTGAAAACTATGCTGCTGATGCACTCAGTAGGAGGATCTCCCTGCTAGCTACCATTCAGGTAGAAGTAATAGGGTTCGATCGAGTTAAGGAAGAATACCCAAACTGTCCCGATTTTGGACATATCCATGCCATCCTAATCACCCATTCGCCCCAGGAACACCAGGGTTTTATCCTAGAGGACGGATTCATCTTCAAAGGGCATAGACTCTGCATACCTAGAACTTCACTGCGGGATAGTCTGGGAATTACATGCTGGAGGCCTGGCTGGGCACTTTGGGGTTCACAAAACCATTGCCTTGGTTGAAGGACAGTTCCATTGGCCCAGCCTCGAAAGGGATGTGGCCAAAATTGTGGGGCAATGTCGTACATGTGCGACTGCTAAGCAAGTTAAACAGAACACGGGCCTATACACCCCTCTTCCCGTCCCGGATTGGCCATGGCAGGACCTGAGCATGGACTTCGTGTTAGGACTACCTCGGACCCAGAGGAAACATGACTCCATCTTTGTTGTAGTGGATAGATTCTCAAAAATGGCCCACTTCATCCCCTGTTCTAAAACCTCTGACGCCTCCCATGTGGCCCGTCTGTTCTTTGATGAGGTAGTCCGCCTCCATGACTTGCCCAAGACCATCATTTCAGATAGGGACGTCAAATTCACCAGCTACTTTTGGAAGACCCTCTGGCATCTAATGGGGACCCTGCTTAAATTTTCCACGGCCTATCACCCTCAAACCGATGGCCAGACCGAAGTCGTCAATCAGAGCCTAGGGAATCTCCTGCGGTGCCTTGTTGAGGACCGCCCTGGAAATTGGGATCTCATTCTACCTCAAGCTGAGTTTGCATACAATAATTCCACCAATAGGTCCATAGGCATGAGTCCTTTCGAAGCTGTGCATGGTTACAAACCCAGGAAGCCAACAGATCTTATTCCCCTACCCCCTCATGCTAGGGTATCCATCACTGTTGAGTCTTTTGCACAACACCTTAGAGAGTTGCATGAAGATATTCGCAAAAACATCCACAAGAGCAATGAGATTTACAAGAAGTCAGCTGATTCCCACCGCCGCCACCAAGAATTTCAAGTTGGTGATTTTGTGATGGTGAGAACTGAGAGGCTATTCCCTGGGAATACCTCTAAGTTGAGGTCTCGTGGAGCCGGCCCCTTCCAGGTGCTGAGACGACTTGGCACTAATGCTTATGTGTTGGACCTCCCTGAAGAATACGGAGTAAGTCCCACATTCAATGTGGCTGACCTGGTACCATACAAGGGCCCCACGGTGACACCCAGTGAGGAGATCCAGCCTACTCCACCCCTTGAGAGTGCCCCCACACCTCAGAGAGCTCCACCCAACTTGAGAAACCAGCGTGATAAAGTGGAGCGGATATTAGATGAACAGGTCACCAACACAAGGAGCAAGGCGTATGAGCGATACCTGGTCAGGTGGAAGGGACGACCACCCTCGGACGACACCTGGGTGAGCAGGGAGGATCTCCAGCAGCTGGACCCCGATCTTCTAGAGCAGTACCGCAGCAGGGAGGGCCTTTACTCGACAGAGTCGAGCTCTTCGCAGCCCGGGAGAATTGATGAGGGCATCACTCACGATTCCCTCTGGCTTGGCACCTCTCTCCCTCCCGGAGGCAGCTAGGGAGCAGCCCTTCTTCTGGATTGGACCTTAGTGCTTACCATTGGGTCATCTTGTTTTTTTCTCCTTTTTACTTGAGTCATAATCATGTAATTTGCCTTTTATTTGAGTCTTATACCTAAGTTATCCAGTCATTTCCCTAAGTTCGAGTCGCATTAGGCTATGGTGCTTGCTATTGGGCCTATTTCTTTGGGCTAGGCCCATGGGTGCACCCCCCCTTCCTTGGTTATCTGTTAGTATGTTAAAAGTCAGGGTCTTATATGTAAGAGTGGGTTTCCTATAAATAGGACCTCAATCCCTCTTTTGAAGGTTAATGAAGTATTGTTAAAAATTACCACTTAAGTGCTCTTCTCTCTCTCTCACTAGCTCTCTCTCTTCCTCTCAATCTAGGGGGCAAACCCCACTCTCTCTCTCTCCCCCTCCCTTGGGCGAACTAGCCCCTTCACCTTCCCCTCCCCCTGCCACCTCAGCTGCCACCTCACCCTCCACCCTTTCACCTCCCCTACGCCACTTAATACCCCATTTACTCCCACCACTCCCCAAGCAACCCTTCCCCTTCCCCTTCCCCATACAACCTTCCATCTTCCCAAGAGGAATCCCCACTTCCCAAGCATCTCTCCACATCCCCAAGGCAGCCCCTTCCCATTCCCTAGACTACCATTAACCCTCCATTAACCCATCACTCCAAATACAAAGGCAACATCCCCACTCCCCTAGACCATTTGCGCCCCCACCCCCATCCTTGGCCGCACCCCTCTCCCCTCCCCTCCACCTACCAGCTGCGGCCATCTCACCCCCCCTCCCTCTTGGATCTCTCCTCTCCCCCCTGCTCAACCCCTCTCATCACCCTAGAAGCATCCCACCCCACCCACCATCCACACCTCTCCACCTCCATTGCTAACCCCCACCTACCCCAACCAAGTTCTTCCGCCCCTCTCTTCCCCTTTGATCAGTCTGCAGGTGGCAGAGAAAGGGCTGTCTTGCAGAAGCTGTCACGGAGTCATACGGCGACCTCTGAAGACTTACCATACATTTCTGGAAAGGTCGACCAGTCTGCTTCGCAGGCGAGGTGGTCTCATCCCATTCCGAGTTTGGGGCTGTCCGGGAGAGCCATTCTCCCCTGATTGCGCTGGACTCCCTCTGCAGAGTACCTGAACCCGGTTAGAAGCTGAACCACGACAAACGGAGAAGGATTCAGACTACGAGCTCTTCTACAAAGTTCTCCTTCCTCAAGTCCTCTATCAGGATCAAGAAGTAGAACTGTGTTCGGGGTCCGGAGGCCAGAGTTCTCGTTTTTCTCCCTCGGCAGGTTGGGTCTGCCTCCCACAGTCTGCATCGACCTACCCCCACTCTTCTGAGCCTCCCCGTCCTCACCAACATCAGACGGCTTCCCCGTTAATTTTTCTGCGAAGAGGACTCTACCACGGTTCCAGAAACTCTAGCGGCTCATGATTCAGAGCTCAGGAACGACCGGGGTAACTTCTGCAAGTCATTGTTCGTATCAGGTAGTTCCTGCGGCCAGAATCTGCCACCCTGTTCGAAGCTCGACCCGGACCAGCAGCTACAGGAGAAGAAATCGTGAAAATTCTGGGTCATCCGCGTACCAGATACAAAGATCCCCACGCTGGTCTCGCCTCCAGAAAAATTCTGGAACGCGATCTACAGCCCCGGGACCATCTGGCAGTCAGCCATCACAGCCTGCACATGGAAACAGCCTCGGCTTCCCTCTTCCGTTCTCCGACGATTCTCCCGTCCCCGCCTGGTCGGCTTACCGCCCCTCCCTACGTGGAGGTAGTGTTTGATTGTATTTGATCATCCCTTCCCCGAGGTCACCCTTCTGCGCGAGGTGTAGTGGTTGTATTAAGTTGAACAGGTTGAAGCTTCATCGACGCAGTGTGCGGGGACCCACACTTCCCCGCTCGCCCTCGTCTCCGACCGGGGTTGGTTTCCTCAAACCAGCCAGGTGAGCCTATACCCTTGCTCATTTACTCCTGTTCATTTCATATCTGTGAAACTTATCTGCTGGTCGGTGAGAGAGTGCCCGCTCCCAGAGCCACCACCCTTGTGTGGTCACCGTGGATGATAGTGAGCGAGTGACCTAGTGCCCCCAAGGCACCCGGCCGCCCTTGTTTGTGGGCTTCATATCCTCGATAGGGACAACCTTAGCGGTGCTAGTCCTCTAGCCAGCCAGGAGCTTTCTCCACAATCTCGACTCGGCATCACCGAGTCACCCCGGGAAACGTGTGCGCGCGGTGTGACGGCGACTCTCAAGTTGCTCCCAATCTTGTGGTTGTGATTGCGAATTAAGTCCTAGGGATCAAATTTCTATTGCTGCATATTGTGTCACATCAGGATGAATGGAAGACAACCTTCAAAATAAAAGAAGATCTGTACGAGTGGCTCGTCATGCCATTTGGGCTATCCAATGCCCCCAGCACTTTCATGAGGCTTATGACGAAAGTCATCCGCCCTCTCATTAGTCACTTTGTTGTCGTCTACTTTAACGACATTTTGATCTATAGCCACAACCCCCAGGACCACGTCCAACATTTAAGGGAAGTCTGCGAGACTTTGAGGAGAGAAACCATGTATGCCAACCTAAAGAAGTGTGAATTCATGACAGACCGGGTCACTTTCCTCGGATTTATGGTTTCGAGTCAAGGAGTGTCTGTGGACCAATCCAAGGTCCAAGGCTTAGTCGACTGGCCAGATCCCCAGAATGTCCACGACGTTTGCAGTTTCAATGGGCTAGTCACTTTCTACAGATACTTCATTACAGGTTGTAGCACCATTATGGCACCCATTACAGACTGCATCTGTAAGGGAAATTTTGATTGGACTAAAGTCGCCTCCTATGCTTTTCTTGTCATAAAGGAGCTCATGACCAAAGCTCATGTCCTCCGCCTGCCTGATTTTTTCAAAGTCTTTGAGATATCCTGTGATGCATTGGGCGTAGGTATAGGAGGAGTGCTTAGTCAGGAAAGCCACCCTATGGCTTATTTCAGTGAGAAGCTTTCTTATGCAAAGTTTTGATACTCTACATATGATAAGGAGTTTTCTGTCATGGTCCAAGCTCTCAAACACTGGAGACATTATCTCTTACCTCAAGAGTTTATCTTATACTCGGACCATGAGGTCTTGAAATTCCTTAGCTCTCAGAAGAGCTTAAACCCTAGGCACGGTCGATAGGTAGAATTCCTCCAGTCCTTCACATTTGTCCTAAAACATAAGGCTGGAAGTGAGAATAAGGTGGCCGACGCCTTGAGTTGAAGGGTCTCCCTTCTTTCCACTGTTCAAGTAGAGGTCACCGGATTTGACCGCATGAAGGAACTATATGGCGAGTGTCCAGATTTTGGCCCTGCCTACTCTGCCTTGTCTGCTAGATCCACGACAGCATTTGTCGACTATCTACTCCAAGATGGTTTTCTTTTTCGAGGAAAGTAACTCTGTGTCCCGAAGACTTCTATACGGGACTTTCTGATCTGTGAAATGCATGCTGGAGGTCTTGCTGGTCATTTTGGGAGAAACAAAACCATCCATTCTGTTGAGGAGCACTTTTATTGGCCTGGCCTAAAAAAAGATGTGGCTAAAATTGTAGCCTAGTGTCGGACATGCACAATGGCCAAATAGGTCAAATAAAACACTGGTCTCTACACTCCTCTTCCCATTCCTGATAGACCTTGGGTTGATGTGAGCATGGATTTCATTCTTGGTTTACCTCGTGCTGCTCACAAACATGACTCCATCTTTGTTGTAGTTGATCGATTCTCTAAGATGGTCAATTTCATTGCATGTTCCAAAATATCTGATGCATCTAGAGTAGCCCACCTTTTCTTTGATGAAGTCGTGCGTCTACATGGTCTCCCTCAAACCATAGTGTCTGATCGACAAGTCCAGTTCACTAGTTATTTTTGGAAGACACTTTGGCACCTAGTTGGCACTAAGCTCAAATTCTCCACTGCCTATCACCCACAAACTGATGGGCAAACAGAGGTCGTCAATAGGAGTTTAGGGAACCTTTTGAGGTGTCTTGTAGGGGATCATTCTGCCAATTGGGATCTTCTCTTGTCCAAAGCAAAATTTGTATATAATAGCTCTATCAATCGATCCATAGGTATGAGTCCATTTGAGGTCGTGCATGGATACAAACCTAAGAAACATGTGGATCTCATTCCCCTTCCCCTTGAGTCCAGAATTTCCAAATCATCTGAAGAGTTTGCATAACATGTCAAAAGTCAGCATGAGTCAATTAGCAAGTAAATAAGCCTCAGTAATGAGACCTACAAACGTTTGGCTGATTCGCATAGGCGTCACCACGAGTTTCAAGAGGGTGACTTGGTTATGGTACAGGTTTGACCCGAACCACTCCTCTCGGGAGCTGTTAAAAAGTTGCAAGCCCGTAGTGATGGTCCCTTCCAAATAGTACAGAAGATTGGCTCTAATGCATATGTTGTGGACTTACCTTCCGAATATGGGATTAGCTCTACATTTAATGTGTCAGATATAGTGGCCTACAAGGAACCCACAACGATTCCTAGTGACCCTTTCGTGCCTTCTCCTCTCATTAAGAGTGAGCCCACCCTTGTGCGTCCATCAGCCTTGAGCGCACTACGCGAGCAAATTGAGAGGATACTGGATGAGCAGGTGACAGCTACATGGAGTCGGATTTACTAGTGCTACCTTGTCCGCTGGTGGGACCTTCCACTTTCTGATGATTCCTGGATCAGCCGGGAAGATCTCTAGCGCCTCGATCCAGACCTGCTGGAGCACTACTAGAGCGGTGCCCCACCTTACTCGACGGAGTCGAGTTCCAGCCGCCCCGGGAGGGTTGGTGGAGACACCGGACCAGTTACACGGAGCTGACGTCGCACCGCCCCAACACCACCGAGCCTGTGGCTAGGAGACCCGGCATCCTGATTATGTATTTTATTTGTATTATGGTGGTATTATATTACTAAACCACTAGTCAAAGTATTTTATTTTATTTTGGCCCATAGTCAAAAGTTGTTGTATTTTATTTTAGGGAATTTTACATAAATACCCTCGTAAATATTGGCTATGCCAAATATACCCTTCATATAGGCATATTATCAACAATATCCTCTAAATACTGTAAATGATTGCGGTTATACCCCGTAGTTCTTTTCCGTTAGAGATATATAACGAATATCGTTAAATCCTCTAAAATACCTAAAATACCCCGCGTTTAACTTCCGTTAAAGATACAGAATGGTCTTCTTTCACCTCCCGACATCTTCACAATGCGAACGATAGCCTCCCCATCTCAGGCGGCCGACTGACAGGGTCCCCATCACAGGCGGCGGATTGGCTGGGCTCGAACCCACGACGACACACCCCGGAATCGACTCGAAAGACGCCGTCGAAGAAGCCTGCCCAACTCATGCCCACGGTAACACACGCTCTGTGGAAGCCTCCCCATCTCACCCACCCTTAACGTCACGGCGGCACACCCTCTGTGTAAGCTTCCTCATCTCACCCCCCCCCCCCTCAACGTCACAGTGACACATCTCAAACCTGATTGCGCCGACGCTTCGAAGAAACATCCCCATCTCACCTTGGTACACCCTCTATTAGGGCGGCACACCCTATGTCGAAGAAGTCTCCCCATCTCACGGCGCCTTCCACCTTAAGAAATCCGGCGACATATCTCGGGACTGTCTGGGGCTAAGCAGCCAGTGTGCGCTGGCCCTGAGGTGCAGGCTGACGGCGAGGTTAACCCACGATCACTATCCGGTAGATTTCAGTGACGGACAAAGAAAATGAGTGATACGACCACCGGACAATCTAGTATTAGATGTTCATTAAATACATCGGAGTGTTATGAAGTTCCACAATGCTATTGCAGAAAAAGATGTAGGATATACATTTCGTCTCAAGAAACAAGCAGAGGTAGAAGATTTTATCGATGCGCAAGGTGGAAGGTAAGAAGTGCACAATGTATTCGACGTAACTTCTTACATATCTTTCATGAATTTCTAACTGAGAGATCATATATATATATATATATATATATATATATATATATCATCATCATCAGAGCCTTATCCCAATTAATTGGGGTCGGCTACATGAATCATGTTCCGCCAAAGATTTCTATCAAGTGTAATATTCATATTTAAACTCAAGGAACTAATGTCCTTCCTAATAACATCGCACCATCTCATTTTAGGCCTTCCTCGAGCTCTTTTAATAGCATCTACTAAAATTTGATCACATCTTTTAACCGGCGCTGAGTTAGGACGACGAAACACATGTCCAAACCACCTGAGTCTATTTTCTCTCATTTTACTATCAATTGGAGCTATCCCTAAGTCCTTACGGATGCGCTCATTCTCAATCTTATCTTTCTTAGTCTTGCCACACATCCATCTCAACATCTTCATCTCTGCTACACACATTTTGTGGATGTGTTCCTTTCGTACTGCCCAACACTCGGTACCATATAACAGAGCAGGTCTCACAGCCGTTCTATAAAACCTCCCTTTGAGTTTCACAGGCATACGACAATCACAAAGGACACCTGATGCACTTCTCCATCTTAACCAGCCTGCCTTAATCCTATGTGTAACGTCATCATAAATCTCCCTATTCTCTGTTTACAGGAGGACGATTGTTGTGGCTTTTTTGTTTGGGTTGATGATGTGCATCATAATACCGTGGACTTGAAGCATCAAATAATTTCTATGGAATCATCGATCGAGAAGAAGTTGACTATGTTGGAAGAGAAAACAAACCAGACGGCAACCCTCTTTCTCACGATCCACACACGAGATCAGAACAGAGAAATAAGGAAAGAATAGAAGAAGAAGAATCACACAAGAACACAGGGATTTTTACGTGGTTCGGAGGCAAGATGCCTTCCTATGTCCACGGCCGCAGCAGGAATCCACTATTCATCACCCACCAAGTTACAATACAAGGAGAGAGCCCATCCTTTTATACTAAGAGATTAGGGCGTCATTAGTCATGGTATTAAGGACAATAATACCCCTGATGAGCAGAAATCCTCTTCCGGGGTACATTAGACGTGCATGCTCGCCTGTCTCCAAGGATGCCCTCCTGAGACCGAGTATGCCCTCCAGCGACTGCTAATGCTCCCCTCCCACCAGTCAGATCAATGCATTGCCAAGACAGGGTCGACGCATTGCCAAGACAAGGTCGACGCACTCCAAGTGACATCGAAAATACCTTGAGCCCGCAATACATGCTCCCCTGACATTGAAGATGCTCCCCTGGAGCAGCGATTGCTCCCCAGAGACAGCATGTACTCCCCATGCTCCCCTGACGCTGGTGATGCTGTCCAGAGGCCATAGATGCTCCCCTGAGACTTCATATGCTCCCGTGCGAGAACGCACAAAGACATGACTACATGCTCTCCTGAAGTAGCGATTGCTCCCTTGACGCTGAGAATGCTCCCCAGAGGCAAAGTGTGATCCCGTGCAGAGGCGCACGATGAAGAGTTCTGACTCCACACTCTAACAGACTATGCTAGAGAGAAAAATTGACATAATACAAGCCAAGATAGACATGACAACCGATGCTAGTGGAAGAGGGAATGACTTACGATTGAAAATGAGATTTAAGAAGATAGTAACGCCCTTACTGGGGCTAGGCATTCTGTACTTTGTCTTTCACTACATTTGGTAAATGGACCTATAACAAGTGAATTAGAGGTGTCACTGTTTGTAATGGGTAAAGAGATTAGGGTGGGATTATGTGTCACTGTTTGTAATGGTTTAATGAAATTGTCTAAATGTCAAAATAGTTGGTTGGACTGGACATTTAGTGTATTGCCCGTTATGGCAGAATGTCTAATATGTAATGTGGCACTGATGGAAGGGCTTTTAGTGTATTTTCGTATCTAATTGACATTCTGAGTGGATGCTCGCCTGTCTCCAAGGATGCCCTCCTGAGACCGAGTATGCCCTCCAGCGACTGCTAATGCTCCCCTACCACCAGTCAGATCAATGCATTGTCAAGATAAAGTCGACGCATTGCCAAGGCAAGGTCGACGCATTGCAAGTGATATCGACTTGCCTTGAACCCGTAATGCATACTTCCCTAACGCCAGTGATGCTGTCCAGAGGCCATAGATGCTCCTCTGAGACTTCATATGCTCTCGTGCGAGAACGCACAAAGACATGACTACATGCTCTCCTGAAGTAGCGATTGCTCCCTTGACGCTGAGAATGCTCCCCAGAGACAGAGTGTGATCCCGTGCAGAGGCAATCATTCACATATAAACTCACAAACCATTTACATAAGTTGTTCACATAATGCAATTAATCACAGAACCTGTTCACAGAACCTGTTCACATAATGCAATTAATCACAGAACCTGTTCACAGAACCATTCACAAATATCACAGAAAGCCACATTTCACAGCAAAAGTGTCATTGTCACAGCAAGATGACAACTTCACATATTAAACTCACAAGACACAAGTTTAAAGTTACAAAAGGACAATTACCACCACGGGACACAAGTTCTCTAAAGTAAATAGTGTCATTGTCACAGCAAACATGCCAACTTCCACATTAAACAGCCAAAATTTTAAAGACAGTCATAAAAGGACACATGCCAACTTCAACTTCAACCCAACCCTACACATTTTTGAACCTAGAATTCACCACCTGGCCACGATCCCGAGCAAGAACTGTAGGAGCCCTACTCTGCACTGGGATAGAACTTGAGGAAGATGTCTGGGAGGGAATTGCACTAGATCCACCTGCAGCACTGGAATTAATTTGATTGGTTGAGTGGAGGCCTTCTTCTGCAATACTAGTTCTCCCTTCCACATTAGCTTGCCCTGTCAAGCTCCCCTGTGAACACAATGCACAAATATAAGGATTACATTTTATAGTAACAAGGAATTTAAATAGATCATTTACAATGATGAAATGGTCATGTAAGAAGACTACCTGACCCTGTGTTTGAATTGATGTTTGGTTATGACTCATTTGCTTTCTAGGCCTACCAGGAGGCCTCCTGCATGACATAATTATGTATGAGTGCTAATTAAATTACTTTCATATACAAAAGTGTGCCATATATTATTACCTTGCTTGTGGAGTAGAAGTTTGACCCAATGTTGAGACTGGATTCTTACATGTCTTTGCATGATGTCCAAATTGACCACACATTTTGCACTTATGGGCCTTTGTAATTTTTTTGGCTTCATCTGGGTCTCTGATTCTCTTCTTTTTAGGTCTTCTCGGTGGCCTTCTCACAATGGCGGGCAGAACTTTTATTCCAAGTTTAATCCATTGTGTCTTGTCAGGCATAGGACTGATGCCCAAAGCATAGGTGGATTTATAAGCTACCAATGTGTAACATCTATCAATATAATCCTCCCATTTAATACCCCTTCTGCTTGCTAAGAATGCACATGCATGTATGCATGGGAGGCCTGTTCTCTGCCAAGCCATACAGGTACAACTTTTCTGGTTCAAGTCTACAACTTCACGTGTTTCTGGACCTGTCACCTGAGTAGTCTCGTTAAATCCTGTCTCCACTAAAAATCCACCCAATTTTCTTGACATGACAGATATGTACTTCCTGGCCCTTGGCACCAAGACATCGGTCCATTTTTCAGCCCTTGACCTCCTAATGTGCATGGTCTTCATCATTTTGGAACGGATAACATCTATGCAGTCCAATATAGGTCTCCAACGTGCATCTGAGATGTAGGCATTGAATGATTCACTTAAATTGTTTGTTATATGATGGCATTTAGCAAGTGGATGGAACTGTGACCTACTCCATACGACTCCCCTCGTAGACGTTGATGTCAAATAAGCATGTGCCTGGGGAGAATTTTCTTTTATTTGCATCATCCAGTCCAAGAAATCAACTTCAGTATATGATCTTGCAGCATTCCACAGTAGTCTCTTCATGAATTCACCTGGAAATGACTTCTTGAAATTCTTATACAGATGTCTAACACAGACCCTATGCTCAACACCTGGGAAAACAAGCGGGAGCCCTTCTTCTAACCCCTTTTGTCTGTCAGACATGAAAGACAAATCACTAGGCATACCAATGGCCTGCTTCAGAGCATCCAAAAACCATGTCCAACTATCTGCATTTTCTCCTTCCACTATTGCTATGGCTAGTGGAAAAATTCTGTTGTTCCCATCAAACGAGGTGGCAGCTAGTAAGGTACCTCTAAAGATACCTTTCAAGTGACAGCCATCCAAGCCAATTAGGTGCCTGCATCCCAACTTAAAACCCTCAATACAAGCCTTTAAACATATAAACATCCTGAAAAATCTATCTTTGTCATTTGTCTGATATTTGACCACACTGTCAGGGTTCTTTAACACTAGTTCATGTTGTAGGTCAGGTACTCTGCCATACATTGCTTCCCAAGAACCATGGATTTGCTCTAATGCCATTTCCTTGCCTCTATAAACCCGGTGGTAAGGAATGTCCACATGGTATTGAGCATTCAACCTTCTTGAAATTTCTTTCACTGTAACATCTCCTTCAGTCCTAAGCCACCCAATGTATGTACTTGCCACCCACTTCTGAGTGGCCATATGATTCCCAGCCTTATTTGCCCCCGTACAAGTGTGTTCAGATTGAAGGTTCTTTATCTAAAATGTATGGCCATCAGGTAAACGAGAAGCATGCATTCTCCACTTGCATCTCTTCTCAGCACAAACTACTGTGACCCTAGTTGGTTCTGATTTACTGTACTGGACTGTAAATTCATTTTTGATTGCATGCTGGGCAAGTGCTAATCTGAATGTATTAATATTGTCAAATCTACTTCCTAAAGACATATCCGGATCATGAATGTTTCGGACAATAGGGGTACCCTCACTGTCCCCTTCCTCCACCTCTATATCACACTCAGAGTCTGAGGAGAAGCAACTATCACGACTGTCATCAGTATAAACCTCATCATCAGATATATCACCCTCCCTAAATAGAGTCTATGCCTCATTATTGCCTGGAGGCTCAACCTCAACATACTCACTGTCATCTCCTAATGGATTCCAGTCTGGATCATCTTCTGAAGGCATTGCATTTTTTGCATTAGACTTTCTTCTAGTCACAGATGTTACTGTCTTCATTTTTGGATCAGAAGAAGCTAAAGGCACTCCAATATATTGGGTGGCAACATAAAGCACAATGCACAAATCATGGCTATACTTATCAAAAAGAGAAATCACATCCTCATCTGAACTAATTCTCACATATTTCTTAGGACTCGACTTCGGTACTAAAACATAGAAATCAATCGTCTGGTCATGGCCCCATTTGGTGACTTGGGAAGCTAACACTCTTAGCTCCCTCAAATGAGCATAATCTCTTTCAAATGAGTAGGCTTTCTGTCTAAAACTTATGGGGATCATTCTTCCTTCTTCCTCGGTAGTCTTAAAATGCCCTCCATAGTGAAGTTTCAATGTAAATGTGTCTGCCATAACTGTGCTTTCGATGCTTAAAATAAGATAGAATACAAAAGCAAAATAAAGGGGATGATAAGTTTGTATATAACACATAAGTAAGTGCAAACAGTCTTAGTAAATAGGTCTTGTACAATTAGTAAAAAATACAATTCAAACCTCAATTAATAGGTATAGACCACAAGCACGGCCACCTTGATTCACTGCTGTCTAGATAGGAATACCCCCTACACATATAGAAGACCGTACTAAACGTTACTCCAAATAAATAAATCAAATCAACTATACACAAACAAAGGAATCATGCCATAATCACCTTCACCCCAGCAAGTTTATTTTCTGTAGGGTAGAGTTTACGCATTCACTTGCTATGTCTCGTTCTGAAGCTGCAAATACGCAAAAACTCCCAATCTCAGACGAAGACAATAAATAATGCAAACCCTAAACCCTAATATTATCATCCTCATCAGCATATGTTCCTACCGGACGCATTAACTAACCGTCGACCATGAAATAGAAGAAGATGGCATCCACAGTCAAGAGATAAGCAATAGAGTTTTTTACATGTCGAGGGACAGAGATAGAGGAGAGGGAGACCATACGAAGAGGGGGACCGATGGGGCCGTAAGGGTTCAGAGAGAGTATGGGAGACTTACCCAGTGGAGCAGAAGAACCCTTCTGTTGCGTGAGAACCCTTCCGTCGCGTGAAGGCCGTTGCAGGTCAGCAATGGAGCGGGATAACCCTTCCGTCGCGTGAAGGCCGTTGCAGGTCGGTCGGAGATGGAGCGGGAGAACCTTCCGGTGCGTGAAGGCCGTTGCAGGTCGGAGATGGCAGACGATCCCGATGGAGCCGTGGGGTCATGGGTGAGGCTGGTGAAAGGTTTGCGAAGGGGGAAACCACATCGCGTGGGCGGGGGTGGTAAACCGAAGGGTAGATTAGTCATTTAATACCGTAACCATAGTTAAACTCGAGTCAACATCACGGCAGTGACGGGAAGGGTATAGCTGCAATCATTTACAGTATTTAGAGTATATTTTTGATAATATGACTATATGAAGGGTATATTTGGCATAACCAATATTTAAGAGGGTATTTATGTAAAAACCCCTTTATTTTATTAGGCCAATAGTCATAGGGTATGGATTTCCTTAGTTGAATTGTCTAGGGGTATGTTTGTCCAAGTGTAATTTGGCCATCCTTATATAAAGGAGGCTAGTGTATGGCTTTTCATATAGATGCATTGAAAGAATCAAAGATTGAAACCCACGTAAGAGACTTTTCCTTCTTCTTACTTCCCTTCCCTCCAACTCCTTTGTAAGATTCGAGAGATTGCCCGGTGAGAGACCATCCGGTGTGAGATCGAGCTGCGCGAGGCAGTGGTTATCCCGTCTCGTTCGTGTTTTCGGAGTGCCGAAGATCTCTTCCACGTCGCCACCGCATCAAATTTCACGAGGGGTCGACCCCTCTACTGAGGGATATAAAAAGTGGGGTTTTAACCCCTTTAAGCCATAGAAGCCCAATGGTATAAATGAGACCAAAGTCCCTTGATTCCGGAAGAATTATTCTGATGGATTGAACCTGCAAAACCATAGAAAAACCAAATTAGTATGGATTTGAAATTAAAATAACTTTCTCCTCTGTAACTACCATTTCTTAAAGGAGTAATGCTTTGTGCACCGCATGCGGTGCACAAAGCCACCTCATTCTACAACGAACCGAGACGATTGGTCCACGTTGGCATATACCACTTCACCGGTCGGACGAACCGAGACATGCTCTAACAGATTTAATGGCATTGTCAACTCATTAGCAGGGCCTGATACGAGACGGACACGGGAGACGACACTATTAGGTGCCACCCTCGGACTCTAGATGATGACGCGACCAGCAGCACACACCAGGGAGACACTAAGCCCGACACTACGAGCTCCTAGTGGCAAAACGTCGCTAACAGAAGTGGAAGCTCACTCGTCGTCCCCAAGCGAGGGAAAGCGCGGACCGTGCGCGGTCAAGGAACCGGCGGAGGTCAAGGGTAATCCGACTCAACTTTTCGGACTCGGATCGAGTCGCGGGACGGGTCACTCTCACTCTCACAGCGGTGACATGGACACACGGGCTAGTACCTACGCTCTCGACAGCGGCAAAAGACCGTATACTAGCTAAGCAAATGAACGCCAAGAGTTTCAGACCATTACCTCCACGCACCCGGCGTGGCGAAGACAACCCCGGCCGAATCACGGACTCCCGGTTAAACAATATCACAGCAATACAAAGATTTGACCCACTCCACGCAGGGAGGTAAAAGGTCACATGTGGAGCCCGGGAATCACACAACTCGGGTTGACGGGCAGCATCTTGATGTCGCTCGGCGGTGCCGAACTCCGCGTTTTCGTGCTTTCCGAACGGCGGGTTCTGCGGGCCCGCGGGGCCCACGGATGGCGCTGTCCTTCGGATCTGCGGGGGTGGGACCCACTATGATGGGGACCCCTAGTGGCGCGCCTCCACGGACGGCGGTCGGCCGGGAACACCGATCGGGGGTCGATCGGTCCCGATTCCCAAGCTTTGAAGTTGCTGCCCACGGATTTTTAGTTGCTATTTTCAGGCGCGCGCTCCAACGAAAACGGCCGCTGCGATCAATCCCGACATCGGATCGGGACGCATGAGCTATCGTTGGAAAGCTCTCTTCAAATGCTTCAATCCAGACCTAGAGATATCTACTGGATCTGGTCGGATCAGAACTTTAATGAATTTACAAGCCCCTGTTGTACAGTAACCAAAATCTCAGATCTGTAGGGTACTTGTCTGAGAACCACCGTTGACCGCCTAGTAAACCTCCGATTCAGCTCTTGAGCTCTTCCTCAAAGTTGTAGGGTATCCAACCATGGAACTGGGACTATTTTTGAAAATTGATTTGGAGGTGATGGTGATTTACTATGATTTTGGGGGTGACTGGTGGTCGGATCTGGGAACAGGGGGACAGAACTGTAGCTGGGACTGAGAACGATTTTTAGAAAATATGAGATGGACGAACCAAAAATTGAGAAAAATTATGGATAAAGGGGTGGATGGGTGGAACCTCCAGTAAAATTGGGCGAACCAAAAGAAATTAAAAAGTGGACTTAAGACATGAAACTCAGGGTGGGGATGAATCTAGACAGAACTCTGGCAGAACCAAAATGGAAGAGTGGACGAAAATCAAAAAATATGAAACGAGATCTGAATGGCAAACCAAAATTTGTGGGATGTCCTTGACACCTCTGGAACACCCACTAAAATCGCCAGATCTATCAGAGCTTGGGGCTGAGACAGGAAATTCGTGGAAGCTTCTGTGGTACTGCGGGGGTAGAACTCCGTTGATGGACATGGCGGTGCGGTGGCGGCTCGTGGCGGCGGCGGCGATCGTCGGAACCGATACACGAGGCGTCACATCTCAGAATGGAAGCCTTCACAGCTTCAAGGGGGAGAGGGAGGAGAGAGGAGGGGGGCGCACCAGCCCTTGCTTCTTGAATTAGTTTGAATCAAATGGCATTAATTCTCATCAAATGAAAATACAAGGTATATGTATGAATTGGCAAAAGACATAAACTACCCTTGGACCTAGGATTTGTGGGAATATAAAAATGGAGTAGAACTAATTAGTTCTACTCACATTTTTCAAAAATTAAAACCTTGATGGTGAGAGGGGGGCGCCCCCTTGACTAGGGGTGGGGGTAGGTGGAAGGTTGGTGGCCAACCTTGACAAATTAGTCTAATTGTCCCCCCCACTTGGACCACCCTTCTAGAAGCCCAGATTAGAATGTTGACTGACCCCACATGGGGCCCTAGGCTGAGGTGGATCAATGGGAGGGGTCTGGGGGGGCCCGTGGGACCCGGGGGTCCCATTTTTCAAATTAACCCCTCTTACAATCAAAATTACAAACCGAATAAAATGAAACACACACACATTACACACAAATAAAAATCCCCAAAAAATATGATAAATGCTATGACTCAGTGGGGAACCTCCAGACTGTCTCCAAGCCATAGGGATGCTGAGGTGGCTCGAGTCGTGCTTCTCGTGCGGTATTGGTGGCTCGCCGGCTCATGTCTCGCATGCGCTCGGGTGTCCGTGTTGGAACGCTAAAGGGTGATCTAGAGGGGGGTGAATAGATCAATCACCCGTTAAAAAAAATTACTGCAGCAGAATCAAATGCGGAATGAAAACTTCTACTAAATAGATAGTGGACACAATGCGAATGCCACTCAGAACAGATGAAGAACTGTCCTAAGCATACATCTACTATACGAAGATAGAAATATAGAAGCTAGGCAAACCACAAAACAATCACACAGTAGACAAAGGCTTTTAGGTGGTTCGGTCCTCCAGACCTACATCCACCCCACACTCAACCCGAGTGTGGCTTACTGCTGACTCACAGCTTGAACAGTTGGGCATCACAGCTTGCCTACAACCGCTGGGCAACACAGCTTGTCGTCCGAGGAATCCTCCTCGCCCCGCTGAGCAACACAGCTTGCTCCAGTGGAATCCTCCACTGCAAACTGCTGGGCAATACAGCTTAGCCGTCCAGAGGCAGCACCTCTGCAATCTGCTGACTAACAGCTTGAAGAAGATGTAAAATAGAAAATAGAAAAATGGAAATAAATAGCAATCTGAAGGCTATAGACAATGAAGCACGATGTGGCTCTTAAAGAGCTGGATGGCCTGGATTTGATCCACGGTCCATCAGAACAGATCTCTCTTGATCTCACTCTCTTTCTTCACTCTCTCTCTTCTTCTTCTTCACACTCTGCTCGAGCCCTCTACTCTTCTCTTCTTTTGTTCTGCTGGATCGTGGAAGCTCTCTCTCCTTTTTCTTGTATTCTTCTCTCAGCTTCTGCTCCCTAGCTTCGATCACGATCAACCTCTATCTGAAGACGAAGGCTCCATTATATACCAGTAGCAGCAGAGCAGCAGGGTGCGTGTGGCTTCCACAGTTCCTGCCCTAGAAATTCGGACCACGTGGCAGCATTCTGGAACCTCGTCCATCCTTGGATCACGAGCCAGGCACCTCGAATTCGTGCCCTTCATTAGTACGCAACAACTGGAGTTGAGGTGGCGTCAACACACTTGCTCCAAAGGGTTGACGCAGCCTTCAGAGATCTTCAACCTTTTTAACTGCTGTGTCGACTCCATCAGCATGCTGCATTGACGCATCGGTGATCCAGTGATCAAGTCTTCAGCAGATGAGCGTGCTGCGTCGACGCTCTCAGCATGCTGCGTTGACGCATGGAGCTGCAGCATCGATGCTGCCAATGTACTCTAGAGGCTGCAATAAGGGATACTTGAACTGCTGCGTCCACGCTACTTGATCAATGCGTTGACGCACCAGAATAATCCACAAGCTTCTTTCTTGATTGTTTGAACTACTGCGTCAACGCCACTTGATCAAGGCGTTGACGCATTGGTGTGTTCCAGCAGCTGAAATTGGATGTCTTCATCCCTCTTGCGTTAAGGGGTTCATTAGCCTCTTCAGTCCCTGTCAGTCAGATGAAACGAAGTCATCAGTTCTAAGTTTCTACATTGCATTGTATAGACTTTGCTGTGAAGGCGAAAGCAATGTAAAGTATGCACAACGCAGTGTATAGACTTGATGAATACAAAGGCTTCATAAGCCTCAGATGAAGGCAGGCGCTGTGAAGACTTCATGCTGATCGGATGAAGGCAAGCGATGTATAGACTTCATGAAAATCAGATGAACACATACGGTGTATAGACTTGATGTGTTCACTGATGGATGTACACACTTGCCCGTTGTACAGACTTTCATGCTTATATGCAATGTAGAGACTTCAGACTACAGGAACGTGTGAACAACCAATGTGTAGACTCTTCAATCAACAGGTTTTGAAGCACAAAGGCAATGTACAGACTTTGCCTTAAAACGAATGTAAAGACTTAGAATCAAAGAGGCGTTGTGTAGACTTTGAACCAGTGTACAGTCTTGGAAGCTTGAGCCAATGAATAGACTTGAGACGCTTAAGGCGATGTACAGACTTGTTGAGGCTCAAGCGGTGTACAGACTTCGAAGTTCCATTGTGGATGTATCGACTTGCCAAGCGAAAGGGCTGTACATACTTTGACTTCAACAGAGACGCTGCATGAGACGCTGAAGTCTGTATAGACTTTAACAGTGAAACGATGTACAGACTTCAATAGTAAGACAATGACCAAGACGATGCAGACTCTGTATAGACTTCAACTCAATCATGCATAATGTAGTCTGATGTGTAGACTTTGAAACGTGAGAGCTACAGTGAAGGAGTGTACACACTTGACCAATTCAAAGGCGAGTCGAGTGTACAGACTTAATGCGTTGACGCTTTAACATGAGCCAGAGAAATGCGTTGACGCTGTACACACTTAGCCTAAGACAATGCATGAACTGACGTTGTATATGCTTAGCCAATGCAATGCACTATGAATGTATGGACTTACATGAGATGCTCATTGTGAATAGACTCTCAGCCATGAACAAAGCGTGAAGCACACTAATGCAGGAATGTGTAGACTTGGAAGTCTATGTGCATGACAAAACCAATGTATAAACTCTGAAATGCAAGCGATGCAGCAATGCCTAGACATTGGGCATTACCCTACAGTGTATAGACTTTGCTACCCAAATCATGAACAGTGCAAGCCACAGTTCAATGTATGAGCTTTGCAAGTGCACTGGCTGTACAGACTTCAAGACTAATGTATGAAGCAAAGCAAGAGCTCTTTCAAAACAAATCCAATGCATCAACGCATTGAGTCCACTGCGTCGACGCACCAGTTGACACATTTTATAGACCAGCTCTAGGATAGACCAGTGAGTTGACGCAATGATCCCATGCGTCAACGCATCATGTAATACTCATGCAAACTCATGCATTCAATGCTGTATATCAGACACAGTCCTATGCAATCATATCAGCAGCCATATTCAAAACACAATATCATAATGCACTAACTGTTTTGCAATCATCAAAACACAATAACATTGCTATCATCAAAATACAACATCAAATGCACTCACTGTCTTCCTATCATCAAAACCAAATAGCATTGCTATCATCAAAGCAACATAGCACATGCTTGTGCCTAAGAGGTACAACATTCTCCCCCTTTTTGATGATGGCAACACAATGTGACAGTGAGTCACACACAAGATTTTCTCCCCCTTTGACATGATCAAAAAGAGAAAAACAGTAAAAATAAGAGTGCAAAGTGCATTATGCATGCAAAGTCCTCTAGAACACTCTCCCCCTGAATGTAAGACTTCCCTGAATTATTTCTCCCCCTAAATAATAGCTCCCCCTTTGAGAAGGAATACGAACAGATAAACAAGGTAGAGACTGTAGGAGGGTCACTTGACAACAACTGAATCTTAGGTTCAGAAAAGAAGCATGATTATAAACAACTGTTAAAGTATAAGAATCAGCAATATACAATTTTGACAAAAATTCAGGTTTAACAGTGATAAATCTAGAGTAAGTCATTTGACCCCTGAACAAGAGTTTATAGATTCCATTTATAGCAATGAATCTAGGGCACATGGTATTAATAGATAAGTCAGAAATAATACCCGTTTGTAAATAAACAAGGAAATTCAAGAGACGCAACTTGAACATGTATTGATAAAAATAATTTTCACTCATTGACTTTTGATTTTTCGAAGGGTTACAGCAGTTTGATTTTCACCTTTGAATTTTTTCAGAACCTGAACTAAGTAAATAGATCAGTGGCATTTATGCTGTTAACATTAGGTGTACACCTTGATCAGAGGCAGATACCCCCAGTTACTAGGCATAAACTACTAGACCTATTTCAGATCAGAACCCACAAAGGATAGTCTTCACTTTTGACATTAAGGGTACACCTTGATTAGAGGCCAGTACCCTCAGTTACTTGGTGAGGACTCCCCCTATAGATTTGACCCTATGAACAGAGATATTCTGAAGCACCTCATGACATGTGAATTCTCCTGCTTCTTTGGAGGAGTTCACAGTTTCTCAGTGCAATCAACCATTGCTCTGTCACTATGTTCAGCTCTTAACATTAATGATCTTATTTACTGCTGCCCTTAATTCTTTTAGAGTGATTGTTTAAAAAATCAGTACACACTCTTATTAGCCTGTTCTAGACATATCCAGTTCAACACATTTAGGCATTAAAAAAAAACTTTTTCTATTTTAGCCATGAGACAATGATTAAGAGCTATAAAATTTTCTTTTATCTCAAATTCTGAAGTGCAGACACTTAACTCTCTAATTTATAAATGTTAAACCTTTAGTTATTTTCAATTTGTAAGAGTGATTCTTATAAAAGAGCAATTGAAATAATCACAACTCAATGTACTAAACCAGAAACAGAACTGTTGTTCAGTGAAGGTTAGGGAAATGATAGCAATAGACATTGAGTTTGGGGACAGTGAGAAGTAGCAAGGATTCAATGAATTGACCAGAAGAACTCTCAGCTCCCCCTGACACCATGATGCAAGGATTATGCTATGCAACACACTGTTCTACATGCAGACTATGCACCAATGATATGTGAGGCAAGTATGCACTCAATTCAAGTTTATGCATCCAAATTCAGTTCAACATATAGCAAGAGAAGAGCATCAGATATGCAGACTGATCAGCTAGACAAGAATAGAATATCAGACATCAAACAATCAAATCAACATGACTTTCTCAATTCAGTTCTGAAGGTAAATCACTTACCTGCTTTACCAGATTGATTTATTTTTACCCTTGGTGTTGCACCAGATATTTTGACAAGGCCTCCAATTTCTTTCAGCTCTTAGTATTTTGGCCATGTCTCTTGTCATATGCCTGAAGTAGCTTTTTCTGTTTCATCAGTTTGTTCCCGGCTACCAGACATACCTGCAAACACACTTAGGGAGCAGGTTTTGGAACCCAAGATATTTTGGGCTCCAAGACAGAACCAGATACTTGAGAGTGAAAACAAGACAACAGCTGTTTAGGGATCCACATTTGTGTAAAGATGGAAGGTTTAGTGGATTCTACAGCTTGAGAGTTCTTTTGGTTATTTTTCATTTTCTCAGCACCAACAGGTTTAGTTTTCTTTTTCTGGTGCTTTGATGGTTGTTGTGTAGTCCTGGTATTCATTTTATTAAAAACGTTTTTGTTTTTCTGCCAGTGCCTTGGCCAATGAATGTACTGAAGGTTATGGCCCAAATTGGTCCTAGGCTGACCAAAAAACCTTTGGTGACTAGGACTCCATGTCCTAAACTGACTATCCCATCTCCTAGCTTGCTGAGGTCTATATGGCTGATACCGAGTGGGGAAATTCTGATACCCGAACCTCATGTGTACAGGGTTCCACCCAAGCCTATTAAGTGGTTGAGGATGAAAGTTATGATAGACTTGGGCTCTAGGGAAATAGGGATGAGCAAATGGGTTCCTAGCTGCACTTGGTCTCCCTGCCACCTTTGACCCTCTAGGTTTCTGAACTGATTCTGCTGCAGTAATTTTTTTTAACGGATTGCAGAGGTGCTGCCTCTGGACGGCTAAGCTGTATTGCCCAGCGGTTTGCAGTGGAGGATTCCACTGGACAGCAAGCTGTGTTGCTCAGCGGGGCGAGGAGGATTCCTCGGACGGCAAGCTGTGTTGCCCAGCGGTTGTAGGCAACCTGTGATGCCCACATGTTCAAGCTGTGAGTCAGCAGTAAGCCACACTCGGGTTGAGTGTGGGGTGGATGTAGGTCTGGAGGACCGAACCACCTAAAAGCCTTTGTCTACTGTGTGATTGTTTTGTGGTTTGCCTAGCTTCTATATTTCTATCTTCGCACAGTAGATGTATGCTTAGGACAGTTCTTCATCTGTTCTAAACATACATCTACTGTGCAAAGATAGAAATATAGAAGCTAGGCAAACCACAAAACAATCACACAGTAGACAAAGGCTTTTAGGTGGTTCGGTCCTCCAGACCTACATCCACCCCACACTCAACCCGAGTGTGGCTTACTGCTGACTCACAGCTTGAACATGTGGGCATCACAGGTTGCCTACAACCGCTGGGCAACACAGCTTGCCGTCCGAGGAATCCTCCTCGCCCCGCTGAGCAACACAGCTTGCTGTCCAGTGGAATCCTCCACTGCAAACCGCTGGGCAATACAGCTTAGCCGTCCAGAGGCAGCACCTCTGCAATCCGCTGACTAACAGCTTGAAAAAGATGTAAAATAGAAAACAGAAAAATGGAAATAAACAGCAATTTGAAGGCTGTAGACAATGAAGCACGATGTGGCTCTTAAAGAGCTGGATGGCCTGGATTTGATCCACGGTCCATCAGGAACAGATCTCTCTCGATCTGAGCGTACTGGTGCTGGGCACGTGATCCGAGGATAAGGAGAGTGCCCAGATGAGGACACGTGTACTGACAGTCTGCTGGATGCCGCCACGGGTTGGAAGCGTTGACGCATTGAAGACATGTATATTTGTATACTGGCGTCTCTTCAGCCGCTGCGTCGACGCTTCCAGCATGCTGCGTTGACGCATGGAGCTGCAGCATCGATGCTGCCAATGTACTCCAGAGGCTGCAATAAGGGATACTTGAACTGCTGCGTCCACGCTACTTGATCAATGCGTTGACGCACCAGAATAATCCACAAGCTTCTTTCTTGATTGTTTGAACTATTGCGTCCACGCCACTTGATCAAGGCGTTGACGCATTGGTGTGTTCCAGCAGCTGAAATTGGATGTCTTCATCCCTCTTGCGTTAAGGGGTTCATTAGCCTCTTCAGGTCTGTCAGTCAGATGAAACGAAGTCATCAGTTCTAAGTTTATGCATTGCATTGTATAGACTTTGTTGTGAAGGCGAAAGTAATGTAAAGTATGCACAACGCAGTGTATAGACTTGATGAATACAAAGGCTTCATAAGCCTCAGATGAAGGCAGGCGCTGTGAAGACTTCATGCTGATCGGATGAAGGCAAGCGATGTATAGACTTCATGAAAATCAGATGAACACATACGGTGTATAGACTTGATGTGTTCACTGATGGATGTACACACTTGCCCGTTGTACAGACTTTCATGCTTATATGCAATGTAGAGACTTCAGACTACAGGAACGTGTGAACAACCAATGTGTAGACTCTTCAATCAACAGGTTTTGAAGCACAAAGGCAATGTACAGACTTTGCCTTAAAACGAATGTAAAGACTTAGAATCAAAGAGGCGTTGTGTAGACTTTGAACCAGTGTACAGTCTTGGAAGCTTGAGCCAATGAATAGACTTGAGACGCTTAAGGCGATGTACAGACTTGTTGAGGCTCAAGCGGTGTACAGACTTCGAAGTTCCATTGTGGATGTATCGACTTGCCAAGCGAAAGGGCTGTACATACTTTGACTTCAACAGAGACGCTGCATGAGACGTTGAAGTCTGTATAGACTTTAACAGTGAAACGATGTACAGACTTCAATAGTAAGACAATGACCAAGACGATGCAGACTCTGTATAGACTTCAACTCAATCATGCATAATGTAGTCTGATGTGTAGACTTTGAAACGTGAGAGCTACAGTGAAGGAGTGTACACACTTGACCAATTCAAAGGCGAGTCGAGTGTACAGACTTAATGCGTTGACGCTTTAACATGAGCCATAGAAATGTGTTGATGCTGTACTCACTTAGCCTAAGACAATGCATGAACTGACTTCGTTTCATCTGACTGACAGGGACTGAAGAGGCTAATGAACCCCTTAACGTAAGAGGGATGAAGACATCCAATTTCAGCTGCTGGAACACACCAATGCGTCGACGCCTTGATCAAGTGGCGTGGACGCAGTAGTTCAAACAATCAAGAAAGAAGCTTGTGGATTATTCTGGTGCGTCAACGCATTGATCAAGTAGCATGTATGCAGCAGTTCAAGTATCCCTTATTGTAGCCTCTGGAGTACATTGGAAGCATCGATGCTGCAGCTCCATGCGTCAACGCAACATGCTGAGAGCGTCGACGCAGCACGCCCATCTGCTGAAGACTTGATCACTGGATCACCGATGCGTCAACGCAGCAGGCTGATGGAGTCGACGCAGCAGTTAAAAAGGTTGAAGATCTCTGAAGGCTGCGTCAACCCTTTGGAGCAAGTGTGTTGACGCCACCTCAACTCCAGTTGCTGCGTACTAATGAAGGGCACGTGATTCGAGGTGCCTGGCTCGTGATCCAAGGATGGACGAGGTTCCAGGATGCTGCCACGTGGTCCGAATTTCTAGGGCAGGAACTGTGGAAGCCACACGCGCCCTGCTGCTGGTATATAATGGAGCCTTCGTCTTCAGATGGAGGTTGATCGTGATCGAAGCCAGGGAGCAGAAGCTGAGAGAAGAATAAAAGAAAAAGGAGAGAGAGCTTCCACGATCCAGCAGAACAAAAGAAGAGAAGTGCAGCAGAGAAGAAAGAGAAAGAGAGAGAGTGAAGAAAATGTTGTGCCTCTTAGGCACAAGCATGTGCTATGTTACTTTGATGATAGCAATGCTATTTGGTTTTGATGATAGCAAGACAGTGAGTGCAATTGATGTTGTATTTTGATGATAGCAATGTTATTGTGTTTTGATGATTGCAAAACAGTCAGTGCATTATGATATTGTGTTTTGAATATGGCTGCTGATATGATTACATAGGACTGTGTCTGATATACAGCATTGAATGCATGAGTTTGCATGAGTATTGCATGATGCGTTGACGCATGGGATCATTGCGTCAACTCACTGGTCTATCCCAGAGCTGGTCTATAAAATGTGTCAAGTGGTGCGTCGACGCAGTGGACTCAATGCGTTGACGCATTGGATTTGTTTTGAAAGAGCTCTTGCTTTGCTTCATACATTAGTCTTGACGTCTGTACAGTCAGTGCACTTGCAAAGCTCATACATTGAACTGTGGCTTGCACTGTTCATGATTTGGGTAGCAAAGTCTATACACTGCAGGGTAAAGCCCAATGTCTAGGCATTGCTGCATCGCTTGCATTTTAGAGTCTATACATTGGTTTTGTCATGCACATAGACTTCCAAGTCTACACATTCCTGCATTAGTGTGCTTCACGCTTTGTTCATGGCTGAGAGTCTATTCACAATGAGCATCTCATGTAAGTCCTTTGATATAACACTTTTTTTGCCCTTGTTCAAGATGTTTGAATCAAGACTAGCGGGGTATCTCTATTTTTAACCCCATTTCATTTTCTCTTCTTTTTTTATTTTACACCAGGCTTGTGGGGATGGATTTTATTTATTTTATGATTTTATTTATTTTATTTGATTTATTTATTTGTTTTGTTTATTAGGCGTGCCAGTCACGTGTGTGACGATTTCATTGTGCGCTCGACCTGACTTGGTCAGTCGATTGTGAAGTCCGAGTCTGGACCAGAAGTCCGTCATACCATAAAGGCTATGACGTTAATTACGCCCTTCCAAGGAAGGACAACCCTTGATTAAACGCCAAAATAGGAGGCCTCGAGAGGCAATAAAAAATATATTTATGTGCGCAGTTTGAATTTCATACCAGAGCCAGGAAGGCGGGTAAGAGAATAACATCGACCACAGAAACAAACTATATCGCTGAATCGGTGGTTCAAAAACAATCGGACTCAAGGGAAAGGTGAAACAGAGGATATCAATCGCGGATAGGATGAGCCGCGATCGTGACGGAGGTTTAAAGCATCGGTTAACATTTCGGCAGCGCTTCCCCATAGTCTGGATCATGCCCAGAGGGAAAATAGGCTATCACCCACGGAGTGCCGGAATGAAAGCCGAAAGGAAGAGAGAGGTCGGACCTCTCCACGTTACACATGTATGCCCTAGGGCAATGTTTGACTCTTCCCTCACAGGAGCTGGTGGCACTCATGCCTTGGCATAGCTCGCCGGAGCTAAGAGGGAGGCGCGTCGTTGTGACTTCGACACGAATCGATGGAACATAAGGGAGTCTACCTCCCTTTAACTTTACCCTCGGGACATATCTGGTGATCCACGAATATCTCTGTGTGGGTGAGCTCTGGGCATTTGGGCTCACAGGGTGGCAACTTAGGTTCTCGGCATGACCACAGATGGAAGGCTAAGGCTCCCGGCGTGAGTGGCAAGAAGGCGGAGGTTCCCGGCGTGGCCGAAGGGAAGAGTCCAAGAAGCTCTCGGCGCCGACTTCCCGGCGCGACTGAGACTCTCCAAGGGGGGTTCTCGGCGTAGGCTAAAGGGGGGAAGAGGAGCTCTCGGCGTGAGGGTTCCCGGCGCGCTGAAGGCCGCGCCGGGAGCTGATGGCGCCGAGAGTTCGGTGCCGAGAAGGTTGGTGTTTGGGCGCCGTGAGGAGTTTAGGATTTTACGATACCATGTTTTCTGGGATTTTAAGAGTTTTCTGGGAATTATATCAAAGTAGATTGGCTCTGGGGACTCAGAGATGGGGTTCAACTGGTTTTAGTTGTATATGTTTCAAAGGAGGCCGAGAGCTGAGAGGGATTGGAGGAGAAGAGTCCAACGCAGAGACCCTTTTCACCATTACCATGCGGAGTCCCGAGGACAGCTTCAGTGTTATCTTTCATCGGCCTGGGAGGATTTCAGCAGCACCTCCCCCGTAGCTAGCGTCTGCCAGGGAGTGATAGACGATCACCCACGGAGTGCCGGGATGAAAGCCAGAATAAGGGGGGTATGGGACCCCTAGCCCGTGTATGTGATCACAGCACCAACTTAATATCCCTTTGAGGCCATTGAAACTTATGCAGTGGCAGAGTTTCCTTGGCTCGTAAGGTTATGTAGGGGAGTTATCCCCAATAATCTTTATCCCTTAGGTACATATGATGATCTGGGGTATCCTTCAACAGAATGCAAGGCTAGGTTGGTCGGACTTCAAAGGGCATCTGTGTGGTTCCTTGGCCTGTAGCAGGAAGGCTTTCATCCGGGGTTCAAGGAATAGAGAATTCACAGCGTAAAGAAGGGGTGGCAGGAAGGGTAGTTCCCGGCGTGGGTTTTATTGGCCAAGGGTGGAGCTCTCGGCGCAAGGGTTCTCGGCGCGCTCGTCACCTCGCCGGGAACCCGGCGCCGGGAGGCCCCCGGGCCGGGAAGGCTGTATTACAAAGGGCTTTATTGACTTGCTGAAGGGGCTAAAGCAAGGGACCTCTCGGCGGAGTAGCTCTCGGCGGGGAAATGACCACGCCGGGAAGGGGCTAAAGGGTTTATGGCTTGGTTGCGATACTCTGCTCAAAGAGATTTCTGGGATTTCTAGCTCGGATCGAGGCACAGTAGAAACGAGAACCAAATGAGGCGGGAGCAAAGACAAAGATGAAGCCAAAGCCAGCAAATGAAGATTGTGAAGACTTCTACAAAGTCAGAATAAAAGAAGAGCCGTCTCCATGTACTGCGTGCCCTGCCGAAGCCTTCCCGGGTTAAAGATGACATCCGGTCTTGACATCATTCAGATGACAATGCTGATGAAACCATATCCGATTTTGTCGTCATTCGGATGGCAATACTGATGAAATCTCAAGATGATCTCAACAAGGTCATGTCACCAATACAGGGCCTTCTCTGGTTCTGATGAGTATCAATTTAAAGGATTAAGAGAGGCCAAGGCACGTGTGAAGCTTAAAAGCCCTAAATGGGCCGGCCAAATGGGCTTTCGAGTGTGGCGCCGAGAACCTCAACAGGAGGCCACTTGGCGCACCGGGAGCTATTGCGAACAAATGAGACACGTCGATTACCATCTGCCGATATGCAAGAAGAACCTGGGGCTATATAAACCCACTCCTTCGAAGAAAGAGGGGGGGCCGGGAGAGAAGCACCAGAAGAAATAGAAGGGCTTCGAAGAGAAAAAAAAGAGGAGAACAGGCGAAAAAGAAAAGAAGACCACCCAAGAAAGAAAAACAGAAAGAGAGCCTCCTCCGCTGAAAAAAAGAAAGAAGAGATCAGTCCGAAGAGAAGGAGAAGAAGAAGAAGCTCCAGGTGGGCAGGCAGCCGGGGAGGGAGAGGAGTCAATGCTCCGCCCTCCCCCATGTTTTCTTTTCTTATTCATGCAATCATACGAGTTTTGTCTCGATTCCTTGGATGTAACCGGGATATCCCAGACTCTGTTTCATTCCCCTTTCCCTTACTCCCTTCTTGTAATCGATGTGAGTCTTGGAATGATATAACGAAATGAAACGCTCCAATGGCCCGTTTGGGCGCTGGGTGATTGAAGTATCTGCCAGCTATCTCTCCGTCTGCTGCCATGTCTTTCCTTTATATGTTTTCATCTTTATCTCAACCGAAGCTCTGCCCTCTGTCTTTCTATGCATATATCTTTTATTTAAATGTCCAGACGATTCAGGTTTCAGAGTCGTTTCTATGAGTCTGTTCTTCAAAGAGGAATGAAGATAGGGCCCCTACCCCCATCTAATGGGTTATTGGGTTCTGTTTCCTTCTCCCCTCCTGTCTCGATGGCAGATCCCCGATATACATTCGAGTTTTCCTTCGAGGCTCCCCCCTTATGCCGTTCAGGAACCAGATACATCGATTTCTCGGTTCCCTGAACTGCTGGTTATGAGATATATGCTTAATCTGCAGATGAATGCAACCCCACGAGGTTCTGATAAGTGATGACCTCGACCCCTGGGCCCTCCATTCTAACCCTTGAATGATTAGGGCCTAGAATTCCAGTGCCGAGGGTTGTGTCATTCCTCCATCGCTAGTTTGTTTCCTCGATGCCATTGGGCTCGTCCAGGTGATCAGAGGCAGTCATCCCTTGATCTCCTCGGACGGCTGGAGGCAAACAGATAAAAATTTCCACAGGACGTTGTGAGAGGGTCTTATTTCATCTACTAACTTCACCTTCTAATTCCCTTGGCATCCCTCCAGCAGAAATCTTCATGTAATCCCAGAAATCTCTAGAACAGAGTATCGTAATCAAGTCATAAACCCTTTCTGGCCTTGAGCCCTTTCACCTTCCCGGCGCGAGCGTTGGGTAAATGGTTCCCGGCGCGGCCGTTGCCACGCCGAGAGCTATGCGGCCGAGAGGGCTTCCCCCTTTTTCCCTTCAGCATGATGACAAAACCCTCAATCATGTTCACTGTCCAAGAAGACCCCTTTGCAATACAGCCTTCCCGGCCCGGAGGCTTCCCGGTGCCAGGTTCCCGGCGCGGTGATGAGCGCGCCGAGAACCCTGCGCCGAGAACCCCCCCTTGGCCAATAAAAGTCACGCCGAGAGCCCTTTTGAGTTGCTAAAACCCACGCCTAGAACCCTGGGCGCGCCGGGAGCCCCCCCGCGCCGAGAACCCCCCCCCCCTTGGCCAATAAAAGTCACGCCGAGAACCCCTTGGCCAATAAAAGCCACGCCGAGAGCTTCCCCCCGGCCAATAAAACCCACGCCGAGGTTCCTTCTTTGGCCAATAAAACCCAGGCCAAGATCCACCTTCGCACCATCACCCTCCAATCCCTTTAATCTCTCCACACATCTGTCTAGAGGATGTTCAGAGACCATCACATACGCCCCGAGGAGATACAGTAATGGGGAGGATCTCCCCTACATTCCTATGTCCCGAATTGGATTCACATGCGACCCCGCGGGTTCGGTGGACCTTGTCTTTACAAGGGTTTCGTCGGTCTCCGAGAAGGGGAATAGTGACCGATGCTAGAGACATGTACAGTCTCCTTGAGCCTTAGTGCTCCCTCGCCTTCCGGCTTTCATCCCAGCACTCTGTGGATGTCAGCCTATATCATTCCCTGGAAAATGCTAAGTCCAGGGGAGGTGCTGCCAAAATTCTCCCGGGATGATGAAAGACAATATTGAACTGTCCCCGGGACTCTGCACATCAATGGTGAAAGAGGTCCTCTATGCTGGATTGGTCTTCCTCAGTTCCTCTCAGCCTCTGGCCTTCTTTTGAAACACAAACCAGAATCAGTTGAAGCCTGATGAATAGATGCATTTTGATCACCCAGGGCCCATCTACTTTGACCTGGATCTCCAGGAAATCCTCTGACCCGCCAGCAAACCCCAGAACAGAGTATCGTCAAACCTTGCCGACGCCATAGCTCCCAGCGCGGCCCGCGCCGGGAACCCCACGCCGAGAAGCCCACCTCCTTGGCCTCCTGCCGAGAGCCTTGCTATTAGCGCGCTGGAAACCCCTGGCTGTTTGGCCCTTGCACCGAGAACCATCTCTTGGGCGCGCCCAGAACCCCATCTCTTGGGCGCGTCGGGAACCCCATCTCCTGGGCGCGCTGGGAACCCCCCTTCCTGCGTCGGGAACCTTGGCCATTTTGCCTGCACGTCGGCAATCCCCTGGCCATCTTGCCTTTGCGCCGGGAACCTATGCACGGTTGAACTGCACCAATAACCTACCCAAATTGTATTACTGAGTCTTCAATCCAAATTTTGTTCCGGGGGCTCGACCCCCGGAAACCCCCGCAAGGGGTGCTGCCCCCTTGACCCCCGCGACCTGACCGGGCAGGTCAATCCCCGCGACCTGACCACGCAGGTCGATCCGCGTGCGAGGGCGCAACATTGAGCATTCACTTACATTCCGTCGTCCCGCATCGGATTTATGAGTAACCCCTTTAGCTCGGGAGGGCTATGCCACTGCATGAGTTCCGCCGGCTTCCCTAAGGGAAAATCAAACATTTCCCCATGGCATATATATATATAGGTAGGGAGGTTTCGCCTCTCTCTTTCTCTCGACTTTCATCCCGGCACTCCGTGGGTGATAGCCTATTTCCCCCTGGGCATAATCCAGATAAAGGGGAAATGCTGTCGAAATACTGATCGATGCTTTAAACCTTCATCATGGCCACGGCTCAATCTTTGAACCGCTGACTTAATGATATCGTCTCTGAGCCGCTGACTTAACGATACCGTCTGCTTCTACAGCTGATGTTGTTATCTTGCCCGCCTTCCTGGCTCTGGTATGAAGTTCCATTTTGCGCACATGAATACATATTTGCCTCTCGAGGCCTCCTATTTTGGCGTTTAATCAAGGGTTGTCCTTCCTTGGAAGGACATAATTAACGTCATAGCCTTTATGATATGACGGACTTCTGGTCCCGACTCGGACTTCACAATCGACTGACCAAGTCAGGTCGAGGGCATAATAAAATCGTCACCCCGGTGACTGGCACGCCTAATAAACTGACCAATAAATCAATAAACAAAAAAATCAAATAAAAGATAATAAATAAAGCGCGTTCCACAAGTCTGGCACGCCCGGTGGGACTGAGTCTCCCTTCATCTCTACGCCAAAATAGGAGGCCCGGCGGCCCCTCTTAAATTCTAACTGTGCGCTAATCCTAGCTCCAGGGACTAAAATGACTAGTGGACTCGCCTCCCTCCACTTCGGCCAGCAGGTCGTTGATGTTCATGTTCGCGAAGGATACCTGGCGGTGCCCACGATGTTCGGGTCCATGCCCCTGCTGACGGATTGCCCAACTGCTTGGGCCTCATCTTCACCGACCTACTGGAGGTTGCTGACAAGGAACAAGGCACTGCTACAGGTGCCCCGATGAAGACTGCTGATGAGAAGGGAAGCTCACCAGAAAAGACGGCCTCGATAGTCGTCGCCTGCTTTGCCCACCATATCCAAAGCAGGGACACGGTCCCTGCTGCTGCCCAGAAGGAAAGAAGAACTAACCGGAGGAGCCGGTATGCTGCTGCAAGCCGTCGTCTTTCAAATTCTGGAAAGATGATGATGATCGGAGATGTTAGGGTGAACCTCGATGGTCTCCCCAAAGACGTTCGTCCGGACAGGGTTGCCCCGACCGTCCAGACTGACAACAAGGTCCAAATTTTGGCCACTAGGATGGCCAACTGGGAAACTGATGAGAGGAAGCCGCTGGCTCCCAAGCCAGCAAGATATAGACAGATATGGAGGCCGAAGAAGATACAGAGCTGGATTCCGGCTCAAGAGCAAGGTGCCACTGCTATCCACCCTGAAACCAGAGTCAGGAGAGATGAGAAAAAAAAGAGAAAAGAAGAAAAAGAAGAAACTATTGCCATCCGCCCCAGAGCAGGGGGCAGAAGATGGGAAAGAAAAGAAGAAAATACCACTGCCATCCGCCCCAGAGCCGGGGGCAAGAGATGCCAGAAGAAAGAAGAATATGCCGCTATTATCCGCCCCAGGATTGGGAGTAGGAGATGGAAGAAAGAAAAGAAGATGTTACTGTCATCCACCCTGGAACTGGGGGCAGAGGAAAAGAAGATGTTGCTGTCTTTCACTCTGGAACTGGGGGCAGAAGATGTCAGAAGAAAGAAGAAAATGCTACCGTCATTCACCCCAAGGCTGGGGGCAAAGGAAAAGAAAATGCTACTGTCATTCACCCCAGGGCTGGGGGCAGAAGGAGAAAAGATGCCATCGCCGCTCGCCATGAAGGGGGGGGGACAATATATACTGCCAAAGGGAAAAACAAAGAAGAATGGAAGATCAAGCATATGCTGCTATTCCAAAGGGACCGAAGGCCTGCGTCAGATAGGCTGATATCTTCAAATATTCCAAGTCAAAGCATTTGGCTGCCCAAATTTCAAGGCTGGTTTATCAGCTAAAAGATCGAAGAGAGGCTGCTGCCCCGATCAGATCTACAAAGGCATAGCCAAGAAGAAATGAACCAGGTGGTTCAAGACTACTTCCACTGTCTAGGGAATTCCTCCCTATGGCAGCAAAGATTGTCTCGTGCCTTGGGCCCCCTACATGAAAAAGATGAAACCCCAGAAGATGTGGCGTTTGGAGTCTCATCCTCAGACTCCAACGATTATGAGAATGGTTGTAGGGTCAGACATCGAAAAGACATCCCCAAGAGGGAAGAAGAAGAAGAAAGGACTTCAGTCTTTGACCGCCTCACATATCCGAGTCGGGTCAGAAGGAAAGTCCACAGCAGGTTTCTACCTACAATATGGCCGGTGTCACCGGGAAATATAACGCATTGCCAAACCAGCCTGAAGAGCTGATTAAATTGGCACACATGCCAAATGCTGTCACAAGAAGAAGCCGAGCAGCGAAAGAAAAGATAATGGATGCCGATGAAGCTCAAGAAGTCACTATGATGACAGTCAATGTAGTGACCGCAGAAGAAGAAGGCAACCCTCTGGGTGTTTCCACTGAAGAAATATCGGGAGAAATATAGATCCCGACAACCCTGGATCCCCTGACCCAGATGATGTTCAAGAGATATCAGCAGGAGGTTGACTCCCTCAGAAGACAGCTCAATGAAAGAGGCGAACATACACCTGTCTCCAAGCATGTTGAGCCAGTTGGACAGACTTACAGCTCGATAGGGGTGGCCTCTCCGGTCCATCCTGCTCCAACTGACAAAAGCAAGGTACTGAGTCAACCTTCTCTACAACAAGCGGCAGCTCAGCCCTCTGCGGCTCAAACGTAGCCTGCCGTGCCTGCTCTGCACACAACAAGTATGACGGCCCCCTTCAGCCGGCAGCGTGCACACTCCTTCCCGGAGCCCATAGACCCAGATGTTGCTGGCAAGCTGATGATAGAAAAGATTATTGAAAGCAGAATCTTCAGCGGGAGACTCTCAAAAGAATGATTGGAATGGAGATAAGGTCTTTTGACCGACTAAGCGGCCCCTGCCTGCAGGAGTCGCTACAATAGACTTCAAGATGTTCGAGCAACAAAAAGATAAAGAAAAAAGGGCGTTGCCCGCCCTCCTCCCGCTGGGCCGGCTGATTAGAAGGATGGCCTCGCTCTGCGAGCCAAGATGAACAAGCCTTATTCCTTTTCTAAGGAAAAGACTCGGCTCCTGTTTAAATGGGCCGCCCAATTTGACAAAGCTGTCCTTCCAGATCCAAGGAGACCTGATGATGCCAGAGAAAAGATAACTCCCGCTCCTGCCCATATCACCAGGCGTGGGGTCACCCCACTGAAAATTGCTATATATTCAAAGCTGTTATTGAAAGAATGATTAAGAAAAGGGAATGACAGCCGGGTGAATACAAAGTGGACCCGCCACGCTCGCATGAGTTGCCTGAGCTAAAAGAGCAGTAAATGAGAAATCACAATAGCGGCAATTGCCTAAAGAGGTGTCAAAAGCCTGTGCAGAAGGCACCGATGGACCCGTCCTGCGGGAACATGTCAAATCCCCGGGCCTGATGAAGAAAATGAAAAAAGTGAATCAAAAGTGCCAGATGTGCTAGAGGACCCCTTAAGGGTGCAGACGCCGACCGCCAAAAGAAAGGAAAAGCAGATGCGAAGAAATATGAGGAGGGACAAAGTCTTCTCCTGTAACATGCTGCCAGTCTCGCTCGGCAATGGCCAGACTCTCAAAAAAGATGACGAAGAGATATGCTCCGCACCGGTAAGGTCAGGGCAAGCCAAAGCTTTAGTCTCCCGTCATGATGATAAAACCAGGGAGAAGTATGGGCAGACGCCCGCCACCAAAAGAAGAAGCATGCTACCCCACTCCTCCTCCATATGGAGGCATAAGGGCAAAGATGTCAATCTCTGAAAACCAAGGCGCGTCTAGCGTCTTTAATAAAACACCGCCAGTCCCTCCTGAGGTCAGGATAGGGGGCAACATTCTTGGCCTTGCCATGATGACAGAATTATATGAAAAATTGCAAGAAGTTGAATTGCTGCAGAGCAAGCTGAATGAAATGGGTTTTCATACACCTGGTCTGCACTCAAATCCACCAATTCTGGCGGTGACGGGTGGGCCCAAAATAGAACAGATGAGGGAAATGAAACCTGCCGAGGAAGAAATTACTAAGGCAGAACTGTATGAGACTAAACAAGGGGCTGATGAACCTGCTCTGGATTATATCCGCCGATGAAAGAACCTTTGCGCCAGATGTCGGCACCCGCCGTACCATGAGGAGGCTGTCCAGATATGCAAGCGCAACCTGAAGATAGAAATATTAACAAGGTTGATTGGCATCGAAGTCAAGTCCTTTGATCTCCTGAATGAGATTGTGGCTGATATTGAGGCCTTTGTGACAAAATATTGCCCGGCCGCTACCTCCCTAAGTCAAAAGAACAAGCCTGCCAGTGAACAACTGATGCATAAATATATTCACATTGCCAATTTTCAAAGCTTTCGAGAAACGAAGGAAGAAGGCAAAGAAGGCAGCTATCTCTTCGTCGGCAAAGACTGGCGAGCTAGGCCATTCCCTAAGAAGCAAAACGACTAAACCCTACTCCTTTCCTAAGGAAAAGACTCGGGCCCTGTTCGAGTGGGTCACCCACTACAACAAGGATATATTCCCAGCCCCAAAGAAGCCCGGTGATGCTACAAGAAAAGATGACACCCCACTCTGGGGCAGATGTATACCAAAAAAAAAAGGGGGAAAGAAAAATGATGATGGTGAAGGATGCCAATGATACCCCTTCCTAGGGGCAGATGTACACATAAAAGATTTAAAAAAAATGATGAGGGATGCAGATGATGCCTCGTTCTGGGGGCAGATGTATTAACACACAAAAAAAGAGATGGTGAAAGATATGATGATACCCCATCCTGGGGGCACGTGTGAATAAAAAAAATGATGATAAAAAATGGTGAAATAACAAATATAGAGGGTACTCCCATTCGAGGGGTGATGCACATCAAAAAAAAAGAAGAGAAAGATGACGAAATGATGGAAGATGCAGATGATACCCCATTCTAAGGAGGGGGATGCATATCAAAAAAAAAAGAGAAGAAGAAGAAGAAGAAAAATGATGATTATGAGATGATGGAAGTTTCAAATGGTACCCCATCCCGGGGGCAAATGTATGCCAAACAATGAGAAATATTGATGGTATCCCATTCTTGGGACAAATGTACACCAAAAGAATGATGGAAGACACACATGGTTCCCCATGCTAGGGGTAAATGTATGAAATATCAATGGCGGCATGCCTGGCCGTTGCTGGATATGCTCATCCCTTTAAAGGGGCAATGATCATTTATGGCAATGATGAATAAAATTGGAGCATTGACCTTGCAAGGGCCATCCTGTCACAGACTCTTACACTGCACGTCTGCTGCTGATGTCAGGGACTATCCAAATGATGGAATCCCAGATGGCAATGAACAATGAATGATGGATCAATGAAGAATGATGGAAGCTCGCCTAACCACCGGCGTTCAGGTCAACAGATGCTCGATGAGATCCAAATATATATATATATATATATATATATCAAACATCAAGGTGTCGGCATGTAAGCTGATGGACGAACAATGGCACTCGAATGAGTGAATGATAGATACATCGGTAATCAGACCGATAGATGCTCCAAGATGAAGATGATGAATACATCGGCGCCCAAGCTGATAGAAGTTCAACAGTGCCTACAAGATGTTCAAAGAAGTTCAACAATGCCCCCAGATGTCAACTATCGGCGTTCGTGCCAACCGATGTTCAACTACTTTCCACGGTTGCCAAATGTATACCCATCGGCGTCCAAGCCGACAGATGTCGAGGTTCGATCATTCACTTTCAAGCCAACAACCATCGGCATCGTAGCCGATATATGTTAAACATTCAGTCATCGGCACCCTCGCCGATAGATGCCCGATGAGCCTCCAGAGTGCCAAAGATGTCTAACCTTCGGCACTCGAGATGATAGATGTTCCCAAGCATGAGTCGCCAGCATGCCAACCAAAGGAAGTCAAAACTCTAGCTATCGGCACCCAAGCAGACAGGCGTCAGATATTTAGCTGATCGGAGCTCAAGCCGACAGATGTTCTGCTAACCAAGGCTCAGGCCAACGGATGTTAAAATACTCAGGCGACGAGGTTCGTGCTGACAAATGATTCAACAAGTATTCAAAGGGGGTAGATATCCCACCATCGGCATCTTAGCCGACATATGTCGAGCATTCAGCCATCGGCACCCTGGCCGATAGATGCCCGATGATCCTCTGGAGTGCCAGAGATGTCTAGCCATCAGCATTCGAGATGACAGATGCTCATAAATATGGATTGCCAATATGGCCAGCTAAGAGAAATCAAAATTCTAGCTATCGGCGCTCAGGCAGACAGATATTCTACCATCGGCACTCAAGCCGACCAATGTGCAAAGATTACCAAAGAAAAGTCAACAGAATCAGTGATATGCAAAGATGTAGATATCCAGCTGATCAGAGCCACATTAACGATGAAACTCACATTTCCAGCAAATGGCTTCGGGCCTGAGCTGCCATCCATAAATCAATTCAGACCTTTCGTCTGGATAGATCATGAAACCCTATTCCTTTGCGTTAATGCCAAACCCCACATTAACGATGAAACTCACATTTTCGGCGAACGGCTTCGTGCCCGAGCTGCTATACACGTCCCCTAAATCAATTCAGACCTTTCGTCTGGGTAGATTATGCAACCCTATCCCTTTGCGTTTATGCCAAATCCCAACATTGACGATGAAACATACATTCCCAGCAAACAACACTTTCCTTGGTCTAGCGGCACTCCGCCCTAGCCAAGCTACCCTTTCCTTGGTCTAGCGGCACTCCGCCCTAGCCAAGCTACCCTTTTCTTGGTCTAGTGGCACTCCGCCCTAGCCGAACTACCCTTTCCTTGGTCTAGCGGCATTCCGCCCTAACTAAGCTACCCTTTCTTGGTTTAGCAGCACTCCGCCCTAACCGAGCTACCTCTTCCTTAGTTTAGCGGCACTCCACCCTAACCGAGCTACCTCTTCCTTGGTTTAGCGGCACTCCGCCCTAACCAAGCTACCCTCTTTCTTGGTCTAGTGGCATTCCGCCCTAACCAAGCTACCCTTACCTCGGTCTAGTAGCGTTCCGCCTGATCGAGCCACCCTCTCCTTGGTTTAGTGGCATTCTGCCCTAACCAAGCTACCCACCCTCGGTCTAGTGGCATTCCGCCCTGACCAAGCTACCATCCACCCTAGGTCTAGTGGCATTCCGCCCTAACCTAGCTCTATCTGCCTTGGTTTAGTGGCACTCTGCCCTAGCTAAGTTTTACTTGCCTTAGTCTAGTGGCACTCTGCCCTAGCTAAGTTCTGCTTGCCTTAGTCTAGTGGCACTCTGCCCTAGCTAAGTTTTACCTGCGTTAGTCTAGTGACACTCTTCCCTAGCTAAGTTCTACCCTCTCCTTGGTTTAGTGGCATTCCGCCCGGATCGAGCTATCTCCACCTTGGTCTAGCTGCATTCCACCCTGACCAAGCTATACATACGCTTAGTCTAGTGGCACTCCACCCTAGCTAAGTTCCACCCCCGCCTTGGTCTAATGGCACTCCGCCCTGATCGAGCTATCCCTTATCTTGGCCTGAGGCACTCCGCCCTCGTCGAGCTATGAGACTCTGCCCATCAAGCCTCGCCGGGCTAGGCCCATAAACCTTTTCCCTCTTGCTCAAGGCACCCCGCCTTGGCCGAGCTCTCAAATGTTAATCCCTAGCCCCACCGGCGCTATAACAGCATAGTCAAATCCATCAATAGTCCCGCCGGACAACACAGCCGGCTATCCTGGCTCTTACAGCCTGCTATTCTGGCTCTTACAGCTTGCTATTCTGGCTCTTATAGCCTGCTACCTCCGGCTCCCGTAGCCTGCTACCTCTGGCTTTTACAGCCTGCTATCCCTGGCTTCTACAGCCTGCTATCCTGGCTCTTATAGCCTGTTACCTCTGGCTCTCGTAGCCCGCCATTCCTGGCTCTCGCAGCCTGCTATCCTGGCTCCTATAGCCTGCTACCTCTGGCTCCCGTAGCCTGCTATCCTGGCTCTTATAGCCTGCTACCTCTGGCTTATTTAACCTGCTACCCTGGCCCCCACGGCCTGCTATCATCACTTTCCTGGATCCTGTTACCTCGGCCTTTATGGCTTGCTACCCTGCTATACCGACCTTTACGGTCTATTAACCTGCTACCTTGGCTTGCGCAGCCTGCTATCTCACCATCTCCGGGTCCTTGTGACCTGCTATTCTATTATCTTTCACTACCCATGAAATTCTCGGCCTTGACATGCCGTCAAAAGCCCGCTGTCTCGCTACCCTTGTGGCTTAAGCCTACTTCAACAATGACCATCATGTCCCACCGGGATGATGGCTACAACTCAATGACTTGGGCTCCCCTTGAAGCATGCTTCCCTCCTACCGCTAGATGATAAAACTCTATTCTTCTTTGCGTTGATGTTTGTCCCCACATCAATGATAAAACCCACATTTTCGGCGAACGGCTTCAGGCCTAAGCCGCTATACACCAACATCGGTTCAGACCTTCCGTCTGGATTAGATGATAAAACTCTATTCTTCTTTGCATTGGTGTCAACCCCACATCAATGATAAAATCCACATTTTCGGCGAACGGATTCAGGCCTAAGCCGCTATACACCAACATCGGTTCAGACCTTCCGTCCGGATTAGATGATAAAACTCGATTCTTCTTTGCATTGGTGTCAACCCCACATCAATGATAAAATCCACATTTTCGGCGAACGGCTTCAGGCCTAAGCCGCTATACACCAACATCGGTTCAAACCTTCCATCTGGATCAGATGATGAAACCTTATTCTGCTTTGCATTGATGTTTACCCTCACATCAATGATAAAATCCACCTTTTCGGCGAACGGTTTCAGGCCCAAGCCGCTATACACCAACATCGATCCAGATCTTCCATCCGGATTAGATGATGAAATCCTATCCTTCTTTGCATTGGTGTTTACCTCACACCAACGATAAAACCCGCTCACCTTTTCGGCGAATGGCTTTAGCCCCGAGCTGCTACATACCAACATCAGTCCAGATCTCCCATCCGGATGAGATAATAAGACCTTATTCTTCCTTATGTCAATAAAAAAAAGAAGAAATAAGAAAGAAGAAAAGAAGAAAGATGGGGCTTAAAATAGAGGTGCCCCGCCAGACTTGTCCAAGATATCTTGGACGAGTGCAAAAATGGCAAACAACCCGGCTGTGGCGAAAACCCGAAAGGGCGCTGCGGGCAAAATCGGGTACCCCGCCACGTGAAAACCCGAAAGGGCGCGTGGGCAAAAGCAAGAGGGGGCTGGCTTCGGCGAAAACCCAAAAGGGCGCTTAAGCCAGTAATGTGGAAATTTAAAGTTCCCTTTTTCACCCTTCCTAATAAACTCCGAGAAGGACGATCAGCATAAAGTCCCATCGGAAATCCTATCCAACAATCTTTCGGCCCTTGTCATCATCGACAAGATCGGCCGGCTTATTCCTTCAGCTTGGACCCTTCGTCCCTGTCAAATGAATCTACCTCTCCGGCAACTGGCCCAATGCCCAAGCTGCTATCCATCAACATCAATTTAAACCTTCCGTCTGGATTGCATGATGAAACCCCATCCTTCTTTGTGTCGATGTTTACCCTACATCAATGAAGGGCATTCTGCCCTAATCAAGCTAACCTCTTTCTTGGTCTAGCGACACTCCGCCATAACCGAGCTACCTCTTTCATGGTCTAGCGGCACTCCGCCCTAACCGAGCTACCCTTTTCTTGGTCTAGCGGCACTTCGCCCTAGCCAAGCTACCCCTTTCTTGGTTCAGTGGCACTCCGCCCTAGCCGAGCTACCATCTTTCTTGGTTTAGCGGCACTCCTCCCTAGCCGAGCTACCCTTTCCTTGGTCTAGTGGCATTCCGCCCTAACCGAGCTACCCCCTTTTCCTTGGTCTAGTAGCATTCCGCTCTAGCCAAGCTACCCTTTCCCTTGGTCTAGTGGCATTCCGCCCTGATCAAGCTACCTCTCCTTGGTTTAGTGGCATTCCGCCCTAACCGAGCTACCCTTTCCTTGATCTAGCTGCATTCCGCCCTGATCAAGCTACTCTTTACCTTGGTCTAGCGGCATTCCGCCCTAACCAAGCTACTCTTTACCTTGGTCTAGCGGCACTCCGCCCTAACCGAGCTACCCTTTCTTGGTCTAGCGGCACTCCGCCTTAACCGAGCTACCCTCTTCCCTTGGTCTAGTGGCACTCCGCCCTAGCCGAGCTACTTTTTACTTGATCTAGCGACACTCCGCCCTAACCGAGATACCCTTCCCTTAGTTTAGTGGCACTCCGCCCTAACCGAGCTACCCCTTGTCTTGATCTAATGGCATTTCGACCTACCACCCTTTATAAAAAAAAGAAGAGAAAATGAAATGGGGTTAAAAATAGAGATACCCCGCTAGTCTTGTTCAAACATCTTGAACAAGGGCAAAAAAATGGCCAAAACCCAGCTGTGGTGAAAACCCGAAAGGGCACTGCAGGCAAAATCGGGTACCCCGCCACGTGAAAACCCGAAAGGGCGCGTGGGCAAAAGCAAGAGAGGGCTGGCTCCGGTGAAAACCTGAAAGGGCACTTGGGTCAGTAATGTGGTGACCCCAAAGAAAGCCTCATCTCCCACCATAAACTCCTCGTCGATCGGCCGGCACCTTGCCCGATCAACGATTAAACCCACTCAGTATAGACCCTACGTCTATCCTGATAAGACCTTCATTCACCCTATCCAAAGTTCCACCGTGGTGAAACTCACCGTTGATCGACCGGCACCCCGCCCGATCAATGATAAGACATGTTCGGTTTAGACCTTACGTCTATCCTGATGAAACCTATGAATTCCTTTGCATTAGTATAAACCCAATACCGATGATGAAACCCACCTTTGGTCAACGGGCTCGCCGCCCGATCGACAAAGAAATCGGTCTGGTTTAGACCTTACGTCTGTTCCGACTAGATCTGCATATCTCTTTACGTCCCGCCGTGATGAAACCCGCTGCTGGTCGATTGGCACACTGCCCGATCAGTGATGAAACCTGTCCGGGCTAGACCCTACGTCTATCCCGATGAAACCTATGAAATCCTTGCATTGGTATAAGCCCAATACCGATGATGAAACTCACTGCCGGTCGATTGGCACACTGCCCGATCAACGATGAAACCTGTCCAGTTTAGACCCTACGTCTATCCTGATGAAACCTATGAAATCCTTGCATTGGTATAAACCCAATACCGATGATAAAACTTGCTGTTGATCGATTGGCACACTGCCCGATCAATGATGAAACCTATCCAGTTTAGACCCTACGTCTATCCTGATGAAACCTATGAAATCCTTGCATTGGTATAAGCCCAATACCGATGATGAAACATGCTGTTGATCGATTGGTACACTGCCCGATCAACGATGAAACCTATCCAGTTTAGACCCTACGTCTATCCTAATGAAACCTATGAAATCTTTGCATTGGTATAAACCCAATACCGATGATAAAACTTGCTATTGATCGATTGGCACACTGCCCGATCAATGATGAAACTTATCCAATTTAGACCCTACGTCTATCCTGATGAAACCTATGAAATCCTTGCATTGGTATAAGCTCAATACCGATGATGAAACTGCTATTGATCGATTGGTACACTGCACGATCAACGATGAAGCCTATCCAGTTTAGACCCTACGTCTATCCTGATGAAACCTATGAAATCCTTGCATTGGTATAAACCCAATACCGATGATGAAACCTGCTGTTGATCGATTGGTACACTGCCCGATCAACGATGAGACCTATCCAGTTTAGACCCTATGTCTATCCTGATGAAACCGATGAAATCCTTGCATTGGTATATACCCAATACCGATGATAAGAGCAGCTACTAATGAAGCGGTCCGCCTCCTGATCAATGCTAAAACCCGTCCGGGGTAGACTTTCCGTCTGCTTTGACGAAAATGATGCACCCATTCTCAAATCAACCCGGACCTTCTGTCCAGATAGATGATAAAACCTCATCCCTTTGCGTTAATGTTAAACCCCACATTAACGATGAAACCTACATTTTCAGTGAATGGCTTCATGCTTAGGCTGCTACACACATTCTCGAATCAATCTGGACCTTCCGTCTGGATGGATGATGAAACCATATTCCCCTTGCGTTGATGGCAATCCCCACATCAACGATATCGCCATGCTCCCGGCAAACGGCTTCGCGCCTAAGCCGCAAAACACACTCAAGTCGACCAAGGCCTTCCGCCTAGGTATACGATGAAAACTTATGCCCCTTGCATTGGTGTTAGCACCCACATCAATGATGATACATACACAAGCTGAGCCCATGGGCTACAAAACCAAAGTTTCTATAAAAAAAAAAGAAGAAGAGGAAAAGAAGAGACAAAATGGGGTTAAAAATAGAGATACCCCGCCAGTCTTGTTCAGGCATTCTGAACAAGGGCAAAAATGGCTAAGACCCAACTGTGGTGAAAACCCGAAAGGGCACTGCAGGTAAAATCGGGTACCCCGCCACGTGAAAACCCGAAAGGGCGCGTGGGCAAAAGCAAGAGGGGGCTGGCTCCGGTGAAAACCCGAAAGGGCACTTGGGTCAGTAATGTGGTAATTCAAAAGTTCCATGTCAACCGGCACGCTACCTTTACCTCCCCTTCATTGATGAAGCCTTCCGTCGGTCAACTGGCTCCACGCCCCACCGATGATAAAACCTTTCTGGGATGGACCTTACGTCTACCCTGATGAAACCTACATACCCTCTTTCAAACATCCCACCGACAATGAAACCCATCACCATTCTGATAAAGCCTGTCCAGCTCAGACCTCACGTCTGTCCTGATGAAACCTACGTATTTCTTGGCAAAGTCCCACCCGTCATAAAACCTACTGGAATAGACCTTACGTCTGTCCTGACGAGACCTACACCTTTACATACGTCCCACCGTTGATCGACCTGCACCTCGTCCGATCAATGATGAAACCCTGTCAGTCTAGACCTTTCGTCTATTCTGATGAAATTTATAACACTTTCTTTGCATCAATATAAACCCAATATCGATGATGAAACCAACTGTTGATCGACCGGCACCTCGCCCGATCAATGATGAAACCCTGCCAGTGTAGACCTTACGTCTATTCTGATGAAACTTATAACACTTTCTTTGCAAGGATATAAACCCAATATCGATGATGAAACCAACTGTTGATCGACCGGCACCTCGCCCGATCAATGATGAAACCCTGCCAGTGTAGACCTTTCGTCTATTCTGATGAAATTTATAACACTTTCTTTGCATCGATATAAACCCAATATCGATGATGAAACCAACTGTTGATCGACCGGCACCTCGCCCGATCAATGATGAAACCCTGCCAGTGTAGACCTTTCGTCTATTCTGATGAAACTTATAACACTTTCTTTGCATCGATATAAACCCAATATCGATGATGAAACCAACTGTTGATCGACCGGCACCTCGCCCAATCAATGACGAAACCCTGCCAGTGTAGACCTTTCGTCTATTCTGATGAAATTTATAACACTTTCTTTGCATCGATATAAACCCAATATCGATGATGAAATCAACTATTGATCGATTGGCACCTCACCCGATCAATGATGAAACCCTGCCAGTGTAGACCTTTCGTCTATTCTGATGAAACTTATAACACTTTCTTTGCATCGATATAAACTCAATATCAATGATGAAACCAACTGTTGATCGACCGGCACCTCGCCCGATCAATGATGAAACCCTGCCAGTGTAGACCTTTCGTCTACTCTGATGAAACTTATAACACTTTCTTTGCATCGATATAAACCCAATATCGATGATGAAACCAATTGTTGATCGACCGGCACCTCGCCCGATCAATGATGAAACCCTGCCAGTGTAGACCTTTCGTCTATTCTGATGAAACTTATAACACTTTCTTTGCATCGATATAAACCCAATATCGATGATGAAACCAACTGTTGATCGACCGGCACCTCGCCCGATCAATGATGAAACCCTGCCAGTGTAGACCTTACGTCTATTCTGATGAAACTTATAACACTTTCTTTGCATCGATATAAACCCAATATCGATGATGAAACCAACTGTTGATCGACCGGCACCTCGCCCGATCAATGATGAAACCCTGCCAGTGTAGACCTTACGTCTATTCTGATGAAACTTATAACACTTTCTTTGCATCGATATAAACCCAATATCGATGATGAAACCAACTGTTGATCGACCGGCACCTCGCCCGATCAATGATGAAACCCTGCCAGTGTAGACCTTTCGTCTATTCTGATGAAACTTATAACACTTTCTTTGCATCGATATAAACCCAATATCGATGATGAAACCAACTGTTGATCGACCGGCACCTCGCCCGATCAATGATGAAACCCTTCCAGTGTAGACCTTACGTCTATTCTGATGAAACTTATAACACTTTCTTTGCATCGATATAAACCCAATATCGATGATGAAACCAACTGTTGATCGACCGGCACCTCGCCCGATCAATGATGAAACCCTGCCAGTGTAGACCTTTCGTCTATTCTGATGAAATTTATAACACTTTCTTTGCATCGATATAAACCCAATATCGATGATGAAACCAACTGTTGATCGACCGGCACCTCGCCCGATCAATGATGGAACCCTGCCAGTGTAGACCTTTCATCTGAGGCAGTTGGATCAACGATGAAACCCTACCGGGATAGACCTTACGTCTGTTCTGATAAAACTACATATCCTTTCATGTCCCACCTGCAATGAACCTACCTAGTTTAGACCTTTCGTCTATTCTGATGAAGCTTAAACTCCTTTGCATCGACATAAGCCCAATGTCGACGATGAAACCACGCACTGGTCGGTCGGCAAATCGCCACGGTCAGCTTTGAGGAACAGACCTCTCGTCTGTTCCAGATGCATGTCTTCCGTTAGCCAACAGGCCCAGCAAAGGCAATCCCACCAGATACTGATACGCGGTGGAGCGAGCCCCCATTCTCTCCCTGAGAGGATGGACGCTCTCCTTCTGAACACGGGTCGTCCGTATAAGGGTAGCTGAGACTGCCACTCTTCCACATGAAGGAAATAACAGCACATGATACAAGATGTACAGCCGATCGGGGCTTCAAGCCGACAGATACAAGATGTTCAGCCAATCGGAGCTTAAGACCGATAGATGCAAGATGTACAGCCGATCGGGGCTTCAAGCCGACAGATACAAGATGTTCAGCCAATCGGGGCTTAAAGCCGACAGATGCAAGATGTACAGCCTATCGGGGCTTCAAGCCGATAGATGCAAGATGTATAGCCTATCGGGGGCTTCAAACCGACAGATACAAGATGTTCAGCCAATCGGAGCTTCAAGCCGACAGATGCCAGATGTTCAGCCAATCGGGGCTTAAAGCCGACAGATGCCAAGTATGCCGTTGATCGGGGCCTAAAACTGACAGATGTCAGATGTGCCAATTGATCAGGGTTCAAGCCAATAGATGTTCAACTGATCGAGGCTCAAGTCAAGAAGATTGTGCCAGGGTGAAATCCCAGTATGGGGATACTGCCAAGCTATAACTGAAAGAATGAGTCAATAGCATTGAGCTAAAGTTGCACCTGCGGACACCGTGCCGCTTATTCTGCGCTTACGCCGTCTGCAGGTGGGGGGCATTTGTTGACAGCTAAAATATGAACAAAGATAAAGATGAGACCAGACCAGCAACGAAGACTGAAAGATGCCTGCAAAGTCAGGATTGAGGGAGGGCCCTCACCACCAACTACTTGCCCGGCTAGGACATTCTCAGGCCGAGCTGATGTCCAGTATTGTCGTCATCCAAACGGCGATGCTGATGAAACTCCGGTCTGTTGACTGATGAGAAACTTCTGGATTATTCAGATGATGATACATACACCGTTAAAGAAGGAGCCCTCGTCAGTGCTGATGCAATCAACGGAATTAAAAAGGCCAAAGAAAAGAATGGGCCTGTTGAATGGGCCTGTTAATGTGCTATTAAGGATGGGCTTGATACCCCTCGCGCCGAGAACCTCCCCATGGCAGTAGGCGCGCCGGGAAGCCCCTCCAAGGTAGTGCGCCGGGAAGCCCCTTCATGGGAGCGCGCCGGGAAACCCCTCGAATGGGCGCGCCGAGAACTAGTGCTGCAGGCACGCCGAGTGCCATTGCTGTGAACATGGTCCTATAAAACCCATTACTTCACCCACAAGAAAAAAGGGGGCCAGAAGAACAGGAAGAGGAGGCATCGAAGAAACCTACAACCTCATCCACCCAAGAAAGAAAAAGAGTAAAGAGACCAACAGAGAGAGAGAGAGAGCCCCCTCTGCTGAGAAAAGAAAGAAGAGGTCAACTCGAAGAGAAAGAAGGAGAAGAGGCCCCAGGTGGGCAGCTGGGGAGGGAGAGGAGTCAATGCTCCGCCCTCCCCCATGTTTTCTTTTCTTCTTCATGTAATCTTACGAGTTTCATCTCGATTCATCGGATGTAACCGGGATATCCCGGCCTCTGTTTTATCCCCCTTTCCCTCATTTCCCCCTTTGCGATTGGTGTAAGTTTGGGATGAGGTAATGGAATGAAATGCTCCAATAGCCCGTTTGGGCGCTGGGTGATTGAAATATCTGCCAGCTATCTCTCCGTCTGCTGCTATGTCTTTCCTTTATATGTTTTCATCTTTAGCTCAACTGAAGCGCACCTAATTCTCGGATGGGTCTTCGGGCTCAGTTGTCTTCAGTAGAATAAATGTAGCTCTAGATATACCGATCTCCCTCGCAGTTAGTCGTCGTTTGCATAAAGCCTTCCAGGCTTGCCCCAGGGCCAGAGACAGACTATCTCTTGGCTTCTGGGGCAGTCTACTACCGATATCGGTAACAACTCCGACGGCCTGCTCAAGATCCCCTTTTCACAGGAATAAGTAAGCTGTTTCGATGGATTGATACCGAGGGTTTCTAATCCGATTCCAGTATGAATAGTTCCATCAGGGTCGTCTCTGGGGCCAGAGACGGCCATCTCTTGGCTCCCAGGCGATCAAAGATGCCAGCAAATGATCCCCTGAGGGTCCATAATATATGACGACTCAAAGCCCCCTCTCCAGTAATTGGATTCTCCGATCCTCTTCCATTCAACCCCTCATTGATGAGATTAAACCCCTGCCTAATCAAGCCCCAGCAGTCAGTAAGCCCACATTCTTCCAGATCCCTCCAATCTGACTAAAAAATCCAAGAAAGCTCAAAACAGAGCCTTCGGAATGGCCTCCTCGCCACCTTCACGGAGTTCCCGGCACCAAATGGCCTGGGAACATCTCGGCGTGGTCATCGCCGCGCCGAGAACCCCCCTATTCGCTGCGCCGAGAGCTCCCCTTGTGTTGCTAAAGCCACGCCGAGAGCCCTTGGGGCGCGCCGGGAACCCCTCGCGCCGGGAAGCCCCTTGATCTTCCAGCCGCGCCGGGAACCTCCATCCCCCTTCCAGCTGCGCCGATAATCTGGCTCCCATCCTTTGTCCACCCTTGGCCACTTCGTCCACGTACCCTGAGACATTCTTGAGTCGTCATATGCACCCCAGGAGATAAATTAACTGGGGGATTGAGCTCCCCTACATTCCTGTGTCCCGAATTGGATTCACATGCAACCCCGCGGGTCCGGTGGACCTTGTCTTTACAAGGGTTTCGTCGGTCTCCAAGAAGGGGAATAGTGACCGATGCTAGAGACATGTACAGTCTCCTTGAGCCTTAGTGCTCTCTCACTTTCTGGCTTTCATCCCGGCATTCCGTGGATGTCAGCCTATATCATTCCCTGGCAAATGCTCGATCCGGGGGAGGTGCTGCCAAAATTCTCCCAGGATGATGAAAGTCGACATTAAGCTATCCCCGGGACTTTGCACACTGGCGACAGGGATTCTCTAGACCCTGATCTTCCCCATTTCCTCTCCGATCTTGGCCTTCTTTTGCAACCCAAGTCAAATCCGTTGAAACCTGATGAATTGATTCACTTTGACCTTACAGGACCCATTTACCTTGGTCTGAATCGTCAAAGCTTGTCCTGAATCATCAAAACCCAAAAACAGGGCTCCAAAAGAAACCTTCAAAACCATCCCGGCGCCACTAACAGTACAATAGATGAATAGCTCTCGGCGCAAGCCTTTTTGCGCCGAGAACCCCATCTCTTGGGCGCGCCGAGAACCCCATCCCTTGGGGCGCGCCGGGAACCCCCCCTTCCTACGCCGGAAACCTTGGCCATTTTGCCTGCGCGCCGGGAATCCCCTGGCCATCTCTGCCCAAATTTTATTACTGAGTCTTCAGTCCAAATTTTGTTCCGGGGGCTCCGCCCCCGGAAACCCCCACAAGGGGCGCTGCTCCCTTGACCCCCGCGACCTGGCCGGGCAGGTCAATCCCCGCGACCTGACCCCGTAGGTCGATCCGCGTGCGAGAGCGCAACATTGAGCGTTCACTTACATTCCGTCGTCCCGCATTGGATTTATGAGTAACCCCTTTAGCTCGGGAGGGCTATGCCACTGCATGAGTTCCGCCGGCTTCCCTAAGGGAAAATCAAACATTGCCCCATGGCATATATATATAGGTAGGGAGGTTTGGCCTCTCTCTTTCTCTCGGCTTTCATCCCGGCACTCCGTGGGTGATAGCCTATTTCCCCCTAGGCATAATCTAGATAAAGGGGAAATGCTGTCGAAATACTGATCGATGCTTTAAACCTCCATCATGGCCACGGCTCAGTCTTTGAACTGCTGACTTAACGATATCGTCTCTGAGCCGCTGACTTAACGATACCGTCTGCTTCTACAGCTGATGTTGTTATCTTGCCCGCCTTCCTGGCTCTGGTATGAAGTTCCATTTTGCGCACATGAATACATGTTTGCCTCTCGAGGCCTCCTATTTTGGCGTTTAATCAAGGGTTGTCCTTCCTTAGAAGGACGTAATTAACGTCATAGCCTTTATGGTATGACGGACTTCTGGTCCCGACTCGGACCTCACAATCGGCTTACCAAGTCAAGTCGAGCGCATAATAAAATTGTCACCCCGGTGACTGGCACGCCTAATAAATCAAAAAATCCAAATAAAAATATAAATAAATAATATAATGAAATAAAATAAAATCCGCATTCCACAAGTCTGGCACGCCCGGTGGGACCTAGTCTCCCTTCATCTCTACGCCAAAATAGGAGGCCCAGCGGCCCCTCTTAAATTCTAACTGTGCGTTAATCCTAGCTCCAGGGACTAAAATGATTAGTGGACTCGCCTCCCTCCACTTCGGCCAGCAGGTCGTTGATGTTCATGCTTACAAAGGCTACCTGGCGGTGCCCACGATGTTCGGGTCCATGCCCCCTGCTGACGGATTGCCCAACTGCTTGGGCCTCGTCTTCACCGACCTACTGGAGGTTGCTGACAAGGAACAAGGCACTGCTACAGGTGCCCCGAAGAAGACTGCTGATGAGAAGGGAAGCTCACCAGAAAAGATGGCCTCGATAGTCGTCGCCTGCTTTGCCCACCATATCCAAAGCAGGGACACGGTCCCTGCTGCTGCCCAGAAGGAAAGAAGAACTAACCGGAGGAGCCGGTATGCTGCTGCAAGCCGTCGTCTTTCAAATTCTGGAAAGATGATGATGATCGGAGATGTTAGGGTGAACCTCGACGGTCTCCCCAAAGACGTTCATCCGGACAGGGTTGCCCCGACCGTCCAGACTGACAACAAGGTCCAAATTTTGGCCACTAGGACGGCCAGCTGGGAAACTGATGAGAGGAAGCCGCTGGCTCCCAAGCCAGCAAGATATAGACAGATATGGAGGCCGAAGAAGATACAGAGCTGGATTCCGGCTCAAGAGCAAGGTGCCACTGCTATCCACCCTGAAACCAGAGTCAGGAGAGATGAAAAAAAAGAGAGAAAAGAAGAAAAAGAAGAAACTATTGCCATCCGCCCCAGAGCAGGGGGCAGAAGATGGGAAAGAAAAGAAGAAAATACCACTGCCATCCGCCCCAGAGCCGGGGGCAGGAGATGCCAGAAGAAAGAAGAATATGCCGCTATTATCCGCCCCAGGATTGGGAGTAGGAGATGGAAGAAAGAAAAGAAGATGTTGCTGTCATCCACCCTGGAACTGGGGGTAGAGGAAAAGAAGATGTTGCTGTCTTTCACTCTGGAACTGGGGGCAGAAGATGTCAGAAGAAAGAAGAAAATGCTACCGTCATTCACCCCAGGGCTGGGGACAAAGGAAAAGAAAATGCTACTGTCATTCACCCCAGGGCTGGGGGCAGAAGGAGAAAAGATGCCATCGCCGCTCGCCATGAAGGGGGGGGGACAATATATACTGCCAAAGGGAAAAACAAAGAAGAATAGAAGATCAAGCATATGCTGCTATTCCAAAGGGACCGAAGGCCTGCGTCAGACAGGCTGATATCTTCAAATATTCCAAGTCGAAGCATTTGGCCGCCCAAATTTCAAGGCTGGTTTATCAGCTAAAAGATCGAAGAGAGGCTGCTGCCCCGATCAGATCTACAAAGGCATAGCCAAGAAGAAATGAACCAGGTGGTTCAAGACTACTTCCACTGTCTAGGGAATTCCTCCCTATGGCAGCAAAGATTGTCTCGTGCCTTGGGCACCCTACATGAAAAAGATGAAGCCCCGGAAGATGTGGCGTTTGGAGTCTCATCCTCAGACTCCAACGATTATGAGAATGGCTGTAGGGTCAGACATCGAAAAGACATCCCCAAGAGGGAAGAAGAAGAAGAAATGACTTCAGTCTTTGACCGCCTCACATATCCGAGTCGGGTCAGAAGGAAAGTCCACAGCAGGTTTCTGCCTACAATATGGCCGGTGTCACCGGGAAATATAACGCATTGCCAAACCAGCCTGAAGAGCTGATTAAATTGGCACACATGCCAAATGCCGTCACAAGAAGAAGCCAAGCAGCGAAAGAAAAGATAATGGCTGCCGATGAAGCTCAAGAAATCACTATGATGACAGTCAAAGTAGTGACTGTAGAAGAAGAAGACAACCCTCAGGGTGTTTCCACTGAAGAAATATCGGGAGAAATACAGATCCCGACAACCCTGGATCTCATGATCCAGATGATGTTCAAGAGATATCAGCAGAGATTGACTCCCTTAGAAGACAGCTCAATGAAAGAGGCGAGCATACACTTGTCTCCAAGCATGCTGAACCAGCTGGACAGACTTCCGGCTCGATAGGGGTGGCCTCTCCGGTCCATCCTGCTCCAACTGACAAAAGCAAGGTACTGAGTCAACCTTCTCTACAACAAGCGGCAGCTCAGCCCTCTGCGGCTCAAACGTAGCCTGTCGTGCCTGCTCTGCACAACAAGTATGACGGCCCCCTTCAGCCGGCAGCGTGCACACTCCTTCCCGGAGCCCATAGACCCAGATGTTGCTGGCAAGATGATGATAGAAAAGATTATTGAAAGCAGAATCTTCAGCGGGAGACTCTCAAAAGAATGATTGGAATGGGGATAAGGTCATTTGACCGACTAAGCGGCCCCTGCCTGCAGGAGTCGCTACAATATACTTCAAGATGTTCGAGCAATAAAAAGATAAAGAAAAAAGGGTGTTGCCTGCCCTCCTCCCGCTGGGCCGGCTGATTAGAAGGATGGCCTCGCTCTGCGAGCCAAGATGAACAAGCCTTATTCCTTTTCTAAGGAAAAGACTCGGCTCCTGTTTAAATGGGCCGCCCAATTTGACAAAGTTGTCCTTCCAGATCCAAAGAGACCTGATGATGCCAGAAGAAAAGATAACTCCCGCTCCTGCCCATATCACCAGGCGTGGGGTCACCCCACTGAAAATTGCTATATATTCAAAGCTGTTATTGAAAGAATGATTAAGAAAAGGGAACGACAGCCGGGTGAATACAGGGTAGATCCTCCATGCCCGCATGAGTTGCCTGAGCTAAAAAGAACAGTCTATGTGATATCTCTATACCGGCGATTGCCTAAAGAGGTGTCAAAAGCCTATGCAGAGAACACCGATGGACCCGTCCTGCGGGAGCATGTCAAATCCCCGGGCCTGATGAAGAAAATGAGAAAAGTGAATCAAAAGTGCCAGATGTGCTAGATGACCCCCTAGGGGTGCAGATGCCGACCGCCAAAAGGAAGGAAAAGCATATGCGAAGAAATATGAGGAGGGACAAAGTCTTCTCCTGTAACATGCTGTCAGTCTCGCTCGGCAATGGCCAGACTCTCAAAAAAGATGACGAAGAGATATGCTCCGCACCGGTAAGGTCAGGGCAAGCCAAAGCTTTAGTCCCCTGTCATGATGATAAAACCAGGGAGAAGTATGGGCAGACGCCCGCCACCAAAAGAAGAAGCATGCTACCCCACTCCTCCTCCATATGGAGGCATAAGGGCAAAGATGTCAATCTCTGAAAACCAAGGCGCGTCTAGCGTCTTTAATAAAACACCGCCAGCCCCTCCTGAGGTCAGGATAGGGGGCAACATTCTTGGCCTTGCCATGATGACAGAATTATATGAAAAATTACAAGAAGTTGAATTGCTGTAGAGCAAGCTGAATGAAATGGGTTTTCATACACCTGGTCTGCACTCAAATCCACCAATTCTGGCGGTGACGGGTGGGCCCAAAATAGAACAGATGAGGGAAATGAAACCTGCCGAGGAAGAAATTACTAAGGCAGAACTGTATGAGACTAAACAAGGGGCTGATGAACCTGCTCTGGATTATATCCGCCGATGAAAGAACCTTTGCGCCAGATGTCGGCACCCGCCGTACCATGAGGAGGCTGTCCAGATATGCAAGCGCAACCTGAAGACAGAAATATTAACAAGGTTGATTGGCATCGAAGTCAAGTCCTTTGATCTCCTGAATGAGATTGTGGCTGATATTGAGGCCTTTGTGACAAAATATTGCCCGGCCGCTACCTCCCTAAGTCAAAAGAGCAAGCCTGCCAGTGAACAACTGATGCATAAATATATTCACATTGCCAATTTTCAAAGCTTTCGAGAAACGAAGGAAGAAGGCAAAGAAGGCAGCTATCTCTTCGTCGGCAAAGACTGGCGAGCTAGGCCATTCCCTAAGAAGCAAAACTACTAAACCCTACTCCTTTCCTAAGGAAAAGACTCGGGCCCTGTTCGAGTGGGTCACCCACTACAACAAGGATATATTCCCGGCCCCAAAGAAGCCCGGTGATGCTACAAGAAAAGATGACACCCCACTCTGGGGCAGATGTATACCAAAAAAAAGGGAAAAAATGACGATGGTGGAGGATGCCAATGATACCCCTTCCTAGGGGCAAATGTACACATAAAAGATTTAAAAAAAATGATGAGGGATGCAGATGATGCCTCGTTCTGGGGGCAGATGTATTAACACAAAAAAAGAGATGGTGAAAGATATGATGATACCTCATCCTGGGGGCACGTGTGAATAAAAAAAATGATGATAAAAAATGGTGAAATAACAAATATAGAGGGTACTCCCATTCGAGGGGTGATGCACATCAAAAAAAAAAAGAGAAAGATGACGAAATGATGGAAGATGCAAATGATACCCCATTCTAAGGAGGGGGATGCATATCAAAAAAAAAGAGAAGAAGAAGAAGAAGAAGGGTAGCTGAGATGAGGAGTTTATGGTGGGGTCTGTACTGGGTGGGTTTGATCGTTGATCGGGCAAGGTGCCAGTCGATCGACGAGAAGTTTATGGCGGGAGGTGAGGCTTCTTTAGGATCACCACATTACTGACTCAAGCGCCCTTTCGGGTTTTCACCGGAGCCAGCCCCCTCTTGCTTTTGCCCACGCGCCCTTTCGGGTTTTCACGTGGAGGGGTACCCGATTTTGCCTGCAGTGCCCTTTCGGATTTTCACCACAGCTGGGTTTTAGCCATTTTTGCCCTTGCTCAGAAAGCCTGAACGAGACCGGCGGGGTATCTCTATTTTTAACCCCATCTTTTATTATTTATTATTTTTATTCTTTTATTCTCTCTTCCCCTCTATTTTAGGAGGGTGACAAGTTGGAATGCCATTAGATCATGATAAGGGATGGCTTGGTTAGGGCGGAGTGCCGCTATACCAAGAAAGGGTGTAGCTCGGCTACGGCGGGATGCCGCTAGACCAAGGAAAGGGTGTATCTCGGCTAGGGCTGGATGCCACTAAGCCAAGGAAAGGTAGCTCGGTTAGGGCGGAGTGCCACTAGACCAAGGGAAAGGTAGCTCGGTTAGGGCGGAGTGCCGCTATACCAAGAAAGGGTGTAGCTCGGTCAGGGCGGAGTGCCACTGGACCAAGGAAAGGGTAGCTCGGCTAGGGCGGAGTGCCACTAGACCAAGGGAAAGGTAGCTTGGTTAGGGCGGAGTGCCTACTAGACCAAGGGAAGGTAGCTTGATCAGGGCGGAGTGCCACTAGACCAAGGGAAAGGTAGCTCGGTTAGGGCGGAGTGCCGCTATACCAAGAAAGGGTGTAGCTCGGTCAGGGCAGAGTGCCACTGGACCAAGGAAAGGGTAGCTCGGCTAGGGCGGAGTGCCACTAGACCAAGGGAAAGGTAGCTTGGTTAGGGCGGAGTGCCTACTAGACCAAGGGAAAGGTAGCTCGGTTAGGGCGGAGTGCCGCTATACCAAGAAAGGGTGTAGCCGGGCAAGGCTAAGCATATACAACGTCAGTTCGTACATTGTCTTAGGCTAAGTGTGTACAACGTCAACGCATTTCTCTGGCTCATGCTAAAGCGTCAACGCATTAAGTCTGTACACTCGACTCGCCTTTGAATTGGTCAAGTGTGTACACTCCTTCACTGTAGCTCTCACGTTTCAAAGTCTACACATCAGACTACATTATGCATGATTGAGTTGAAGTCTATACAGAGTCTGCATCATCTTGGTCATTGTCTTACTATTGAAGTCTGTACATCGTTTCACTGTTAAAGTCTATACAGACTTCAGCGTCTCATGCAGCGTCTCTGTTGAAGTCAAAGTATGTACAGCCCTTTCGCTTGGCAAGTCGATACATCCACAATGGAACTTCGAAGTCTGTACACCGCTTGAGCCTCAACAAGTCTGTACATCGCCTTAAGCGTCTCAAGTCTATTCATTGGCTCAAGCTTCCAAGACTGTACACTGGTTCAAAGTCTACACAACGCCTCTTTGATTCTAAGTCTTTACATTCGTTTTAAGGCAAAGTCTGTACATTGCCTTTGTGCTTCAAAACCTGTTGATTGAAGAGTCTACACATTGGTTGTTCACACGTTCCTGTAGTCTGAAGTCTCTACATTGCATATAAGCATGAAAGTATGTACAGCGGGCAAGTGTGTACATCCATCAGTGAACACATCAAGTCTATACACCGTATGTGTTCATCTGATTTTCATGAAGTCTATACATCGCTTGCCTTCATCCGATCAGCATGAAGTCTTCACAGCGCCTGCCTTCATCTGAGGCTTATGAAGCCTTTGTATTCATCAAGTCTATACACTGCGTTGTGCATACTTTACATTGCTTTCACCTTCACAGCAAAGTCTATACAATGCAATGCATAAACTTAGAACTGATGACTTCGTTTCATCTGACTAACAGGGACTGAAGAGGCTAATGAACCCCTTAACGCAAGAGGGATGAAGACATCCAATTTTAGCTGCTGGAACACACCAATGCGTCAACGCCTTGATCAAGTGGCGTGGACGCAGTAGTTCAAACAATCAAGAAAGAAGCTTGTGGATTATTCTGGTGCGTCAACGCATTGATCAAGTAGCGTGGACGCAGCAGTTCAAGTATCCCTTATTGCAGCCTCTGGAGTACATTGGCAGCATCGATGCTGCAGCTCCATGCGTCAACGCAGCATGCTGAGAGCGTCGACGCAGCACGCCCATCTGCTGAAGACTTGATCACTGGATCACCGATGCGTCAACGCAGCAGGCTGATGGAGTCGACGCAGCAGTTAAAAAGGTTGAAGATCTCTGAAGGCTGCGTCAATCCTTTGGAGCAAGTGTGTTGACGCCACCTCAACTCCAGTTGCTGTGTACTAATGAAGGGCACGTGGTTCGAGGTGCCTGGCTCGTGATCCAAGGATGGACGAGGTTCCAGGATGCTGCCACGTGGTCCGAATTTCTAGGGCAGGAACTGTGGAAGCCACACACGCCATGCTGCTGTTGCTGCTAGTATATAATGGAGCCTTTGTCTTCAGATGGAGGTTGATCGTGATCAAAGCCAGGGAGCAGAAGCTGAGAGAAGAATAAAAGAAAAAGGAGAGAGAGCTTCCACGATCCAGCAGAACAAAAGAAGAGAAGAGTAGAGAGCTCGAGCAGAGTATGAAGAAGAAGAAGAGAGAGAGTGAAGAAAGAGAGTGAGATCGAGAGAGATCTGTTCCTGATGGACCGTGGATCAAATCCAGGCCATCCAGCTCTTTCAAAACAAATCCAATGCGTCAACGCATTGAGTCCACTGCGTCGACGCACCAGTTGACACATTTTATAGACCAGCTCTAGGATAGACCAGTGAGTTGACGCAATGATCCCATGCGTCAACGCATCATGCAATACTCATGCAAACTCATGCATTCAATGCTGTATATCAGACACAGTCCTATGCAATCATATCAGCAACCATATTCAAAACACAATATCATAATGCACTGACTATTTTGCAATCAGCAAAACACAATAACATTACTATCATCAAAATACAACATCAAATGCACTCACTGTCTTGCTATCATCAAAATCAAATAGCATTGCTATCATCAAAGCAACATAGCACATGCTTGTGTCTAAGAGGCACAACAGTCCGCACCAATTCTCCCCAGGTGGGAGAAACTTGACCCTGTCGAGTAAGGGTCTGCATCGCTCCGGTATCACTCCAGAAGATCCGGATCAATCCGCTGCAACTCTCCATGTGTGATCCATGTGTACTCAGTAGCGGGCCGTCCTCTCCATCGCACTAGGTAGCGCGGGTAAGATCCACTCCTGGCAACTGTCACTTGCTCATCCAATATACGATCTATATGCTCACGCTGCCGTAAAAAAGGGGCTAGAGGTGGAAGTGGACACTCAGGTGTGGGATCACTCTCAAGGGGAGGAGATGGCTCAAAAGGCTCACTAGAGATCACCGCTGGGTCCCTATATGCAACAAGATCGATACATTGAAGGTAGAGCTTATACCATATTCCTCGGGCAGGTCCACAACATACGCATTGGATCCAACGCGTTTCAACACTCTAAATGGACCGGCTCCGCGAGCTTGCAACTTCTTAACGGTTCCAGAGGGAAACCGTTCAGGTCTTACCCTGATCATGACATATTCGCCCTCTTGGAACTCTCGGTGGTGTCTATGGGCACCGGCTACCTCCTTGTACCGTGCATTGCTGGCCTTACTGTGACGACGGACGTCGTCATGCAGACTCCTAACATGCCTAACAAAAAGAAAAACACACAGATGCACACACGACCCTACACAAACCTAATGCTAGTCTGACACAATCATATGCAAGGTGGTCCAGGACATCCGAATGTGTGCCATGCATGCATTTGACATAACCGGAGGTTAATGGCATGGTGGATTCCTAGACATCCTACGATGCACCAATCATGAACATTGGGTTTGGATGTGGGAAGTCCGGGAGGTTTGGGTGGTTTAGGTGGGCCGGGGAAACCAAAGTCTTCATTACCCCCAAATGACGGTTCGGACCTATTGCCATGTGAAGGTTGCCAGGCCCTGAGTAGGAGGAGTGTGATAGTGGACTTCCTTAAAGATGTGGAATGGAGGTTGTGGGCCAAGGGGCCCACGAAGAAAGGGATCGAAGAGATCAAAGAATGTGTGACCCCTCGATAGGGATTCCCTCATCTCAAGATCCCATGTGTGGAAGTCTAGAAGGTGTTGTTGATCTCCTTCATTCATGAAGGGAGATGAGACGGTGGGGGTATGATGGTGGACCCTCTCAAAAAGGTGGAGTAAATATGGTGGGTCACGGGGTCCACAAGAGAATGGGTCGAAGGGATCAAAGAAGGTATTACCCCTCGGACTAGGCTTCCACAAATCACTGTCCCACATTTGGAAATCTTGGAGGTACAAATGATCACCTTCATTCATTGTGAGAGATAGGACGGCAGTCATAGGTAGAAAGTAAGATTCCTCCCTTGGGCAAATGGGAATGAAGTCGGGCTCGGCCGGCATAGGGAGGAGTAGAAGAATCTCTGTGGTAACATGATCCACGGTGTACACGGAGGTGATGGACCCTAAGGATGGATGTGTGAAGCTACGACCTGTAGGTCGGTCGAAGCGTGGGGCCAACAAGTGCGTAAATGTCAACTGCCGGTCTAATCCTTTAAGAAGATCATCTAATGTATCCACATGGTGACTAGACCGGAAGGTGGTATGGAATGAGTTGACCGGCACTAATGGTAGGGTAGGGTCCATGGATGGGAGGAGAGATGGGGCCAAGCCGTTCTTGAGCCAACTAAGAAGTGGTTCGGATATGAACAGTGTACCTGTAAGAAACACGGGTAGCTCTTGCTGAGAAGGCTCCAAATAAAGATCGGAGAGTGAGGCTTCTCCAACTCTTTTGTCCCCTAGAGCTCGAGATGTCCAAGTGGGACACTGTCCTGCAAAGTGGCCGAATCCCAGGCAGCGATAACACTACTGTCGTGAACCACTACGCTCCTTGATAAGTGCGCCCTTACCCTTATCCTCCTGACGGACAGGGGGTATAGGCAAAGGGGCTCTCGTGGGTGGGGAACGAGGATCCACTATGATGGGGAGGGGATCGTGGGATGGAACCATGGATGTCACCGGATTAGGACTACCGGCTGTTACCTCCTTAGGTTTGTGTTTGGTTCCTCCCTGGCTAGGAGGTAGGCAAGGGGGAAGCAGGGACTCGATATAAGCACACTTCCTATCCACTTTATCCAAAATGAGTTGGAAGAGTTCGGCAATGGTGGGGTTTGGAGTAGGAGTAATGTGGTGGACTCTCCCATATGAACTCGGCTTAGTCGTGGACCTAAGCTCTTCTACATGCGCGGCGTGTTGCCTCCGATTATGACCCACTTGGGTGAATGTGATTGGGTGGGGTCGGTTGGAGGTGACCGTGCCGGGTAGGTAGACCTTCCTAAGTTCATCCTTCATCTCATGCCACGACTCGATGGGCCTTTGCCTCCTAACCTCTCTCATGCGCTCAATGCTCTCCCATTTCCAGGCGGCTTTGTGGACAAGCCTCTCTCGGGCAAAACTCACTTGCATGGCATCGGACATGGTGTAACATTCAAAATATTTATCCATCGCGGCCTCCCAATTGAGGTAGTCGCCCGGATCATTAGAACCATAAAAATCAGAGGCTTCGGGCCTGTGGAAGGGGAGAGGATGGTTGCCAAGCTCATGGGTGGACCAACGGCCATATTTCCCGAGTGATGGGGATTCCATGTGAAATTGGGGGGGACTACATGTTGGACGTGCCGACACTTGGACACGACACTAGACCGGTTATGCAAGGTTGGAATGCACTAACTAATGCAAACACCGACTAATGCACCTAGACCTAAACCAATATCCGGTACGTGGCGGAGTTAATCGATCCGAAGATCACTCTTGCAAGTGTGCGGTCTTCCCGATAGGCGTAACCTAACGTTCGGACAATACCTTTTGATATACCGGGTTATCGGGATGAAATGCAATTTTAAAACACTCTTTTTTTTTATTTGGAAAATGATGATGATCCTTGACTCGACTTAGACCATGATGCATGCAAGACTTACGCAATGACTACCCTAGACTCGACTCGCTCTGATACCAAACTGATGCGGGACGGACACGGGAGACGACACTATTAGGTGCCACCCTCGGACTCTAGATGATGACGCGACCAGCAGCACACACCAGGGAGACACTAAGCCCGGCACTACGAGCTCCTAGTGGCAAAATGTCGCTAACAGAAGTGGAAGCTCACTCGTCGTCCCAAGCGAGGGAAAGCGCGGACCGTGCGCGGTTAAGGAACCGGCGGAGGTCAAGGGTAGTCCGACTCAACTTCCGGACTCGGATCGAGTCGTGGGACGGGTCACTCTCACTCTCACAGCGGTGACATGGACACACGGGCTAGTACCTACGCTCTCGGCAGTGGCAAAAGACTGTATACTAGCTAAGCAAATGAACGCCAAGAGGTTCGGACCATTACCTCCACGCACCTGGCGTGGCGAAGACAACCCCGGCCGAATCACGGACTCCCGGTTAAACAATATCACAGCAATACAAAGATTTGACCCACTCCATGCAGGGAGGTAAAAGGTCACATGTGGAGCTCGGGAATCACGCAACTCGGGTTGACGGGCAGCATCTTGATGTCGCCCGGCGGTGCCGAACTCCGCGTTTTCGTGCTTTCCGAACTGCGAGTTCTGCGGGGGTGGGACCCACTATGATGGGGACCCCTGGTGGCGCGCCTCCACGGACGGCAGTCGGCCGGGAAGACCGATCGGAGGTCGATCGGTCCCGATTCCCAAGCTTTGAAGTTGCTGCCCACGGATTTTTAGTTGCTGTTTTCAGGCGCGCGCTCCGGCGAAAATGGCCGCTGCGATCAATCCCGACGTCGGATCGGGACGCATGAGCTATCGTTGGAAAGCTCTCTTCAAATGCTTCAATCTAGACCTAGAGATATCTGCTGGATCTAGTCGGATCAGAACTTTAATGAATTTACAAGCCCCTGTTGTACAATAACCGAAATCTCATATCTGTAGGGTACTTGTCTGAGAACCACCATTGACCACCTAGTAAACCTCCGATTCAGCTCTTGAGCTCTTCTTCAAAGTTGTAGGGTATCAAACCATGGAACTGGGAGTATGTTTTGAATTTGATTTGGAGGTGGTGGTGATTTACTATGATTTTGGGGGTGACTGGTGGTCGGATCTGGGAACAGGGGGAGAGAACTGTAGCTGGGACTGAGAATGATTTTTAGAAAATATGAGATGGACGAACCAAAAATTGAGAAAAATTTTGATGAAGGGGTGGATGGGTGGAACCTTCAGTAAAATTGGGCGAACCAAAAGAAATAAAAAAGAGGACCTAAGACATGAAACTCAGGGCGAAGATGAATCTGGACAGAACTCTGGCAGAACCGAAATGGAAGGGTGGACGAAAATCAAAAAATATGAAACGAGATCTGAATGGCAAACCAAAATTTGTGGGATGTCCTTGACACCTCTGGAACACCCACTAAAATCCCCAGATCAATCTGAGCTCGGGGCTGAGACAGAAAATTCGTGGAAGCTTCTGTGGTACTGCGCGGGCAGAACTCCGTTGATGGCGATGGCGGTGCGGTGGCGACTCGTGGCGGCGGCGGCGATCGTCGGAACCGATACACGAGGCGTCACACCTCAGAATGGAAGCCTTCACAGCTTCAAGGGGGAGAGGGAGGAGAGAGGAGGGGGGCGCACCAGCCCTTGCTTCTTGAATTAGTTTGAATCAAATGGCATTAATTCTCATCAAATGAAAATACAAGGTATATGTATGAATTGGCAAAAGACATAAACTACCCTTGGACCTAGGATTTGTGGGAATATAAAAATGGAGTAGAACTAATTAGTTCTACTCACATTTTTCAAAAATTAAAACCTTGATGGTGAGAGGGGGGCGCCCCCTTGACTAGGGGTGGGGGTAGGTGGAAGGTTGGTGGCCAACCTTGACAAATTAGTCTAATTGTCCCCCCCCCCCCCCCCCCCCACTTGGACCACCCTTCTAGAAGCCCACATTAGAATGTTGACTGACCCCACATGGGGCCCTAGGCTGAGGTGGATCAATGGGAGGGGTCTGGGGGGCCCGTGGGACCCGGGGGTCCCATTTCGCAAATAAACCCCTCTTACAATCAAAATTACAAACCGAATAAAATGAAACACACACACATTACACACAAATAAAAATCCCCAAAAAATATGATAAATGCTATGACTCAGTGGGGAACCTCCAGACTGTCTCCGAGCCATAGGGATGCTGAGGTGGCTCAGGTCGTGCTCCTCGTGCGGTACCGGTGGCTCGCCGGCTCGTGTCTCGCATGCGCTCGGGTGTCCGCACCAGGGCCACAATTTCAACTTACCAAAAATACCCTTGCAATTTTCCCTCCATTGTGCATTGAGGCGCCGTGAAACTTCAGGCAGCGTCTTTCCCTCCAGTGGCATTGTCAACGGACTGTTTCTTCTGCCGATTCCCCTCGCCCCCTTCTTCGGTTGCTCATCTTCTCCGTCGGCGGTAGTGATTAGTAGAGCGGAATTAGGCGCGGAAGGAGAAGGCCATCGTCTGCGTGTCAACCCATCGTCTACGCATCAGTCCATCATCGGCGAGGGTTTAGGGTTGGCTATGGCACCTAAGACCGGCAAGGGGAAGAGTAAGATGCTACGAGGCAATGTGATTGGGGAAAAGGAAGTAGAAAAAGCAAAGGAGAGGACGAAGTCAGAGCCATGGGGAGAGGAAGCCCCATCTAGTGCGAGGGTTGCTGAAGAAGAAAGGCAACAGGGAACCGTATACTTGGCAACAGCACTGGAAGAGGTGCAGAGAGGAAGGGCTCAACAGCAACAGGCGGGAGGTAAGGTAATGCTCTACTAGAATGTAATATATGACATTCCACTGTAAATCTTTTCATTTACATGCAACCTATTTCATTCATACTGGTAGCTTGGGTGGGCGTGGGGGTGGGGGTTTGTAACAAAACACTTACATATTTTGAACAGAGGTGAAACATTTTGAAGTGGAGTAAAATATTCTCCTCTATAACGACTCAGGCAGCCTCACTTCTTTGTAACTTAAATTTCTTTGCCTTTTAACAAGAGTGAATTTTTTTGCATATAAGTGAAAATTTTTGAACAGAGGTGAAACATTTTGAAGTGGAGTGAAATACTCTGGAACGACTCAGGTAGCCTCAGTTCTTTGTAACTTAAATTTCTTTGCCTTTTAACAAGAGTGAAATATTTTGCATATAAGTGAAATTTTTTGAACAAAGGTGAAACATTTTACATTGGAGTGAAATACTCTAGAACGACTCAGGCAGCCTCAGTTCTTTGTAACTTATATTTCTTTACCTTTTAAAAAGAGTGAAATATTTTACATATAAGTGAAAGTTTTTGAACAGAGGTGACATATTTTGAACTGGAGTGAAATATTCTGCTCTGGAACGACTCATGCAGCCTCAGTTCTTTGTAACTTATATTTCTTTACCTTTTAACAAGAGTGAAATGTTTTGCATATAAGTGAAATTTTTTGAACAGAGGTGAAAAATTTTGAATTGGAGTGAAATACTCTGGAACGACTCATGCAGCCTTAGTGGCAGCCTAAGCTCTTTGTAACATATTTCTTTGCCTTTTAAAAAGAGTGAAATGTTTTGCATATAAGTGAAAGTTTTTGAACATAGGTGAAACATTTTGAAGTGAAGTGAAATATTCTGCTCTGGAACGACTCAGGCAGCCTCAATTCTTTGTAACTTATATTTCATTGCCTTTTAACAAGAGTGAAATATTTTGCATATAAGTGAAAGTTTTTGAACAGAGGTGAAATATTTTGAACTGGACACTATCTGAGATGTTGGGATTCCTACCATACGTATGTTCTTAATTTCTACCTTTTTCGGCGTACATATTTTTCGATGTGACCTAAGGTATGTCACCGACAATAGATTTAGGTCATGGTTATGCTCAATGACTGCATCTGCTATTGTCCATTTCCCTTTCTTTGTGAGAAGTCTTGCCTTTATTGATGCAGGGCAACCCACTTTTGGAGAGTCTCTTGGGCGCTCACTGTTAGGATTTCTCCTTGACACCCCTGATTTCCAACAACCTAAATGCTTGAAATTTGGTATTCCTTTGTAGCTCCGACTGCATAATGTAGTGATGCCAAATCCAACTGATTTTGCATATGCATTATAAAATTTGTGGACATCTTCCCCTGTATCAAATTATATTCCTATTTCTGGTGGGAACACACACAGTGCAGGCTTCTCAACATTTTTTGTGGGTGTATTTAAAATTTCACATTCATTGATGTCAACGAAAGGTGTAGGCTTCTCCATCGCATCTGTAATACTAAAATACATTGTTTATATATGAAATCCACTGTAATAAGAATGAAATATACTATACAAGACTGTAATACATAATTAAAGAATTATCGGTGCACTGTATCAATGAAATATTTTGTACAGATAATAGATATAATGTACTAGCAATGAAATAAAATGAATTTGAATGAAATATTTTGCTCGGTTATAATCATACTGCGTATCAGTGAAATCTTTTGGACGGTTATTCAATATAATGTACAAGAATAAAATTTACAATATAAGAGTGAGATATAATGTGCAAGAATGACATATTATTCAGGACTATATCAATGAAACATGTTGTATATTTGTGAACTATAATGTACAATAATAACATATCATGCCTAATAATGAGATGGCTCCAGTTAATGAGATATGCTATCTTAAATGGAGCTTCATATTTAATGTGTAACAACAAGTACTCCATCTATTTATTCTTCAGCATAATAGTCTATCGTCTGCCCTTAATACTGCTGCAATATATTTTACATTGAATACGTTTCCTCCAATTTCAGTTACACATTTACTTCAGAGAAAAAAGGTAAACAGAGTAAACGGAAGGAGCAAGAATATCATATCATGCCTAATAATGAGATAGCTCCAGTTAATGAGATATGCTATCTTAACTGGAGCTTCATATTTAATGTGTAACAAGTACTCCATCTATTTATTCTTCAGCATAACAGCCTACCGTCTGCCATTAATACTGCTGCAATATATTTTACATTGAATACGTTTCCTCCAGTTTCAGTTACACATTTACTTCAGAGAAAAAAGGTAAACAGAGTAAACGGAAGGAGAAGATGCTGCAGCATGTACCGTTTTTCTCCTTTTATCTCACTCGCTCCGCAGAGCCTTGAATACGTCTCCTGATCAGACCTCCATCCTGTCTCCATAGAGAGAAAGTGAAGCCCGCGGTAACAATAAAATGAAGAGTAATACTTTTTACTCTAAAATGAAGGCTTTAATATATCCATCACATAAGGATATTTTTGATATGCCAAACATCGAGACTTGCGCGGGAATGACACCATTTAATGCCTTTTGGGACAATGCCATTAAATCTGTCAGAGCACATCTCGGTTCATCCGATCGGTGAAGTGGTATATGCCAACGTGGACCAATCGTCTCGGTTTGTTGCAGAATGAGGTGACTTTGTGCACCGCATTAGGTGCACAAAGCATTACTCATGAAGTTATCATGCTACCATGAAAACCCAATCAAGCTATTTTCACACAATCCATCTTCTAGAAATTCTTTCACTCATATCAAATGAAGCTCAATGAAGTATACCGATATCATGATGAAGCTCATATTCAACTTGTCATTCCAAAGATGTTAAACATATGAAACTCCACAAGTATATGGCAATTCCATACATTATAGCAAGAAAATAAGGATGTTCAAGCACATGAACTTGGAAGTCATATCAATGCACCATTAAATTTTTTTTGACAAATAGTCAAGAAATATTTTACAATTATCAAAATCACACACTCAACACATAGTTTATATATATATATTTAAAGTTTTTAGTTTTCTATAATTTTAGTTCATTTTATAACTTTTAAGAAATTTAGGAGTGTGTTAGGAATTATTGAAAATCTTTTATTCCTTAAGAAAGGATTTTTTTTCCTTCCGACACTTGAAAACATTCTGAAAAAAGTAATTTGTTATGATTAGGGGTTATTAGAGGAAAAAATCAAACCTACCGTGTGAATTATAGTGTTAAAACTCAGCGATGGTTGAAAATCTCAGCGACCGATGAATGTGACGGAGAGGGAGATACCTGAGCAGAAAAAATAGAGAACCTTCGTGTTTTGCGACTGCCCCGCGACCGTGGACGCCGCCGCCATCATCCTCGCCTGCGCAGCACGCCACCGTCGTCCTCGCCTGAGCACGCCGCCCCTCTCTTCTTCCTCCTCCTCCCTTCTTCCTCTGCACTCTTCCGCAAGCATAGGCCACCAACAGGCATCTACTGTAATGTAAGGAAGCCCTTCTGTCCCACCTTTTCCGGCCGTTTCCCACGTTTCCCTGCAACTACGCATGAATTTCGTCCCTGAAGAAGAATGTTGGGTTTCTTTCGCCATCCCCACAAGCCAATGGGAAAACTTGGTCTGAGTGTGTTGTGCAATGTTTCTTCTCCCTTATGCGGAGAGGTGATTCTCTTTGGTCCTTTCAATTCCAACACTCCGAGAAGATGGAAAAAGCCAGTGGATTCTGCGCAGACGCGGCTGGAGAATCGGACCAGAGATCTCAGGCTTGATAAGCTGATGACCCAGTTGAAGAAACTGAAATTGGTTCTGAGTCTGCGGGCAGTGATCTCTAGCCGGAAGGGTCACTATGCTTCTCTTCAGCTGCTTTCAAAGTGGAGGGGCGTCGTTGGGTTGAATGTAGGGATCGGCGCTTTCCTTCGGAAGTACCCTCACATATTTGAGATATACGTGCACAAAGAAAGAAGAAATCTTTGCTGCAGATTGACCCAGAAAATGGCCGAATTGATCGAAGAGGAGTCTAAGGCGTTAGAAGAATCGGAGTTGGTGGCTGTGCAAAGGTTGAAGAAGGTTCTTATGATGTCAAAAGGTGGGGCTTTGCATGTTCATGCACTGTGGCTTATAAGAAGGGATTTGGGTTTGCCCGAAGATTTCAGAGACTCCATACTCCGCAAATATTCTGATGACTTCAGTCTGGTAAGCCCGGAGATAGCATCCATAGTCTCCAGAGATGAAACGTTTCAAGCAGAGGTGGAAAAATGGAGAGAGAAGGAGTACAGGGAGAAATGGTTGAGCGAGTTTGAGACAACGTATGCTTTCCCAGTTCAGTTTCCAACAGGATTTAAGTTTGAGGAAGGGTTCAAGGAGAAGTTAAAGAACTGGCAAAGGATGCAGTATGTGAAGCCCTATGAGAATATAGGGGTTGTTCGTAGCCGTACATGTGGTGGTATCGAGCGCTTTCAGAAGCGAGCTGTAGGAATTATCCATGAACTTCTAAGTTTAACTGTCGAAAAGATGATTGAGGTTGAAAGGCTATCCCACTTCCGAAGAGATCTTGGCATGGGAGTGAATGTGCGTGAGCTCCTCCTGAAACATCCTGGAATCTTTTACATATCCACCAAGGGCAACACCCAAACTGTGTTTCTTAGAGAAGCATATTATAGAGGTTGCTTGATAGAACCTAACCCCATCTATGCAGCTCGCAGGAAAATGTTGGACCTTATCTTGATGGGTCGCCGAAATACTGGTGTACTCCATCCACTAGAGGAGCTAGAGAAACAGAGCAACCGACTAATTCACAAGGAATTGGTGGGAGGTCCATATGATGGGGAATGGGTTCTTCCTATGTTAGACAATATTGATGCGCAGTCTGCTGATTACCGAAAATTTGGGGGCAGCAATCAACACAATAGTGAGAACAGTGAATAAGTTGGCGTATTATTCCCCAAAGCAGGAATGAATTATGTGGTACTCAAGACAGACTGCACCTGATACTTGTATTTGCCCCATTGATTGGCCAGAATTCTTCCATCAACAAATTTACCCAATCAAGAAGGCTCTAACCTTGCCAATTACCCTGCTTGAATAAGTATAGCTGATGCAATTACATTTTGCAATTATGTTTAGTGCATATGTGCCCAGGGACTTGTAACTTTCAAGTCAATGACTGGGTACCACACCAGGTAATATATCTTTTCTCATTTTTATATTTCCAAGTTTACATGAAGCTAACAAGGAGTAGAAGATTTACTTATAGCTATAGTGTTGTATTTGGACAATGGCCAGACATATGCTTCTGTCTATTTGAACCATTCACATGAGCAATATTAATGAGAAGTAACATTGGATGCATGCAACTCATCTGACTTGACCTTTCCCTCTGCTTGCGACACCTGTTCATCTTGCTTTTTGTTCAACGTTGGTGAACCCTATCATGTCTACCATTTGAACTAACAAGATCATTTGGGGGTTTAGTGCGATGGAGCATTTAATACCTAAAGCATGACCAATGGGCTATGGCCCAGTTGGTATGGGGTAGAAGGATTTAAGGGGGCACCTCCCAGGTTCTCTGCCATTGTGGGGGAGGCCCTAAAAAAAATTCCTGAAGTGGGAATTAAAATTTCTTGTTGGTAAACCTTACATGTTTAGTTAGGAATCATATTTCCTTGGGGATATACAATTCCTACTAAAAGTCAGATTAAAGAAGAGCTTTGGGGTATCGAATTTACATATTGCAGAGAAAAAATTTCAATTCCCTCCAAGAATTTAACCCCAAAGAAAACACAGTGAATTGCATTCAAAACTTGAACTACGGTTCATAAACTGAATTCAATTGCACATCTCACCAATCCCCCCTTAGCTTGCAAGTAAGGCACACTTTTTGTGGGATGTTAGTTTTTTGGTGAAACCTACTGTTGGCAAGAAATGAGCAGCCATTCATCAAGAATTGATTTTTGTTATAGATAACCAGGGTTCCTTGTCTGTGCTGTGTCACTAGCAATTGACATCCATTTGTTGAAGTTGGCCTTTCCCACTGAAAATTTAAGGACTACTATTCTTCACATGCCTTGAAATTTGCAGGCAACATAGTCTTTCTTACATGGACAACAAACATGGGACACATATATCAAGACAATAACATTAACTCTAGCAGCACATGTTGGATGAGGTGGAAGAGTGGTGATTCATTGGGAACTAATTTAGGTGAGCTTTTTACACTGAATTCCTCAGTCCTGTCCAGATTAGATGCTGGGAGTTAGGACTATCAACTCCAGTAAGATGCCTAGCAAGGCTGGCTGGCACCTGCTCTGGATGGGTTATTGAAGATTCTTTCTTTCTTTGGTAATAGATGTTTCTTTACTATCTTTAGTAAACTTATAATTGTGTCGAACCAAGATGCCATCCCTCAGCTTCAACTTTCAAGGGAATTGTTGCAACAAAAAAAAATTCATGCAATAATTGGGATGAAAAAAAAAAGGAGTGGAGGGACGCGCCCGGGGCCGGCCCCCCCCGGGGCTGGGGGAACCCGCCCGGGGCCGGCCACGCCTGGGCAGGGGGAACCCGCCCGGGGCCGGCCACCCCCGGGCAGGCCCCCCCGCGTCCGCACACGGCAGGGGGAACCCGCCCGGGGCCGGCCACCCCCGGGCAGGCCACCCCCGCGGCCGCACGGGGTAGGGCGGACCTGCCCGGGGTCGGCCCGCCCCGGGCAGGCCTGTCCGGGGTGGCCCCTCCCCGGACGGGACCCCCCTGGGACCCCATGTTAGTATTGGTGTGCTACATGCCAATTTAGGGTCGGGTAGGTCCGATAGATGTACGATCTTGTTCATTATTAATTAAGTGGTATTTGAGCGTAAATATGTGATTGTATAATACTTTACGATGTCCCTAGGATATGTGGTTGTAAAGTCAACTCGAGATAGGATCTCGATCATGAGACTGATTTTACATGGACACATACCTTAAACTGTTCTTGGTTAGAGTGTAATCACTCGGGGACTTTGATTACCTAGTAAACTAGTATACATGATGTGTATGGGACCAGTCTCATGGTCACTGGTGCGGGACACCAACACATATGTGTAGGTGTACGTCCTTGGAGGATGTACACTGAACTGATCCGCTATTGGATCTTCAGATGGTTGATTATACCTAATGTCAACTGAAGATCCAACTATCTCAGTAGCATCGTTGGTCCTTTGACCTGAGACATTGATTGGATCTTACACGAGGATCGGAATGATTTGATGAATTGGCTAAGTGACTTTAACTATAAGTCATGAATTGCCGAGTCATTAACCATTTCAAGATACGTGTTAAGATCATCAATGGTCAAGAGGGGATCGCTCACTGTCAGGTATAAATAAGATAGTTAATTAGAGATGTTGACATCAACTAAGTCTTGGTTGTCCAAGACCTTCTCCATGAAGGATTTGGGAGAAGCATCCTATGTGCTGGGCATAAGGATCTATCGAGATAGATCTAAAAGGATGATAGGATTATCCTAATCCATGTACATAGACACTATCCTCAAAAGGTTTAAGATGGAAAATTCCAAGAGAGGTCTCATTCCCATGAGACATGGAATTTGCCTATCCAAGGGGATGAGTCCTAAAACTTCTGAGGAGGTGGCACACATGAATAAGGTCCCATATGCTTCGGCGATAGGGTCAATCATGTATGCAATGCTATGTACACGACCTGATGTTGTCAATGCTTTAAGCATTGTAAGTAGATATCAAGCAAATCCAGGCGAAGAGCACTGGAAGGCAGTAAAGGGTATCCTGAAGTACCTGCGAAGGGGTAAGGATCTTTTTCTGCTTTATGGAGGAGAGGACCTACAGCTTAGAGCTTACACAAATTCTAGTTTTCAGTCAGATCTAGATGACTGCAAATCCATGTCTGGATTTGTATTCATGTTGAATGGAGGGGCAGTCAGTTGGAGAAGCTCCAAGCAAGATACAACCGCAGATTCGACGACGGAGGCAGAATATATTGCTGCAGCTGAAGCTGCTAAGGAAGCCGTCTAGATGAAGAAATTCATCTTGGAACTTGGCGTAGTTCCCGAGATATCAGCTCCCATCCCATTGTTTTGTGATAATAATGGGGCCATCGCCCAGGCGAAGGAACCGAGATCTCACCAAAGGTCAAAGTATATTCTTAGGCACTTTCACCTTATTCGGGAGATTGTTGATCGTGAAGATGTGACGGTAGAGCGTGTACCGTCAGAAGACAACATAGCAGATCCACTGACTAAGCCTTTGACACAGACTGTATTTGAGCGTCATCGGGATAAGATGGGCCTCAAAGTTGTGGGCAATTGGCTGTAGTTCAAGTGGGAGATTGTTAGTGTTGGTGTGCTACATGCCAATTTAGGGTCGGGTAGACCCTATATATGTACGATCTTGTTCATTATTGATAAAGTGGTGTTTGAGTGTAAATATGCGATTGTGTTACTTTACGTTGTCCCTACGATATGTGGTTGTAAAGTCAACTCGAGATGGGATCTCGATTATGAGACTGACTTTATATGAACACATACCTTAAACTATTCCTGGTTGGAGGGTAATCACTCGGGGACTTTGATTACCTATTAAACCAGTACACATGATGTGTCAGTGATCAGTCTCATGGTCATTGGTGCGGGGCACCAACACATATGTGTAGGTGTATGTCCTTGGAGGATGTGCACTGAACTGATCCGCTATTGGATCTTCAGATGGTTGATTATACCTAATGTCAACTGAAGATCCAACGGTCACAGTAGCATCGTTGGTCCTTTGACCTGAGACATTGATCGGATCTTACACGAGGACTGGAATAGTTTAATTACTTAGCTAAGTCACTTTAACCATAAGTCATGAGTTGTCGAGTCATTAACCACTCCAGGAGACGTGTGAAGATCATCAATGGTCAAGGGGGGATCGCTCACTGTCGGGTATATATCAGACAGTTAATGGGTCATGACATTGACGCTCCATTAAATCCCTGGCCAGGGTCGTGTGAGTTCGTTTAGAACGGACGTCATACACTTTAAGGGGGTCATAGTCAAATGGCACGATCATGGGGTTTGACAGAAACCATACCCTCGATCGTACCAGACTCATAGAATGAGCGAGGGATTATATCGATGCTGTAATTGTGGACTTACAGGTACCAGACAGGCTGGTTTAAACCCGGCGTCCTCTAGGATCACGCGGATTTGCTTGACCCAACGTGATCGAAAGGTTCGGAATAAATTAAACTATTATTCTGCTCTTGTAGAAGCGAAGAATATGTTTAATTTACTTCTAATTGGAAATTAGAAGTTAATGGGCCTTAAACTAGAGTGACTATGGGCCTAGAGGATCACACACAATGGATTCTTGGGTGACGGATTATTGGTATACAAGTGTATGTATTAATTCCTTTTAATTCCTTTTGGAAAGGAGTGTAAATAGAGCTTAATACATATGTATAATAATAGATAGGACATATATACAGTTTTGGTCTTTTGGAATCCTTTTCTAAAAAGTCTAAACTCTATATATAGATCCTACGTGAAGCTCATTCGAGCTTCTTATTTCCTTCCCTTAAGCTAACCAAGCATTAAGCTTAAGGGAGAGGATTAGTCTCCCCCTTTCTCCCTCTTGCTCTCTCTCTCTCTAGGAGGTGATAGAGTCGGGGATAGTCGTGCCGGGGAGGTACCGTCACTGCGCAAGGGTCCGTGTGGATCATCTCTAGAGGCCGTACTGTTGTGCGGCTCAGTTTTTCTGCATCGGGCTTAGCGGACAGCGTCGTTCCGCGCAAGGTGAAACACACAACCCGTAATTAGGGTATTAGAAACACCGATTAGAGCATATATTAAGCTTTCCACAACACCGGGATCGGGCAAATGAATTTTTATTATCCGCTGCATAGCCCGTAGGTGCTGTGCGAAACCTTACAGGGTGGACGTGGGGAACTCACCCTCCAATTTTCAACACGATCTGAGCTCCTAATTGAGAGCTAAAAATCGCGCACTAGGATTTTGTCCAGAGATGGGCAGAACTCCGGTGAAGTGGCGGTGGCGGTGCGATGGCAGCTCGATGGCGGCGGCAGTGGAGCTTCACACTCCGGGAAGGAGAGATCACTTGGAATCCACCAAGTTGTGTAGGGAATCCACCCTAGAAACACAGCAATCCAGCTGCAAGGGGAGAGGAGAGAGGGGGGGCGCCCTTGGGCTTGGAGTAATTTCCAATTTTTTCTTTCATTAATTCTATGAAAATACCAAATTACAAGGGTTATATAGAAATGTAAAAATGTCTTAAACTACCCTCAGATCTAGGGTTAAGAATGGGCAAACAAGGGATATAAGATTATCTCCCACATGTAGTCAAATGGCCACAATAAAAAATCATATATGGAAGGGTACGCCCCCCCCCCCCCCCCCCCCCTTTTAAGAGGAAAAAAATTGATTTTTCTTCTTTTACATCCTTAGTCCAAGTCCTCCCTTGGACCATGGAACAGCCCCATAAGCTCACCTTGGACTTTGAACCAGCCCCACATGGGCACGGAAAATAAGGTGGGGGACCCTACTGGACCTACTAGACTTTTACAAAGAAACCCAGAGACTTTAAAGACTAACCTTTTGGCTTATAATACCTTACAATTGTAAACCTAATTAGTCAAGGGTATAAATACAAACAAAAGGATGCAAATGTAAAAAAAATGTTAGTGCTCGATGTTGATTCTCATCAAGATGAAGACGGTGGTTGGCATGGGTTTCACAGGGCAACTTCAATGCTGGATTAAATGAGCAAACAAAAGTGGTTGCACCGAAAGGAGGTCTTAATATGTCGGTCACAAGGGGAAAGTAACATGTTTAATGGGTAAGTTTGGCCCTATAAAAGGGGCTTAAGGTGGCAGAGATGGGGGTTATTAATTTTTGAGTGTTAGGATATTTAGGTGCAAGACTGAGATCTAGAGGGGGCGGGTGAATAGATCCCCTCCAAAAATTTCTTCAATTAAAACGCTCGCTTTAAAATCGTGTGGAAATAAAACTAGATGGCTCAAGCTAAACAGATGTTCTATTGCAATTCACACTCAAAATCTTAGCAAGCACACGTTGCCTGAGATTCTACAAATCACGTAGACAACACTTCGCAGCGATGTTGGATACAAACTGATAACATACAGAAAAACTTCAAATAGTAAATGCTCAAATAGCCTGCGAAGGGGGATATCATATATGGAATTGGACAGTCACACAAACTATAGTGCATAGAGATTTTAGATGGTTCAGTCTACTACCACAGACCGACATCCATCCCCCACTCAAACTTGAGTGAGGTTTTTCGCTGACAAATAACTTGAACCGCTGAGCATCACGGCTTGCCTACACCATTGAGCAACACATCTTGCTATCCGCTGAGCCTTACAGCTATGCTAACCCAAGGAATCAATCCTTGCTGTTGAGCCTCATAGCTTGCTATCCGAGGAACCAATCCTCGCCGCTGCCTAACAGCTTGAAGATAGATTCAGAAGAAAACAAGGAAACGGAAGAACAATAGAAAAAACACGAACAAAGCAAATGTAGCCCGGTGAGCACAGTGGTCTAGATTTGATCCAAAGACCACAGATCTGAAATAACTCTTGCTGCACACTCTTTCACTGCTCGGATACTTCACTCTTCTTCTTCTTCCTCTAACGATCTCCTTCTCTAAACTCTCTCTTCTTTCTCTCAATTCTTTTCTTCTGCTCACTCGATGACACTCTTCTCTTCACCGCGGCTCTCTTTCTCTACTTCTTCTCTTCGCAGCACTACTCTCTTGGCAGCCTTCTGTAACAGCTCCCCTCTATCTCAGCCCAGTCGCCCCCTTTTTGCTCAGAGAAGGATTGATGTGGCACAGCCCAAAGACCACTAAATATGATGAGATAACCCTAGGACTTAGACCCGCAAGCATACAAGCGCTCAATGATTCTCACAATGACGATTTTTGCTCACCCGATTCACACGTTCACCCGGTGGGTCCGAGAGATAATGATGAAGGTCCGGGGTGGGACCCAATTGTTCTAATGGACTTACAATGCTAGGACTGAACCCAAATGAGTCTAGGATACCCAACTTTGTGGGCGGCTGGCCCGCAAGGCGGGGGGCTTGGTGGCACTCACTCACGGTCCGCGGTGGACACTAACAAACTAGCATGCAAGTTCGAGCCCTCTTCTCACCGCCGACGAGCAATCAAAGCAATACTAAACTAGCAGGAATAAGGCTACTAAGGATAGTATCAGAAGCTCACCTGATCGGTGTGAAGACACCGATCCCGATCGGAGACGAGGGCGCGCCGGGAGGCGAGGGTATGCACCCGATCGCCGCGGCGATGTAGCTTGACCTGAAATTGCAAACGGTACAGCATTACTCCTCACGCAGGAGGGGTGATCTTGGGGTGGGGGTTATGCTTAATACATTCAAAACTACCTCCACGCAGGGAGGGGCCTTCAGCCGGCCAAGCGGGATGGGGAGAGATGCAAAGGAAACCGAGTTTTCGAGCTTCACCGATTCTGTCTAGCTTCTGTAATTCTGGATAGGGAGTCGATGTTGATGCAGCCAATAAATCCACCGAGCTCAGAATCTCATGAGACTTGCGCCAAAAGATTGCTAACCGGAGAGGGGTGCGGTTTGAATTTTTGGATGACATTCTGATCTAGGGGCTGACTGCTCTGGCGACTTGAAGATGGATGCAGCTCTGGTCTCTGGCCGAGCTCAGTCTGAAACGGCAGGTTGCAGAAGCGGGCACGGTCGCTCCTGAGCTCCAAATCTGGCACCACTGGACTCGTTGGAATCGTATATGAGTCTACTTTGCAGCAAAATAAACGGGGAAGTCTTCTGATGTCGGAGATGAGATGGGTGTCCAGAGAAGTGGATGGTGGTCGGGGCAGACTGTGAGGAGGCAGATCGGCGTGGTTGTGGTAGAAAATTGGTATCTCTGGTTGTCAGATGCCGAACGGGATTCCGCCTTCTGTTCCTGGATGCTAACAGGGGAAGGAAGAACTTTGTTGAAGACCCTGAAGACTGGTTCCTTCAAGGCTCGTCGTGGGAGAGTCTTCTCTGCCGCTCTGGCTCCTGGTCTGAGAGGTTCTGCGCAGTCGGGGAAGAACAGCCTTCACGGACGGCCACGAACTCGGAATGGAGTGATTCCACCTCGCCTGCGAAGAGCACAGGGAGGCCTTTCCAGAAAGTTAGGCCACGCCACCAGCAGAACCAGGATGCAGTCGTGGACGTCGCTGCAACAGAGTGCTAAACTGCAGGTCGGCCTGCACACAAAGCTGGAGTGGAGAAGAGAGGAGGGGGTGAACTTGGCTTGAGGGGAGAGGAGGGGTGCGACCTAGGGAGCAAGGAGGGAAGGGGAGATTCGAATTTGGGCTTTGGAATGAGTTAATTCAGCCTTGGGAAGGTGGAGATATGCTTAGGGAAGTGAAAGGGGTAGGTGGTGGTTGGAGGGTGAGGTTTTGAGTGGTGGAACTTCCTTGGGACTAGGTGAGGATTAAAGAGGGGTTGTGGGAAGTTGTGGGGAGTTAATGGAGGTAGGTGGGGGTTGGAAGTGGTTGAGAGGGGGAGGAGAGAGAGTGAATTTCGAAATTTAGAGAGAGGAGGAGAGAGAATGGAGAGATAATGAGAGAGAGAGAGATATTGAGAGAGTTTGAAAGGGTTTTCTTCAATATTCATCAAAAGTTAGTACAAGTGGAGAGATGGGGCCTATATATAGGCAACCACTCTTTACATGACCAAAATGTCCCTGACAATAGGACAAAAGACCAAGCATAACCTAGACTCAATCCTATGGGCCCATAACTAAGGAAATAAGACCCAATTACGCAAAATAAGGGAAATGGACTAGAACCACATGACTCAATAAAGGAAAATACATAAGATAGGACTCAATAAAAGAAAAATACATAAAATGAACTTGGGAAAATGAAGATAACAAGTGGAGACCATGATCAATCCATATCAAGAGTGTGTAGACGACCAAAGCTAGAGGGAGTGTCGTGAGATGCCCTCATCAAATCCCCCGGGGTGGGGAGAACTCGACCCTGTCGAGTATGTGTCTGCCTGACTGTCGTACTGCTCCATCATGTCGGGGTCCAGGCGCATCAAATCCTCCCGACTCACCCATGCATCACTACAAGAAAAAGTGGCTATAGCGACCGAATTAGCGACCGATTAAATCGGTCGCTAGTCGGTCCCAAATAGAGACCAATTCGGAGACCGAAATAATCGGTCGCATAACCGAGACCGTTTCAGCGACCGAATGTATATCGGTCGCTAATCGGTCGCTATTATTGCGACCGAATTAACTTCGGTCTCCAGTCGGTCGCTGATGCCGTTATACTTCCTACTACGACCCCCGCCCGCCCGAGCCCTCCCGCCCGAGCCCCCCCCCTCCCGCCCGAGCCCCCCCTCCCGAGCCCCCTTCCCCTGCGGCCCCCTCTCCGCCCTAGCCCCCCTCCCCGCTCCCGCCCGAGCCCCCTCCGCCGGAGCCCCCCCTCCGCCCGAGCCCTCCCGCCCGAGCCCCCCTCCTCCGCCGGAGCCCCCCTCCCCGTGCTGCCTCCCGCCCGAGCCCCCCTCCGCCGGAGCCCGTCGCCGCGCCGCTCGCGTCGAGTCGCCGTCGCCGCTCGCCCTGCCGTCGTCGCCCTCCGCAGGTACCTCTCTCTCTCTCTCTCTCTCTCTCTCTCTCTCTCTCTCTCCCTTCCCCCTCCGTCACCGGCCTGCTCCCCTCCCCCGCCGGCCTACTCCCCTCCCCCCTGCGGCCCCGTCGCCGGCTTGCTCCCCTCCCCTCCCCCCTGCGGCCTGCGCCCCCGTCCCCCTCAGATCTCCTTCCCATCCCCATGCCCCTCCCCCTCCGGCCTGACCCCTCTGATCCCCCTCCCCTTCCCGTCCCACTCCGCCTCCCCCTCTGCCTCCGACGGTCTCCTCCCTTCCTCCCCTTCCCGTGTCCCCCTCTGCCTCCCCCTCCCCTTCAACTCGATCCTTAATCTTATTCTAGCAAGTAAATCTATTTTTACATCGTCTATATCTGCATCATCCATGGTTGCTATGCTACATCATCTATCTTTGCTATAATGTATCATCCATGTTTTGTAATATCCAACTTTTCCATTTTAGATCGTCCATTTGTTGCATCATCTAACTTTTTGCACTTTTGATCATCCATCTTTTGCATCATCTAACCTTTCCAACTTTATATGATTCTTTTGTCAACTTTTCTAAACATGGGCAATCTTTCCGTCCACTTTAAAAATTTTCATCCATGATTTCAATTTATCATCTATCTCTATCTACTCTACTTCATCTATCTATTCTATTTCACACTATACTCCATTATTTAGTATTTTTGACCTTTTAATAGATGAATCTTAAAAAATAGTCAACATAAAAGTTGTAGATAATCGAGTTACATTTTAATGAGTTTAATTTCACCTGATTTAGACATTGTTACACAAAGTTATACTATAAATAATGGGCTACTTATTTAAACTAGTGAATTTGACTTAATGGGCGCAAACCAATCAAATGGGCTGACTTATTGGGCTCTTATCATAGAAAATCGAATACTCTATTGGACTTCTTAAAATTGGGGTGCTACAGGATAACCCGATTCCATAGCAGTATAATATAGTACCGACTGTGCCACTACTCGACTCAACGACTCATTTTTTGGTTGCCTCCTCGCCGTCGTCGAGAATGTAATTTCTCTCGCCCTTTGCCCTCTTCTCTAGCTCTCCCTCCTCTGTCAGCCTCTTTCCTTTGTCAGGTTTGTACCGGGGCAAAGAGTGAACAACAATCAAAACTTGCAGCACGGAAGGTATGAACACCTTTCTAGTTTCTTCACAATGTTTTGTTGTTTCTTGCTCACCTCATGCATATCTAATCCGGTACATCTTATTGCCAGTATGCTCGCATCATTCAGAAGTTGGGATTTCCTGCTAAGTTCAAGGTAGCTATGATGATGACACACACTGACACATGCAGTCTGCTGATATTCTGTTTTTATTTGCTTGCTAGTTGCTACTTAAGGATATCTTTGTTAACCTGCCATTCTCTTGCTTTAGGATTTCAAGATTCAGAATATCGTTGGTTCATGCGATGTAAAATTTCCCATCAGACTGGAGGGTCTGGCTTATGCCCATGGTGCTTTCTCAAGTGTAAGTTACCTCTGACATTTCGTTTTGTGCATTATATTACTCTTGCATCCACATTTCAAAATTATGTAACTGTTGTCACCTTGAGAACCAAACAGGGAAATGAACATCTATCTAACACATTATCTGGCTGCAAGATTATATTATCAATTGAAATTCTCAGTATACCCTGGCCATCCATAAATCCCCCGCCAAAAAGAGAAACAAGTCTCAATCTCTCTTAAATCAACTCTGGGATACCTCTCCCTTTTATATGCAAATTTTTTTTAAGGTTGCTAGGATTTTCTATTTCTTGGCTTTCCGAGTGGGCTATGCATTTGAATGCAGTTGCATGTTGGCTTCTGACAGTATGAACCAGAGCTGTTTCCTGGCCTGATCTATCGGATGAAGCAACCAAAGATTGTATTATTGATCTTTGTTTCCGGCAAGATTGTTCTTACAGGAGCAAAGGTGAAGGAATTCCTGAATATGATTGATGGTTGTCATCAAGTTTGTTATGTTAGTTCTGACTTGCCAATTCTTGGCATGTGGCAGGTGAGAGAGGAGACATACACGGCTTTTGAGAACATATATCCGGTGCTTTCAGAGTTTAGGAAAGTCCAGCAATGGTATGCATACTTTCTTGCATGGAACTTATTCTTATTAGAAAATTATTTTGTAGCAAGAAATGAAAACAACATAATATAAATCTGAATTCCTCTTGTTGCCTTAATATCTTGCTTTTGCAGACTGTTGATGATCATGTTCACGCTTTTGGTTTCTTTTAAGAGGTGCGACTCACCCATGTAGCTGGAGGCATTGAATTGTCCGGCTTTGAAAATACCATAGCACGATTTACTTGTAAATGCAATCAGTTGAACTTCTTCCACTTAATACTTTCCGCATGTTGCAGTTTGTGTGCTTGGCACGTTCTTGGGAATTATGGTTTCTCTTTTCTCTAACAATGTTGTAGCTAGACAACAATCCCAGGGTATGTCCAAGGTAGGCTCAAGTCATCTAACACTTACCTTTCTAAAAAGATCATTTTATGGTGCTATGTTTTAACTGCTATAATTTTTGGGGGTTTCACGGGTTTTAAAATCCCTAAAATCCCTTCAGTCCCTAAAAAGTGACCATGGAAAATTAAAATCCGAAGATTTTAAAATTGGATTGCAGCATTTCAGCGCACACCAAACAATTCCCAGGTTGCTCCTTGCATGCATCATCCTCTTTTTTTTTTTTAATTATTGAAATGCGCCTTGCATCCTTCCCCGTAACTGGTGTATAGCAAATATTGCACGTTCACATTTTAGTTGCCTGTTTCGGTTTTTTGCTAAAATGGGGCACGAGGGAAGTGGGTGGTTGTTTGACGGTACGATCGCAACATTGACTTTGTTTTGGACTGTTGATTTCTTTGCGCGCACGTTAACGTTTTGCTTCTGATCAAATTATTATCATGTGTTTCTGCAGATGGTTTTTGGGGGGATGGTTCTCCGCCGGTGTGCTGCTGCTGTGTTACTGCTCGAACTGTAAATAGGTGGAAGAGAAGAACGTGGTGATGAGTAGCGCTGCGTCCATTTGGGTGGAACCCGGATTTCTCGTCGATATGTTTAGGGGCATGCCGGTGTGGGGGAGAGGAACGGAAGTGGGCAGAGAGCGAGATTGGTTTTGTGTGGAAAGGGGGCCATCTGTTGGGTGGGAAATGTGCTTTATGCTACCAAATATCATCTTACAAAATATAAGTATTTTAGATTGAGGAGGGGAAAATATCATTTTCTTAACTCTAAATATCATCTTACACCTATCCTCTGGATATTAGAATCAACAGGCAGACTGTTCTGCAGGATTTTCCATAGGTGTATAGAGATTTTGGTTAGAACTGAAAGTGAAAAGATATGTATAAATTCTATTCACTTGAGTGGGGGAGGATACAGATCTATAAATATTCATAAAGCTAGAATAATATAAGGAAAGTAACATATAGACATGAATAAAATATGCCAATTTAGGTGAAAAGATCTCCCCAAAGTCTGGTAACTGTCATGGCAGGAAGCCAGGAACAGCACCTCTAAGCAAAGGAAGGGCAGTTCATACAAAGGAGCATAGGTCATAAGTTACAAGAAGTGAAGGATATTATATGCTTGGTCTCCATATCCTCCATGTATTATGAGAAGCTTGCATCGTATATGCAGGACATATTTAACATCACTGCAAAAGCTGTGAGGGAAGATGAGGAACCTGTTGCTCTACAAGCTATTGAATTCTGGAGCTCAATATGCGATGAAGAGATTGACATCTTAGATGAATATGGAGGGGATTTTTCTGCTGATTCTGACACCCCTTGCTTTTATTTTATCAAGCAGGCACTACCTGCGCTTGTCCCTATGCTGTTGGAGACACTCCTTAAGCAAGAAGACGACCAAGATCAGGATGAAGGAGTTTGAAATCTTGCAATGGCTGGAGGAACATGCTTGGGTTTGGTTGCACGGACCGTGGGAGATGACATTGTGCCTCTTGTTATGCCATTCATAGAAGAAAACATTAACAAACCTGAATGGAGGCAGCGAGAAGCAGCAACTTATGCATTTGGTTCTAAAATCTGAAATACCGGTCGGATGGCCGTGCCGGTCATTCCAATACGACCGGGGAGATGAAAGTGACTTGTCAGAACTGACGGAATCCAAATCGGATGCCCGGTTTGAGCTCGGCGCTCAAACTTCATTTTTAAAATACACTTATTTCAAATGAACTGTTAGGACGGGTCCGGGGGTCTAAAATCTGAAATACCGGTCGGATGGCCGTGCCGGTCATTCCAATACGACCGGGGAGATGAAAGTGACTTGTCAGAACTGACGGAATCCAAATCGGATGCCCGGTTTGAGCTCGGCGCTCAAACTTCATTTTTAAAATACACTTATTTCAAATGAACTGTTAGGACGGGTCCGGGGGTCTAAAATCTGAAATACCGGTCGGATGGCCGTGCCGGTCATTCCAATACGACCGGGGAGATGAAAGTGACTTGTCAGAACTGACGGAATCCAAATCGGATGCCCGGTTTGAGCTTGGCGCTCAAACTTCATTTTTAAAATACACTTAGTTCAAATGAACTGTTAGGACGGGGCATTTGGTTCTAAAATCTGAAATACCGGTCGGATGGCCGTGCCGATCATTCCAATACGACCGGGGAGATGAAAGTGACTTGTCAGAACTGACGGAATCCAAATCGGATGCCCGGTTTGAGCTCGGCGCTCAAACTTCATTTTTAAAATACACTTAGTTCAAATGAACTGTTAGGACGGGTCCGGGGGTCTAAAATTCGAAATACCGGTCGGATGGCCGTGCCGATCATTCCAATACGACCGGGGAGATGAAAGTGACTTGTCAGAACTGACGGAATCCAAATCGGATGCCCGGTTTGAGCTCGGCGCTCAAACTTCATTTTTAAAATACACTTAGTTCAAATGAACTGTTAGGACGGGGCATTTGGTTCTAAAATCTGAAATACCGGTCGGATGGCCGTGCCGATCATTCCAATACGACCGGGGAGATGAAAGTGACTTGTCAGAACTGACGGAATCCAAATCGGATGCCCGGTTTGAGCTCGGCGCTCAAACTTCATTTTTAAAATACACTTAGTTCAAATGAACTGTTAGGACGGGTCCGGGGGTCTAAAATTCGAAATACCGGTCGGATGGCCGTGCCGATCATTCCAATACGACCGGGGAGATGAAAGTGACTTGTCAGAACTGACGGAATCCAAATCGGATGCCCGGTTTGAGCTCGGCGCTCAAACTTCATTTTTAAAATACACTTAGTTCAAATGAACTGTTAGGACGGGTCCGGGGGTCTAAAATTCGAAATACCGGTCGGATGGCCGTGCCGATCATTCCAATACGACCGGGGAGATGAAAGTGACTTGTCAGAACTGACGGAATCCAAATCGGATGCCCGGTTTGAGCTCGGCGCTCAAACTTCATTTTTAAAATACACTTAGTTCAAATGAACTGTTAGGACGGGTCCGGGGGTCTAAAATTCGAAATACCGGTCGGATGGCCGTGCCGATCATTCCAATACGACCGGGGAGATGAAAGTGACTTGTCAGAACTGACGGAATCCAAATCGGATGCCCGGTTTGAGCTCGGCGCTCAAACTTCATTTTTAAAATACAAGATGAAATTTGAACTTATATTGTGTGTGTGTATTTATATATATGAAAATGAGCTGGCTTAAACTATTGGCATACTCTTGTTAATGCTTGATTTCTTTATTAAGTCTTGTTAATGCTTGATTTCTTTATTAAGGATTTGATTATAATTTTTTTAAATGATATACAGGATCATCCGTCGCGAGATGTTGGACGAGACGACGACCAGGATGATGTTGGACGAGACGACGACCAGGATGAGACATATGTGGAGGATTTGTGATTTTATTTTAGTTGTGTATGTTGTCATTTTATTATTATGGATGTATGATTAATTTGTGATTTTATTTTAATTGTGTGTAATTTGAGGTTCGTGGAGATTGTGATCCGTGTAGTTGATTTATTATTGTTTTATGAAATTGTTATTTATCAGGTGTTTGTATGTGATGAATTTGAGATTTGTCGATATTGTTGTCTGTGTAGTTGATTTTATATTTATGTTATGAATTTGTTATTTATCAGGTAATTTATTTATCAGTTTAAATAAATTTTTTAAAAAAAAATAATGCAAAATTAGCGACCGCATGGAGACTGAATTGCGACCGAATAGCGACTATACGTTATATTTCTTTTATTAAATAATTATACTTGGCGACCGACTGGCGACCGAATTGAGACCGAATAAATCCGATAGGTTAATTTTATTTTTAAAAATACAACATAATTAGAGACCGAATAGCGACCGAATTGAGACCGACTTAATTAGCGACCGATCAGGCGACCGATTATAATCGGTCTCTGGTAACGACTGATACTGCGACCGAATTATGTCGGTCGCTATATAGCGACTATTATATAGCGACCGACATATTCGGTCGCTAGATAGTCTCTGTTCGGTCGCAATGCAGATTTGCGACCGATCTACGACTGAATAGCGACCGCTAGGTCGGTCGCTATCCGCGATTTTTCTTGTAGTGCATCCTCGATCGGGGGACGGTTCTTCCACCTAACCAGATAGCGCTGATACACCTTGTGCCTTGTAATGATACTCTGCTTATCCAGTATTGCCTCTACCTGCTCTTGTCGGTCCCTTAAGCTAGAAAGTGGAGTCCCTCCGGGGGTGTCTCTCGTAAGGGGGGGTAAAGGCTCAAGCTCCTCACTGGGTTCCACCGCGGGGCCTTTGTAGGGTACCAGGTCCGCCACGTTGAAGGTAGGGTGTACCCCATAGCTCTCTGGTAGGTCAAGCTCATAAGCATTGCTGCCAAGTCGTCGTAGAACTCGAAAGGGTCCCGACCCTCGTGCCCTCAACTTGGAGGCAGGCCCGGGAAGGAGCCGCTCCGTCCTCACCATCACCGGGTCCCCCACTTGGAATTCACAGTGGCGCCGGTGAGCATCGGCCCGTCTTTTGTAAGCCTCATTGCTTTTACCTATATGCTTGCGGATGTCATCATGCAACTCTTTGATATGCTGTGCAAAGGACTCAGCTGAGACTGACACTCTAGCATGAGGGGGAAGGGGAATGAGATCCGAGGGGTTTCTAGGCCTAAAACCATGTACTACCTCAAATGGACTCTTGCCTATGGACCTATTGACAGAATCATTGTAGGCAAACTCAGCTTGAGATAAGAGGAGATCCCAATTCCCAGGGTGATCCCCTACAAGGCATCGGAGCAAGTTCCCAAGGCTTCGGTTGACGACCTCAATTTGGCCATCGGTTTGAGGATGATAGGCAGTGGAGAATTTGAGGAGGGTCCCCATCAAGTGCCATAGAGTCTTCCAAAAATAACTAGTGAACTTCACATCTCTATCGGACACAATAGTCTTAGGTAACCCATGGAGTCAGACTATCTCATCAAAGAATAACCGGGCGATCCTAGAGGCATCAGAGGTCTTGGAGCAGGGGATAAAGTGGGCCATCTTTGAGAACCTGTCAACCACTACAAAGATGGAATCATGTTTGCGCAAGGTCTTTGGTAGGCCAAGAATGAAATCCATGCTCAAATCCTCCCACGGTTGGTCGGGTATGGGTAGAGGTGTGTAAAGCCCGGTGTTTTGTCTTACTTGCTTGGCGGATGCACATATGCGGCATTGTCCCTCAATGTGGGCCGCATCCTTCTTGAGACTGGGCCAGTGGAATTGCCTCTCAACCAACTCTATGGTTTTGTGGACCCCAAAGTGACCAGCTAGGCCACCACTATGTAACTCCCAAACTAGGAAGTCCCTAAGTGAAGTCCTAGGTATGCAAAGCCTATCCCCTTTGAACAGATATCCATCTTGAAGTATGAACCCCTTATACTCCTTGAGTGGCTGGGTGGAAAGGGTGTTGTAGTGAGTCCCAAAGTCGGGGCAATGTGGGTATTCCCCTTTGATTCTCTCAAATCCGGTTACCTCCACTTGGACGGTGGAGAGTAAGGCTACCCGCCTACTTAGTGCATCGGCGGCGCGGTTCTCACTACCCATCTTATACTTGAGGACAAAGGTGTAGGCTTGAATGTATTCTACCCATCGGGCATGGCGGGCATTGAGCTTTTGTTGAGTGTTGAGATATTTCAAAGCCTCATGGTCCGAGAAGATCACAAATTCTTTGGGTAGGAGATAGTGCCTCCAATGCCGGAGGGATTGAACCACGGCATAAAGCTCTTTGTCATATGTGGAGTATCTCGTCCTAGCCTCACAAAGTTTTTCACTAAAGTAGGCTACCGGGTGACCCTCTTGGCTAAGGATACCTCCAATCCCTACCCCGGAAGCATCACATGTGACCTCAAAGACCTTTGAAAAGTCGGGTAGGCAAAGGACCGGGGCTTGGGTCATTTTCTCTTTAAGCTCTAGGAAGGCTTTGGAGGCTGCCCTAGTCCAAACAAATGTGCCTTTCTTGAGGCAATCCGTGATAGGAGTGGTGATAGTGCTAAACCCCCGGATGAATCTCCTATAGAAGGTGGCTAGCCCATGGAAGCCTCGGGCGTCATGAATGGTTTTGGGCTCGGGCCACTCAAGAATAGCTTGGACCTTTTCGGGGTCCATGGATACTCCTTGGGATGAGACAATAAATCCTAGGAAGGCTAGTTGATTGGTCAAGAAATGACACTTCCCGGGATTGGCAAAGAGACTCTCTTTCCTAAGGATGGTGCACACTTGTTTGAGGTGATCGAGGTGGGCTTCCTTGGATTGGCTATATATGAGGATGTCATCAAAGTAGACAACTAGAAAGATGCCAATGAAGGGCCGGAGGACCTCGGTCATGAGACGCATGAAGGTACTTGGTGCATTAGAAAGGCCGAAAGACATAACAAGCCATTCATAGAGACCGTCCTTAGTTTTAAAGGCGGTTTTCCACTCGTCCCCGGGCCTAATGCGGACTTGGTGGTAGCCACTTTTGAGATCAATTTTGGAGAAGATGGTGGCTCCCGCTAGCATGTCTAGCATGTCATCAAGCCGAGGGATGGGGAACCTATATTTGACCGTTATCTTGTTGACGGCTCGGCTATCTACACACATGCGCCAAGTCCCATCCTTTTTGGGTGTAAGAAGAGCCGGGACGGCACAAGGGCTTTTGCTAATTCGGAGGAAGCCCTTCTTGATGAGTTCTTCAATCTGCCTCCGAAGCTCGGCATGCTCGGTGGGGTTGAGTCGGTAGTGTGGGAGGTTGGGCAAGGTAGCCCCGGGCACGAGGTCGATGGCATGTTGCACATCTCTCATAGGTGGTAGTTTGTCCGGAAGCTCCTCGGGAAATACATCATGGAAGTCCTTAAGGAGTTGATGAATTTCTAGGGGGTGTGGATCGGTTGGGGTGGATTCCCCTAGACAAATGACAATGACACATACTTGATCCCCTTGGTTGACTTCTTCCTCAAACTCTTTCCTAGTGACAAGGTGTAGGCTCCTAGGAGGCTCTTTGATGTTACTAGGACTAGGACTTGATGGGGTGGGGTTTGTTGGTGTTGGGATGGGGGGAAGGGTAGTGGGTCCCTCAAGGGAGGGAGAGGCCTTCTTAGGTAGAGTGCGGGGTGGAGATGGGTTGAGTTGGATCTTCTTCCCCTCATGAATGAAGATGCAAGCGTTGGTTCTTCCTAAGAAGGTGGCATCTACATCGTAGATCCAAGGCCGTCCTAAAAGGATACTCCCAACTTCCATTGGAAGGATATCGCACCACACTTGGCCTTGATAGGATTGGAATGTAATTGGGACAAGGTAACGGGCACTAACGGGTATGGAGGTGGTATCAATCCATGCTACCCTATATGGGTGGGGATGTGGGGAGGTGGTAAGGCCCAAAAGTTTGACGGTGTCGGGTGACACCACATTCACACTACTTCCATTATTCAAGATGACCTTCCTAACATGACTCCCCATCCTTATGTAGGTATGGAATATGGTGTTTCTCCTCCAATCATGCTCTTGGTTTTGGGTGAGGGTGCATCTAACCACTCCTAGGTGGGAGTCGGTGGGTGGAGGAGGTTGTTCTTGGTTGCTCTCCATGTAGTGGTTCTCATACTCCTCCTCCCATTCAAGAGAGGGTTCATATACCTCAATCTCTCCTTCAAATTCAGCTTGGGGTTGGGGGTTGGTCTCCTCTATGAGTAAGTTTGATGCTCCCTTGGTGGGGCATTGATTGGCAAAGTGTCCATACCCATAACACCTAAAGCATTGCTGCCCACTTTGATGGTTTGGGGTCACCTTAGTGTGAGGGAGAGTGGGTGTCGAATTGGGCCTATTGGGAGTTGTATTTAGGGGCCCAATTGCGGGGCGGAATGGTGGATTGGCATTAGGAGGGGTGACCCGTGTGGGAGGAGTTCCCATGGGTGTAGGAAGGAGACCTCTTTGGGGTGGTGGAGGGTTGGCCCGAGGTGCCATGGCTCTAGGGTCCATTCCCCGAGGGGGAACCATTCGCGTGTACCGAGAGAATTTCTCGGCATCCCGAGCTACTTGGTAGGCTTGCTCTAAAGTTGTTACTTGACGCATGAATAGTTCCTTTTTGATATGGAATTGAAGCCCATTCCTAAAGCGGGAGAGTGTGACGGAGGGGTCCTCTTGGACTCCACATTTGAGGAGGTAGTAGTCAAACTTTTCAATGTATTCCATAACGGTCTTTCCTTCTTGAGTCAAGGCTTACCATTCATCTAGGAGGTTTTGATGGTAGGAAGGTGGGACATATTTGAGTTTGAGTTGGTCTTTCATGGCCCCCCATGTGGTGATTGGAACTTCCCTCCTAACTATCCTTAAGGTTTCAATATTCATCCAATGAGTCTTGGCAAGTTTGGTTAATTGCATCTTTGCAAGTCGGACTTTCCTATCCTCGGTCATTGGGTACCAATCAAAATATTGATCCATGGCTGCCTCCCAATCTAAGTAGATGCTCGGATGATGAGATCCATCAAAAGTGGGAGCATCGACTTTCACAAGTCTCATTAGTTGGTCATCCGGGTTGTCCCGGGGAGGCCTCTCATTCCTTATAGGGGGTGGGTCCCTTTCCGGTTCGGGAGGGGGGTCAAGGTTGAGTCCTCCTATGGCTGGCTCCACATGTGGAGGGGGATCTCTCCTATCTCCTTCCCTTGGAATAGGTCTATTTTCCTCAAGTTGTTCAAGCCGGGCCGTAATACCGTCAAGCCTTCCCATAATTTCGGTCATGTAGTCCACAAGAAACCTCATTTGGTCGGGAAGCTCATGCTCATTGTGAGGGGGATTTCCTTGGGGATTGGGATTCATGGTGTTATTGGAAGAAGATGGATTGCCTTGATAATGAGTTCCACTACGGGTGGTCATGCAAGGTTGGGTGGGCTATGCAAGGGTGTGCGAATGCACCTAAGAAAGACTTAGTGAGACCCAAGACTAGACTTGTAAGGACAAGCCTATGACCGCTCTGATACCACTTGATGTGGCACAGCCCAAAGACCACTAAATATGATGAGATAACCCTAGGACTTAGACCCGCAAGCATACAAGCGCTCAATGATTCTCACAATGACGATTTTTGCTCACCCGATTCACACGTTCACCCGGTGGGTCCGAGAGATAATGATGAAGGTCCGGGGCGGGACCCAATTGTTCTAATGGACTTACAATGCTAGGACTGAACCCAAATGAGTCTAGGATACCCAACTTTGTGGGCGGCTGGCCCGCAAGGCGGGGGGCTTGGTGGCACTCACTCACGGTCCGCGGTGGACACTAACAAACTAGCATGCAAGTTCGAGCCCTCTTCTCACCGCCGACGAGCAATCAAAGCAATACTAAACTAGCAGGAATAAGGCTACTAAGGATAGTATCAGAAGCTCACCTGATCGGTGTGAAGACACCGATCCCGATCGGAGACGAGGGCGCGCCGGGAGGCGAGGGTATGCACCCGATCGCCGCGGCGATGTAGCTTGACCTGAAATTGCAAACGGTACAGCACTACTCCTCACGCAGGAGGGGTGATCTTGGGGTGGGGGTTATGCTTAATACATTCAAAACTACCTCCACGCAGGGAGGGGCCTTCAGCCGGCCAAGCGGGATGGGGAGAGATGCAAAGGAAACCGAGTTTTCGAGCTTCGCCGATTCTGTCTAGCTTCTGTAATTCTGGATAGGGAGTCGATGTTGATGCAGCCAATAAATCCACCGAGCTCAGAATCTCATGAGACTTGCGCCAAAAGATTGCTAACCGGAGAGGGGTGCGGCTTGAATTTTTGGATGACGTTCTGATCTAGGGGCTGACTGCTCTGGCGACTTGAAGATGGATGCAGCTCTGGTCTCTGGCCGAGCTCAGTCTGAAACGGCAGGTTGCAGAAGCGGGCACGGTCGCTCCTGAGCTCCAAATCTGGCACCACTGGACTCGTTGGAATCGTATACGAGTCTACTTTGCAGCAAAATAAACGGGGAAGTCTTCTGATGTCGGAGATGAGATGGGTGTCCAGAGAAGTGGATGGTGGTCGGGGCAGACTGTGAGGAGGAAGATCGGCGTGGTTGTGGTAGAAAATTGGTATCTCTGGTTGTCGGATGCCGAAAGGGATTCCGCCTTCTGTTCCTGGATGCTGACAGGGGAAGGAAGAACTTTGTTGAAGACCCTGAAGACTGGTTCCTTCAAGGCTCGTCGTGGGAGAGTCTTCTCTGCCGCTCTGGCTCCTGGTCTGAGAGGTTCTGCGCAGTCGGGGAAGAACAGCCTTCACGGACGGCCACGAACTCGGAATGGAGTGATTCCACCTCGCCTGCGAAGAGCACAGGGAGGCCTTTCCAGAAAGTTAGGCCACGCCACCAGCAGAACCAGGATGCAGTCGTGGACGTCGCTGCAACAGAGTGCTAAACTGCAGGTCGGCCTGCACACAAAGCTGGAGTGGAGAAGAGAGGAGGGGGTGAACTTGGCTTGAGGGGAGAGGAGGGGTGCGACCTAGGGAGCAAGGAGGGAAGGGGAGATTCGAATTTGGGCTTTGGAATGAGTTAATTCAGCCTTGGGAAGGTGGAGATATGCTTAGAGAAGTGAAAGGGGTAGGTGGTGGTTGGAGGGTGAGGTTTTGAGTGGTGGAACTTCCTTGGGACTAGGTGAGGATTAAAGAGGGGTTGTGGGAAGTTGTGGGGAGTTAATGGAGGTAGGTGGGGGTTGGAAGTGGTTGAGAGGGGGAGGAGAGAGAGTGAATTTCGAAATTTAGAGAGAGGAGGAGAGAGAATGGAGAGATAATGAGAGAGAGAGAGATATTGAGAGAGTTTGAAAGGGTTTTCTTCAATATTCATCAAAAGTTAGTACAAGTGGAGAGATGGGGCCTATATATAGGCAACCACTCTTTACATGACCAAAATGTCCCTGACAATAGGACAAAAGACCAAGCATAACCTAGACTCAATCCTATGGGCCCATAACTAAGGAAATAAGGCCCAATTACGTAAAATAAGGGAAATGGACTAGAACCACATGACTCAATAAAGGAAAATACATAAGATAGGACTCAATAAAAGGAAAATACATAAAATGAACTTGGGAAAATGAAGATAACAAGTGGAGACCATGATCAATCCATATCAAGAGTGTGTAGACGACCAAAGCTAGAGGGAGTGTCGTGAGATGCCCTCATCAAGGATGCTTCCTATTTATATGAAAAATAGGGCTTCCGGAGAAGCTTTTTGGTTAAAGTAATTTGATTACTTTTTATCCCATTGGGCCATGTGGCAGGACGGGATTATTCCTCTACTCATCGAGCCTTGGATCATGTGCCCAAACATAAGCTTCCTGGGTCCACGTGCTACCTTTCCCACCATTCCTGGGATCATGTGTCACTTATGCTGATTATAGGGTCGAACACCTCTATTGAATCTAGACTTAAGTTAAGGGTTTCAAATCCTGTAGCATTGACTTCAGTAGCAACGGCTGATACAACAGCATCAACCTTTGACTTAGTGCATCTAGGCACTATTCTAATGCTCTGACCTTCTAGCTTAAGGCAGTGCTACTTCGATCTTTTTTTGCTACTGCTGCTAATGACCAAGACATTCAGTTGAGTTCTATTGACTTCAGGTGCTTCTGATGTCTTAAAGTCTTCTGACTTTGAGAGTTTGACTGACTTGCTGAACTTGTGCTGAAAGTGAATTGTTGTATTTGAGCTTGCTGCCGCCGCTATGGTGAATTGCTATAGACTTGGTTAATGGAGCCCTTGAGTTCCTTTTGATGACTGTAGACTGACTTCCACTAGGGTCCGTTAATTTCTTCTGCTGCCTTGACATTGTGCATTGTAATATGCATCGACCTATCCTTAGAATGCTCAGACCTTAGTTGATCACTAGGGTCCATTAATTTCTTATGCTGCCTTGACCTTGTGCATTGTAATATGCATCAACATGTCTCTTGAGTGCTCAGACCTTGTTGGTTGGAGCTTTGCTCTTCTGCCTTGAGCTACCTCATAAGTGCACCGACCGCCTCACAGATGTAGCACATGAGTATCTTGATGCATCGACATGTTGGCTTTGAAGTGTTGATATGCTTCAACTTGAGTGATATTATCAACACTGTTGCACTGACCTTTATTTGCAGGAACTACTCTGCTGCCACGAGGCAAAGCTTCAATGGATCGAGACATTTCCTTAGGCTTGACTTCCTGACGAGTGGTATATCAAGGCTTGGCTTGAAGCATCGACCTGTTGGCTTTGAAGTGTTGATATGCTTTGACTTGAGTGATATTATCAACACTACTACACTGACCTTTATTTGTAGGAACTACTCTGCTGCCACTAGGCAATGCTTTAATGGATCGAGACATTTCCTTAGGCTTGACTTCCTGACGAGTGGTATATCAAGGCTTGGCTTAAAGCATCGACCTGTGCCTTCTGCTTGTCATTGTCCCATTGATGCAGTTCTAGGTGCATCGACCTTAAGGACATAGTGGGTGAATGCGCACCGACGGCATATGACACAATGAATATATGTGCACTGACCTTACATGACACAATGAATATATGTGCACTAACCTTACCTGACAAAGAGAATGTATATGCACCGACCTGATAGCACACGTTATGTATGTAGTGCACCGACCTTATAGAGTAAGACTTCTTCAGTCGCATGGACCTTCTAGACCAAAAGTACACATGTGCATCGACCTTCTAGACCGAAAGTCATATGTGCATCGACCTGTTAGTACAAGGCCGATGGGAGATGCATCGACCTTTCAATTTAACTCTTCTGCATAAGCACTGACCTTCTAGACTGGAATACATATATGCACCGACCTTACTCTTCTCAATGCATGAACATGCATCGACCTTATAGTGCAGTAGCATGAGTATGCATCGACCTTATTGTGTATAACAATGTGAAAGTGTTGATCATGCCTGACTTCATCATTGCTTTCTTTAGCTCAATCTGCTGATTTCTTACTGTCATCAGTTCTCCACTGTCAGACTATCTTGCCACTCTCCTATGCCACACTTTACAGCAAGCTCATGAAAATGCACATGTAGAACAAGACATTAAACACTTGTTATTATCAAAACCACAGACAACAGTGTTTGGCATCATCAAACCACAATGAATCAATGCAACATAAACACATATGATATCACGTACAGATGAGTCATAGTGTTTGGCATCATCAAAATAACAGGGGTAACAATCTCCCCCTTTTTGATGATGGCAACACTATTTGTCATAAAATAACATGTTGACTCATATCTCAAACAAATCTCCCCCTTTGACTTCATCAAAAAGCAAGTAATAGTTTGAGAAAATCAGTGAAGATAAATGCAAACCATGCATTGATATAATTTAGATAAAAATTATTCTCTCCCTTTCCAAATGAACCGAAACTCCCAGATAATTCAAATCATGTAACCCTACTCCCCCTGAAAATGAGAGGTGATCTCCCCCTAGGACTAATCTGATAGAGGGGAATTGAAGTGAGGATAAGGGTAATATAGTGAGTATCAGGTATGACAATCAAGTTTAAGCAGATCATGCTGACTAATAAGATGCTGATGAAGCAATCTCCCCCTTTGATAGTACAGAGGCATTGGAATGGAAGTAAATCATCAGACATATAGAGTTAAACATACATAATTTCAATGATAGTATCAGCAAAATCACAGGAACAATCATAGATGAGTTCAGGTCATGACCGATTACATCAAGAGCAATGAGCAGAATCTTATATTGAATTGAATTGCAGTGAAGTAGAAAGTTTTCAATGAAATACCAATTTCATAAATTTAAGAATAAAAATGTTTCAGAGTCTTCCATTATAAGGGCTTATGAATAAATTTTTATTGAACAACATAGTTTAAATATGATGTATATAGAGTTTGTCCTTAGAGATTTCTGTACTCATATCTGAAGTCAAATTTTAATGAAAATGAACCAAACCCTCATATGACATTCTTGTTTAACCTCCTTCCATCTTACTTATTTAACTTTCAATGACTCCTTCGTGAATTACAAGAAATAGTATTGAGGTTAAACAGCCATGAATACATCTGATTTTGTCCAAGATTACACAATTTTTTTTTTTGCAACTATTTTCCAAATTTTTCTTTTGTTTAGCAACAATTTTCATGTTCAAAATTCAGGAGCAATTTAGTTTAGTGCACCCTTGTAACTAGAGGATACACATTATTTAGATGTCAGTATCCTTAAGCACTTGGCATGACTAACTGTCATGCTTCAAATTGAACAGAGATAACAGTAGTATAGCTTTTGACGTGAGGCACAACACGTCTTAGGTGAAGTGACCCAGTTACTCACCACACATCAAGTCATTGCTCTACCATTTTTCACAGATATTTCAATCAACTTTTCAGCAGAGATAACTAGGGCACTTCATGACATAGGTTTGCTCCATTTCTTTTACGGAGGACCCAGTTTCTTGGTGACCAAAGTCATTTCTCTGACCATATTTAATTTTCAGACATTTCTTATAACAATCAAATGTTTAAGAACAATACTCATCTCATGTATCTCAACCAAAGTAAGCCATGATTTTAAAAATTTTTAGATTTCAGAAAGTTTTACATGATATAACATGAATCAACCGGTTAAAATTTATTAAGAGATTGACTCAGATATTTTCAAGATGTTCAAATCCAAACTCAAGAAATACATGAAACTTAAACTAGTTGAAAATTTCAGACATTCATAATTCTATATAACATAATATTCCTTTTCCAGATTGTTTTCAAATTTATGAACAATGTATACACATTGAAAATTTCTGAATTAACAGTCAAGACAAGGGAATTTTGAAGAAATTAGATGACATTCTCAAAGAGAATTTAAGGTAGCCAGCACCATCTCAACAAATGCATGAGCAGCAGACAACAGATTTGAAGGCCATAAGAGTGATGAACTTAAAAGATTTCATTATAGATGAGATCGAAAATCAGATGAAGCTTGAGTAAAGAGATGACCCCTCAAAGTTCAATAAAAGTAACTGAACTGTAGCTGGAATCAGATGAGAAAATAATGAGGTTGACTAGTTGCAGCACATAACATCAGTCAGAAAAGATCATAGCCAAGAGACCAGCACAGACTGAATCAAAGAGCATCGGTTGACCAAAGTGAACAATTTGGTCGACTGAAATAGACAGTAATGGAATTATGAGGCATAGAGCTGGCAATCGATGTATATGTCAGAGTGATGAGCTCCCCTATCTATATGCATTGAAATGACAAAATTCTACGTGCAACATATGCAATGAGCATGGTAGAGAGATTGATGACTTCATACTAGTATGCTGAACTCCCCCTAAAAGTGTGTATGCAATCAATCAATCTTTTTGGTATTTTCAATATGAATGATATGCAATCAATTCTGAAATTAGTATATGCATGATAACAAATGCACATGAGTAAACTATGAAATGTAGGGACTCCCCTTATGTATGTGCATTTATGTCAATCAATCATGTTGACACATGAATGATATGCAATTAACAACATGTACGCATTGCATTGACTCCCTCTAACTAAATGCATTGAATCATCATATATGACATGAAGACCATGTAGGGGGTTATTTAACTAAGTTCATGACTGACTGAATTTATCTATATACAATTTGACCTATAGTATCAGGCGGAGAACTTAGATCCTAGGATCACCTCTCGCATGGTGAAAGCTTCCAGACAGGCTTAATCTGTCCTTATTCATATCACCATTTATTATACCATAAAGTCATGCATGAAGGTGCATCACGAATACAGTGTAGTCCTATATGCAATGCAACTTTTAAAAGTCATTTTGGCAAACACACATGTATGCGGATGAAAAATATATGCAACAAATTTTTAGCGAATGTATTATGACAAGTATCAACCAAATGTAATTAGCATGTGCATGCATCAACTGTATGCACTTCAGATTTTCAATCTACAAATGAGTGTGTAGATGAATATTTTGTAACTATCTATGACCTATGCAGATTGCATATGCACATGTAAAGGTCTATGCATGAGCAGACTAACATATGCAATGAGAGGTTTATTCATAACAGTGCAAATGATATTTTCAATCATGAAAACTCATGTAGACCAAAAATTGCAATTCCTCCTAGATCATTCAACAGCTTGAAATGTTTAACACATGAATCAGATATGTCTAGAAATACAGCTTTTAAAAGAGAAATAACAATCAACAAATAAGATTATAAAAATAGAAATGAGATTTTACCGAACTCAGGTGCCTTGGTATATTGAACCCCTTTTTATTCTTCAACCCCCAAGGCATTCCTACAAAACATGTTCTTATTTTACAAATTTTGGTACCCAAGAATTCTTGAGTCCTGAAATGTTAGTGGCACCATTGAATGGTGCTCTCCACATTTTCTGAACATAAAAATCATCAAACTTAATTACAAAGCAATTGTTCATAAAATTTCTAGATTTCCCACAATAATGACAATATCCTAGATTTTTCACAGGTTTCTGATAAAAGTGTTTTCTGAAATTCCTTGAATAACCAGAATTGTTATCATGAAACAATTTCTTTTCTTTTGCATGCCAACAATCCTTGATTGTATGGCCATGCTTTCCACAGTGAAAACATGAAAGAGAATTTCTTCTATCAACATTCAGCCAACATTCATTTACCATGTAGCCTGGTGTTCCACAACTAAAGCACACAATGTGCTGGCCACTTGAAACAGATTTATTTTCAGTAAAGACATGATGATTTGTAGAGAATTTAACATATTTATCATGAGAATGAAATTTTCTTTCTCCTTTAGCATGCCAACATTGTGCAATAGTGTGTTCATGCTTACCACAATAATGACATGAAGTGTAAAGTTTTGTGATCTTCTTATGCATATGAGCATTAGCATGAGAATTATGTGCATGAAAATGAGTGTTTCTGGTTCTCACATGAAAGTTTTGTCTTTTATGACAAGCCAACAAACAATGTTGCTTTGTGGCCTCGCTTCCCACACTCAAAGCATGCAAGTGAATTTTCCTTAAAAACTTATTTATTTCTACCAAAAGCATTTTCTCTTGCAGGGAAATTGACAAGTTTAGAATTAAATTTTCCCTTTTGGGCATGCCAACAGTTAGTAGCAATATGGCTTACCTTACCACAACAATAGCAATCAATTTTCTTATTCTGAACAGTAGGATGTTTCCTAGCATGAAATTCTCTAGCATGTATCCTACCAACATTTTGTTCATCGCTTTTCATTATTAGGCACTCATGAATCAGATGTCCATACTTCCCACAATAGAAACATGAGACATAGTTTTATTTTGAAGCATGGGGTTTTACATAAGAGTTCTTGGTATGCATGGTAGACTTGCTGAAAGTCTTTTTCTGAGTTTTATTATTCTATTTCTGAATTTTCTTTTATTCTTGCATTTTCTAATTTTCAGGCTATTTCACTTGAGATGTGGTGGCTATATTTGATGTTTTTACAAACGATGTCATTAGCTTATTTTTAAAAGATTTCTTGTTAACATTATTGTGGCCCAGCCCTTCCTTTTGAACATTTGCCTTAACTCTTAGCAGCCTATTCAAATTTTCTTGGCCATTAATAAATTTTGACAGTGAATTCTTCCAATCCTGAATTTCATTTTCCAAAAAGGTAATGTGTATCTCATAGCTAACAATCTCTTGTTCACTGTAATGAACACATTCATTCAACACCTTGTTTGCAATTTTATAATTTTTAATTTCTTGTTCCAGATTTCACAATTTTTTAGACTCATCTACGCAAACACATTTTCCTTTTTCGAGAATTATTAATCTATCTGTCATAGTCGAATTTAACTCCATCAGCTTTTTAATCTCTTCCGTCATCTTTTCAGACATAGTAGTATTTAACTATTTCAATTCTTCATTTTCTTTTATCAATTTTTCATTCTGAACAAGATCATTTATTAAGGCTTGGTCATCTCTCAATAAATTCAGCTTGTCTTCTAGCTCAGAGATTTTGAATAGAAATTTTTGGTTTTCATTTTTCAATAAATAAATTTATTCCTTATGCATATGAACATCAGACAAGCAGTCATCATAAGATTGCTTCAGTTTCAAACAGTTTTCACAAGAGGAGTTTGAATTATTCTGATCAATTCTCTTCTTCAATTTTTTATTCTCAAATTTCATTTTCTTATATCTATCAAATATTTCTTCATACATACTCAACAATTCATCAAATGAAATCTCTTCAGATCTAGAGCTTGCCCGAGATGCTGTCTCATTCATTCGATCACTATTGTGATCACTGCGATTGGCCATCAGGAATTGTTCTTCCTGCTTCCTATGAGTAGCAGTCACTATGTCCAATATTTCCTTTCCAGAAGTGCATCCGAGTACAAAAGGAAACAAGTCAATATCAATTGCAGCCATCAAGATATTGAGAACTATGATATTATTACGGTTCTTCAATCTGTCCTCATTGGACCACTTGGTCTGATCATTAGGCAGTTTATGTGGACCGTTAGATACAAGACTCCACAAGTTAGAATTAGTGGACTTCATGAAAACACATAGGATGCCAAACCATTCTTCAAAGTTCGAACCATCAAATACCAGTGAATACGTCATTCAATACAATTCAGAGCAATGACTTAAAATGATAAAGCACCAAAAAAATAGCAGGATCCTCTGCAGATCGTTGGATCTGATGAATCAAAGCCCGCTCTGATACAAATTGTTAGGATATTTAGGTGCAAGACTGAGATCTAGAGGGGGGGTGAATAGATCCCCTCCAAAAATTTCTTCAATTAAAACTCTCGCTATAAAATCGTGTGGAAATAAAACTAGATGGCTCAAGCTAAACTGATGTTCTATTACAGTTCACACTCGAAATCTTAGCAAGCACACGTTGCCTGAGATTCTACAAAGCACGCAAACAACACTTCACAGCGGTGTTGGATACAGATTGATAACATATAGAAAAACTTCAAATAGTAAATGCTCAAACAACTTGCGAAGGGGGATAGAAGATATGGAATTGGACAATCACACAAACCACAGTGCACAGAGATTTTCGATGGTTCAGTCTGCTACCACAGACCTACGTCCATCCCCCACTCAAACCCTAGTGAGGCTTTCCGCTGACAAACAGCTTGAACCGTTGAGCATCACAGCTTGCCTACATCACTGAGCAACACAGCTTGCTATCCATTGAGCCTTATAGCTTTGCTAACCTAAGGAATCAATCCTTGCTACTGAGGCTCACAGCTTGCTTTCCGAGGAACTAATCCTCGATGGTGCCTCACAGCTTGAAGATAGATTCAGAAAAAAATAAGGAAACGAAAGAACAATAGAAAAAACACGAACAAAGCAAATGTAGCTCGATGAGCACAGTGGCCTGGATTTGATCTAAAGACCACAGATCTGAAATAACTCTCGCTGAACACTCTTTCTCTACTCGGATACTTCACTCTTCTTCTTCTTCCTCTAACGATCTCCTTCTCTGCACTCTCTCTTCTTTCTCTCAATTCTTTTCTTCTACTCACTCGATGACACTCTTCTCTTCACCGCGGCTCTCTTTCTCTACTTCTTCTCTTCGCAGCACTACTCTCTTGGCAGCCTTCTGTAACATCTCCCTTCTATCTCAGCCCAGTCGCCCCCTTTTTGCTCGGAGAAGGATGCTTCCTATTTATATGAAAAATAGGGCTTCTGGAGAAGCTTTTTGGTTAAAGTAATTTGATTTCTTTTTATCCCATTGGGCCATGTGGCAGGACAGGATTATTCCTCTACTCATCGAGCCTTGGATCACGTGCCCAAACATAAGCTTCCTGGGTCCACGTGCTACCTTTCCCACCATTCCTGGGATCATGTGTCACTTATGCTGATTATAGGGTCGAACACCTCTATTGAATCTAGACTTCAGTTAAGGGTTTCGAATCCTGTAGCATTGACCTCAGTAGCAACGACTGATACAACTGCATCAACCTTTGACTTAGTGCATCTAGGCACTATTCCAATGCTCTGACCTTCTGGCTTAAGGCAGTGCTACTTCGATCTTCTTTTGCTACTGCTGCTAATGACCAAGACATTCAGTTGAGTTCTATTGACTTCAGGTGCTTCTGATGTCTTGAAGTCTTCTGACTTTGAGAGTTAGACTGACTTGCTAAACTTGTGCTGAAAGTGAATTATTGTATTTGAGCTTGTTGCCGCTGCTATGGTGAATTGCTATAGAATTGTCTAATGGAGCCCTTGAGTTCGTTTTGATGGCTGTAGACTGACTTCCACTAGGGTCCATTAATTTCTTCTGTTGCCTTGACCTTATGCATTGTAATATGCATCGACCTATCCTTAGAATGCTCAGACCGTAGTTGATCACTAGGGTCCATTAATTTCTTCTGCTGCCCTGACCTTGTGCATTGTAATATGCATCGACCTATCCATAGAATGCTCAGACCTTAGTTGATTTGCAATGTTCAGTTCCCAACAACTGCATCGACTTGTCTCTTGAGTGCTCAGACCTTGTTAGTTGGAGCTTTGCTCTTCTGCCTTGAGCTGCCTCATAAGTGCACCGACCTCCTCACAGATGTAGCACATGAGTATCTTGATGCATCGACCTATTGGATTTGAAGTGTTGATATGCTTCGACTTGAGTGATATTATCAACACTGCTGCATTGACATTTATTTGCAGGAACTACTCTGCTGCCACGAGGCAAAGCTTTTGTAATATCCTGGATTCTTCGGATTGTTATCAGAGAGCTTTCGAAGAGCTTTCGGATTGCTTTCGTTTCTTGGGATGCCTGTGAGCTATAGTTGTTAAACAGGAGGACGGTGAGCTAGAAGGGGAGGGGATGAATAGATCACCGTTTAAAAAATATTTGTCCGAGCCGAGGAGATCTTAGAAGATGAGATTGGGTAGGAAGACTGACAATATGTAAAATGATCCGGAACCTTAACCAAGATAAAACAGGTCACGAGCGCAGAACATATATCACTCAGAATTTCATCAGCACATATGCACAAGCGCTAAGCGAGCAGTCAGACCAAGGTTTCGATCATCAACAATCACACTTACTTCATGAAGCCAGACAGAAGCATAAAGAAAATAGATGCGCACAACCACGCCACGGAGAACAAGAGGTTTAGATGGTTCAGTATGCAACCTGTAGACTTACCTCCATCCCTCACTCAAGACAGAGTGAGGCTTCCCTTTCACAAGAAAGAACCGCAGACTCAGTCTACCAACAACACGCTGATCCACAGCTTGGGGATCGAAATCCCTACAGACGCTGAACTCACAACTTGCACCCAGGTCTCACACCACAAGACCTGACCCGGAGATAACTCTCCCTTCCTCTTAGACAAGAGGGAACCCAGCAGTGACCCACCCTCACTGCAATTCAGAGACGATGTCTCTCTTCCTCCTCAGCCGGAGGGAAGAACCCAGGTAGCCTTCTCACTACCTGAACACAAAACCCCGGAGAACTCCTCCCTTCCTCTGATCTAAATCAGAGGGAAGTCACACTGCGACCCAGAGGATTCACCTCTCTTCCTCTACACCTAGAGGGAACGAAAACAGAGTATCGGAATTTGAGAACGAACAAACGAAGACATAAAGAAATATTGAAAGACAATCGAACGGAGAAACAATGTAGCTTCTTAAAGAAGCATAGACAAAACGTAGCAGAAAACCATCCTCTCCTTCATCACTCTCTCTCTCTTCCAGGTACGCTCAACGAATGGATCAGGATGGCTTCTCCTCTCCTTCCTCTCGCTCTGGCCTCACCCTTTTTCTTGTGGCTTCAGCAGCTTTTCAGGAGCATAAACCTTCCTATATATCCAAACTCACGAGAGACTGAGGGTGTGGGAGACACGCGCGAAGAAGATGCTTCCAGATGAGCCGAGCCACGTGTTAGACGATTATTCCCTCAAATCACGTGCTCACATGATTGGAATAAAATTCCAATTTGTCTTTAAGTCCCTGTAAGGTTTCAGAGAACATTCAGTCAATCTCAGAAATATTCAAGTCATACGTTTGTTCACACAGATTGCACGGAACTTATCAAGGGACTGAAGAATGCGTCAACGCAGTAAAGCCAAGGCGTTAACGCAATGAGTTTATAATAGAGAGCAGGACCCTTCACAATACACACAAATGCGTCAACACATTAGTGACAGCGTTGACGCATCGGCTTGGTTGTTGATCAAAAGATCTTTGGACATCAGCCCAAGGCGTCAACGCTTCCATCGTGTAGCGTCGCCTCAGCTCCTCAAGCGAGATGCTCACGCCCTTGGCAACTGGCCAATGCGTCAACGCATCTAGTGTCAGCGTCGACACAATGAACAAGACAGCAAGTGAAAGACGCACAATTGCGTCTCACAGTCAGCCAAGTGCGTCAACGCACTAAAAGCACAGAACCCATATAGATGAAGACAAACAGGTACGAGCTAATGCGTGAACGTGTTAGAGGAGCATTTAATCAGAAGAGCATGATGAAGACATTTTAATCAGAAGATGTGCATGCAAAAAAGAAATTTCCCAAGGCTCTTTCAGAAACTAGATCCATAGATTATCCAGACAATGCAGGATCTTTAACAGTCACCAGGAAGCAACACATAATTTGATTCATAGTGTTAGTCATCATCAAAACTACAGAGATTCAACAATCTCCCCCTTTTTGATGATGGCAACACCATGAGTCAAATTCAGTGAAGAAGGAACACCAACCTAAAGCAGTCTCAATAACAACAGCAATAGTTCTCGATAAAACAGCAATGGTGACCTCTCAAAAAACTGAACTCACAGCACTCATTATCTTTTACCCAAAACATTCCAAAAACTTCCTTTTCACTAGCTCAACCTCCTCCTTTCAACCTCTTCACTCCCCCTCCTCCTTTCAACCTTCTCCCCCTTTGACATCATCAAAACAAAAGAGAAAGAGAGATGTTGATGCTGGATTGATGAGAAAAGATGGAGAGAGTTCCAACAGTAGAAACTAAGTGTCAAATCTTAGATGCTTAAGTGGGGCTTTAAGGTCAGTGAAGAATCTTGGAGTTCTGGTAAGAGAAAGAGATTCAGAAGAAGCTTGAAGTTTATCAACTTACGATGAATATGAAAGAAGAGCAAGTGTCAACAAATATGACTGAGGTAGCTGTTAAGGCTCGTCAGAAAGACAACAAGAATTTGAACCATGAAAATAGCCTGTAGGCACTGAGGACAAACATTCCAAGGAGAGAAAGCACTGTTATAGAGTGTATTTGGCCAGTTACACCTTTGACATTAAGTATGCACCTTGGCCATAGGCCAACATCCTCAGTTACTCAGTGTAAGAGCCTCATACCTTCTCAGTTAGAGAACAGAGATAGTGACTATTGGTTTTTTCATGAGGAGACACCTTGATCAGAGGCCAGAATCCCCAGTTACTCACCACATGTCATCATTGCTCTGCCAAACATAAATTTTGAATTTCTTTCTTTCTTTTGTTTTTGTTTATGAGAAATGATACTTCATGACTTAGAAAGTTCCCATTTCATTGATGGGATTCCTAGTTTCTCAGTATACAGTTTAAAATACTGATCAGTTTAACTAGCTCTTTAAGAAGGTTGTTTGAAGACAAAGCCAGGGCAATTAAACGTGGTCTTATCACGAAGTCCAATGAAAAGCGTATAACAGAACCCATTTCATATGATTCTAGTTTGTTCATCAGTCAAGAAACAAAGTAAGAGGATATACTTGTGAAGGTTAATCTTAGCCTCTTAAGACTTACTAGAAGAAGATTCTGGCTGGACTTTAGTTGCACAAACTTAAGAATGTAAGAAATGAACGAGGTTCTACTAAAAAAGGGATGCTCAAGATCAATTCTGACAATTAATCCAGCAACAACAACCATCTTTCAAACGTTTTTAATTAGTCAAGCTCCCCCTCTCTAGTAGCTCTATCTCCCATTCTACCCTGATAACAGCAGAGAAACAGACCTGATACCTCTCAAATCTCAAACCCGCTCCCCCTCACATAGTGACCCCTCCAGAAAAAAAGGTGACAGAACTAACACTATCATCATGGAATTACATGAAACTGAATTCATTTCCACAGATTAGTCAGAGTTTGTAAATACTAAGTTCTCTTCTAAATGAAGTGAATTTTTTACTATCTAAAGGTTTTGTAAAAATATCAGCAATTTGATTTGCAATCCCAACGTGAATTAGTTCAAATGTTTTATTTACAATTTCATTTCTAATAAAGTGGTGCCTGATTTCAATGTGTTTTGTTCGAGAGTGTAACACAGGATTCTTTGCAATGTTTATGGCACTAGTGTTATCACAAAAAATGGGAGTGCAACCTGTCTCTACTTGGTAATCCTGAAGCTGATGCTTAATCCAGATAACTTGAGTGCCACAGCTGCTTGCAGCCACGTATTCAGCCTCAGCAGTGGAAAGGGCCACTGAATGTTGTTTCTTTGAACTCCAAGAAACTAGGCATCCTCCTAAGAATTGGCAGTGGCCACTGGTGCTCTTCCTATCCAATTTGCATCCAGCAAAGTCTGCATCAGTGTATGCAACTAAATCTAATGTGCGAGAAGCAGGATACCATAATCCTAATGTGTGTGTGGCAGACAGATATCTAAAGATCATTTTTACAGCAGACAAATGAAGTTCAGTAGGCCTAGACTGATATCTTGCACATAAGCCAACACTGAATTGTATGTCTGGCCTAGAAGTTGTTAAGTACAAGAGGGATCCAATCATACCTCTTTAGAGTTTTTCATCCACTTGTTTACCTGACTCATCTGCATTAAGGGTCATGCTTGTGCTCATTGGGGTGGATATTTGCTTTAGGTTAGTCATCCCAAACCTTTTTAGGATATCCAGCGTGTACTTGGTTTGGTGGAAGAATCAGCCATCTGACATTTGATTTATCTGTAAGCCAAGAAAGTAAGTCAGTTCTCCAACTAAGCTCATCTCAAATTCAGCTGACATAAGTTGTGAAAATTCATTACATAGTTCAGGATTTGTTGATCTAAAGATGATGTCATCTACGTATACCTGAACTATGATGAGATCTTGTCTGGAATTCTTAGTGAATAAAGTTTGGTCAACTTTACCTCTGTCATATCCTTTATTCAGTAAGAAACTGGTCAGGCTTTCATACCAGGCCCGAGGAGCCTGCTTTAGTCCATAAAGAGCTTTGTTTAATCTGAAAACTTGATCAGGTTTAGTCGAAAATTGAAATCCAGGAGGTTGTTCAACATAAACTTCTTCTTTTAGAATTCCATTCAAGAAAGCACTCTTAACATCCATTTGTTGAAGTTTTATGTTGTTTGAACAAGCAAATGCTAATAGAATTCTGATAGCCTCCATTCTAGCTACTGGAGCAAAAGATTCATCAAAGTCTACTCCATACTCCTGACTGTAGCCTTTAGCTACAAGTCTAGCTTTATTCCTGGAGATGACACCTTCTTCATTCAGTTTATTCTTAAAAACCCATTTTGTTCCTATTACATTGAAATTTTCAGGTCTAGGTGCAAGTTCCCAGACATTGTTTCTATCAAATTGCCCTAGTTCTTCACACATGGCAGTTACCCAATTCTCATCACTTAAAGCTTCTTCAATGGTCTTAGGTTCAATTTGAGAAACTAAAGCAATTAAATCTTGATTCTGAACATTTCTGAAATGGGATCTTGTCCTAGGGGGATCATGAAGACTACCAATTATATTGGTTACAGGGTGGTCTTTTAAAATTCTGACATTTCTTGAGAACTCACCTTGTTCGGCTGTACTTACTGGGTTCAGATCAGTGGGTTCTTCAGCCGGTTGTACTTCCTCCTCTTGCATTTGATTTAGGAACTCTCCATCATGACTTGTAGACCTGTTATCATCATTTAGACTGTTAGAGATTTTTGTTTCATCAAAAATGACATGAGGGGTTTCCTCTACAGTTCTATCAGTTTTATTAAAGACTCTGAAGGCCCTAGATGTTTCAGAGTATCCTAGGAATATTTCCGGAATACTTCTAGCATCAAATTTATCTAAGTCTCTCTTGTTGTTATTATGAATAAAGCATTTTGAACCAAAAATTTTGAAATATGAGACATTAGGCCTCTTACCTTTCAGGAGTTCATATGGTGTTTTCTTATGTATGGGTCTTACCAAAGCTCTATTAAGTATATAACAGGCTGTGTTTGCTGCTTCTGCCCAAAAACTCTTCGGTAGCTGACTCTCCATTAGTAATGTTCTTTCCATTTCCACTATTGTTCGATTCCTTCTCTCCACAATTCCATTCTGCTCTGGGGTCCTGGGAGAAGAAAATTTGTGAGTCAGTCCCTCCTTGTCACAAAAACTAGAAAATGAGGAGTTCTCAAACTCTCCTCCATGATCTGATTGGATAACAGTGATCTTGTGGCCTACATGTTTCTGCTTATTGAAAAAATGTTCAAATTTTTGAAAAACATCACTCTTATTCGCCAAGAAAAATAACCATGCAAATCTAGAGTAGTCATCGACAATGACAAAACCAAATCTCTTACCATTTAGGCTCTGGGTTCTGGTAGGACCAAAGAGATCCATGTGCAAGTGTTCCATAAGCTTGTTTGACAAGCTCTTAGTCCTTATTTTAAAAGAAGCTCGGGTTTGCTTGCCTAGAGCACAGGCATCGCAAGGCTTAGAGAATGATTTGAACTTCAAGCTAGGCATGCCTCTAACTAAGTCAAATTTAGCTAATTTATGCAAGGTGTTAAAGCTAGCATGACCTAGTCGCCTATGCCAGTCAAACATGTTATTCTCTGAATCAGTAGAGAGACACAGATTAGACTCAGACTCAACATCAAGATCCACACTATAGACATTATTGACTCTATTTGCAATGAACTTTATTTTATCGGAGTTTGGTTCTAAAATTTTACAAGCATGCTCATCAAAGAGGACCTTGTGACCCTTGTCACATAACTGACTAATACTCAATAAATTGTGTTGCAGACCTTCGACCAACAATACTTTTTCAACAGAGTTGGAAGTTTTCTTATCGATGGTTCCGGTCCCAATTATTTGGCCTTTGTTTTTACCTCCAAACTTGACTGTCCCTCCTGCTTTCAATTCAAGCTTGCTGAACTTTCTTTGATCCCCTGTCATGTGCATCGAGCAGCCACTGTCGAGATACCACTTGTTGTTCTCGGCTGCTAGGCTCACTTGCACAATAATAATTTAAGTAGTGTGCTTTGGAGCCCAAGGTAAGTTGGGTCCAAAAATACCGCTCAAATGATTAAGCACAGTTTTGGGGATCCAGATCTGCTTCACCCCTTTTTTCTTTCTGTGCTGAGAATTGACAGTTTTGCTATTGATGTGCATTTCAGTTGTTTCCTTTTGTTTCTCAAAGTGTGTCCAGTTTCTGTTGATAAAAGCTTGGGTCCCAGCCAGACCATAATTTCTAAACTGTCTAGTTGAAGACATTTTATTGACAGTATTCTGTGTGTAGTTAGACCTTCCCATGTTTCTTTTCAAATAGCCCATTCTTTTATTAGAGTCATAGTTGTTGAAATGACAGGCACCTTGTTTCTGGTGCGTGGGCTTGTTGAATTTCTTAAAGACATTTTTTCCAAAATCAGGCTGTTGTTTATGGATGTTCTTTTGTTGTTCAGTACTTTTGGAACTGGATGGGATGTCCAGTTTCTCTTTTCCTTTCTCAGTGTAAAATGTGGTGGTTTTTATCCCAAATGCTTCCTTCTTATTTGGGTTGAAACCCAAACCTTCTCTGTTAAAGTTTACTTTGGTGCCTAACAAGGCGTTCAAATTGCTTTCTCCCAAAACAAACCTCTCAAGAGTTTTCTTCTTATCTTCCAACTCCTTTCGCAGAGATATGTTGTTTTCCAGCAATTCATCATTGACCTTTATAATAGCTTCATACCCTTCCTTGATTAAGTCATTTTGTCTCAGGTTTTCTTCAGTATGTTGATTGGTTTCATCAAGCTGTTTTCTAAATTTTTTAAGTTCATTCTTAAAAAGATTATTCTCATTTCTTACATTTTCCATCTGAGCTAATTTAGCTACCAGTTTGGAATTTTCTATCTTGACGAGTTCTTGTTCTTCATTAACCATATTGAGTTTGCGTTTGATGACTCTATGTTCTTTAGCTAAGGCATTGTACATATCTAGCAGTTCACCATATTTCTCTTCCCAGTCATCAATAGAGTAAGTTACAAAGGGATTGGTTACCTCATTTTCCTCATCGGCCATCAGACATACTCCTTCAGTCTCCTTTCCTGAGGAATTAGTCTCTGAGTCTTCTTCTTCATCGCTCCAAGTGCATACCATAGCTTTTGGCTTTTTCTTGTACACTTTGGAGCCTTTCTTATGGTAGTCCAGCGTCTTCTTCTGAAGCTCAGGGCAATCTTGCTTCATGTGCCCAAAGTTCCTGCAATGATAACACATCACACCTTTAGCATTCCTATCCTTGTCATTGCCATTGTTCGGATATTTACCTGATGAGTAGTTTCTTCTTTTCCTATATGAATTTCCCTGCATTTTCAGGAATTTCCTGAACTCACGTGTGAGCAGTGCTTTTTCACTTCTGTCAAGGTCTGGAATTCCATTAGACTCTCCGTTGCTGCTGCTGTTGCTACTGCTGCTGCTGCTGCTGTGTCGTTCACCTTTAAGAGCAACATTCTTGCCCTTTCTGTCATTTCCTTCTCTGTTTTCTTGAGATTTATCTCATAGGTCATAAGAGACCCTATGAGTTCAGTGACGGTCATGGTTGTTAAATCCTTTGATTCCTCTATCAGAGTAGCTTTTGTGTGCCACGCTGGAGTCAAGGATCTTAAGATCTTCCTGACTATATCCCCTTCAGATATTTCCTCTCCAAATCCCTTGAGGCTGTTTGTGATCAGTGACAGCCTAGCGTGCATATCAGTCACGCTCTCCTCTGACTTCATCTTGAATAATTCATACTCATAGGTTAGGTAGTTTACATTGGTAGCTATGACCTGAGAGGTACCCTCGTAAATCAACGCTAGTTCATCCCACATCTTCTTAGCTGTCTTGCACGCCGAAATTCGGGCATATTCTTTAGGGTGAACTGCACACTGGATGATGTTGAGCGCAGACCAGTTTAGTCTGAATAATTTGACTTGTTCTTCAGACCACATCTCCTCATTCGGAGGTAAATCATAAGGTCCAGTTGTAATGACTCTCCACAGCTTGTGGCTCTGAGATCGGATGAAAACTTCCATCCTGTTTTTCCAAAAGAAATAATTAGAACGATCAAAATATGGGGGACAGGAGATTGACTGTCCTTCAGCTATGTAGCTGCGAGGACCACTGGTTCCAGGATTACCCTGGTCGTTGGACCACATCTCTGGTAAACCTGCTCTGATACCAACTGTTAAACAGGAGGACGGTGAGCTAGAAGGGGAGGGGATGAATAGATCACCGTTTAAAAAATATTTGTCCGAGCCGAGGAGATCTTAGAAGATGAGATTGGCTAGGAAGACTGACAATATGTAAAATGATCCGGAACCTTAACCAAGATAAAGCAGGTCACGAGCGCAGAACATATATCACTCAGAATTTCATCAGCACATATGCACAAGCACTAAGCGAGCAGTCAGACCAAGGTTTCGATCATCAACAATCACACTTACTTCATGAAGCCAGACAGAAGCATAAAGAAAATAGATGCGCACAACCACGCCACGGAGAACAAGAGGTTTAGATGGTTCAGTCTGCAACCTACAGACTTACGTCCATCCCTCACTCAAGGCAGAGTGAGGCTTCCCTTTCACAAGAAAGAACCGCAGACTCAGTCTGCCAACAACACGCTGATCCACAGCTTGGGGATCGAAATCCCTACAGACGCTGAACTCACAGCTTGCACCCAGGTCTCACACCACAAGACCTGACCCGAGATAACTCTCCCTTCCTCTTAGACAAGAGGGAACCCAGCAGTGACCCACCCTCACTGCAATTCAGAGACGCTGTCTCTCTTCCTCCTCAGCCGGAGGGAAGAACCCAGGTAGCCTTCTCACTACCTGAACACAAAACCCCGGAGAACTCCTCCCTTCCTCTGATCTAAATCAGAGGGAAGTCACACTGCGACCCAGAGGATTCACCTCTCTTCCTCTACACCTAGAGGGAACGAAAACAGAGTATCGGAATTTGAGAACGAACAAACGAAGACATAAAGAAATATTGAAAGACAATCGAACGGAGAAACAATGTAGCTTCTTAAAGAAGCATAGACAAAACGTAGCAGAAAACCATCCTCTCCTTCATCACTCTCTCTCTCTTCCAGGTACGCTCAACGAATGGATCAGGATGGCTTCTCCTCTCCTTCCTCTCGCTCTGGCCTCACCCTTTTTCTTGTGGCTTCAGCAGCTTTTCAGGAGCAGAAACCTTCCTATATATCCAGACTCACGAGAGACTGAGGGTGTGGGAGACACGCGCGAAGAAGATGCTTCCAGATGAGCCGAGCCACGTGTTAGACGATTATTCCCTCAAATCACGTGCTCACATGATTGGAATAAAATTCCAATTTGTCTTTAAGTCCCTGTAAGGTTTCAGAGAACATTCAGTCAATCTCAGAAATATTCAAGTCATACGTTTGTTCACACAGATTGCACGGAACTTATCAAGGGACTGAAGAATGCGTCAACGCAGTAAAGCCAAGGCGTTAACGCAATGAGTTTATAATGGAGAGCAGGACCCTTCACAATACACACCATTGCGTCAACGCATTAGTGACATCGTCGATGCATCGGCTTGGTTGTTGATCAAAAGACCTTTGGACATCAACCCAAGGCGTCAACGCTTCCATCGTGCAGCGTCGCCTCAGCTCCTCAAGCGAGATGCTTACGCCCTTGGCAACTGGCCAATGCGTCAACGCATCCAGTGTCAGCAGCGACGCAATGAACATGACAGCAAGTGAAAGATGCATAATTGCGTCTACGCAGTCAGCCAAGTGCGTCAATGCACTAAAATCACAGAACCCATATAGATGAAGACAAACAGGTACGAGCTAATGGGTGAACGTGTTAGAGGAGCATTTAATCAGAAGAGCATGATGAAGACATTTTAATCAGAAGATGTGCATGCAAATAAGAAATTTCCCAAGGCTCCTTTCAGAAACTAGATCCAGAGATTATCCAGACAATGCAGGATCTTTAACAATCACCAGGAAGCAACACATAATTTGATTCATAGTGTTAGTCATCATCAAAACTACAGAGATTCAACAATAGTTTCTTGTTGATTGGCATAATTTCCTTCTTGGGAACGTTAGGTGTCGAGTCTACACCGTTCGATCTGTTGCAAAGTTGCTGGTCTTAGTCGTCCCGTTAGTCGCGTCTTCACGTAGAGTCCTAGCTTGCATAGCGTCCCTAATCAGGCGTGGGTTCTCCGTGTGATGGTTTTCGGCGTATTGTTGCCATCTCGGTGCGTGAGATCTTTGGTGGAGGTAGGGGGACAGATGCCCTACTCTTTTCAAGCGTTCTCTCCCGAGTTTGAGCCGAACGGTGTGAGTTTGAGCGGGTTTTGCCTTGTTTGGGCGAAATGCATATTCGGGGGGTCTGAGCTGTCTTCCTTGTTCTAGGTGACAGTTTGTAGTTTAAATAGATTCATTCAAACCCCTGACATGTTGGGAATCATTTCCCACTAGTTTTACTCCATTTGGTTGAGAATTAGGGCCGGTATGAGCCCGTTTGTCCATGTGACTCGTTTTGGGTCGATATGAGGAAATCGCTCGTTTGATTTCCATTTTATGGTTTGTTTGGCCCCTTGCAGCTTGTGGAAGGTCGACAATGTGATTGTGGGTGTTTCCCTATCGTTCTGAGACGATTGGGGCATGGAAAATGGATTTTCGAGCGGATTTTTCATGTTTCACTCCATGACGAGAACGCGCTAGTTGTGTGTGCCGTGTTCTTACTTGGACGCGCTACAACGATGCACCGCGTCTCGTGTAGGAGATGAAGACTTTGGCAATTAGGAATGCGACCCAGGTGATGGGCGTGATCCTTTGTTAATGCGACCCAGGTGAGGGTCATGTTTATGAATTGTCGCGCCTGAGGTTCAGGCCGCGTCTGTTAACGCGTTTTAGGTAAGTGCCACGTGAGTGTGTGATCGTGACTCAGGTGATGGGCGCATTCTGTTGATATTGCGACCTTCTGTAGGGGCACATTAATCATCGCGACGTAGAGTATAGACGCTTTCCATTTTTCGTGTCTTATTTGAGTTGTCTCAGGCTCCGATGAACCCAAGATTCAATGCCTTGTTGGCCTTTGGCTCGATGGATGCCTTGAGTGTTCTGTGAGGGTCATATGTGTTACAAGGGATCTCGGAGGAGCGATTTTATCCCGAGCAGTGTGTAGTGCTATGTTCCTTCCAGTTATTGTGGCTTCGACCCCTTGGTTAGCCCATTGTTCTGTGGATGTCTTGGACGTCCTATGAGGGCTGTGACTGTGTTATAGGGTGTCTGAGAGGGCCATTGTACCGAGTAGTGTTTTGTATTATTCGAGGATCATTATGATTTCTGGTCAACCCGGTTGTGACCCAGTGGTTTACACTTGACCTTGTGAGTGTCTCGTCTATCCTGTGAGGATCGAGACATGGTTTTGGGCACTTGGAGATAGTGTCTTACCTCGATTTGCATGCCATGTGGTTTGAGGGCTTTTGGTAATCCCTCGTGTTCCGTGTTTCATGTTATACAAAATTGTGAGTTCGTTGTGAAGCTCGGAGGCTGAGGACTCATTGTTACTATTGTTGTTATGGATCCAACTGTTCTGTGCCGTCTTCCATAATGTGTTTCCTGAGGATTTTGGCTTAGGGACTAGGCTGATTAACGGCGTGTGATGTGATGTTCGACGATCTTCACCCGAGTCTTGTGACTCAAGGATCGTTGTGAGTAGGTCTATTTGACTGTCCTGAGTCTGGTAGCAATTATATACTGCATTATGCTCTGTAGTACGTGCGATAGGTGTGTGCTTACCCTATTTTGTACTTCGGTGTTCACTGTTTGAGTCTCTGTGTCTAGTGAACCTCCACTAGTCGTAGCCTGACGACACTTCTGTGTGTCGGCCCACCTAGGAGTGGTGGCGGGGCAGTTCCCGGTTGACGATTTTTAGGCTAGTTTCCGTGGGTCCCCTTGCTTTGCGGTAGCGTCCTACTGGGGGGGAAACTAGCTAGAGGCCTGGCTCAAGACATTTGGCTTGTGTGTGCACATGTGGTCTGGGGCGGTTGGACTAGCGCCGACGGGCGTGACCCAAACTAGTCACTCGTTACTGTTATTCCTTGTACTTGGTTCGTGTCTCAATTACCACGTTCGAGGTGAGTGGGAGACACTTGAGGTGCAGTGTAAGACGTTAGTGGACGAATCTGGCTATTCTTCTAGTGAGGAGGCGCTTCTGTCACTTGACATGATGACTTTGTTGGACATATCCGAGTGATTTTGATAATAACAAAATCTAAGATGTTTCTCTCCCTTGTATCTCTTTTTCAAGCAAAGCTTCATGCTTTAAACCTTCAATTTTCACCCCATGTCAATTGTGTGGTTATGAATTCTTCCATGGGTTTATTCAAACATAAATCAACTCATACACAAGCCCGTTTCAATCATCAAACAAATGGATAGCTTCAAGAGAGCTAACACTTGATTTTTGCAGGATTGAAGATTGGCGGTCGACCTGTGGACCCCTGGCGGTCGACCTAAAATAACAGAATTGAAATCTGGAATCTGAGAAAGCTGGCGGTCGACCGCCAAGAGCTAGCGGTCGACCTATTCTCCCAGCAGCCAAATGGCTACAGGACGGCCAATGGCGGTCGACCGCTGGCCTTTGTAGGTCGACCGCCAGTCTCGAGCTGCCAACAAATGTTGACTTTTTGTCACTTCGAGAAATGGTCTTTCTCTTGGTATTGTTTAATCCCTAAGCAACCTAACTCTCCAGAAATTGTGGATCTGGTCTGGGGGAGTCTTTGGACCATTCAAGAACCTATAAAACTTATACAAGAGGGTTTGGAAAACCCTAATGCTCAAGGAAGATCAAAGGGAGGCTACCAAGAGGAAGAGAAGGGATTTGGCACGGTAGACGTGAACAGTGCTCCGAGAGGAAAGTTCTTCATCCTTCTTCATACAATCAAGTGCAAATCAGTCCAAGGATTCAAGCTGCATCCAAAGCATACAATCATCCACTAAGGGGGAGCATATCAAGATCCTTCTCTTATGTTTTGAATTCATTCTTGATCTCTCAAAGCTTCATCTGTAATCCTTGTAATCTTTAAACATTCCAGAGTGTGTGGATCCTCTTAGATCCGTGTGTGTGTGTGGTTGTGTGTTCTTGGTTGGAGGTGTGTGTGTGTATTAAGGTGTTTCTACACCTTCGTGGGAATCCTCCTTCCTAGTGTGTGAGTGTTGTATGTGGTTGATCTTGTAACTTCCTACAAGATAGTGTGTGGTTCCTCACTGTCTATGAGGGGTGGACGTAGGTTGCCGTTGTGGCATCCGAACCACCTAAAATCGCTGTCTCTGTGTGGTTTGTTCCTTTTCCTCTATCCTCCTTCTGTGAAAATCGTAAGTGTGTTAGTTTAGTTCAGTTTTTACTCTCTTTTATCCTGCATAATCCTTCTTCACCTTATAAAACTTGCTTTGTCTGTGGGCTTTAATTATTTCAAGTTCTCTTGTTAGCTTCTTGTCACACATTTTATAAAAAGGTGATAAAGTTTCATTATTTCTACCATCACCCAATTCACCCCCCCTCTGGGTGCCATTTAATCTCGGGACTTCAATTGGTATCATAGCCAAGGCTCTTCCTTTCAGAGATCTAACGATCTAGAGCAAGATCCGATTAAATGGCAAACAAGGGTATGGTACCCGAGGGTCATTCCATCAACCGTCCTCCATTTTTTGACGGTTCCAACTACTCCTACTGGAAAAATAGAATGCATGTTTTTCTGAGGGCTCAAGAGTACGAGGTTTGGAGAGTTGTGGACAAGGGTCCTCATAAACTTGGGGCTGATGAAGAACAATGGACACCCGAGGAAATTAAGAAATGCACTGCTAATTTTAATTCCATGAATATCATGCAATGTGCGATACACCCTAATGAATTCTCTCGTGTTTCTATGTGCAGCTCAGCCAAAGAAATGTGGGACAAGCTGCTACTCATATACGAGGGAACGTCACAGGTCAAGGAAACCAAGGCAAATCTCCTAGTCACTAACTATGAGCTATTCAAAATGAAACCTAAAGAAACCATCTCCGAGATGTTTGCAAGGCTAACAGAAATCACAAATGGTCTCAAAAGTCTCGGGAAGAAATACTTAAATTTCGACCTTGTGAGGAAGGTGTTAAGGTCCCTACTGTCAGCTTGGCACACAAAGGCCATGGTTATTGAAGACTCAAAGAACCTGTCAACTCTTACTTTGGATGAACTCATAGGGTCACTGATGACCTATGAGATAAATATAAAGAGAACAGTTGATGAAGACATCAAAAAGAAAAAGGTCATTGGACTGAAAGCTCATCAATCCGATGACGAATTTCAAGAAGGTGAATCAAGTGACGGAAGCAATGAAGAGGAAGAATTGGCGAATCCAAGTGAGAAAATTTCTAAGGAAGAAGAGAAACTTTCAAGGAAATTTCAGAAAAGGGCAAAGAAGGCCCACGCAGACTAAAGGCGAATCGAGCAAGCCAAGTAGCATCATATGCTACGAATGCAAGAAGCCTGGACACATGAGAGGTGAATGTCCAGATCTAAAGAATAAATTCAAGAAGGATAACTTCAATAAACCCAAAGCCATGGTCGCCACTTGGAGCGACGAAGAAGATGAACCATCTGATGAAGAGATTCAAGAACTTATGGAAAGCTTGTGCCTCATGGCACATGAGGATGAATCCACGGAGGTAAATTCTAACCCTAAATTCATTTCCAATGAACAATGGGAATCTGAATATGAAAAGTTGTACACGAAGTACAAGAAAGTCAGATCTGAAAATATAGCTCTTAAAAAGAAACTTGATGATTCATCACGTGAAGATATCTTTGCCAAATTTGAGAAACTGGAATAGGAATGGTTTGTGGCTTCAGAAGAAAAGGAAAGTCTACTGCAAATAATCTCAGACTGTGATAAAACCAAAAAGGAACTATCATGCAAAATAACTGAAATCGAGGAAGCATGTGAAAGGATCAAAATTGAAGAACAAACTCTAAAATCCACTAATTCAGAACTCGAAAGGAGAAATGGGATTTTGGGTGAAAGAGTTGCTGAGCTTCAGTTCACCTTGACTAAGTTTGTTAAGGGGAAACAAAACCTGGATAACCTATTGGGGGTTAAAGTCAACTTCCAAAAGGAAGGCTTGGGGTACACACCTCAAAACAAAAAATCCTTTGAGCATAAGATCACCACATCCTTTATTCATAGAAAGGATGATAATCATGCTTCATGTTCTAACTCTAAACCCCAACATGCTCAGCCTAAACCACACAGATATCAAAGAACTTTTTCACATGCTAACTGCTTTCATTGTGGTAGATTTGGCCATATGATTTCCAACTGTTGGTTTAGACAAAGCACACCTAACTATCATGTTCCATGGACGAAGAGAACACCCGTAAGAAGTTGGACTAACTCTTATGGACCCAAACTGGTTTGGGTACCAAAAATAATTGCATGAGAATTTTTCTTCTTGCAGATATGTCTTGAAGCCAAGGGGAGCAAATGGTATCTAGACAGCGGTTGCTCAAGGCATATGACAGGGGACAAGAAAGTGTTCTCCAAGCTGCAAGAAAAAGAAGGAGGCTTAGTTGCTTTTGGCGGGAAGGACAAAGGTAAAATAATCGGATTTGGAGACATATGTAAGAATTCTGAAACTCTGATTGAAAATATCCTTCTGGTGAAAGGTTTGAATCATAATTTGTTGAGCATAAGTCAATTATGTGATAAGGGTTTTAAGATTATTTTTGATATGACTCACTGTTTTGTCATGTGCAAAAATTCAAATGAAATCAAATTCATTGGAAAAAGGAGAAACAATGTGTACACCATTGATCTTCATGATGTTTCAGTTGATAATGTGTATTTGGTAGCTAACAACCATGAGAATGCATGGCTATGGCACCGCAGACTAGGTCATGCTAGTTTTGGAGTGATCTCTAAGTTGTCTAGACATGAATTGGTGATAGGTCAGCCCAAATTGAAATTTGAAAGCGATAATATCTGTGAAGCTTGCACAAAAGGCAAGCAAATACGAATCTCATTCAAAAATAAAAATAATGTTTCTTCCGCTAGGCCATTGGAATTGTTGCATCTTGATCTTTTTGGTCCTACTAAAACATCTAGCCTAGGAGGAAAATCCTATGACTTTGTGATTGTTGATGATTTCTTCAGATTCACATGGGTGTTGTTTTTAGCTAATAAAAGTGATGACGTGACGGAGTTTCAAGTGTTTTGCAGAAAAATTCAGAATGAAAAGGGTTACCTCATCACCACAATCTAAAGTGATCATGGTGGTTAATTTGAAAATCATGAATTCAGCATGTTCTGTGAAGAGCAGGGGTACACACATAATTTTTCATCACCAAGAACGCCCCAGCAAAATGGAGTAGTAGAGCAAAAGAATAGAACGTTGATAGACATGGCCCGGACCATGCTCAGTGAGAATTCTCTACCCAAGTATTTTTGGGCTGAAGCGGTATCGCATGCTACATCATCAACAGGGCAATGGTAAGGCCCATTCTGAAGAAAACTCCAAATGAGCTCTACAAGGGTAAGAAGCCAAACATTTCTTATCCTAAACCCTTTGGATGCCCTTGCTATATCTTGAACAATGGTAAGTCCAATCTGGGTAAGTTTGATGAAAAGAGTGATAAAGGAATTTTTCTAGGTTATGGACTCAATTCTAGAGCTTATCGATTATTCAATAAAAGGACTTTAGTTGTTGAAGAAATTTTGATGGGGACATCACCTCCCATGCCCACGTTCACAGCTCGTCTCCTCGCCCCGGTTGCATCTGACATGGTCTAGTTATCTAATATTGAGTCCTACATAATTTTTATTTGAGTCATTTGATGTAATTTTCATTTTACTTGAGTCATGTCCCTAGGTCTTGTGCTTATTTTCCTAAGTTTGAGAGTCATTATGATGTTTAGTTAGTTATTGGGCCCAATTCATTGGGTTTGGCCCAAGTGCACCCCCTACCCCCTCGGTTATTTGTCATTGAGTCTGTTGTAAAGGACTTATTGTAAAATGTGGGTTGCCTATATATAAGACCCCAGTCCCCCCATTTCAACTTAATGAATCAATCAATGAAAAATTACCATTTTGTGAGTTCTATCTTTATTTTTATGGTGGAGTGAATCCATTAGTGAGGTGAGAAGCCTTAGGGAGAGAATCCCACCCATCCCTCTCTTAATCTCTCTCTTTCACTCCCCTTTCTCTCTCCTCCACACCCAATTTCAAAAATTTTCTCTCTCCTCCCTTCCCAACCACCACTCTCCCACCTACCCCCATTAAAGGCCACTCCCCTTCCCTACACATCCCATTACTCCACCCCCTAGTCCCAAGGGAGCATCCCCAAGCACTAAGCCACCATCCAACCACCTCATCCCTTTCCCAAGCACCCTTCCCTCTCCCCCATGCAACCCTCCACCTCCCAAGACCATTTGAATTTGAATATCCCCTTCCCTCCATAGCCCAAAGTCGCCCAACTCCCTTCCCCATTGAGTAGGCCACCCCCATCCCCTTCTCTCCACTCCACTCTACAAAGAGCAGCCACCCGATCACCCTTCCTCCACCTTGGCTGAGAGCCTACAGAGAACCAGTGGAGTGCAGCAGTGACCCCGTCTTCCCCCTGACGTCCTTGGAGGTCCAAGAGCTATCGTCGGAAGTGCCTGCCTGTCTTCTTCGCAACGGAAGTAGTTTCGTCATCGTCCGAGCACCGTGCTGCCCGGGAGAGCCGTTCTCCCTTGACTGCGTGAAGCTTTCCTGACAGAGCACCTAAACGTGATTGGAAGCTCTGTCACGACAAATCCAGCGTGAATCAAGACAACAACGATTCTGCAAAGTTTTTCCTCCTTCTGTCTACTTTCAGAATCAAGAAGCGAAACTCCGTTCGGCATTCTGTAGCAGGAGTTATCAATTTTCTCCCTCAGCCATGTGGTTCTGCTTCCCACAGTCTGAACCGACCTATCGTCATTGTTTAGAGTCCCCTGGTCTTCTCCGGCATTTTTTGGCTTCCCCATTAGTTTTGCTGCAAAGAGGACTCGTCCACGGTTCCAACGACTCTGACGGTGCTCGATTCTGAGTTCGGCAGCTATCAGGGCAACCTCTGCAACCTGCTGTTGGAAACCAGAAGCTGCCAGTCAGAGACTCTGCCTCCCTGTTCGGGCCTCCACCCAGACCAGCATCGAAGACAGAAGAAATTAATAAAATTTGGACGACTTTCTCGGCCTACTACGAAGATTTTCCACATGGTTTCGTCTACAACAAAATTCGATACCAATTGCATCAGTCAATTCATCATTCTCCTGTCAGCACCCACAGAACTGGGCAGAATCGGCAACCTCCCATCTTCGGTGTTCCCTTCTCAAATTTCCCTCCCCGCTTGGCCGACTGAAGGCCCCTCCCTGTGTGGAGGTAGTATTTGGATGTAACTATCATCTTCCCTTCCCCACGATCCCCCCCTTGCATGAGGTGTAGTGTTGTAATAGCTTAAACAGGTCAAGCTACCCCGGCGCGGCGTGTGGGGAACCCACGCTTCCCCGCTCGCCCTCGTCTCCGAGCGGGACCAGTTTCTTCAAACCGGTCGAGTGAGTGCTCCAAAACTTTACTCTAATTCATGCTTGTTCTTTCAATATTAGTTCATAAACTCCGCCGACCGTGACGAGAGCCCGATCTTTAAGCTCATTTGCTATAAGTGATCATCGTGGGAAGAGAGTGGAACCCGTGCCCTTTGGCACTTCGTCGGACCCTTGATTTGGCCAGCCATACCCTTGGGGAATCAAATCTTGGCCTTTCTGGCCCTCTACCAGCAAGGGCCCAGCCCACACAACCTCCCCTTGGCATTGCCAAGTTACCCAGGGTCTTAGTGAGCATCGGGTGAGCGGTTGCCATTATCGGTCCGTTTTGAATGCTTAATTGTACTTGCTTGTTGAGTCCTAGGTTGTGTCACATCAATTGGTATCAGAGCAAGTCATTGACTTGTCTCTATCAAGTCAAGTCCTAGGGCATGCTTGCATTGGTGTCATCATCAATCCGACCCTTGCATTGATCCCCCCGATCATCATGGCCTCCTACTTAGCCTACTCGCCACCCATGGACTTCATCCTAGATAGGGATATTACCTTTGACGGATCACATTCTAGTGACTATCTTAGGTGGGAGGCTACGATAGAAAAGTACTTCGAAAAGACTTGGGTATATGGACCGGCGAGAGTCCGAAAGGCCAAGGGACGACTTCGGGGTCAAGCCAAAAGTAAGTGGGAACACATAGAGGGCTTAAGGAGGGTTGGAAGACAAGAACCTATTCACTCATGGGAAGAGATGAAGGTAGAACTTAGAAAGATCTACATTCCCACCCCTCCTACTCAAGCACCCCTAACCCGAGGAGCACTACCACTCCTCCATCCCCACCCGGCCAACTTGAGACCGACCTTTGGTCTCCACCCCCACCACCCCCAACAATTCATCTCTCAACCATCATAACAACACTTCGCGACCAAGTCCTCTCCCTTAAGACCCAAATAAAATAAACAACCACCTCTCCACCAAATCCCATGAGGATCCCCACACTCCAACCAAAACCTCCTTCTACAAACCTATCTATCCAAACTCAATTGGCCCCCACTACCATCCCTCCACAACCGGGCGATCCCAAGGGGAAGAGACCCCTAACCGACCCGGTTTCCCCAATAAGGACCACCACTCACTCTATTCTCACCATTCAAACCCAAGTAGACCCCGTGTCTATCCCTCCACCTAGAACCATGACGGCCACCACCACCCAACCCAAATCCTGTCACCCAACCCACCTTCCACTTCCAACCCCAATCCTACCCCAACCTAGACCTCCACTACTTCCACTCCCAAACCACACGCTACCAATCCCAATCCAAGTTTCCCTTTACCCTCTACCCTGGGAACACCACACACAAACCCTCATCATCCCAAAAGACTCTCTCACCTCCTTGGTAGCAGAACTCATACCCAATCCAATAGTTGTGAGCACTCCAAACCCACCCCCCACTTTGGAGGAAACCCAAGTCCAAGCTGAAGAAGAAACCTCACACGATGGTCTTTACCTTACACCACCCTCTCTAGTTGGGGCGGAGCTCATCTTAGGAGAACCCATTGTTAGTTGGCTAAAGGAGAGCCCAATTCGAGAGACCCCGGCCCATGTTTTCCCTCCCATAGAACGAGACCTTCCCATAGTGCCCTTCTTCTCCTATCACACCACAATCCAAGCATCCTATCAAGTGGAGACCTTAGAGGACCTTCTCAAGGGCATAGCATGGTAATTAAAGATGACTAACATGTTGACCCCTATGGTCGAACAACGTAGGAGCCTTAGTCTCCTACACCTATGCATAGGGTCTATCACCTCGGTTTGTACTATTAGTTGCTACACTAACGACCTCCTTCTATTCCTCCCTACACCCGATGAGTCTAACCTTCTCCTCGATTTAGAGCTTCTTATCTCGGGTAGAAAGTCAAGCCCTCCACTCATGGCCGACCCACTTGTCAAGAACATTGGCCCAACTATCATGGAGAAGGATGACTTAGCACCTTTTAAGGATCTTGAGGACATGGAGTTTCTCCCCCTAGGTGACCCATTTTATGATCCATATGATCCATTCCAATGGGAGTCAAGGGACTCATATGACCCAACCATCTTACCAACCACCCACCCTTTCCTACCTTCACCCACCATATTGGGCCAAACCCACCTCATCCATGACCCGGGTTACACCTTGGAAGCCATGACCTTGGGCCACATATCCTTGGTAATAAGGTTGTGCCCCACCCCATGACGACCACCTTCTTAGATCCATTCGATCCTTTCCAATGAGAGTTCAAAGGTTGTCCCACACCTATACACATGGAAGTCACCTTTCGGAAAAGTATGCATGTGTCTAGGCTTACCACACCCCTTGGCATGAACACTATGTTGGGTCCATTCATTCATATCACCCACATGTCAAGTAGAAAGTATGAGTGGTCCATATTCGGATGTCATGATCCACCTTCATTCATCATGGGTCTTAAGCATGTTAGAGGCATCTACAGATGTCCGGGTCCCCCGATATTTATCACCAATTTGTATGATAGGGCCACCTACGGGTGTCCCGGCCCACCTAGGCTGACCAAAGACTACACTGCATCATTACATGATAGGTCTACTTTTGGTTACCCAGGTCCACCCATCACTCCTAGAATGTCTGCATTCACAACATTGCATGAAGAGATCCGCAAGCACATTATCAAGAAGAATGTGATTGATAAAAGGGTGGCCGACTCTCATCGGCGTCACCAAGAATTCCACATGGGTGACTTTGTGATGGTGAGGAAGGAGAGGCTCTCCCCGGGAGTCATCTCCAAATTGAGGCTATGTGGGGCTGGTCCCTTCCAAGTCCTGAGGCGCATTGGCGCTAATGCCTATGAGTTAGATCTCCCTGAGGAGTATCGAGTGAGTCCCACATTCAATGTAGCCGACCTAGTGCCTTATAAAGGACACACGGTGGTACCTAGTGAGGATATTGAGCATATTCCCTCCGTTGAGAGAGCACCCACCCGTGAGGAGAGACCACCAGCCAAGAGAGCCCAGCGTGACCGCATTGAACGAATATTGGATGAACAAGTCACTACCACCCAGAGCAAGGTATACGAGCGCTATCTCGACAGGTGGATGGATCGGTCTCATTCGGAAGACCTAAGGGCTGTACCACTTCTACACCCTCCGAGGAGGGAAGGACACTTACTCGACGGAGTCAAGTTCTCCGCACCCCGGGAGTATGATGGGGACATCACCTCCCATGCCCACGTTCACAGCTCGTCTCCTCGGCCCGGTTGCATCCGGCATGGTCTAGTTATCTAATTTTGAGTCCTACGTAATTTTTATTTGAGTCATTTGATGTAATTTTCATTTTACTTGAGTCATGTCCCTAGGTCTTGTGCTTATTTCCCTAAGTTTGAGAGTCATTATGTTGTTCAGTTAGTTATTGGGCCCAATTCATTGGGTTTGGCCCAAGTGCATCCCCCTACCCCCTCGGTTATTTGTCATTGAGTCTGTTGTCACTGACTTATTGTAAAATGTGGGTTGCCTATATATAGGACCCCATTCCCCCCATTTCAACTTAATGAATCAATCAATGAAAAATTACCATTTTGTGAGTTCTATCTTTATTTTTATGGTGGAGTGAATCCATTAGTGAGGTGAGAAGTCTTAGGGAGAGAATCCCACCCATCCCTCTCTTAATCTCTCTCTTTCACTCCCCTTTCTCTCTCCTCCACACCCAATTTCGAAAATTTTCTCTCTCCTCCCTTCCCAACCACCACTCTCCCACCTACCCCCATTAAAGGCCACTCCCCTTCCCCACACATCCCATTACTCCACCCCCTAGTCCCAAGGGAGCAACCCCAATCACTAAGCCACCCTCCAACCACCTCATCCCTTTCCCAAGCACCCTTCCCTCTCCCCCATGCAACCCTCCACCTCCCAAGACAATTTGAATTTGAATATCCCCTTCCCTTCATAGCCCAAAGTCGCCCAACTCCCTTCCCCATTGAGTAGGCCACCCCCATCCCCTTCCCTCCACTCCACTCTACCAAGAGCAGCCACCCCATCACCCTTCCTCCACCTTGACTGAGAGCCTGCAGAGAACCAGTGGAGTGCAGCAGCGACCCTGTCTTCCCCCTGATGTCCCTAGAGGTCCAAGAGCTATTTTCGGAAGCGTCTGCCTGTCTTCTTCGCAACGGAAGTGGTTTCGTCATAGTCTGAGCATTGTGCTGCCCGGAAGAGCCGTTCTCCCTCGACTGCGCGAAGCTCTCCTGACAGAGCACCTGAACGTTATTGGAAGCTCTGTCACGACAAATCCAGCGTGAATCAAGACAAGAGAGCTTCTGTAAAGTTTTTCCTCCTTCTGTCTACTTTCAGAATCAAGAAGCAAAACTCCGTTCGGCATCCTATAACAGGAGTTATCAATTTTCTCCCTCAACCACGCGGTTCTGCTTCCCACAGTCTGCACCGACCTGTTGTCATTGTTCAGAGTCCCCTGGTCTTCTCCGGCATCGTTTGGCTTCCCCGTTAGTTTTTCTACAAAAAGGACTTGTCCGCGGTTCCAACAACTCTGACGGTGCTTGATTTTGAGTTCGGCAGCTGTCAGGGCAACCTCTGCAACCTGCTGTTGGAAACCAGAAGCTGCCAGTCCGAGACTCTGCCTCCTTGTTCGGGCCTCCACCCAGACCAGCATCGACGACAGAAGAAACTAATAAAATTTGGACGACTTTCCTGGCCTACTACAAAGATTTTCGACATGGTTTCGTCCCCAACAAAATTCGGTACCAATTGCAGCAGTCAATTCATCAGTCTCCTATGAGCACCCACAGAACTGGGCAGAATCGGCAACCTCCCATCTTCGGTGTTCCCTTCTCAAATTCCCCTCCCCGCTTGACCGACTGAAGGCCCCTCCCTATGTGGAGGTAGTGTTTGGATGTAACTATCATCTTCCCTTCCCCACGATCCCCCCCTTGCATGAGGTGTAGTGTTGTAATAGCTTAAACAGGTCAAGCTATCCCGGCGCGACGTGTGGGGAACCCACGCTTCCCCGCTCGCCCTCGTCTCCGAGCGGGATCGGTTTCTTAGAACCGGTCGAGTGAGTGCTCCAAAACTTTGCTCTAATTCATGCTTGTTCTTTCAATATTAGTTCATAAACTCCGCCGGCCATGACGAGAGCCCGATCCTTAAGCTCATTTGCTATAAGTGATCATCGTGGGAAGAGAGTGGAACCCGTGCCCTTTGGCACTTCGTCGAACCCTTGATTTGGGCAGCCACACCCTTGGGAAATCAAATCTTGGCCTTGCTGGCCCTCTACCAGCAAGGGCCCAGCCCACACAACCTCCCATTGGCATTGCCAAGTTACCCCGGGTCTTAGTGAGCATCGGGTGAGCGGTTGCCATTATCGGTCCGTTTTGAATGCTTAATTGTGCTTGCTTGTTGAGTCCTAGGTTGTCTCACATCAAAGTCCTCATGTTATTTTTGATGAATCCGAGTGAAAACTCACAAAGCAAATTTCTTCTATCTCGGATGCAGATGAAGACCCTAAGAATTCATCAAATGTTAAAGCCAATGATGAGCCATTGAAGGCAACTTCAAGTAAAAATGAGGAAGATGAGGATCCTACAATTGAGACACTGCAAGAACCACAAGTGCAGCATCCTGATCTGCCCAGCTCCTCCACATTTCTAAAGGATCATCCAACTGTGAACATCATAGGTAATCTGGAGGATGGGGGTGAAAACTAGGTCCTCTCTAAGGCATGTTGAACAGGAGGAGCTGATGGCCCTACTCTCTCAAGTAGAACCCAAGGACATTCATGAAGCTCTTCAAGATGAATACTGGATTCAGGCGATGCATGAAGTGCTGCATCAATTTGAAAGAAATGAGGTGTGGACTCTCGTGCAGCGTCCTAAGAACCATCCTACTATTGGAACTCGCTGGGTTTTCAGAAACAAGCTAAATGATGCGGGATTGATTGTAAGGAATAAGGCTCGGCTTGTGGCCAAGGGATACAGCCAGGAGATGGGAATTGACTTTGATGAGTCTTTTGCACCAGTTGCTAGACTTGAAGCAGTCTGAATCTTACTGTCCTACGCTTGCTCTTTAAACTTTAAACTATTTCAAATGGATGTTAAATCTGCATTTCTTAACGGCTATATCAAGGAGGATGTCTTTGTAGAGCAGCCGCCAGGTTTTGAAGATTCCAAACATCCACGACACGTGTACAAGCTCCAAAAGGCCTTGTACGGACTAAAACAAGCACCAAGGGCATGGTATGAGCGGCTTACTTCTTTTCTTGCTAAAAATGGGTTCAAGAGAGGTAAGGTTGATCAAACACTTTTCACAAGGAAATCAGGTAAGGACATTTTGGTGGTTCAAGTGTATGTGAATGATATTATTTTTGGAGCTTCTGACAATGCCTTATGCGAGGATTTTGCAAAGACCATGCAAGGAGAATTCGAGATGAGCTTAATGGGGGAGCTAAATTTCTTTCTTGGATTGCAGGTGAAACAAACTTCGGAAGGAATTTTTATAAATCAAGCAAAGTATACTATGGAATTGCTGAAGAAATACTGGATGGCGGAAGCAAAACCCATATCAACTCCCATGGCCACCACCACAAAGCTGGATAAGGATGAAAATGGTAAAACAGTAGATTCCACACTGTTTCGAGGTATGATCGGATCACTACTGTACCTTACAGCATGCCGCCCTGACATTCAATTCAGTGTATGTCTCTGTGCCCGTTTCCAGTCATGCCCTAAAGAATCTCACTTATCAGCTGTTAAACGCATTTTCAGATATGTAATTGGCACTATTGACTTTGGCTTGTGGTTTCCCATTGGTTGTTCTTTTAAGTTAATTACGTATACCGATGCGGATTACGCCGGATGCATTGTAGATCGTAAAAGTACAAGTGGGTACTATCAGTTTCTTGGCGGGTGCCTTGTTTCATGGGCTCTAAGAAACAACATTCAGTAGCTCTCTCAACGGCCGAGGCTGAATATGTAGCCGCCGGAAGTTGTGGAGCCCAAGTACTTTGGATCAAAAATCAATTACTTGATTTGAATGTTGAAGTGGATTGTGTGCCGATCTTCTGTGATAATACGAGTGCAATTAATCTCTCCAAAAATCCTGTTCAACACTCCAGAACCAAACACATTGACATTCGGCATCATTTTCTGAGAGATCATGTAGGCAAAGGGGTCTTTGAGTTCAAGTTCATTGATTCTCTTAACCAACTGGATGACATCTTCACAAAACCTCTAAATCAGGATCAATTCAATAAAATCAGGCGAGAACTTGGCATGTGTAAGGGTGAGGGCATATGCACTTAAGTCTGCATTAGGTTGTTTCTTTTTTTTTGTTGGGTAGATCATGTGAGATGCATGCATTATGTGTGGTTCACTTTTATTGTGTATGACTATTCCTAGCATGTGTGCCTGTACTTATATTTATATACACTTATTCCTTGACATTTTTCTACAACTGAATATTCCTTGATAGATAAATGTGGACTAGTGATCTAGTGCTATTAGCAGTCTCCATTCAAGGGTTTCCGTAGTCGACTCATGCTTGATATCATTCGTGAGTTAGCAAAAGAAAAGAAATAATAAAAAAGAAAGAAGAATGATCTGTGAAAATGGGGGAGTCCAAGGGTCATGGAGCCCACTTCTATCTCCGGTAGTGGCTAGCTGGGGTTCTTCCTCTCTCTCGGGGTCTTTTTTTTGGGATTTAGGCCCCAGCGGTCGACCGCTGGCTTCGTGCCGGTCGACCGCCAGCGGCGAACCGGCCCGGGTCAACCGCGTCCGAACCCTACTTTAAGGGGGTTTTCTTCCCCAGTTTCTCATTCTATCACTCTCCCTTCTCTCTCCCTTATTCCACCTCCACTCTAGCACATCTCCCTCCCACCTTTCCAGCCCTAAAAACCCCACACCGTTTCTACCCAAGCACGATCCGGTCGATTGGTTTCCATTTCGGAACGTCTCCTCGCCGGCGTTCGTGCACTCGTGCCAACCTTCCTTGAGCTCCAGAGCGTGGAGACGGTGTTCTTAGTTCTTCCCGGTGTCTCCCTCTCCATCCCAAGGTAGAGGTTCTACCTCTCTAGAGGATACTCTCTTCAGCGGGTTTCCTAGTCTAAAATGGCACCTCGAAGGACTGCTCGGCGTCTTCTCCAAGGGGAACCTGGTGCTCAGAGACGTGAAGCTCCGGCCGCACCTCCACCACAAGCTCCCGCATGCAGGTTACCTCCGAGGTCTATCATCGAGCCTCGTCTTGTTGATTTTCAAGAGTTGAATGAAATCCTGCCCGACATCTATACAGTTTTTTCAATGCAACTGGGGTGGCTTGATTTTGTCACTAGATACAATCGCTTCTATCCCTATCTAGTACAACAGTTCTATGGGAATTTGTTTGACAGAAATGGAAGCTTGTGTATAATGGTTCAAGGCATTGAGATCCGCATTAATGCAGAATTATTCCATAATGCCCTAGGTGTTTCCTCCCATGGTGCAGATAGTCTTTTTGGGCATGGTGAGGTTGAGGCTATTTTTATTGCCATGACGAGCTGTGATTTTGTTCGTGGTGTGAGTGACCTCATTGAGCTGAATGCCAACCACTTTCTCGCACTACAACGGGTTATTCATCACATGTTTACTACACTTATTTATCCCAAGAGTGGCAGCCGAGATGAAGTGACCGAAGTGCATCGTTTCCTGTTCTATCATGTTATGAATGGCGACTTGGTTAATATGGGATGGCTCATGACTCAATTGATAACTCGATGCCGTACACATTTACAGTGATCCCTGCCCTATGCCTCTCAGCTCACTAGAGTGTTCATCTTTGTCGGGGTCCCATTGGAGAATGAGCAGTCTGTTCTAGTCCGCCATGATGACATTTAGAATGAGCATAAGCTTTTCTCCGATATGGGATATTACAGGGATGCAAATGGTGAAAATTCGCCGTGCTGTCCCAGTTTATGGGGAAGAAATTGGCAGTGAAGAAGAACAAGTGCCGGACCCACAGCAAGATAACCAAAATGCACCTGCACCAGTTCAGCCTGTAGATGTGCCTCCTCCAGCAGATCTCCCTCCTCCACCGCAGCACTTTCATGGGGAGTCTTCTACTCAGGGTGCTGGGCATTCCACTTGGGGGGACTATGAGGCTCTTGACAGGCGCCTTTTTGGCATGGAAACTCGGCTTGAGTCCTCTCTTGGGCGTTTGGATACTTTTATGGACACCATGACTAGATGAATAGATACCTTCACTCTTGCTCTGGATGATCTTTCTCTCCACATAGCCACTCTCTTTGCCAGCCATGAAGATAACCGTGAGGCCTTTCGCACCACTAACCATACCCTTCTTTCCCTCCGTAACCAACTCCGTCATTATGAGGCCATTCTTCATAACCTTGAGGATCGTCTTCCTCCTCCTCCTGCTCCTGCTCCTGCTGGTTCCCCCCATGGTGATGGTCCACCAGATGGTGTTCATGGCGAGGAAGCTAAGGGTCACCCTGCTGTGTAGCTGCTTTTTGGGTCTCTAGCGTCCCTTTTGTCCACTTTTTGTATCCCCTCCCTCTCCTTTTTGCTGATGTCAAAGGGGGAGAAGTAGGCTATTAGGCTTATGTATATATATGCTATGTGTGTTTGGTGTTTGCCTGCTTGCATGCCTGTCTATCTCTTGCATCGTAGTTTGAGAATATTGTATGCATTAGTGGTTGCATTCATTAGCGTGTCAAGCTCATTTCTCCCTTCTGCATTCAGTGTACCTTGTATGGATCAAATGAAAATGAATGGAAGAATGCACTCTTTGACGTTACAAGATTGGCTCCTTTCCTTCTCACCTCTTGTCAATACGGTAAATAAGTATTGAATGGTTGGTATGAATTCGTTGACATGCTTGTGTTGGTAGTGATATGTTTGGTGATATAAGCATTTCAAATGCCTTCAAATTGTGAGTTTAGAAGATTCAACTTGATGGATTTCCACGTATCTCATATGTGATTGACGAAGCTTCTAAAACTCTTTCAAAAGCACATTTGTGAAAATGCAATTCTACTGCCTAGGTTTTGTCATCATCAAAAAGGGAGAGATTGTTGAACATATCCGAGTGATTTTGATGATAACAAAACCTAAGATGTTTCTCTCCCTTGTATCTCTTTTTCAAGCAAAGCTTCATGCTTTAAACCTTCAATTTCCACCCCATGTCAATTGTGTGGTTATGAATTCTTCCATTGGTTTATTCAAACATAAATCAACTCATACACAAGCCCGTTTCAATCATCGAACAAATGAATAGCTTCAAGAGAGCTAACACTTGATTTTTGCAGGATTGAAGATTGGCGGTCGACCTGTGGACCCCTGACGGTCGACCTAAAATAACAGAATTGAAATCTGGAATCTGAGAAAGCTGGTGGTCGACCGCCGGGAGCTAGCGGTCAACCTATTCTCCCAGCAGCCAAATGGCTACAGGACGGCCAATGGCGGTCGACCGCTGGCTTTTGTAGGTCGACCGCCAGCCTCGAGCTGCCAACAAATGTTGACTTTTTGTCACTTCGAGAAATGGTCTTTCTCTTGGTATTGTTTAATCCCTAAGCAACCTAACTCTCCAGAAATTGTGGATCTGGTCTGGGGGAGTCTTTGGACCATTCAAGAACCTATAAAACTTATACAAGAGGGTTTGGAAAACCCTAATGCTCAAGGAAGATCAAAGGGAGGCTGCCAAGAGGAAGAGAAGGGATTTGGCACTGTAGACGTGAATAGTGCTCCGAGAGAAAAGTTCTTCATCCTTCTTCATCCAATCAAGTGCAAATCAGTCCAAGGATTCAAGCTGCATCCAAAGCATACAATCATCCACTAAGGGGGAGCATATCAAGATCCTTCTCTTATGTTTTGAATTCATTCTTGATCTCTCAAAGCTTCATCTATAATCCTTGTAATCTTTAAACATTCCAGAGTGTGTGGATCCTCTTAGATCCATGTGTGTGTGTGGTTGTGTGTTCTTGGTTGGAGGTGTGTGTATGTATTAAGGTGTTTCTACACCTTCGTGGGAATCCTCCTTCCTAGTGTGTGAGTGTTGTATGTGGTTGATCTTGTAACTTCCTACAAGATAGTGTATGGTTCCTCACTGTCCGTGAGGGGTGGACGTAGGTTGCCGTTGTGGCATCCAAACCACCTAAAATCACTGTCTCTATGTGGTTTGTTCCTTTTCCTCTATCCTCCTTCTGTGCAAATCGTAAGTGTGTTAGTTTAGTTTAGTTTTTATTCTCTTTTATCCTGCATAATCCTTCTTCACCTTATAAAACTTACTTTGTCTGTGGGCTTTAATTATTTCAAGTTCTCTTGTTAGCTTCTTGTCACACATTTTATAAAAAGGCGATAAAGTTTCATTATTTCTACCATCACCTAATTCAGCCCCCCTCTTGGGTGCCATTAATCTCGGGACTTCAGACTTGTGTTTTCGTGACTTGTCAGGTAGTCTGTGTGTGGCTTCACCCGAGGTCAGTGTAGCGTACACGACGATGAGATCATGTATGTCTTGTGCCTTCGATTGTGTAGATCTGTGGTAGGCTCTTGCCTATTTTGGTAGGCTTTTGCCTATTTTGATAGGCTTTTCATGATAGAGTTCTGTGATTTGACAATGGATCGGTAACGCCCAACTTTGTGAGATTGGGGTTCACCTTTCTGTTACTATTTGGAGTAGTTTAAAGGGTCGAGGTTCCTCCGGCTGCCGTGTTTCTATGTTACGGCTTTCCTCTTTACTTTTACTGTTGTTCCTACTCCTGCTTTGTTACTGCTTTGCTTTAGTGTAGTGCTGCTGTTACTGCATTATTTTGTGGTAGGGTTCTGCGGCATCCCTACTGAGCCAGTGATAGGAGGCTCACCCCTGACATTTCAGGTATAGGTGTGCTTCCTCGTGCTGGGAGGTTCCTACTGCGTGGTTCTTAGTGCCAGCATTGCCAGTGTCGGGCTTTCCCCGACATGTGGGTATGTTCTCTTTCCTATTGGATTAGACTTGTCTTTCTGTGGATAGGACTTTGTTAGTTTTAATTTGTTATAGAAAATGTAATTTTATTTCTGCTACTTTAGCAATCCTGATCATTGAAATTTAATTGCTTACTGCTTTATCTAGAAGTTCAATGTACTATCACATATTGTTCTATCCCTTCAGAGCTTTTCCACTCTTGGGAGGCCTCGTAGGTTCTAAGTGGTATCTGGTTTACCCGGTATCTGGAGTCTGGGTCTTCATAGCTTCAATGGATCGAGACATTTCCTTAGGCTTGACTTCCTGACGAGTGGTATATCAAGGCTTGGCTTGAAGCATCGACCTGTTGGCTTTGAAGTGTTGATATGCTTCGACTTGAGTGATATTATCAACACTATTGCACTGACCTTTATTTGCAGGAACAACTCTGCTGCCACGTGGCAAAGCTTCAGTGGATCGAGACATTTGCTTAGGCTTGACTTCCTGACGAGTGGTATATCAAGGCTTGGCTTGAAGCATCAACCTGTTGGCTTTGAAGTGTTGATATGCTTTGACTTGAGTGATATTATCAACACTATTGCACTGACCTTTATTTGCAGGAACAACTCTGCTGCAACGTGGCAAAGCTTCAGTGGATCGAGACATTTGCTTAGGCTTGACTTCCTGACGAGTGGTATATCAAGGCTTGGCTTGAAGCATCAACCTGTGCCTTCTACTTGTCATTGTCCCATTATCACAGTTCTAGGTGCATCAACCTTAAGGACATAGTGGGTGAATGTGCACCGACCTTACCTGACAAAGAGAATGTATATGCACCGACCTGATAGCACATGTTATTTATGTAGTGCACCGACCTGATAGAGCAAGACTTCTTCAGTCGCATCTACCTTCTAGACCAAAAGTACACATGTGCATCGACCTTCTAGACCGAAAGTCATATGTGCATCGACCTGTTAGTACAAGGCCGATGGGAGATGCATCGACCTTTCAATGCAACTCTACTGCATAAGCACAGACCTTCTAGACTGGAATACATATATGCACCGACCTTACTCTTCTCCATGCATGAACATGCATCGACCTTATAGTGTAGTAGCATGAGTATGCATCGACCGTATTGTGTATAACAATGTGAAAGTGTTGATCATGCCTGACTTCATCCTTGCTTTCTTTAGCTCAATCTGCTGATTTCTTACTAGTCGTCAACTCTCCACTGTCTGACTATCTTGCCACTCTCCTGTGCCACACTTTACAGCAAGCTCATGAAAATGCACATGTAGAACAAGACATTAAACACTTGTTATTATCAAAACCACAGACAATAGTGTTTGGCATCATCAAACCACAATGAATCAATGCAACATAAACATATATGACATCACGCACAGATGAGTCATAGTGTTTGGCATCATCAAAACCACAGGGGTAACATTGAGTTGTTGTTGTTTTTGAGTTCTTTTGAGAGTGGGATTGAGTTGTTTTGGGAGTTTGGGGAAGAGCTTTGAGGGAGTTGATTTTTTTTAGTTTCATTTGGGTTCTATCGGAGTGCTTGAGTTCCAGGAGCTGTGAGAAATTTATGCCTATATTATTTTGAGTTGTTTTTATAATGTCTGTGATAAGGAAACGAAGGGAGAGAGGGGTTGAGGCTCATTCATGTTGTAACTGTTTTCATTCTTACAGTTCTTGTAATTTCTCTGGTTTTAGTGGATTGCCTCAGTCATTTCATCTTGATAGTCTTTGATTTAATTGCAATGCATTTCATAAAGTTGTCTTTTAAATTAAGTTGAGTTGATATTGTCCTTCTTGTTCATTACTTTGGTTAACCTCTTTATTTGTCTCTTCAAAATTTTGAGATTGTGGTAATTCTTCCGTTTTCCTTTCACGTGTCTCTTGAATTCTCTAAGCCTAAATTTTAATCGTTCCTTCACTTTGTTTAATTAATTTTAATTTCTCAATTTCAATATAAACTTTTCAACCAAACTCTCACGGTTTTCAATCTTAAAATCTCAAGATTTTCAACTCTAAAATCTAAACTTCTCAGTGGATTCAACTCGGTCTCACCACTTAACTACTCTATTTAATTTATGGGCCGAATATTTAAGTTTGGTAGTTGACGTATCAACGACGTGCGTTTTCACACTATCAATTTTTGGCGCGGTTGTCAAGAAAGTTTATGATTTTTAAGTTGATTGTTTTATGTATTTGTACATAAATTGACATTAACAGTTTTTTTCTTTTTGTTTTGCATAAAAACAAAAAAAAAGAAAATCAAACCTGAAAAAAAATCCAAAAAAAAATATGTTGAGGTAAATCTTCTCTCCCTTTGCCTCTCATAGTGAAAAAAAATGAGGGATTGCTATCAAGTATCCTAACTTTCTCCCTCTTGATCTAGTTTCTTTCTTCATATTATTAACTTCCATAGTTAGAAATTTTCCAAAAAAAACACACAATCTTGTTGGTTAGATAGGTTCATTAATTAACAAAAATAAAAAAAGGGCACTTGAAACCACATAAAAAATGCATTCCAAGATTAGAAACCACACACCATGTTATAGGGCATGCATCATTTAGGATTACATTTTTTAGTTGTTTCCATTATTTTCTAATTTCTTGTTGTTAAAGATTGCGGGGGACAAGGTGAGATCTCTAATTGTTCTTATTAAAAAAAACATGATCATGCATTTTTCATGCTTGCATAAAATCCCTTATTTGAACATTGTTTGTTACACATTATTCTAAAATATCTTAAGGGCATCTCCCATAACAACATAAGGTGGGGATTTCATCACCCTCCCTTGGCCCACAATTCACGAACTTCTTTGCATCTTTTGCATCATCCCCAGCCTAATAAAAATTAGTAGACATTGGCCCGAGGATCACACTGAGATTAGGTGTACCTTAAATTTATAATCTTTTTTGGAAATTAGTGTCTAAGGCTAGAGGTCCACGGCAAACGCCATAAGCGGCAAAGTGGTTATTTAATTAGTTCCTTACGAAAGCAAGGGGGGCCTCCCACTTCCCCACCTCTTATCTGGCCAGTTGATAAATTTGAGAGTGGGCTTAAGTTGTATCTATATCGCTTTATGAAACCCAACTTTTAGATCTAGGTCACACATAGGTGTCATAGGTTAATTATTTGATAACATATTTTTGTCTTAAAAAAAAATCAATCAAAAAAAGGGGGGCTATATTTTGGGCATAATTAAATCTAACCTTGATTTAAGGAGCCCGAATGTATGCATGGTAGGAGATCTCTTCATCCTGACCTAGCTCAGCCTAACAGCCTTAGAAACACTAGGGTTGAGTCTGTGGAGATGGAGGCCCAAGAAGAAGGAATTGTCGCCCATCCTAGAACATTGAAAGATTACATATATCCTTCAAGGGCTAGCCAACCCTCTTGTATCAAGTTACCTGAACATAATGGGCATTTTGAGCTAAAATCAGGAATTATCCAAATGTTGCCTGTCCTTAGAGGGGAGGAAGCTGAGAACCCATATCATCATGTGAGAGACTTCGAAGAGATTTACAGCATAATGAGCTTCACCCACCTAAGTGATGAGTCCCTTAAGCTAATATTATTCCCATTTTCTTTAAGGGATAAAGCCAAGAATTGATTATACTCATTAAGGCCTCGATCGATTAAAACATGGGATGGCCTATCCACTGAATTTTTGAGAATTGTTTTTCCAAACCACAGGATTGCCACCATTAGACAAAAACTCAATAGCTTTATCCAACTTGATGGTGAAACCTTGTGGAGATATATGGAGTGATTCAATGATCTATTACTGCAATGCCCTCACCATAGATTTGAACAATGGCGATTAGTCCAAATTCTGTATGAATGGTTGGATTTCAACACTAGGACTATGGTAGAGTCCATGCATAATGGAGAGTTCACCAATAAGCGAGCGGAAGAAGCTTGGGCATTTTTAGATAAAATTACTGAAAAATCACAACAGTGGGAAACTATTAAGGAACTAAGGAAGGCAGTCATAAGGGGAGGTTTGTTCCAAGTGGACAAATAAGTTGATATGGAGGTCAAAATGGTAGCATTGGCCAAAAGAATAGAGGCCTTAGAAATGACAAAAATTGGGAAAATTTATGAAACTACCAAAAATGTTGAGCCTTCTATGTGTGTGTTGTGCAATGGATTGGATCACCTGGTTGAAAATTGCTCTGAAATCCAAGCCTTTAGGGAGACTAGGGCACAAGCCAATTCATATCAAAGACCTAACAACAACCCCTATAGTGACACCTATAATCCAGGTTAAAGGAACCATCCCAACTTCTCTTGGACGTCCTAGAAGGCTCAAGCCCAAAACTCCCAAGCCCATAATTTTCAAAATAAGGCCCAATATCAGACCAACTTCCAAAACCGAGCCTTTAACAGAGGTCAACCTGCACACCCACTACCTACACAACCACATCAACAATTTGTCTTGCCCACTTATGGCCAATCATCTCAATCTTAGCCATCCGTGCAAAATGATGATAGGCTTTTACAACAAGTCCAACAACTTCTTTTGGCTCAACAACAATCCCTTACTACCCAACTTCGATAAGCTTTTGCTAGGATTGAGGTCCAGGTTGGTCAGATGGCTGAGGCCAATATGAGGAGGGAACTAGGCCAGCTACCTAGCCAAACCATAGCAAACCCTAAGAACTATCCACCAGATTTTAATCAACAACCCACCTCGCAAGTGCCACCCAAGAAACCTCACATTGAGAATGCCAATGCCATCACTACATTAAGAAGTGGGAGGATTCTTGAAGACCCATATGAAGTGGGAGAGGGTAAAGCTAATCCAAGTCAATTAGAGACTTTCAACCCTACCAAGAGGGAGTCTATGTTCAAGTCAGTCGACCATGAGGGGCATGAAAAGGAAAAAGAGAAAACCCAAGTTGATGAGACCCCTGATAATTATAAGCCCAAAATTTCTCTTCCAACTATCCTCGAAGCTGAAAAGGAGAAAGGAAAACCACATGCCCAAGCCCATGAAGATGTCGAGAAGAGTAAAATAGAGCCTGTTAGGGTTAAGTTGAGGGGAGGAGATAAAGGACAGAAGAAGCTTGAGGACGACCCTAACCTATACCTACCAAAAGTTCCCTTCCCAAGTGATTTAGAGCACAAACCCACTAGCAAGAAGAAGCTAGCTCAAAATGAAGAGTTCATGAAATTGTTTAAACAAGTCCAATCAATATTTCACTTCTTGATGCCATCAAGCATGTTCTGGCCTATGCCCGATTTCTCAAAGAATTGTGCACACAAAAGAGGGAGCCTAGGACAACCACTAAGACGGTTTTACTTTCAGAAGATGTAAGTGATGTCTTATTAAACCAACTCCCACAAAAGAGAAAGGATCTCGGTGCCCCACTTATTCCATGTGTCATTGGAGACATTTCTTTTGATCGCGCCTTGCTAGATCTAGGAGCTAATGTGAACCTACTCCCAACCTCAGCTTTTGAAAAACTTGGAATCAGAGTGCTCAAACCCACATTAGTTGTCTTACAACTAGCTGATGGATCTGTTAGAACACCATGTGGTCAAATTGAGGATGTCTTGGTTAGAGTGGATAAATGTTATTTTCTTGTTGACTTCCTCATTCTTGATAGAGAACCACTACAAGAGCTTCATCCCGGGCCTATCATTTTAGGTCGTCCATTCCTAGCAATTGCCAATGCCATCATCAATTGCAAAACTGGCACTATGGACATCTCAATTGAGGAAACTAAAGTTCAACTCAACATATTTTCTCATCACATGAAAGCGACAGAGGATTGTCATGTCATCAATAACATTGATGAAACTAATTCGGAGAATCGACCCCTTAATGAAGAGGTTAATACCCAAGAGCTAAGCATCTTACATGATCCACCCTGGCCTGTGAAAGTTGAGCCTCCACACGCACAGGCTTTTGGGCTTCCACTTCCTGACATTAGGGTTCCCTCACAAGATAAATGGAACTCATTCTCGGAACCCACCCCCTATCACTTTCTCAAACAAGAGGGGTCTATGCTAACTAAATCTTCATTTGATTTGACATCTGATAAGGAGGCTCTAATGAGTGTTGAGGGGAGTGTTGCAAGTTTCGCACTAAATCCATTGGCATACATGCATAATAGTGAGCCACCAAAACACGGAAAGCCTAACATGGAACATGTAGTAGTTAAATGGCTTGATACTAAACCAAGGCTTAAACAACTCATTAGGGTCAGTCCGTTGGAATGCTTATTGACAAGGTAAATGTGAAATATTCACCTTGAATTGAGTTGTATTGCATCTGGCTGAAGACGTTAAACTTAGCACTTCTTGAGAGGCAACCCAAAGTTTTTATAAGTTTTTTCAATAATAAATGGATTCTTGGAAGGTAGCCAAAGTTCCTAACAATTTTATTGTGGTTTTGTAGGTTTAAATAAACAGCAAGTTGGGCGGGATGATTGAATGAGCCCTTGTCGATACACCAAGTGTAGTGCCGCCATTTATTCAAGTGAAGATGCCATCAAGGACCAGGTTGTACCATTCCTTCCCAGAATTTCACGTTTACATTGTTCTATTCTTATACATTTCTCATGCCATCAAGGACAATGTCATTTAAGTTGGGAGGAAGGGAATTGATGTTGAAATATTCATATACAACATATTGTTGATAATATGATCTAAAAAAAACTAACTCTCAATTGAGTTTTCATGATTCAAACCTCATAAAAGAGAATCTAGAATAGAAAAGACTATAGAGAAGGACGATG